>CM026324.1:1250833-2501666 GCA_014843725.1 Amphicarpaea edgeworthii | reverse complement strand
ACCGTGTGAGCAACACAGAAGTCAAAAAGTTGAGGCTAACTACGTAAGATGTGTTCTCATTTGTGACGGTGTTGTTCTTTCGTTTTCATATTTACGTACATTTGTGAACTTTCCCTTTTACACCAACTTTTTAGACACGGGAAGATGTAGAAAACTAGGACGATTCATGCACATTCCGTATTCACGTTAGAATTTTACATTGAAGTTTTGTTTAGGGGTTATTCGGTTATTCGTATGCATTACGCGTCATTTTTTGGCATGAATTAAACATTACTAATGAAACTAAGAGAGATGATTATAATTTCAAAATTTATTTGGTAACGTGCATTCTGATTAAGTTCAAATACTTGGAAGGGCTTTATATATGTGATTTTATTTTACTATAACGCTTATGATATTTTTTGTAATAAATTTATTACTGGGTTATTTAATTACCTGTCCTTTCTAGATATTTTTTCGATTCCCCGCCAAAAGAAAAAATTATATGGCTGATATTGAGCAAACTGCAAACCGTACTATACGGTCAGTTGGAGCTGCTTGGACTTTTTGGTAAGACCTTCATGCATGCATGTTCTCTCATTGCAGATAATCTGCAGTTTTGTTAGGTTGAAGAAAATAACAATTATTGTTTGTTTTTCTAAAATTACATGTAAATAAATATATAGAAAAAATAAAAAATAACATCAGGATTAACTTTGATAACATCATATATGTTAGACTCATCAGACCCCTAGTATGTTATGCGGTAGTAATAAATAATTCATCAAATACATAATGCATCTCTGCTAAAGGGATTAATAATTATAGGAACTAGGAAGAATGATTGAGTAGTCCAGCAAGCAAGATGATAAAGAACAGTAGCAGAGTGGCATAGACCGGTCCCATTTACCCGCGTGCAAGAACAAGACAAAAAACAACTAGTAGCTGCTGGACACTCTTTTCAGCCCATACAACCAATTATGTCTCCATTATATTTTAGGCCAACTCTAGCTACAATTTTAGCTACGTACAAAACTGGTTTTTAATCAATCCTCTAAATTATATTACGTGTAAACCACCTTCTCTCATTCATACATATAAATATAATACCATTAAGGGCTAAGGCTACCATTAAACTAGTCTATTTGGGTTGGAACTTGGATTAATCGAATTGGACACTTGAAGGACTTGAGTATTTATACTAAGATGCAACTTTTCATTTACTTGCAATATATTATTATGTACAATTTAATTATGTTGAGATAATCGTTTAAATATAATATTACTTTTTCATATTATTGATGAAAAAATGATGCATTTAATAATGAGTGCTTTAATGGCCTACTCTTATTTTGCAATGGTGTATCTAAAACTGACCTACCTAGTGGATACAAATTATAAAATTTAAATTTAATAGATGTAAATACATAAAATTAGATAAAATAAATACAAAATTATAAGATTTTATTTATAATTTTTATCAATTTTTTTTTTACTAATGTTATTAAAATTGAAGGAGATACACTTATCCAACCTCACTTAAACTTACATCCGCCCCTTATTTGTCTGCAACATAACAACCTAGGAACACCTGATAGGCTTATGGGATTGTACATTAACTGTTACACAAATGAATGAACTATGGAGTAATAATAATAACAAGCAGCACTGTGTGTACTTCCCATGTTCATAATAATAAAGCCGATATTTGCGAGAAGATAATTAAGGTTAATTTAATGAATTTAAAGGAAATTATAAGTGTAAACTAATTTTATATTAGATAACCAGATCACTAACCTATTAATTTTTTAATTAATATACACTTGTTAGTGTACTGCCATTAAGCTTTAATTTAATTATTAGACTAGTGATCTGGTTATCCATTTCCTTATTTTATTGCCATCATTATCCTCGTTATCAAGCTTATAAAGTTACTATAATTATGGTCAAATGGTGCATGCTATTAGGGAAAAGGAACTAGCCTATGTAAAAACAACAAATTAAAGCTAGCCCTATGAAACAATTATTTATTTTCATCCGCCGCCCCATCAAACAAATGAAGGACTATAATATTATGAAATTACAACAAAAAATGATTATACTACCAATGATTAACAATAGAAAAAGATAAGTATAAAAAATATTGGTTTGTTTATTCACATTCTTGTGGGGGAGAATTTGTTTGATTATTCCATGCATTGAAAACGAGACAATATCCTACTATGTAACAGATTGTTCTACTTACGTATGTATACTAATATATTGAGAGAGTTTTAGACATATATGTCAAATGTAAGATCATCTACATTTATTTTTTAAATCCAAGACACTTAGTGTACTATAAGTTATAAAATATTCATATTTATTAGTTAACATTAAACAAATTAATTGTTGTATTTTTTCGTTGTTTTGATAAATGGTAAGTTGCAGTATTTATTCTGGAGTTTCCCAGAGGATTCCTTTCTTCGGATATAGGTAATAGATTAATCTATCTGTCAAAATAAAGTCAAGCGTTAAAGTAGAGAGCTCTTCCACAGGCTGAAGTAAGCCGATTGAACCCTTACACTCAGTCCATAACATCTACGTACTCATCTTATGTTTATATCAATTTATATATAATATAAATCTTGAAGTATCCATTCATACATTATCATATAAGTCTCTTAATCTTTGTTATTTTAGTACAATTATTTGTATCATTCATTCTACAATTTTATAATTTCTTTTTGAAAAAGAATCTGAATACAACATTAACTATCATCCCCACAAAAATAATAAAGTAACTTTTAATTCATCTCTATCATCTTTAACATTGGTATTTCCTGTTTTTTTTTCTTCTTCTCATTTTTGGTATGATATTATTTCCTTTCCCCGTGCAAATTTTTTCAAGAGGTATTATATAATTTTTAGAATCTATAAATCTTCTTTAATTATTTCATAACTTGACACTAATATAATACTTTGACTCTTTCAAATATTGATACTCTAACACTGAGATTTTTGCCATATTTTTGTCTTCATATATGAGAGTCTTCATTTGCCTTGTACAATTGAAACCATAAATCATAACTATTAAACTAAGTGATTTCATTAACATTTAGTGAGTTTTGATATCTAACATTCTACCTTGTTTCAGTTCTTTGGAAAATTAATTTTTACTAATGAGAATCATACAATTATTTTTCCACTTAATCTTAATTATCATTTGGATATCGGTTGTGAATATTGTTTTGAACATTTAAAAAATCATGAGGAATGTCTTCAAAATATTTTAAAAATGAAAAACAAGAGGAATGTTTTGAAATATTTTAAAAAAATGAAAATTTTTAAAATATGAAAAAAAAAGTCTTGAAAATTTGAAAAGATGTAAAATTTAAAAAAAAGAAAGAAAAATCAAGAGTATTGTCTTGAAAATTTGAAAAAATATGAAAAAACAAGGAGTGTATTTAAATTTAAAAATAAAATAAAAAATGTTAAAAAAATGTATAAAGCAAGAGAAATATAAATAAAATATGAAAAATAAGAGCAATGTCTTGGAATTTTAAAATATATATAAAAAAAGATGAATGTTTTGAAAATTATAAATTTTTTATTAAAAAATATAAAAAATAGTATTAAAAAGTATTTTTTTAAATATTAACTTAAATTTTAATATATTAAAATCAAAGCTTTATTTATGAAACCCTAAATATTTAAGGTTTCTACTTAGGGATTCATTTATTAGACCCTAAATATTTAAGGTTTTACTTATAAAACCCTAAATATTTAAGGTGAAACTTAGGATTTAATTTATGAAATCTTAAATATTTAAATTTTGAATTTATGATTTTATTTATGAAACCTTAATTATTTAAGGGTTTAATTTAATGTTTCATTAATGTTTTAAGATTTAGGGTTTCATAAATGAAAACATAATTATTTCGGATTTTGACTTATGATTTCATTTATCAAACCCTAAATATTTAAGTTTTAATTTAGGATAAAATATAGAGTTTCATTAATGAAATCCTAAATAAATAATATTTTATTTATGAAACCCTAAATATTTAGGGTTTCAATTATGAAACCTAAATATATAGGTTTTCAATTTAATGTTTTATTTATGAAATCTTAAATATTTATGGTGAAATTTAGGGTTTCATTTATATGACCCTAAATATTTAAGATTTCACTTATGAAACACTAAATATTTATAGTGAAATTTAGGGTTTTATTTATGAAATCCTAAATAATGAGGTTTTTAATTTAGGACTTCATTTACAAAATTCTAAATATTTAGGATTTCAATTTAAGGTTAAATTTAGTGTTTTATTGATGGTTTAGGATATAAGATTTCAATTGTTTTTATTTCATTTATGAAATTATAAATATTATTTTGTGAAACTTAAGATTTCAAAAATGAAAACATAATGAAAACCCTAAATATTTAAGGTGAAATTGAGGATTTCAAAATCTTAAATATTTAAATTTTGAATTTAAGATTTTATTTATAAAATCCTAAAGATTTAACGTTTCATTAATGGTTTATGATTTAAGGTTTCAATTTATGATTAAGTTTATGGTTTCATAAATGAAAACACAATTATATAGGATTTTCAATTATGATTCTATTTATGAAAATCTAAGTAATCAGAGTTTCATTAATGAAATCTCAAATATTTATGGTTTTATTTATGAAATCTTAAATATTTAAGGTTTCCACTTAGGATTTAATTTATGAGACTGTAAATATTTATGGTAAATTTAAGGTTTCATTAATGGAATCCTAAATATTTAGATTTTGAGTTTATGATTTTATTTATGAAACCCTAAATATTTAAGGTTTGATTAATGTTATTGGATTTAGCCGTTTAATTAAGGGTTTCATAAATGAAAACATAGTTATTTAAGGTTTTCATTTATAGTTTCATTTATCAAATCCTAAGTATTTATGATTTTATTTATGAAACTTCGAATATTTATGTGAAATTTAAGTTTTCATTAATGAAACCTTAAATAAATAAAATTTCATATATGAAACCCTAAATTTGTAGGGTTTTGATTTATTGTTTGAATTATTGAACTCTAAATATTTAGGGTTTCAATTTAAGGTTTTATTCATAAAATCCTAAATATTTACAGTGAAATTTAGGGTTTTATTCATGAAACTCTGAATATTTAGGGTTTCCATTTAAGATTTAATTTATGATACCTTAAATATTTAAGGTTTCATTTATAAAACCCTAAATTATTATGGTGAAATTTTTGGATTCATTTATGAAATCCTTAATATTTAGATTTTAAGTTTATGGGTTTATTTATGAAATCTTCAATATTTAGGGTTTCATTAATACTCTTAAATTTAGAGTTTCATAAATAAAAATGTAATTATTTAGGATTTAGATTTATGATTTCATTTATGAAACCCTAATTATTTAGGGTTTTATTGATGAAACCTCAAATGTTTAGAGTTTTATTTATGAATTTATAAATATATAGGATTTAAGTTAAGGTTTTATTAATGAAACACTAAATGTTTGAAATTTTATCAATGAAATCCTAAATATTTAGGTTTTAATTTATGGTAAAATTAAGGTTTTCAATAATGAAACCTTAAATAAATAAGATTTCTTTTGTGAAACCCTAAATGTTCAGGGTTTTGACTTATTGTTTGAATTATAAAAACTTAAATATTTAGAATTTCAATTTAAGGTTTTATTTATGAAACAATAAATATTTACGGTGAAATTTAGGATTTTATTTATGAAGCCCTAAATATTTGGGGTTTCATTTATAAAACCCTAAATTATTATGGTGAAATTTAGGATTTCATTTAAGAAATCCTTAATATTTAGATTTCACGATTTTATTTATGGAACCATATATATTTATGGTTTTGTTATTGCTTTTGGATTCAAGGTTTCATCAATAAAAATATAATTATTTAGGATTTTGATTAATATTTTCATTTATCAAACCTTAAGTATTTAGGGTTTCATTTATGAAAGCTCAAATATTTAAAGTTTTATTTATGAATTCCTAAGTATCTAAGGTTTCAATTTAAGGTTTTATTTATAAAACCTTAAATATTAAGGGTTTACATTTAGGTTTTAATTTTTGAGACCTTAAATATTTAAGGTTTTATTTATAAAATCCTAAATTATTATAGTGAAATTTAGGGTTTCATTTATGAAATCCTTAATATTTATATTTTGAGTTTATGGTTTTATTTATGAAACCTTAAATATTTAGGTTTTTATTAGTGTGTTTGGATTTATCATTTCATAAATAAAAATATAATTATTTAGAATTTTGATTTATGATTTCATATATCAAAGTTTGAGTATTTAAGGTTTCATTTATGAACTTTCAAATATTTAGACTTTTATTTAGGAATAATTGAATATATAGTATTTAAATAAAGGTTTCATTAATGAAACCCTGTTTATTATTGAAATCCTAAATATTTAGGTTTTAATTTATGGTGAAATTTAGGTTTTCAATAACGACACCTTAAATATTTAAGGTTTTATTTCTGAGACCCTAAATATTTATATTATAATTTAGGATTTTATTAATGAAAACCTAAACATATAGGGTCTCTATTTGGGGTTTAATTTATGAGACCTTAAATATTTAAGGTGTCACTTATGAAATCTTAAATTATTATAGTGAAATTTAGGGTTTCATTTATGAAATCCTTAATGTTTAGATTTTGAGTTTATGGTTTATGTATTAATCCTTAAATATTTAGAGTTTCATTAGTGCTTTTACATTTAGGGTTTTATAAATAAAAATATAATTATTTAGGGTTTCGATTTATTGTGTCATTTAACAAACCTTAAGTATTTAAGGTTTCATTTATGAAAACTCAAATATTTAGAGTTTTATTTATGAATTCCTAAATATATAGGGTTTAAATTAAGATTTCCTTAATGAAACATTAAATATTTAAAGTTTTATTATTGAAACATTAAATATTTAGGTTTTAATTTATGGTGAAATTTAAGTTTTCAATAATCAAACCAAAAATACATAAAATTTGTTATATAAAACCCTAAATGTTTAGGCTTTGATTTATTGTTAAAGTTATGAAACCCAAAATATTGAAGGTTTCAATTTAAGGTTATATTTATGAAACCCTAAATATTTATTGTGAAATTTAAAGTTTTATTAATGAAACCTTAAATATATACGGTCTCCATTTAAGGTTTAATTTATGAGAGCTTAAATATTTAAAGCTTCACTTATGAAACCCTAAATTATTACGATGAAATTTAAGGTTTGCATTTATGAAATCCTTCATATTTAGATTTTCAGTTTATGATTTTATTTATGAATCCCTAAATATTTAGGGTTCCATTATTGCTTTTGAATTTAGGGTTTCATAAATGAAAATATAAATATTAAGAGTTTTGATTTATGGTTTCATTGATAAAACCATCAGTATTTAAAGTTTCATTTATGAAATTTCAAATATTTAGAATTTTATTTATCAAGTTCCTAAATATATAAGATTTAAATTAAGGTTTCGTTAGTGAAACCCTAAATATTTAAATTTTTGTTATTGAACCCCTAAATTTTATGTTTTAATTTATGGTGAAATTTAAGTTTTCAATAATCAAACCCTTAATATATAAAATTTTATTTATGAAACCCTATATGTTTAAGATTTTAATTTGTTGTTTAAATTGTGAAACCTTAAATATTTAGGGCTTCAATTTAAGGTTTTATTTATGAAATCCTAATTACTTATGGTGTAATTTAGGATTTTATTAATAAAACCCTAAATATATATGGTCTCCAATTAGGGTTTAATTTATGAGACCTTAAATATTTAAAGTTTCACTTATGAAACCCTAAATTATTGCGGTGAAATTTAGGGTTTTATTTATGAAATGCTTCATACTTAGATTTTGAGTTTATGATTTTATTTATGAATCCCTAAATATTTAAGGTTTCATTAGTGTTTTTGGATTTAGGGTTTCATAAATGAAAATATAATTATTTAGGGTTTTGATTTATGGTTTCATTTATCAAACCCTAAGTATTTAGGGTTTCATTTATAAAACCTCAATTATTTAGAGTTTTATTTATGTATTTCTAAATATAGAGGGTTTAAATTAAGGATTTCTTAGTGAAACCCTAAATATTTAAATTTTATTATTGAAATTTAAATATTTATGTGTTAATATATGGTGAAATTTAGGTTTTCAATAATCAAACCCTAAATATATAAAACTTCATTTATGAAACCATAAATTTTTAGGATTTTGATTTATTGTTTAAATTATGAAACCCTAAATATTTAGGGTTCTTATTGAAAGTTTTATTCATGAAACCATAAATATGTACGGTGAAATTTAGTATTGTATTAATGAAATCCTAAATAGTTAGAGTTTTCATTTAGGGTTTGATTTATGAGACCTTAAATATTTAACGTTTCATTTATAAAACTTTAAATTATTATGGTGAAATTTAAGTTTTCATGTATTAAATCCTTAATATTTAAATTTTGAGTTTATGATTTCATTAGTGCTTTTGGATTTATGATTTTATAAATAAAAATATAATTATTTAAGATTTTGATTAATGGTTTCATCTATAAAAAAAATCTAAGTATTTAAGGTTTAATTTATGAAATCTCAAATATTTATAGTTTTGTTTATTAATTCCTAAATATATAATGATTAAATTATGGTTTTTTTAACGAAACCTTAAATATTTAAAGTTTTATTATCAAAACCCTAAATATTTAGGTTTTAATTTATGGTGATAATTAGGTTTTCAATAACGACACCCTAAATTAATTTGATTTTCTTAATGAAATCCTAAATATCTAAAGTTTTATTGTTGAAACCCTGAATATTTAAGTTTTAATTTATGGTGAAATTTAGGTTTTGAATAATCAAACCCAAAATAAATAAAATTTCATTTATGAAATCCTTAATGTTTAGGGTTTTGATTTATTGTTTAAATTATAAAACCCTAAATATGTAGGGTTTCAATGTCAGGTTTTATTTATGAAACCCTAATATTTATGATGAAATTTAGGATTTTATTAATGAAAAATTAAATATATAAGGTCTCCATTTAAGGTTTAATTTATGAGACATGAAATATTTAAAGTTTCACTTATGAAACCCTAAATTACTATGGTGAAAATTAGGGTTTCATTTATGAAATCCTTCATATTTAGATTTTGAGTTTATGGTTTTATTTATGAATCCCTAAATATTTAGATTTTCATTAATGATTTTGGATTTAGGTTTTCATAAATGAAAATATAAATATTTAAGATTTTTATTTATGGTTTCATTTATCAAAATTCTAAATATTTAGAGTTTCATTTATGAAAACTCAAATATTTAAAGTTTTATTTATGAATTCCTAAAAATATAGGTTTGAAATTAAGGTTTCCTTAATGAAACGCTAAATATTTAAAATTTTAATATTGAAATCTTAAATATTTATGTTTTAATTTATGGTGAAATTTAGGTTTTTAATAACGACACCCTAAGATTTTATTTCTCAAACCCTAAATGTCTAGGGTTTTGATTTATTGTTCAAATTAAGAAATCCTAAATATTTAGGGTTTCAATTTAAGGTTTAATTTATGAAACCGTAAATATTTATGGTGAAATTTAGGATTTCATTAAAAAAACCCTAAATATATAGGATCTCCATTTATGGTTTAATTTATGAGACCTTAAATATTTAAGGTTTCACTTATGAAACCCTAAATTATTACAGTGAAATTTAGGGTTTCATTTATGAAATCCTTAATGTTTAGATTTTGAGTTTATGGTTTTATTTATGAATTCCAAAATATTTAGGATTTCATTAATGCTTTTGGATTTAGGGTTTCATAAATGAAAATATAATTATTTAGGGTTTTAATTTATGGTTTCATTTATCAAATCCTAAGTATTTAGGGTTTGACTTATGAAACCCTAAATTATTACAATGAAGTTTAAGGTTTCATTTGTGAAATGATTAATATTTAGATTTTCATTTTACGATTTTATTTATGAATCCTTATATATTTAGGGTTTTATTAGTGCTTTTGGATTTACGATTTCGTAACTGAAAATATAATTATTTAGGATTTTGATTTATGGTTTCATTTATCAAACCCTAGGTATTTAGGCTTTCATTTACGAAACCTCAAATATGTAAAGTTTTATTTATGAATTCCTAAATATATAGTGTTTAAATTGAGATTTCATTAATGAAATCATAAATATTTAAAGTATTATTATTGAAACACTAAATATTTAGGTTTTAATTTACGGTGAAATGTAGGTTTTAAATAATCAAACCTGAAATATATACAATTTTATTTACGAAACCCTAAATATTTAGGGTTTTGATTTATTGTTAAAATTATGAAACCTTAAATATTTACGGTATCAATTTAAGGTTTTATTTATCAAATCATAAATATTTATGGTGAAATTTAGTGTTTTATTTATGAAACCCTAAATAATTAGGGTTTCCATTTAGGGTTTAATTTATGAGACCTTAAATATTTAACATTTCACTCCTGAAACCCTAAATTACTACTGTGAAGTTGAAGTTTTCATTTATCAAATACTTAATATTTAGATTTTGAGTTTATAATTTCATTTATGAAACTCTAAATATTTAGGGTATCATTAGTACTTTTGGATTTAGGGTTTCATAACTGAAAATATAATTATTTAGGATTTTAATTTATGGTTTCATTTATCAAACCTTAGGTATTTAGAGTTTCATTTATGAAACCTCAAATATGTAGAGTTTTATTTATGAATTCCTAAAGATATAGTGACTAAATTATGGTTTCGTTAATGAAACCCTAAATATTTAAAGTTTTATTATTGAAATCCTAAATATTTATGTTGTAGTTTATGGTGAAATTTTAGTGTTTAACAACAATACCCTAAATTAATAACATTTTATTTATGAAACCCTAAATGTTTAGGGTTTTGATATATTATTTAAATTGTGAAATCCTAAATATTTATGGTTTGAATTTAAGGGTTTTTTATGAAACCTTAAATATTTATGATGTAATTTAGGATTTAATTAATGTAAGCCTAAATATATAGGGTCTCCATTTAGGGTTTAATTTATCAGACCTTAAATATTTAAAGTTTCATTTATGAAACCCCAAATTATTACAGTGAAATTTAGGGTTTCATTTTTGAAATCCTTAATGTTTAGATTTTGAGTTTATGGTTTTATTTATGAATCCCTAAATATTTAGGAATTCATTAGTGCTTTTGAATTTAAGGTTTCATAAATAAAAATATAATTATTTAATGTATTGATTTATGGTTTTATTTATCAAACCCTAGGTATTTGGGGTTTCATTTATGAAACCTCAAATATTTAGAGTTTTATTTATTAATTCCTAAATATATAGGGTTTAAATTAAGGTTTCCTTAGTGAAACCCTAAATATTTAAAGTTTTATTATTGAAACCCTAAATATTTAAGTTTTAATTTGTGGTGAAATTTAGGTTTTCAATAATCAAACCCTAAATATATAAAATTTCATTTATGAAACTAAATGTTTAGGGCTTTGATTTATTATTAAAATTATGAAACCATGGATATTTATGGTTTAAATTTTAGGTTTCATTTATGAAACCCTAAATATTTATGGTGTAATTTTATGTTTTATTAATGAACCCTAAATATATAGGGTCTCCATTTAGGGTTTAATTTATGAAACCTTAAATATTTAAAGTTTCACTTATGAAGCCCTAAATTAATATGGTGAAATTTAGCGTTTCATTTATGAAATCTTTCATATTTACATTTTGAGTTTATAATTTGATTTATGAATTCCTAAATATTTAGGGTTTCATTTATCAAACCCTAAGTATTTAGGATTTCACTTATGAAATCTCAAATATTTAGAATTTTATTCATGAACTCCTAAATATATGAGGTTTAAATTAAAGTTTTCTTAGTGAAACCTTAAATATTTAATGTTTTATTATTGAAACCTTAAATATTTAGGTTTTAATTTATGGTGAAATTTAGGTTTTCAATAATCAAGCACTAAAAATATAAAACTTCATATATGAGATCATAAATGTTTAAGATTTCAATTTAAGGTTTTATTTATGAAACCATAAATATTTAGGGTGTTATTTATGAAACCTTAAATATTTCAGGTTTCATTTATTAATCCTTAAATTATGATGGTGAAATTTAAGGTTTCATATATTAAATCCTAAATATTTAGGTTTTGAGTTTATGATTTTATTTATAAAAGCCTAAATATTTAGGATTTTTTAATGCTTTTGGATTTAGGGTTTCATAAATAAAAATATAATTATTTAGGATTTTGATTTATAGTTTCATTTATCAAACCTTAAGTATTTAAGGTTTAATTTATGAAATCTCAAATATTTAGAGTTTGATTTATTAATTCCTAAATATATAGTGTTTAAATTAAGGTTTGGTTAATGAAACCCTAAATATTTAAAGTTTTATTATTGAAATCCTAAATATTTAGGTTTTTATTTACGGTGAAATTTAGGTTTTCAATAATGAGACCCTAAATGAATAAGATTTAGTTTATGAAATCCTAAATGTGTAGGATTTTGATTTATTGTTTAAATTATGAAACCCTAAATATTTAGGATTTCAATTTATGGTTTTATTTATAAAACCCTAAATATTAATGGTGTAATTTAGGGTTTTATTAATTAAATCCTAAATATATAGGGTCTCCATTTAGGGTTTAATTTATGAGATCTTAAATATTTAAGGTTTCAATTTAGGATTTTATTTATAAAACCCTAAATATTTAGGTTTCAATTTTGGGTTTTGTTAACTGAACCCTAAATATTTAGGGTTTTGATTTAAAGAAACAAGTTGGTGCTTTGGTGGTGTAAAACTATTTTACACAGTCAGTAAATCACAACCTTCCATTTATGGTAACACAATGGACTTTCATAAATTTATTTTAAAAATCATTAAAACGGTGGGTTATGATTGTTAGACGGTGTAAAATTATTTTATACTAATGATGCATGAGCATTAATCTCTTTGATTTATTGTTTCAATTATGAAACCTAATATATTTAGGGTTATTTTTTAAACCATAAATATTTAGGGTGAAATTTAGGATTTCTTTAATAAAATTTGAAATATTTAGGGTTTTATTATTTAAAGGTTAAATATTTAGTGTTTTAATTTAGCATTTTATTTATGGTTTCATTAATGAAACCTTAAATAAATAGGGTTTCATTTATGAAAGCATGTATATTTAGGGTTTTGATCTATGAAAGCCTAAATATTTTGGATTACGATTTATATTTTCATTTCTGGAATCATATATAGTTAGGATTTAATTTAAGGTTTCATTTATGAAATGGTAAATAAGTAGGTTTTCATTTAGAAAACCTCAAATATTTAGTGTTTTGGTTATGGTTTCATCTATGAAACTCTAAATATTTATAATTTCAATTTATGATTATATTTATGAAATTCTAAATATTTAATTTTTCAATTTAAGGTTTTATTTATAAAATTCTAAATATTTAGGGTTGTATTTATGAAACCATAGATATTTTAAGTTTCACGAAACCCTATTAATTTAGGGTTTCGTTAATGAAACCCTTATTGAAGGTTTTAATTTATGGTTTTATTTATGAAACCTTAAAAATTTAGGGTTTCAATTCATGGCTTTATTTATATAATCCTAAATATTTAAGGTGAAATTTAAGGTTTCACTAATGAAACCTTAAGTATTTAGGATTTCATTTATGGTTTCCCTAAATACCATACCATGAAATAAAACCTTAAATCCTAAACTATGAAACCCTTAAACCTAAACCATGAAATGAAACACTAAATCTTAAACCATGAAACCCTAAACTTCAAGCTATGAAATGAGACAATACATCCTAATGAAGTCCTAAATCCTAAACCATGAATTGAAACCTTAAATCCTACATGATGAAACCTTAAATCATAAACCATGAGACCCTAAATCCTAAATCTTAAACAAAGAAACCCTAAACCTTAAACCATGAAACCCTTAAACTTAAACCATGAAATAAAATACTAAATAATAAACCATGGAGTCCTAAATCCTAAATCTTAAACCATGAAACCCTAAATTATAAAACATCAAACCTTAAATCCTAAAACATGAAACCGTAACCCAGGAAAAATGAAAATGTAAAATCTTACAATATAAACCATAAACCTTGAAACTTTAAACCCTAAACATGAAATCATAAACTATTTAATCAAAACCTCTAGACACAAACCCTTAGTCATGAAAAAACATTAAACCTTAAACCCTTAAAGCTTAAAACAATGAACCGAAACAATAAACCATCAAACCGTAAACATTGTAACCTTAAACCTAAAATATGAAAAACAATAGAAATATCTTAAAAAATTAAGAGCATTGAATGCAAATAAAAAAATTTTAAAAAATGAAAATTTTAAAAATATGAAAAAAAAAACAAGAGTAATGTCTTTGAAAAGTGAAAGAATTGGATGAAAAAAATGGAAATATCAAAATTTTAAAAATATGAAAAACAAAGAGTAAAAACTTGGAAATTAGACTTGCTTTTTAATATTTTTAAAATTTTTTATTTGTTTTCAAATTTTCAAGATATTACTCCTTAATAGCTTAGTAGTAGGGTTGACTATTAATCTACTAGTCTTAGGTTCGAATCCTACTTGGCATTTTTTCATATTTTAAAATTTTTCATTTGTTATCAAATTTTCAATATATTACTATTGTTTTTTCATTTTTTATAATTTTTAAAATATTAATCTAAGTAAACAAAAGAGATAGAGAAAGAGAGAGACGTTAGTGATAAACATATAAGTTTTAGATCAATAAAATGAAGAATGAGAAAGGAGAGTTTTAGATCAACAATTTAAGATATATGTTATAGAATGCAAATGTAATAACAAAGAAGTTATGATGTATTAAATGAGAGGGGAGAGAGGGGAGAGTTTTAGAACAGTAATTTAAAATAGCCGTTATCATGCATTAAATTAATGAGAGAGAATATGTTCTCTCTTGAATGAAGAAGTTTGCAATGTAACGTTGAGGAATAAAAAATGACATGACAC
This sequence comes from Amphicarpaea edgeworthii, assembly GCA_014843725.1. NCBI lineage: Eukaryota > Viridiplantae > Streptophyta > Magnoliopsida > Fabales > Fabaceae > Amphicarpaea > Amphicarpaea edgeworthii. Next base: position 2,486,607 of record CM026324.1, on the reverse strand, counting down.
CTAGACAAAATAATAATTTTTTTTAGTGATCAGTTATGCACTAAAAAAAAAGAATTATACAAATAAAAAAAATAAAGTATTGATATTTTTTTCTATCTTAAAAAGTTGTTTATGGTGGTAGATTTAATTTATTTTTTAAGTATATTTTCTAATAAAATTAGTTTATAAATGTAGCACTTCTTATAAAGAAAAATCCAATGTCCATAAAAATTATGATATAATATTAATTATTCTTTTAAATTTATTTGGATAAGATATGTCAATTTGAAGTGTATACAGTGGCGGTTCCAAAATCCTGAACCAGTGAAAATAAATATAAAAATAAAAATTCAATAAGAATAAATATATAAATATAGATGAAATAAAATATAAAAATAAAAATTTTATTAATAATTGTCTGTTAATTTTTTTTATAACTTTAAAAAATTATGGTGGTGCAACTGCACCCGTGGGTACCATCTAGTCCCGCCACTTATTATATACTATAATTTATAATTTATAATATATAATTATATGTATAAGATGTTGTAAAAAAAAAAAATACTATCAGTATAAGTTGGTGCGAAGCATAATTTTTTCCTATTAAAACATCCTATCAATTTTAGTTTTTAATTTAAGCAATCTTCTGTATAATTTGATACAAAAATTGACAGTAATGATATACTTGCTATTTATAATTCAATAAAAATAATAAAATTAAAATTGTTTCATAAGAAATAAAGAAATTATCTTCTTAATTTTTTTCCACGTAAAAACTAATATATTTTATTAAATAATAATTTTATGCATTTATAACTTTTTTTTAATATTTTCAAATTATATAATATACATTTATCTATAAAATCGCACAACACACGTGTCCTTATTTAGTTATTGCAAATTTTCCAGAAAGGTTGTATACTGTTTTGCTAACTTAGGAAAATGATTAGGGAATAAGAAAATAATATTTTTTTTATTAAAAAAAAGGTGTAGAATGTATTAATAACATTAAATGCTATAATTTTTAGATTAAAAATATTTATAATTTTTAACCATTACAATATTGGAACAATGGAAATTGTTTATATTAAAATAAAGGTTTAATTGTAATTTTGGTCCCTACTTTTTTAAATCCATAATTATTGATTAATAATTTATTTGAAAGATCAAAATTATTAGATTTTTAAAATTAGAGGGATCAAAATTGTCAATTTTAAACATTAAGTGACAGATTATTATTTGGTAAGTTTCTCTTTAAATGATAAAAGTACTTTTCTCTCTGTCATTTTTGTGTGCTGAATTATTATTCGATTGGAGGGACATGAATATTGATATATAGAAGAAAAAAAAAAAAAAAGTGGACAACCAATTGGAAGGATAAGAAAAATTTCTTGACCTACAAAAAGATGGCAAAGTCAGCTTCGCCATGCCTTAATGGGATCTTATATAATTGTCATCTGCATATTTTTCACAGGCAACAAGAATATTCACTGCAGAGGGACAACCATGCATAAAACTCTGTTCAGCACTTCTTTGAAAAAAGTACTATGATGAAAGAAAGCATAACAATTAATAAACAAATATGACTTTTGCAAAGTACACAATCCATGTCAATATGTCATACTTATGGGAATCTTCATAAATATATATATATATATATATATATATATGTATGTGACAACAAGGGTATCCACGTTTCTCTTAATGGACCTAATCTAAAGCATTAGTGATTTAACAACTTTTTTAAACACTATTCCACTATATATATATAAACCCTCTAAAACTAGCTACCATACATATGTAGAATTCTCAAATCTCGTTGCTAGTGTTGTGTATTTTTTTTTCTAAAAGTGACAAATTAACAAAAGGCTTAAAAGAAATGAAGAGGAAGAGAAGTTTTTCCTTGCTCTTTTTCCTGTTCTTTTTGGTGATTGTTTTTTTCACCTTCTCTATGGTTTCTGTGGAAGCAAGGAAGAGTACTAACATCAAGAAAAAATTTCACAAACGTCACAAAGGTGGTCATAGCAGTAGCAATGACCACACTGGAGGATCACATTCTCCATGTCCAGTGCCAACCCCTCAAGATGGGAGCATCTTTGATGTTTTGTCTTTTGGTGCCAAGGGAAATGGAGTTTCTGATGATTCAGAGGTAAATAAATAAAGAAAGAAAGAGCATCATATTGAGAATTTAAAGACAGTGAGTTTCAATTGCTAGAGTTATAACAATATTGTCCAAAATGTTTATATATATAAACCTGCAGGCACTTCTAGCTGCGTGGAATGGTGCATGTAAAGTTGCTGGTGCTATAGTTAAAATTCCAGCACAACTCAAGTTCCTCATCAAACCTCTTACTTTACAAGGCCCTTGTATGCCTGACCTCACTCTTCAGGTTCTCTTTCACCTCTCTCTCTGATCTTTTATCGTTTTTAAGTTAGTTAGTCTCAAAATAATGGTTTTTATAAGAGTTGTAGAATAAAAAGTATTAGAACAATGTTTTGTGACACACCAAATGCTAGTCTACACCAGGAGAAAGAAAGACACAGAAGAAGACTGATGAATGATATATTGATAATGTTATAGAATGAGTGTTTATATAGTATACTGTAGAGTGTAGAGTTATCCATGCATATTGTTGAAAGTATAATCTGTTTTTGCATAAGATAATGCATATACATGATATTTTATGTGGCATTTTGAAAGTTTTGTATGTATAACATGTTAGTGAAAATGAAATTCAAACAGATAGATGGAACTCTATTGGCACCTCCTGAAGCATCTTCATGGCCAAAATCCAGTTTGTTTCAGTGGATAAATTTCAAGTGGGTGCAGAACTTCACCATCAAAGGCTCTGGCACTGTTGATGGCCAAGGCTATAACTGGTGGAGTACTTCCTCAGAATTTTATGATATACAGGTAAAAAATTACCAAAAAAGCATATTCAAGTATATTTGACAAAGTTAATAGAATTATTTTCAAACACAAATAGCTCATGACTTTAATTGTATTCATTAATTCTTGTAGAAGAAGAGCTACTCCAAACAAATTCCTGGCATGAAACCAACAGTAAGATTTCCCCTTACAAATTTGTGTGTAATATTTTTGTTTAGTTTCAGTTTCATATATAAGTCTTGTTTGGCATTTTAATCATCATATGCAGGCTATAAGATTCTACTCCAGCAACTTTGTAACAGTTCATGATATCAGAATCATAAACAGTCCTTTGTGCCATCTAAAATTTGACAACTCAAAGGGGATCAGAGTTAACAACATTACAATATCCTCCCCTGAGAATAGCCCCAACACTGATGGCATTCACTTGCAAAACACACAGGACGTAGAAATTCAACGTTCTATCATTTCAACAGGTAAGTTGGGAATTAATATATTAACAACTAATATTTGTTGATCAAATAAAAAAAAAAAAAAAAAGCTGGTAATGGATTAATCTAATTTAATATATATTCTAAATGACTGTACATTTCATTTCTACAAGCTGGCACAGTAGAATCTTGTAAATTGTTAAATCATGGCCAGTATGGTGCATTGGCCACTTGACTAGTTTGACAAAGAATCATTGGCTGAGAGACCCTTTTCAAGTTAAAACGGTAAACTGTCACCACTAACTAACTTTTGAAACGTGCACCTTATAAAATTATTTTAACAGCTGAACTAACTTTAACTTTTGTAACACAGCACAAAGTACCTATATTAAATTTTATATTTTAATTTCCATCAGAAGATTATATATATGATACTGATATAGTTGGTGTTATTTTATGTTATCAGGAGATGACTGTGTATCCATCCAAACCGGTTGCTCTAATGTTCATGTCCACCATATTAATTGTGGCCCTGGACATGGTATAAGGTAAGAAAAAAGATATATACAACCTAACTAGTACAAGTTGGCAAAACCACACTGATAGCTAATCCATTATACATTTAATTTTCTTTATATAGTTTGGGAGGATTAGGAAAAGACAAGAGTGTGGCATGTGTGTCAGACATCATTATTGAGGATATATCTATGAAAAACACTCTATATGGAGCAAGAATCAAAACATGGCAGGTATTATTAACTTAATTACTTGTGCAATTTGATTAGCAAAGTCCGGTCATTGGCATTAATTTGATGAGTTCTTTTTTTTTTTTTTGTTTCATTTAATCAATAGGGAGGCATTGGTGTGGTTAAAAATGTGACATTTTCCAGAATTAAAGTCTATGATGTAATGTATCCAATAATGATAGACCAATACTATTGTGACAAGCAAATCTGCAAGAACCATACAAGCACAGTGGTGATTTCTGGGGTTAAGTATGATCAAATACATGGTACTTATGGTATGCAGCCTGTGCATCTAGCATGCAGCAACACCATACCATGCACAGATGTTGATTTAACTGATATTCAACTGAGTCCATCCCCTAAATATAGAGATAGAGGTTTGCAACAAGCTGTGTGTTGGAACTCTTACGGAAAATCACAAGGCCCTTTGATACCTTCAAGCATTGATTATTGCCTGAGAAGTGGTGGTGGAATAATCAAGAGGATAGCAAAGTCACATGATAATAGAGTCTGTTACTAATAATTAATTGCAGATGTGAGAGTCTTGGTACTTTTCAGCCTTGTGGCAGCTTCCCTTCTACAAATATTTTTTAACTGTGGGAAGGTGATGATGGTGTAATTAATTTACTTCTTATTTCCATTGGAATTAATGTACTAATAGCTTCCCTTCTACAAATGTTTATTAGTTCAGTGTTGAATGCGAACAAGTATCTGAGTGATGAATGTTTTTTGAGTCGAAATTAATACCGTTTTTTTTTCACAGTAGGAAAAAAAAAAATCATACCTCTTATTAAAACGATTTCTAAATGTGATTTTCTTTTTTTAGTCACTTTAAATTAAAGAAATTTAATAATTTCAAACTAATTTAATCTAAATTTTTACATATATAAGACCACAACTTGTGAAATAGTTTAACTATTAAACTAGTTCAGAAGTTATGGTCTTATGTGTAAAAAATACTGAAATAAATTGTTTTGAAATTGTTTGATTTTTTAATCTAAAGTGACTTGAAAAAAAAGATTATATTATTTTCTTAAAAATGATTTAAATTTATTTTTTTAAATTGATTAAAAAATAGTTTGGAAGTGTTTTGTAACTAGTATAAACCTTAAAACTGATTCAGAACCCTTTAATTAAACCAGTTCGATTTGATATCGATTTCCAAACAAACTTGTAAATGTGATTATAAAATCAAACAAGTTTAACTACTTCAAAAACGGTTCAGTTCAGGATTTTTTTCGAACCGATTTTTGTACACATCCGTGATCGTGATCTAATGGGTTATATATATATATATAATGACTAGACCATGCATACATGGGCCCAATCTAAATTTTCATGTATGGACCATGCATATATCTGGACCCCTCTACGAAGTTGAATGAAATAATTAAGATATATAAGTCCAACATTTATTATAGCATTTGAGTATTATTGGAGATTTGATTCTTTGAAGGTGTGGACCAGTGACTTGTATAACCGTATCTGCGATGCGAATGTCCACTAAATGCATACACAAATTGAATAGGATGGTCCATGTTATTATATGGGCCAATAATGCATTGTTTACAGACTATACGGCGATTTGTAATGGGCCTTAGTTTAATCCTCACTTCTACAGCCTGGGATAGCCTTACATTGATTACAGGGCAATTGCTTTATGCTCTCCATTTTTCTTGGTGCACCCCCAAATTTTTAAATTTTTTTCATACTACTAATCCCTTGTGCCTTTTTGTTGCCGCCCCGCCACACCTCATCTACCTTCAGATTTGGGATTCGGTGTGTAGATTTTTTTTTTGGTGCAATATTTCGGTGTGTAGATTGTGTCATTGTGTGTGTGTTACTGAATAATTTGGCTATATTATTTAAATATTACGGTGTTTGCAGATCATTGTTTTATACTATATTCATTTTTTATAAAATAAAAATTCAAAACTTCTTCATCTAATTAAGATGTTTGGTAATCTATAAAGTTTTTTTTTTTTTAATGAAAGGGATTAACAAGTATAATTTCTGATCTTTTCAACTTGGTTGGCACTGACACGGTAGCATTCTATAAAGTATAAAGCAAGTGAATTCTATTCATCCCACTATTATTTCGTGAAATTTGGTGAATCTTTATACGTCACAACATGTTAAGGAAAATATTATATCTATAAATTTTCTGGGCTGATAAAAATAATAGTTTAATTTTATTATTCTTTCTTAATTTCTTATATATTCCAAACCAAGCCTTTTTCTATGTCCAACGTTTTCTGAACACCTTTCTGCAAAGAGCCTGGTTCTACATCTATGCACAGGTGCAGGATGAATAAAGCAAATGATTAATCATAATTATTTCTCCACGTAACAATTAATTAAAGACCTTCCTATACTTAAATTATGTACATGGTTGGAGCAACATCATCATGATGTAGATGATGATGTAGTACAGTATTAATAGCTAGACAGGTTGGCCAAGACATGATGCTAGCATGCAAATGATGCAATACATGAACCACAAGTTTAGAAACATATATTCTTTCCAAACTATGCCACTCTCCGAAATTATGGTTTATGGAAACGCTGTTTTATGCCTATGATCGAGATGTTTGACAGCATTTTCAGTCTCTTGGGTTTTTCTCTGCACACTTTTAGGATTTGCATGTGTTTACATTTTGAACTTGGAAAGTTGATCATGCCCTTATGAGCTCCTCAGACAAAATCATTGCTTAGCATCACTATTCCATGCTTTGGAAACCTTAATATATATTTCTATATATTGGCCCCCTTTCCATGAAACTTTTGGCTTTTAAATATTATTATATGCACACATATATAGAGCATAGTTGTCGAATTAACATTGTTTTAAAGGGAGATTCATCATTTAAATCTAAGCACATATATACCACCGTTTCTCATGATTCTTCTATTCTCTTCTTTTTATAGAATCACTACTAACATCCCACTTTTTCATAGTAGAAAAAATTCTAAAGATAGATGCCTTAACTTGATGCTATTCTAGCATGGAATATATATATAATTTGCTGAGAAATTAAGGGATTAGGAACGTGGAATAAAATCTCTAGTTACTTATATGTATAAGATATATACTGTCCTGTATTTTAGGTTCAAAGTGATTTGTGACTTCCTTGTTAATTAGCTTAGAATATGGGGGTAAGTGCCTGAAAATTTCTTACCCATCATTGTTCCACTTCGAATTAAAAAGTTAAGGAGCTGATTAAAGTAATATAATCTTGACGGCCACATAAAAGACGGAAGAAAATCTTTCATTGAAATCTATGTACCTTATTTTAAAATATTTATCTCTCAAAGTACATTGTTTAAGACATCTTTTTTATTAACTTTTTTTTAGTAGGATGATATATATGAGCTAAAATATATTTTTCATTTCTCTAAAATTGGAAATGTTCGTTTTTTTTTTTCCTTTAAAATCTTTGGTATGTTTTTAATTTCCTTAAAAATGAAATGTATCATTATTTGATTTGGAAGTAGATTTGGATTAATGGAACCTAAATGCAAACCAAATAAAGATACATTTCAATTTTATTGAGATTAAAAACATAACAAAAATAAAATTGTAAGTATAAAAAAAAACAATTTAATTTTATAGAGACAAAAAATATATTATAATTTTTTTCTTTCGATTGAACGATAGGTCACATTTATTGACAAAATCCGGATAAACTATCGGAAATACACTTCATTTGTTATGAATTGTTATGAATGAGTGTTTCATACTTGAATCCTTAATTTTAGTAACAATGGAAGTTTGCGATAACCTTGACCAAATTTACATGATTGCGAAACTATAGGAAACAAAAATGTAATTATATTAATAAAAACATTTTAACAAACTATAGGCACAGAAGATTCTCCAAAGTTATAATTCCCTATCACATCACATTTCATAATGCGCCACTCCCTTTTCAAGGTTTCTAGGAATTGAGCCACGGAAAACGAACGCATTCTTAGATGAAGTTGTTCATGTTGACCCATAAGAACAAACGGAATAGGTGTTGGGGATTGGTCAATGTTACCTCCAATTCCAAAGGCCATTATTATTTGCATTGTTTGGTCAACTGGCTTTACTCTTTAGGGTCTTTGCTGACCTGAATTCCTCATTGAATTTTTTGTGATGGCACTCAACTGAGCAATGAACATGACCCGTAACAGTTACTTGTCAAGCCATTCGACTCTTTATTCAGACAAATGTGTCTCATGGGTCGGGTCCTTTGCGACAAACATTTTCTGTTTGTGCTTTTACTGTTTCACTTCTCTCCTCACTCACTACACATTCAATTCAACCCCTTCCTTCTTTCTATGACCACTTTAAAGAAAAACCTTATATATGCATCATGCATGAGATTAGGCAAACATCAAAGAAAAAAAGTCATATTAGTAATTTACTATACACTCTTGCATATGCAATTATTCTATAATTAAAAGAATTTAATTTTCATGTAATATTTTACCACTCTATTATCTAATAAAAGATTATGATAGATCTTATCACAAATTTATTATACATGACAAGTTTGTTATTTTTACACTATTATTATATAGATTATTTTTTTAAAATAAAAATAATAATTATAATTATTGTTTTAACAACTATACATGTATTTTAGTATGTCAAATAGTCTTATACTGTTAAAAAATTGAGATTAAAGAAAGTTTATATACCATTTTTTTTATTAATCTAACGAGATACTAAAGAAATAAGAAACAAGAACAATACTAATTCAACAGCTAATATATTTTCAAAATTAATTTAACGAGATACATTTCGCAAATGGCAAAATTACAATAATTATCTCTGATTGTCTAAAATAAATAACCTAGATGTAATGTAAAAATGATGCAAGTGGATACTCTAATTTACATGGTACAACTAATATGTGATCTGAAATTCATTCAACCCTCCCGCTGCTAATAATAATGTCAATAAAGAGGAGCTTCTGCTCCCACTCTGAAATGCCCCACATAAATACCACACAAAGTGGCTCTTTTTCTCTTTTTTCCATATGCTTCATCCCTCTAAGCTAATCACATAGCTTCAACAAGGAGACATCATCATTATATGCATAGGCCCCAATTAGAATATACTACTACTCTACTGCACAAAAGAATTTCAGAAGAATATAAAGCATTAAGGAAGTGAGTGAGTCACTGACTAGCCCACCAACTACAGTGCAGTTTCCACAGTGCCCTTAATCACCACTACAATACTACAGCTGACTACATGCATAATGCATTCAAAAAGTTCACCTGTGTGTAGCGCCTTATATGGAATGAAAGAAAAAGATGACAAAACTTTGATGTTATGTATGACTGTGATTTCAAATCAATAGGGGAGGATAACGACACATCAGAAGCTTTAGAATTTAGAGAAAAAAAATCTTGTAGTTAGCTTATGGAATGTCAATGTCTGCATGAGATACTGAGCCAAAAAAAAAAAATGCTTAAGAGTCAAGACTGATCAAAACTAAGGGAATCTTTTCCTATAGAGGAAGTGTTCTTTCATCAATAGTAGTATTAAGTATCTGAATCTAAGATTCTTATTTGCAACCTTGGATTTCTGAGTATATAACTATATATCTTCCTCAGTGAATATGTTTCCTCAATCTATTTTTTGTTTATAGCCATTCAGGATTTTTTTTCTCTGATCAAGATGTGGAAACTACCATATAATGGAATTCCATCATATACTATTAGTATAAACAAAATCACACACGTTCTTCTCTAACAAAATATGTGATCACTCATTCATATAGAATCATATTTTGCGCTCCCTTGTTCAATTGTTCATTTCTATTGAATATTTAAATTAAATGTACCTTGGGAAAATCGTATGAATGCAAGTGGAATTCCTATTTTTATATTCCTCTCTTTCTCTCCTCATTTTTCAACCATTGTGTGCCAAGAGGCTTATCTTATTTTCTTGTTTAATATTGTAACTTCAATTGCAAATTTAGAATTCAAGCCCATCTTAATTAAATTTATTAGACCATAACTCTGCATGATGGACTCTCACACTGCACACTACTCATCCACCATTCACCCATGCTTTCATTACCATCAGCTATTGACTAAGTTCTTACCCAGCCATAACATCAGTATTCTAGTAATAATCCCATACCAGAGAATAAACTATGTGTTCAAAACTTATTACACCAACACCAACACGTTTTTGTATGCTTATTTAATTGTGAACTACATTTTTCTGTGCCAAATTTCTCATCTAAAAGTGAATTACCCTTTATAATATAAACCATTTCCCTCAGTTTTGTGCCAAATTGTTGTTTCATGCACTTACAACTAACATGGATTAGCAAGCAAAACAAGTGGCAGAAAGGATCAACTGTCTTAATCCATGAAAAATTAAATGTGTCGTGAGTGACAAGTGGCAACTTAAAAGATAAACAGAAAAACTCAAGGCATTATTAATTAGGGGACTTTCTAATTCTAAACTTGGTTGTACAAATGGTCCATATTAAACTGGTCACTCACTGTTAGTTTGGTGATTAAGTTGTCTTTTTAAAATGGTCCATAACAGTTTTTTTTTTTTTTATATTCATTAAACTGGTGGCTATAATTAAATTGATTAAGTCCTTTTGTTTGAAATTGTATCCAAGAATTAGTTAGAGTTGTCTGTTCAGTTTTCACTCAAACAACAACAGGTGAAACGAGAAAGCATCTTTGGACTTTTGTGGTTTTATAGTAGTTGCTATCCAAACACAACATCTTGATCCAATTGACCTTCAACTAACTTGTGTGTAAAGTACATGGCTGAATGGTTTCCGGATGCAAGAGACGTGAGTTTCTGGTTTCACTGAGATTATGTAATTTATTGTGCCGACCAATTAGCTGTAATGAGAGTGACTCACAGGGGACCAGATTCTCTTTCTCTATATGCTTTCTATTTTTTTTTTGCTGCTGATGTTAGTGAATATGAGTCAGGTCTGTGTTATCTGAATTTTTTTTTTAACAATTGTCTAATTGTATTAGTGAACAGTTCTTTAGAAATAAAATTAGTCTTTTCGACTTTAGATTTTCTTGATATGATGTGTTTTGGTATTCCAGTCTATATTTGGTTGGTTGTTTTATTTTTTTCTTTCTTTCTTCAATATATGAACCTTCATTGTTTGTGTCAATCTAGTTTGGATGATTAGCTCGAAGATGATAGTTACTGATCTCTCTTTCATTAAAAAATAATAATAATAATAATATATGAGCCAGATCTTTTCTGAGAAGTAAGGAAAAAGAAATTGGATTTAAAAATTCAGAGCTAGTCATAAAGGAGCTGCTGGCAAAATGGTAGGCATCATTACCAGAGCCCCAAAAAGGAGAAACTAGGGAAACACTGTGAATGAAAGGCAACTCCTGTTTTGGTGCCATTTAAGCCTTCAATTATACTTGTAGTCCCTAATGTCTAACAAAGGTTTAAACTATAAACTATGGTATGCCTACAAAGGGAGTTGTATCAATTTGTAGCATACTCTATCTTAGCACAAATCCACTATGTATTGTTGGTATTAATCATTTTGATTGTGGACATACATGCATTATATACAATATATAAAAAAAGTAGGCTGGCCTATGTATATATAACTTAAGCTAAGTTTTACTCCAATATTGAAACGATTTTTTTAATTGCAATCAAGTGCTTGGTCATTAATTTGTGCTATGCATGCCTTTTTTTTTGGTCTTTAGGTAGCCTCGGAGTCGAGATAGTGATGCTGATGTTATCATAATTATGATTACTATCATTAAGATAAGTGCATATTTTTTTTATCTAAAAATGTGAAACAATCTTGTCATAGAAAAAGAAAAACAGGAAAATCAAAACAATACTAACATATAGATGGATACTTCTAATTAATATTGCTGCAACCGTGAACTTTGTAACAAATATTATAAATATTATAAAAATATATTAAGAAATAGACTTTTTCTTTAAAAAAAAAAACAAAGGTGAAAATAGTATATTCACATCTATTTTTCAAAGCGTGTCAGTGGGCACAAGTTTTTCAATGAAAGTAAGCCATACTGCCATAGGCTATCAGTGACGCTAGCTGACCCTACAGTAACGTCATAATTCAATCTACCCTTCCAAAATTCAAATTTTCCTAGTTCCTACAATTAGCTGCAAATTAAAATCCTCAAATCAAAGTACTTTAATTTTTTTTATTATATAGAATCAGTGCTTCTTAGTTCATAACATGTGTGAACTTGTTTCACACATTTAGTAATCAGGATCACGTATGATACGGTAGTTCTGAATCATATTATAATTTCTAAAAAAAGAAAAAATTAATTAAATTCTATTTTTTTAAAAACATCGGCAATTAGAAACCAATATCAAGAAGAAAGAAAAAAATAGTAAAAAAAATCAATATGCTTAATATATAGCAAATTAATATGTATCAAATATGATAATAACACATAAATCAACTAAAGGATGAGAGATATATCGAATTTGATTTCTTCTTAGTAGTTAAAATTTTTTTTTTATCAAGTTTTCAATATTTGATCTAGATAAAAAAAAAAAAAAGTAAATTAATGTGTTTGTCATTACTATTAATTTTCCTTCTCTTTTATTACTCCCCATATATATATATATATATATTACCAACAAGGATATTCAAGTGTTGGTTAGCATTTTGACCAGCCACTCGATTACGTACGGCAGCACCATAGTAGTACTAATAACATAGAAACATTAAATGATTATAGTCTATAAGAATTGAAATAGTAACATCTTTTAAAGAATTTGGTGAGCATAGAGCATAGATCAGCATATATGTAATAAGTGGGCTTAAGGTAGTAGTTGTTACGTTGGTAAACATTATTAGTATTAGTGTAGTGATGGCTGTTTCTGCTCGATGGGGTTCACCTAATTAACGACAAAGAAAAGATTGAGCCCCCAAAACCATAGACAAAACTATGATACGCATGAAGGGTGCATGAGATGGGTCATGAGCATGAGTGCGTGCGTGCATAAACATGCAATGCACAAAGCCAAGTGTGCGCGCGCGTGCCAACTAGGTTGGGGGACCCTCCCTATAAGAACTGCAGTGCCGGATTTACTGTGGTAGTAGTAGTAGTACTATACTAGAACAAGAACTAGCACTTTTAATTTCAACTTGGTTCATCAGAGTTTATTTAAGAGTTTCGGATGAATCAAACTCTAATACAACTTTCAAATACTAATGGTTTCATATAAAGATACGTAAAATGCATGTAGCTAATACTTGCCTATTACACACTTTAATTAATATACTAAGTAATTGCTCTATCTAATTCTAATCTAATTTGGCACAAGTAGATACGATATGTAATCTTTAGTATATGCATACATTGAATAAAACTGTAGTAGCTAGCTGAGTCAGAATAGAACATCTTGGGAAGTGAGAAAGCAAGAGCCTTAAAGCAAACAGAGAACCCAAATCAATTGTAAATTGTAATTCCTATCTATCTGACCTCAGACACAACAAAGTAAAGAATAACAGAAATCATCAGTCCCATTTTGCCCCAAAAAACTAACAGCACAAAAGCTAAAGTTTCAGTTCTTGTATTGGAGACCGGAAACATGTCCTCTTATATCTCTCTGTCTTTCATATTTCTTTGGCACTCTTTCCCTTACCTCAAACTGTCTTAAGACCAATTTGGATTCCTTCAAGTACATTCTGTGTCTAATTTTTTTAACCTTTTCTCCTAGAAGGTTACTTCTCCAATTTTTTTACTTCAAAATAGAAACCACTAACACAAAATATTCTGCAGTGAGAGAAAAAAAAACATAAAAATAGAAAACTATCATGATTGACAACTGCAGAATGACATCATTAAATTCTGGTAATCTTAACCCCTCTGAGTAAAATTGCTTAACAAGAATCGTTTTGGAGTTTCCTTCCAACACATTCTTATTACTTTTCTCTTGAAAAAAGAAAGCTTTACCTTTTCACTTTGAACACAAAGTAATTAAGGGTAAACTCTTCATTTTAATTTTCGAACATTGAAAATGTTATTAGTGTGGTCCATTCATCATAAAATAATATTAAAGAACTAATTTAATGTTAAAATTGACATTAAACCACCATTTTAATGAATCTATTATTGAACAACCAAACTAATGGACACTATGATAATTACATTCCTTTAAAGACCAAAATGGTAACTGAGAAAATTACTGTGTAAAAAAAAACACACACAACTTTTTTAATAAGCTATGATTCCTGCACCCCCCTTATACGCACTCTTTCTTTCTTATTAGAATTTTTAAATTGGGCATGATTTCATCACTACTCTACTCTGGCATTTATAAGTATAAGTACTCCAACCCACATGGTCAAAACTTGAAGAAACCCCAACCCTGTGCATGTAGTATTTTATAATCAGGTAGAGCCTGGCAGTTCAAGTTGTCAGTAACAAAACAAAACCCCAAGTCTTGTGCACTAGACTCCAAGAGAGAGTCAGAGAGAGAATAGAAGGACCTTGTTGTGTTGTGTGCTTCCAAGACATTGAAGATGGTGCAGGAGTAAATACTAAATAGCCTTTCTTAGAATACACACCATGTGTTGGATGATAGATTTGGTGGGAGACGTGTTTCCCTTGGCAGAATCAAGGCCTAGGAACACACACTTTTGTTTTTTGCATGGAAGAAGAAGAAAAAGAAGAACAAGAAGAAGAAGAGGACAAGGCCAATGTGAACAAACTCACACGGATTTTTCAATAGAAACAAGGAAGAGAAATCTCTCAAGCATGGATTTCAGCTTGTGTTTGAGCTCCCCAATCATTTCCACACTTGTACATTTTCTCCTTGTTGCTTCTCTGCTTTGTCCTGTTTGTTCCTCAGAAATGGGCAACGCCCCAGTTGCCAACCAGAGTTTTAATCCGCAAGAGGAGGCTCAGAAGTTGAACATCATAAGAACTCGTCTTCAACAGATCAACAAGCCTGCCGTTAAGACAATTCAGGTGTGCCAAAGTTTCCAGCTTTTCACTTCCACTGTTTTCTCCTCTGTTTTGAACCATAACATGGTGATTTTTATTTTTTTTTTGGCTCCTTGCAGAGTCCTGATGGTGATGTATTAGACTGTGTTGTGTCTCATCAGCAACCAGCTTTTGATCATCCTATGTTGAAGGGACACAAACCACTGGTAATTGTTAATTGTCTCAAAGAATTTCTTAGATTTTTATTTTTGTTACACAGAGTGAGTTAGATACTAATCTCTCAAACTTAGTGATTAAACCAATGATTACATGATTTCTTAGTATTTGTTATTTGAAGTTATGGAGAATTTTGAATCAAAGTGGACATGTTCATGCATTTCCAGGATCCTCCAGAGAGACCAAAAGGTCATAACCAAATGGACATGAGCGAGAATTTTCAGTTATGGACTATGTCAGGAGAGTCATGTCCAGAAGGTACAATTCCAATTAGAAGAACAACAGAACAAGATATGTTAAGGGCTAGTTCTGTTAGCAGATTTGGAAGAAAAATAAAAAAACGTGTTAGAAGGGACACCAACAGCAATGGACATGAGGTATGCACAGAAACTTGGTTTTCTTTTGTTTTCTTTTCTTCTTCTTCTTCTTCTTCAAACCAAAGGAAGAGATTGACAAAAAAAACTCTAGCAGAAACTGTTAAAGTGCTTTGTTTTTCATCATATGTTTTTTCTTTTTCTTTTTTCACCATGATTTAATGTGCATTCTGCTTCTTTACTATGAAGCTAAGAATAGTCACAAAAGCATAAACAATAAAATTCGATTAGCTGGATTTTTATTCCTTTCTTACGATTGTGAAACTTCAACCTTTTTCCTATTTATGGCAATCACAGAATTTCATGGTTGCTCAGCTAGTAATGTTTCACTTACTCCATAGTAAAGTGGTCTTTTCATTCTATGTGCACCTACCTACCTTTACCTTGTATAGATAAATTTAACAAAACAACCTAACTTCAAATTTAACTTCCTCCAGCAACTCTTCAAAATGACCCAACAACAAACAATTTTTATTTGAAAATACATTGCATACATATAATATAAAACAGTTTTGTATCATCCACAAACCGTCGTATAGCATATAATATTAACTTTTCCAATAACAATCTCAAAAATCTTATTAATAATGATTTCTGATTAATTAACTGTGTAAAAAGTTTTTATACTTTCAGTAAGTCAGCATATAGTCGTTAAACTTTGACCTAACAGTATGTATTTTACTCTTGACCTAACATTATGTATTTTTGTTGGTGAAACGCACACAGCATGCAGTTGGTTATGTGAGTGGAGAGCAGTACTATGGAGCAAAGGCTAGCATAAACGTGTGGGCACCCCGAGTGGCAAATCAAGATGAATTCAGCTTGTCCCAAATGTGGGTCATCTCTGGCTCATTTGGGGATGATCTCAACACTATTGAGGCTGGTTGGCAGGCAAGTTTCAATTCACCCATTAAAGCATCTTAATTACTACTAATTCTTTCTTCACAAAAACGTGTATTTGAATATAAGTTAGAAGTGAATTTTGTAATTTACATATAGAACATTCTTGAACTTGTTTAGATATAAGATTGAAAGTGTTTTTGTCACCTTTTGTTTTTACTAAAAAAACACTCTAATTTATATTCAAACAAAATCAGTAGAAAAATTGTCAAAAAATACTTATAATTTTGTATTCAAACACTTTGTAACTCTTTTTTTTTTTTTTTCAAAAACTCTACTATAACTTTTTTGGTTACTATAACAAAATAGCATTGATATGGCAGATAGCATGCTCAACTACCTACCATTTATTTTTTTATGGGTGTATTTAATTTTGTGTTTTAGACAGCCAAACTTATTTCAATTAATTTTGTTGCAGGTCAGCCCCGAGCTCTACGGGGACAGATACCCAAGATTCTTTACGTATTGGACGGTAAGTAAAGTAAACTCTCATTCAAGAAAAAAAAATGGTGCAGAATTATATTATATATATTTTTAATGATCCTTGCTTAAAGTGTAAGTTACATGAAGATGATGATAATAATAATCATAAAAATACTATAATAGCAATAAAGTTTAGGTCTAGTCAATTAAATTATTTTATCTTTAGATGTTATCAAATTTCGTACTATAATTAACTTCCTACTATTAAAATTTTCAATTTCTTTTTTTTATTCAATTTTTTCATAAATTTAATCGATTTAATTATTTTAATTACAAAACTTCTCAAGATCCTCGTTCTTCACACCTTATAAAATATTCATTAATTTTCTGGCTTCTGAGATTTTACAATAATTTTCATATCTTAAATTTATCATACTCTTAAATCTTTGGATAGAAATAATAATTAAAAAGTAATAAGAATGAACTTACTTAATGACTAAAAAGTGCAGTTTAAGTCTTCTTATTATTATTGCTCTTGTTGCCAAGGAAAGAAACTAATGAAACTAATATTAATTATTATTTGCAGAGTGATGCATATCAAGCAACTGGATGCTACAATTTATTGTGTTCAGGCTTTGTTCAAACTAATAATAGAATTGCAATTGGAGCTGCAATTTCTCCAACTTCTTCCTATGGTGGTGGACAGTTTGATATTAGCTTGCTAATTTGGAAGGTAATTTCGTGCTCCATTACTTAATTGACCGACAAATTGGTCTTCTTTTTGGGTTACTTTGAGTTTATTATTTATTTTTGGTGATTATGCACTGTTTTTGTTGTTGACTGGAAAAAGTTAAACTTTGTCATATAAATCATATATAAAACGGATTAAGCCATTAATAAGGGTTCATTTCTATCCTAGTTTAGATTAATCTTTCATGAGCATACATGATGGGATGGGGTTAAATTAAATCAAATCCACCAACCAATGTAGGATCACGTTGGGGGTCCCACTTAAAAGGGATAGAGATTTTGATGACAGAAGACTGTTCCTACCGTTCGATTAGAATACTTTTTTTGGTTAAAAGAAGTCTTCAAATTTTGAGTCAAAAGCTCAAATGAACTAAAAAACAAATAAATAAAATGGGTTTAAAATTAGTCAATGGTGGGCTCTCCATTATTTTGAAAGTCTCGCAAATGCCATCGAATTTTGTGATATAGACTCTTAGAAGAAGCAAGGGGAGATTATTTTAATTGTTATTTTATTTTATTTTATAAAATATATATATATATATTAAAAAGAGGAAGAATAATAAATAAAGTCATGGTGCACAAAGTTTTTTACAATGTCACGTCTTAGTTAACATGCCACTTTATCCACTTTAAAATACTTTGGGACATTACACGCATGCACTGTGAATTCTAATAATGAAACTGTATTTCCCTTATGCTTTCCTTCTTTTAAAGATTCTCTTCCCTTTTTTTTCCCCCAACAAAGAGCTTCTTCTAATTCTGAGGTCTTTACTATTATTTTAACAAAACCCCCCAAAAAAATTGCTTATTCTCCAACATTCACCACCTTTTTCTTTCCCCTCTTTTTGACCCATTTCACTCACCAACCTGGCTAACATTGCTATTCATAATTATGTCTATCTTTGAGTATAGTTTTTGCAACAAAAAGCGACATTGAAGGTTTGGTGCTAATGCTATGCTTCATTTTTTTTTTATAGGATCCAAAGCATGGGAATTGGTGGCTTGAATTTGGATCCGGAATCTTAGTTGGGTATTGGCCGTCATTTTTGTTCACACACCTAAGGGATCATGCAAGCATGGTGCAATTTGGTGGAGAAACTGTGAATTCAAGACAATCATCAGGGTCTCACACTTCGACCCAAATGGGTAGTGGCCATTTTGCAAGTGAAGGTTTTGGAAAAGCTTCATATTTTAGGAACATGCAAGTTGTGGATTGGGACAACAACTTGGTACCATTGTCGAATCTTCGGGTTCTAGCGGATCACCCGAATTGCTACGACATACAAGGTGGGATTAATAAGGTTTGGGGGAATTACTTTTACTATGGTGGACCTGGGAGAAATGTCAGATGTCCCTAATTAAGGGGATGGCGAAATTATATAGAAGTTTTTTTTTTTTTTTGGCATTTTTGGGTTTGGGTGACATTGGTTTTCTTCAGTCTCAATGGCATTCAAGAAGCTTGGGTCATGGGTAATTTATTCTTATATTTAATTTAAATTTGTTTGTTGATCAGGATTTTTTTTTTTTTTATGGCTAACTATAGTCACCCATTGATTATACCATTACCACCTGGACTCTTATGTAAATCTTAAAAGAAAAATAGTAAATTATATTATTACGGTTCTTGGTATTCCTTTCTTGCTCTTTGCAATTGGGTATTTTTTCTATCCCTTCCCTTTTTTTCTTTTTTCATTTCCTCGTATTTTTATTGATTAAAAATAAAATCACCTTTCTCATTTCTTTTCTAGTTTTTTATTTCTCAAATTTAAAAAATGACACATGTACACAGTCGATCATGTATACTATAACGTAGTTCTTTTTCTTTTTTTTTAAAGTACATGTGTATATAGTAATTTTTTTTTTATATTAAACGTATTTTTTGACTTATTAAATCAAAGACTAATATCATTTTGTAATATTATAATGACAAAAAAAATTCAAAAAGATTAAACACATGATATAAAGATCGAATATGAATATGAAACTTCGACTTCAACAATAGAAAGAAATGATATATATTTGTTGACATAACACATTAATTAAAAATGATAATATCATATTATCGTATACTTATACAAGAATGAAAAAAACTATACGAAATAAAAGCAATAAAGTAGGAAGGGGCGTGGAGAAATGATCGATTGGCTTGAATGGCAATTAGGCCAGAGGCAGTTCATACGATAAAGATATCATTGACTTAATAACAGAGACAAAGGAGTAAATGAAATCTGCAACACAACATTATAAGTTGAACTGCAAGTCAATGCGTGTGGAGATGTAGGGACTACTATATAATAATAATAATATTGCATGATTATTGACTATGATATATATCTCCCACCAGCATTCCAACCTTCATTATTTTGAGTATGACATATTGCACGGGAATACCATAATTTTGTGAAAATTAAAGATATTTTTTTTTTTTAGGAATTGAAGAAAATACCAATAAATTTACCATTCTCACGTATCCTCTTATCATTTGACTTAGACTTCCATAGTAAATTAAAGATATAAATACGGCAATATGTATTATTAATTAAATAAAGCATAACTATAAGGACAGATAATATGGTTCAAATTCATAATAACGGATATAATTGTTGCTGCAATTCTGTTAGTGCCTCTCAATTATGCATGCATACCAACCTATGTTAAAAAAGAAAGCTGGCTACGGTGGAAATAATGATGGAGAGAGGTTCATTAAGAACGGCTGGCATCATAAATTATACCCCATCTCATCTCATGTATCATTAGCATTAATGCGTTGATTATAATGTAGTAATCTAATTTTATTAATTATCATGAGTAAGCATCAAGTTGAATGGTCCAAAATAATTAGATTTTGATCTATTAAATAAAGTGTCGGATTTGAACATTATATATTGACAAAATGTGATTAGAAATAACAAACTCTATTAACAAAAGTTAATTAGATTTTCCAATAAAATTTAGTTGGAGAATATTCTATATCAATAACATGTTTATTAAAAAAAAATCAAACTCTATGGCGTGTAACTACACTGATAAATAGAATTAATATTAATACTGTTACATATAGCTAGTGTTTTGTGTTAGAGTCATAATAAAGATGTTGAGAGATGTGGAAGTTAGTAATAAGGCCAGAGCTCCCTTCTGCTTTTCAAATGGTGAATTCTTCATTCCACTTTTCATAATTGAGTTTGAAATCATTTTTGCAGACTCATCACACGTGCTCAACTGCTCATGCAAAGCCAGTAACATCTTCTTTTTTTTGGACAATGCAGAGTGTTTGGATTAGCTTTCAAGTTTCAATTCTACTAAGATTAACTCCAAAATCAGGTTAAAGGCTAAAGCAACAAAAAATTGCTTCAACTTTTCAATCTTTTACCATGGTGTTGAAGGTTAAAATTGATTCTAGGAGTATGAAACAAACTAGCACTCAGTAACTTCAAACTCGTTCCGTAATTTTCTTAGGTCCAGGTTCAATTTTTTAAAGGTTCATTTCTTTTTTTTCTTGAAATTCTCCAAATGAAAGTATTGAAGGCCCAATTTGAGATGTAAGCAAAACAAGAAGTTGGGCTATAGTTTGGGCTGCTCAAAATGGGTTGAGCTTTCAGCTCACGCACCCAACGAGCCTTGTCGGTGAGGCTACTTTTTTTAATTTAAAAAAAAAGAAAACTCAACTTTTTTCTTTCAGTTTTCTTCAATTCAAATTTAATTTATTTTTTCTCCCATTTCTTTTCCCTTACCAACACATACAGTGAGTTTTTTTTTTTTTTTTTTTTTAACACGGGTGTTCTTAACCTACTAAATCAAAAACTAATCTCGTGAATACAGTATGACCTTATTTCACTATCCCAACTTTTAGGTTACACATATAATTAGGGATGACAATGGGTAGGATATTATAGTACCTGTCCCCATACTCGTGTTTAAAAAAAGTACCCGTCTCCAACCCCATACCCGTACGGGTAACAATTTCAATCCCCATCCCCATACCCTCTGGGTACTTATATACCCATACCCGCACCCGCGACCCGCACTTTCCATATATATAAAATTAAAAATTAAAAAAAAAAAAAAAAAAACTTAGGGGATGTATTGGATTAGGATTGTTTAAGATTTAAATGATTTTTTTTTTTTGTAAAAATGTCTTGGGATATTCAATCAAGATTGTTAAATGATAAAAAATAATCTGATAGTATTCAATCAAGATTATCAATATTTTTTTCGCAGAGGACAAAGAAATCTTATAGTATTCGATTGGGATTTTGAATAACGCAAAAAAAAGTCATCTGTTATTCAAAATTATAAAGATTTTATGGACTTTTATTTTTAATTGGATTTTGGTAAATTTTAAGGACTTTTTAGTTGATCATATAAATACCAAACTCAACAAACAATCACATTCAACTACGAGAGACTTTTCTTTCTGATCACATACTTTTTTTATTTATTTCATTCTCTTTGCTTTGGAGACAGTGACAATCTCTCACCCACACATTTTTTTGTTTTAAGGTGAGACTTTTCATATGATTTTAATAGTGATGTGTTCATACCTCTAAATCACTATGAATTAATTTACAAGCCTACAATGTAGTCCACTGTCTCATTCATTTTAAATTCATAAATTCTTAATGAAATGAAAATTTTCACAAGAGAAGTAGATCTGAGTTTAGATGAAGTTTTAACTCGGGGCAAACAATCTAACTTAAAGTTTTAAAAGACCTTTTTAAACTATTGCAGTCAATATTGAAAAAATATACAATTTAACATAGGAAACAAAGAGCAATGTTTGGAATGTTATAAAACATAAATAACTTTGGATATTCTTCAAGTTAGGCAGATGATTAATTTTAATCATCATGTATTTTTTGTTGAATTATTTGATTTATATTTTGATGAAATTATTGATTTTATGAGTTAAATGAAATATTTTATATTTTTTACTAATATTTTATTATTATTTTTCACTATTACTTTATGAAAATTTGTGAAAAATATATCTCAAAATGCATTAATAGCTTGTAACTTTGATTTTGAATTCATGTATATTATTAGTAGGTGAGATGGTTCAGCTTATGATAATTTGTGATTAGTCCGTGTTCAATACACTCTTGTTAGCTTATGTTTAGTAGTTTTGAATGTTTTTTTTTTTCTAGAAATCCATAAAGTCTTTTCAAATCTGATCTTAAAAATATGTGAAATCCTTTCAAATCCTATATTCTAAATCCATTAAATCCAAATTATAAAATTCTAATCACAAAAGTCTTCTTAAAAAAATCTTTAACAGTTTTTAGTTTCCTACAAAATCTTAAAAATCTTGAAGACTTTTTTATGCCAAAAAAGTCTTTTAAAATCCTAATCCAATACACTCTTATATAATATTAAAATCAAATGAATATTGATTTATATAAATAAATAACATTACAAAAATAATCATTCAACATAAATCTAAACAAAAAAATCTAATTAAATGGGAAAAACTAATGTATTTTTAAAACTAATTAGTTTATAATTATATATTAAAAATAAAACACAAATAGATATAATATTTTAATTTCATCATCCAAATTAATTTCTCCATATTTTGTAAATGCTTATTTCCATAATTTCTTGAGCTACTAATACAAATAAAAATTAAATCATAATAGAATATCAAAATTAACATATAAAAAGAATAATTAAAATAATAAATAGATAATTAAATAATTTTAATTAAATAATTTAAATAATAAAATTATAATATATTAGTTAATATGTATATACATAATGTGCAAGGCAGGGCGGGGTGGGTACTATAGTACCCCGTACTCGCACTCATTTTTGTGGATAAATACTCGTCCCATCCCCATCTCTAAATATGCGGGTTATTACCTTACTCGTGTATGGATATTTTTATGGATGCCCGTAGGTTCTGGGTCCATATTGCCATCCTTGCATATAATGAGTATATTATAATAATAATAATTATTATTATTATTATTGAGTGTACACCACGAAACGAACGGAAGTGGTGAGTCATTTTTAATATTTTTCAACCCTTCCCTTTCACGTGGTCTACGATGACTCAACGTAGTCATGTCATAAATTCTTTTTGTTTATACATATAATTATTTTAAAATAAGATATTGTGATTTAAAGAAAAAATTAAAGTTAAAATTGTTAATGAACGAAATTAATTATGAATAGTTTAATAATTTAAAATCATTATTTATATATTACTAAAATTATAAATTATAATTTTTAATTAATAATTGTAATTAAACTTTATTTTTAAAGTGCCTTTTTCATATTAATTCATTTTTTCAATATTATAATCCTGTTAGTATTATGTATTATATATTTATTTATTTAAAGTTAAGACTAGAGTAAGATAAATTTCATATATGTGCTATAACGATCGAGAAGAAAAATTACACAATTTTGTGCTTAATGTTTTTGTAGAGTAAAAAAATACTTATATACACGATGCAAAAGTCTTTTTTTCTATTTTTTAAGGCACAATTTTGTAACACTTTTTTTTTAGAGAGTAATACACAGTTATTGCGACTATTAATGACCATATGATATTTCAAATTGGTGACCTAAAACTACAACCAGAAGATTTCTGGATGCATTGAATTTCAACCGTTAACGCGTTGCAAAACTGTGTTGTTATTATGATAGAGCAAATCAAACATCAAACATAGTACAAATACAATTGTGAATTGGTAATCAAACAGTGCCGTGCCTCAGGTGTTTAAAATGCCAAAGTGCTTTGTTTATGCAGAAAAGCAAGTCAAAATGATTGAAAGTTCCAAAATCTGAATAAGATTAGAGTACTTTATACTTTATTCCACCCCTTTTATTTTTCGTATAAAATTGGCACAAACGACACAAAGAATCACCAAATATTATAAAAAAGATGACTACTGGACAGACAGACTGTGATGAATCGTGTCTTCCATTGCCATTTGCATCTCTCTTCTTCTTTTTTGTTTTCTTCTGAAAAAGCAATGTTTATTATTGCACTCCACAGTCACAAAAAAATGAAATAAAAATTCCAACACGGAATATGCATGTGCCATTCAATTATCACATGCCTTTCGAGAGATGCACGGAATGACCATCCTAACTAGCTACTTTTGTTGAAGCCTATACGCTCTAACAATTTGGAGTTCAACATCGATCTCTTGGTTAGGTCATATCTAAATCAAAATATAGGTTTTTTTAGTCCTATTGTTTTGTTGGGGTGGGGGAGGTTACGAAAACAGAATGTAATCCTAATTTTAGGTAACAAAAAGTTTCTTAATTCAATTTGTATCGTACGTTATTAAACTACTAAAAACATATGCTACTATTTTTATTTCTATGTAAAGTTGTGCTACTATTATATGACAATGATATTATGTTAAATTTGACTTGATAAATGTGGTGAGTGACTTTTTGTAATATATATATTTTCAAAGTATTGGTTGATATTTAGGATTAGACTTGAGGCTCTTAGTTGAAAATTTTGATTAAAGTTAAGGATTAATTACAATTTTGATTCTCCTACTTTCAAAATCAAGTAATTTTGATCCTACCCGTTAAAATTGAAAGGTTGACTGTTAATATAGACTAGTCATGCAAACCAATTGATCAATAAATTGACTTTCATGACTGGTCTATATAGAAAAAAATTAAAAATATTTATTATATACAAATTGTAAATTTATAAAATTTTATTTAATTAATTTTTAATATGATTAAAAATTATTTAATTTATTTTTCCTTTATATTTTAACATTCCCGATTATTAGTTATAATTTTTTTTATATATTTTACTTTTTATTTTATAAATCACTTCATTTATTTTATTTTTATTCAAAATATTAAACTTTGATTGAGAATACAAGAAACAATAAATAAATATATGGTAATAAATAAGATTTATGTGAAATATTTATATATATAAATGTTTCATAATAATTATTGATTAGATTATTAGCTTAATGGTTATATTAATTTTCAAAGCCTAAATGGTCTTACATTCAAATCCTAAGTTTGTTAAAATTTATTTAATTTTTTTATTTAAATTAATTACTTAAACCAAAGGATAAATTAGGAATAAAAAAGGATAATTATGTCATTAGTAAAAAGATTAACGGATCAAAATTGTTTGATTTTGAAAATAAAAAATAAAATTATGAATTTTAAACTAGAAAGACAAAAATTACGGATTTTATAAAATAGGGGACCAAAATTACAATTAAATTAAAGTTAATGCTTAAATGTAAGATTCATATGATACAATTATAAACAGAATTAAAATCACACATATATAGATTAAGAGTAAAGTTATCTTTTGTTCTAAATCAAAACAAAATCGTGTTACCTTTAGGAGGCCTTGGGCCTCATGCTGAGAAATACATATATCCCATCTTAGACTACTATGAAAACAATTAATTGGTGTCACTTTAGTAGATATTATAATCATTTATTACATATCTCATTCTAGAATTCTTACTAATATGAGTGTTAGAGTAACGTTTACAAGTACTCACTCCTTACTCATGGTATTGCTTTGGCCTTGACATAGTATTCATCTATTGTTAAGAGATCTCAAACTTAATTTCCATCTATGTTGAGGCTCATTTTGCTCAATGTCAACCAAGGTTTAGTCAAAGTCAGCAGTCTTATCTCAAATGCTTTAATTAATAAAGTAAAAAATGAAAATGTACTAAAATATTGAATTAAATATTATAGAAAAAAATTGCTTAACTTTTAAACAATATTTAAAAGTACTAGTATTCAACAATAAGAAGATTAAAAACATTGAATGTTCTTAGCTAGTTCTCATCAAAGTTAAAAAAATCACTGCTAATAAAACATTGCTTTTATCATGATTTAAACCTTTGATGACAATTACTATGATATGATTTTGACGGAGTTTTGGCAAGAATAATGTCAGTAGGTTTCTACAATGTAAAAGATTTGTGTGTATTTCAGATTGGATGCTCCTTTTGTTAGATATGGCTAGCAACCCTAGCTAGTTTAGAAAAAAAGAAAAAAATGATACTCTTTTTTGCGTCTTGGAGAGCTTCTTTAAAGGTAATTTTTATTGCTCAACAGATGAGACTTAAGAGTGTAATAAATTGGATCTTAATGACATATAAAGACTTGCAACTGCATGTCCTTAACATCGATCTATATTACAAAAATTCATGTTAATGTTTAATTGTTTATCATTAACTAGTCATAACGGTTCACAACTCATGGGACCCCAAGGCCTAAGAGGCAAAAACAATAGTAGTAAGTTACTACAAGACTTTCCATAAAAAAAAAAAAAAGTTACTACAAGACTACGATGATGATCTCTAGAGCAGTACTACAATATGAAAATTTAATATATATACTTCTTTATGTTGGTGTTTGAAAGATGTGGGAAGCTATCATGTTTCTTAACGAGACCCTCTATTTCTAGCAAGTGACGCCTACTAATAACAAAACAGAAATCACATCAAATAGGATGTGATATGTCACCGCTGAAAATATTACTACAACATTTATATGGTTATTAACGAAAGATAGATTTTTTTTAATTGATACCAAGTATTTATCGAATTAATATCGGTAGAAGAATCTATCTCATTATTTTAGTAAAATTCTCCTCTTGTCGTAAAAAAGATAGAAATTGTGTACTTAAAATCAAATAAATATTTATTATTATAGGATAAGATCTGAAGCCGTTGATCCCGAGGTCCACGAGTAGTAAAAATGTATGTAGAAGTCCACGATGTTCTAACAACAACGTGCGTGAATCCACAATCCCCATATAAGCGCGTTGGGGGTGGATGACCCAACGAACAACCAACAAACGTTGATTATTACGAACAGAACCAGATTTGATTTCTGGGGTCGTTGAGTTGAGGTGGAATATCGAATACCAATGGATAAGGTGAATGAAATAATGAATGAAAATTTTCAGATACAGTTGAGGTTGTTGGTTTGGAGCCAGGGAAAGCGAACCTTCCAGCTCCGGTTACAGCACACTGTTAAATATTTAATTCATCAATAATTAAAGAAACACCTAGAATCTGTAAAAAAACATTAATTAATGAACGCAATAATACATATGGTTATTTTTACACCCCTAACTTGTAGGCGAAAATTTAGATTTATTTTGTATATAGATTTTGTTGAATTTAGTGGTGCCCACATTCAGGCATTCAGCAATTTCTAGGGCAAGTGTTGCATCCCCAATTCAGCCTTTTATTTTATTTATTATGATACGTTTATTAATAAATATTTTTACTAAATTATTTATTTATTATTATTATTATTATTGTTGTTGTGGTATTTTGAGGCACATGGACGGATAAAAAATAGACAAAAGGTGAATTGTGAGGTAGAAAATGTGGGAAGAGAGACCATTTTCAAAGTCTGAGAGCGTTGTATTGATTGGTGCAATATATAAAGAGGAATCCGCGCCCTTTTACATTGTCTCAGCGACGGAGGGAAATTTTGATGTTTTTTAATGTAATCGGGTTGGAACGGTTTTTGATTTTAACCCAGCAAAGAGCCTTCCTTTGCGGTTTTGCTTTTTCAGGAGAAGAAGAAGAAGAAGAAGAAGGCTCTTTGCTGTTGTTTGATTTTTGAAGAAGAAGAAGAAGGAAGAGGAAAAAAATATGATGCGGTTATGGATTTCTTATCTGCAAATGGTGGAGCTTTTCGTGAGTTCGTTCGTTCACATGCTTTATGGGTTTTACATATTTAGCTCTGCTGTTGCGGGAGATCTGTCGCAAGCTCTCAATGAGTATTTTCACAAGCCTGATAATAATAATAGTAATCATGCGAACAGCGTTGAGGTCAAAGATGATGTTTCCAATCCTAATGATGCTAGTGATCTTCCTCCTATTGTGCTTGTTCATGGGATTTTTGGATTTGGCAAAGGGGTAAGCAACAAGCCTCCCCATTGTTTTGTTATCCTTGTTTTTCTCTCTCAAGTTTCATGCTTTTCATTTCGGTCATGTTTCTCTTCTGGGGTGCTGATTTGTCTTTGAAATGCTCGTTTTTTTTTTCTTCAGAGATTGGGGGCTTTATCGTACTTTGGTGGCGCAGAGAAGATGGATGAAAGGGTTCTTGTCCCTGATTTGGGGTCCTTAACCAGCATCTATGATAGGTGGGTTATTGAGGTGTAAAGGCTTGGTTTTGGTTTTTTTTTTTTTTTTCTGTTAAATGGGTGTGTGCTTTGTTCTATGCTTGTTTTGTTTTTTCATAAGTTCTGAAAAAGGGTTCTATTTTTTGGTCACAGGGCTCGAGAATTGTTCTATTATTTGAAAGGTGGGCAAGTTGATTACGGCGAGGAGCACAGCAAGGAATGTGGACATACGCAGTTTGGAAGAATCTATGAGCAAGGTTCGGAGATCTTAATGTTCTGTTTGTTGTCAGTTTTACTTTTACTTTGTAATTTGCTAATGTTATTTATTGGGATGCAGGGCATTACCCTGAATGGGACGATGATCACCCTATTCATTTTGTTGGGCACTCAGCAGGAGCACAAGTTGTTCGCGTCTTGCAACAAATGCTTGCTGATAAGGTTGGTCTTAAATTAATGGTTTCATGTAATTTTGTTGTGGTTTTTGTTTGTTTTCATAATTTGATGTTCATATTGTCTTCAGGCATTCAAGGGGCATGAAAACACCTCAGAGAATTGGGTATCAAGCGTCACATCCTTATCAGGAGCATTTAATGGGACCACAAGAACCTACACAGATGGCATGCAGTGAGTTCTTATCAACTTTTTGTTATGATGATTATACTTAGAACTATTTTATAGTTGTTGGCTTTTACTAGCTGTCTTAATTTAATCTTATTGGCATTAAATGGTGTAGTTGAAGTCTTGAAGAACATGTATTAGTTCTCACTAGTTCCTGTAACAAATGCAACTCTTTTCAGCAGATTAGATTATCTACATTCTTGCTTTAACTAAATTTCATGAGCTCTTCAGCAAACAGCATGATATTTAAGGCCTAAATTCCATATTATTCATATTAATCAATCAATACCTTGCTATTTATTAGTGTTGGCTACATTTAGAAAACTGAATGCTAAGCTAGTCTATATTTTGAAATTGTTTCAGGCCTGAAGATGGGTTAAGATTGAAGCCTATTTGCCTGCTACAGCTATGCCGAATTGGGGTGATAATCTACGATTGGTTCGACATTTCCTGGCTGAAGAACTACTACAATTTTGGGTTTGATCACTACAACATGTCATGGAGAAAAATGGGAATATGGGGTCTTGTTGATTGCTTATTGGGGAATGCAGGTCCATTTGCTTCAGGAGATTGGATCCTCCCTGATCTCACAATCCAAGGCTCTATAAGACTCAACTACACTCTACACACATTTCCAAACACATACTACTTCAGCTACGCCACCAAGCGCACGACCAAGTTCATGGGGCTTACAGTTCCTTCAAGCATACTTGGAATTCACCCCTTGCTTTTCATAAGAGTTTTGCAGATGAGCCAGTGGTGTTTTCCTCAAGATGTTTCTCCCCCTTATAAGGGATACAGGTTGGTTTTTTTGAATGCAATGGATACTAGTTTTGCCTTCTTTTGGCAACACTCAATTGTAAAAACTTGGATTAAGCTTTGATCAATCAATCAATCATCATTGTGTAATTTTGCTTGTGCAGGGATGAGGACTGGCAAGACAATGATGGAGCACTTAACACAATATCCATGACTCATCCTCTCCTCCCAATTGAACACCCCAACTGCTTGGTTGAAAAGGATTCAGACTGCCAACCCTTACAACCTGGCATTTGGTATGTAAAACTACTACAGTCTGTAAGTGCATGTTTGGTTTTCAGTTGGAAAAGCATGTTTGAGGCAATAATACATTTGTCAAAGGATTAGGACCCTTACTTTTGCTTTTGTCCGTTGGAATTTTATTGGAACGTGCACAGTATTTTTAACTTTAAACCAAACATGCACGTATAGCCTTAGAGCTTAGCTTTGCATTATTTCCTTATATCTAACATAATTACATGTTCTACAAACTATTTAAGTTGATTAACCTGCTATTAGATTCTATAATCAAGAACTAATCAATTTATGGGGATTTTGATGGAACAGGTACTACAAATATGTGGAGGGTGATCACATACTATTCATTATTAATCGGGAGAGAGCAGGAGTGCAGTTTGACTTAATCTATGACAGCATTTTCCAACGCTGTAGGAAGCACGTTTTTAGGAAGAAGCCTCCAACGATGCCTAATGAAATTCACCACTAGCACACCATTCTTTACTCTCTCCTATATTCAAATTAAAAGAGATATATCATGCAAAGAAAACAGGCTATTATTCATTTCAGTTAATTCCCCCCTTCACCTTCGTAAATGTAAATATTTTTTCCCACGTTTGGCCTCATTTTTATACCACCATTTTCTGTATTTTGTAAGATTGTGAGGGATAATATCAGAGGCCATAGGATGTCACAATCACTATAGTGTACACACAAATGTTGTCTCAATAGTAAACATCAGGAATGGTTGAATTTTTAATTGAGCTTAGCAATTTGTGCTATGGAAAATGGGTATATGATGAAAGATTCCCTCTGCTCAACCTGGAACCTTTTCAATATCATGAGTATAATAGCCTAACCATTTGTTTTTTCAAACTCATGATGTATGCCTAAGCTGATATGTTTACAGATTAATGCATAAAAGGCTTTTTTTGTGTACAATGTTGGAGTCTATAATTTGATTAATTTCCCTTTTTATGCGGTTGATACTTTGCCACATAAATAAATATATAAGAAGAATCTTTTTCAGTTGTTGATTCATTATTTTAGGGGTCCAGATTATACTGAATAGTAGCCATTCCATTGGTGCAATGACAGGTGTAAGATTTTGTTTTAATTTGTAATTATTGTAGTGTTTTTTTTCTCAGCAATATGGACAAAAAAAGATTAGACGAAAGGTATGCCTTTGTGATTGGTCATTAGGTAGGAAACGAAGAAAATGTGAGAAAAAAGTGGTCAATTTTCAAAGAGTGAAACAAACGAAATGGGTATAGGAGGAGGCGTATCGGGCTTTCTTGAAGGTTCACTATAACAACCACACTATAGTTTTATAAGTTTATATATTATTATATGATTTTAGCATGTATCTCAAGTATTATCCTCTTAAATAGTCCATAAAGTTATAAAATTATATAAAGTAATTATTTAAATATTGAATATATATCAATTTAGATGTATTTTAATAAATTTAATTAATTAATTTGAAGGACTTTTTTGATATGTGAGAGACTACTCACTCAGAATGTGTTTAGTTTGGTGGAGAGCAAATAAAAATTATGGTGTCATTGAAAAATTAAAAGTGTTAACATATTAATTTGAGTGCTTGTAATTCCAATCCAAATATATATTTAATATTATGAGTGATACTGATTTATACTTCTTAATTAAGAGATTCAGGTTCAA
Organism: Amphicarpaea edgeworthii; assembly: GCA_014843725.1. NCBI lineage: Eukaryota > Viridiplantae > Streptophyta > Magnoliopsida > Fabales > Fabaceae > Amphicarpaea > Amphicarpaea edgeworthii. The sequence goes on along the minus strand of CM026324.1, from coordinate 2,454,502 downwards.
AAATAGTCATACTCAAATACTCATTATTTGTTAAGTATAGAGAGGTTTAAAAAATGGTTTACAACTGCAATTTTAACAATAATTTTAGGATTTTTGTATTTATTACGACTATATTGCAACTGTAATCGTGGAAACGTTAATCACTTACATTTATCTGCAATTTATTGAGATATCAAGTATCATTACAAAACTACAACCCCAATTTAATGATGGAACACTAAACACAATATCCATGACTCATCCTCGCTTCCCAATTGAACACCCTAGTTGCTTGGTTGAGCCTAATTCAGATTATGAATCCTTACAACCGTGCATTTGTTATATACCCAATATTTCACTACATTGCATATTAATAGAATCGAATATCTAGTTTTAGAACTTGACTTTAGCCAATTTATATTAACTTTGCAATTAACATAAGTACCATATAATATTAACTTCACCAATGGGTAGACTTACTTAAACTTAATTAGTTTATTTTACATAAGATTATTAAATATATGAACTCTAGTATTTGTTTATTTTAGGTTTTCTGTGTCCTAATGTTTCGGCGTTAGCTGAAGAATAAGCTCACAATTTATTTTTTGGTCAACAACTTACAATTTGATTCAACTCTATCTCCCCGACTTTACTTGATTTGGACTAAGCTACTCCCTCTTTTGAGTGAGTGCCATCTATACTTTGGACCAGTTTATTCGGACCCAAGAGAAGCAAAAATCTCGATGGCCCAAACTTTATTCTTAGATTGCCCGCTATTGGCCCAACTAAAATTGAATGAATAAATCATGGGATTTGCTTCCTGCACCTCCCACTTCCACTTTGCTTCCAAAACCTTCCACTTTTGTGTTTAGACAAAATTGTCCCCAATTCTAACAACCCTTCACCTTCCCCTCTCCTTTGTGTCGCCACCCCCTTCACCTTCCCCTCACCCTCTTCTCTGTATCACCACCTCACCCTCGCCCTTGGTGTAGTGTGTTTGTGAGTGGAAGAAGGAAGAACAATCGTGCGATCTGTGTAAAAAAAAGAACAGAAGCAAAGTGGTGCAAAATAATTTGTTGAGAAAACCTATTTCAAAATAGGATACTTTTCCATAATGATGATTCCGAGAACTTGGACGAGGTATTGTTTGAACCTTCCGGAAGATATAGGAAGCTTAGTGGGAGGTGCATGAAGCAAACCCTACGAATCATTTATAACCTAACTTAATATTAAATGGCTTTTATATAATAAATACTTTTTTGAGTATTAATACTGTTTATTTTTTTGTTTCTTTAATATATGCACCTAACGCATTAGAAAGATGATTTACATGAAACTGTTTAAACTAACTTTTAATTAATATAGTGAAAAAAGATAGAAGAAAAGGTGAGAGAAAAAAAAAAGAATAGAAAACATTGACTAAACATGTGGTGGCATCAGCGTTCAGCGCCATATGCATGATATGGGTGTTAGCACATGAGAATCGCTTGGGCTAGGAGTCAAAAGTATAACGTATTCGTGTTTTATTCACTTGAGTAGTGTTGAAACACAAACCATGTGTTACGAACCAGACATGTCGAAACAAAACAAATTAATTACAAGCCAAATAGCAGACAACATTTTCAAGTTGAAATGAGAAGACCAAAATTGATTTAAATGTTATTCTAGGCAGTGACGGATCTGTAGGGGAATAGATTAGTCGAAGTTAGGGATGACAAATATGGACCCAGACCCTACGGACACCCGCAAAAATACCCATATGCGGGTAGGGTAATAACCCGCATATTTGGGGATAGGGATGGGGCGGGTATTTACCCGCAAAATCTCACGGGGATGGGTGCAGGTACGGGTACTGTAATACCCACCCCGCCCCCGCCTCACATCTTATGTATATACATATTAATTAATATATTATAATTTTATTATTTAAATTATTCAATTAAAATTATTTAATTATCTATTTATTATTTTAATTATTCTTTTTATATGTTAATTTTGATATTCTATTATGATTTAATTTTTATTTGTATTAGTAATTCAAAGCGATATAGAAACTATGGAAATAAGCATTTGCAAAATATTGAGAAATTAATTTGGATGATGAAGTTAAAATATTATACCTATTTGTGTTTTATTTTTAATATATAATTATAAACTAATTAGTTTTAAAAAATATTAGTTTTTTCCCGTTTAATTAGAGTTTTTGTTTAGATTTATGTTGAATGATTATTTTTATAATGTTATTTATTTATATAAATCAATATTCGTTTGATTTTAATATTATATAAGGGGATATTGGATTAAGATTTTAAAATACTTTTTTGGCATAAAAAAGTCTTGAAGATTTTTAAGATTTTGTAGGAAACTAAAAATTGTTAAGATTTTTTTAAGAAGACTTTTGTGATTAGGATTTTATAATTTGGATTTAGAATATAGGATTTCACATATTTATAAGATAAGATTTGAAAAGATTTTATGGATTTCTAGAAAAAAAAAAATATATTCAAAACTATTAAACATAAATCAACAAGAGTGTGTTTGAAAATATTATTGAACACACACTAATCACAAATTATCATAAGATGAACCATCTCACCTACTAATAATGTACATGAACTCAAAATCAAAGTTACAAGCTATTAATGCATTTTGAGATATATTTTTTACAAATTTTCATAAAATAATAGTGAAAAATAATAACAAAATATTAGTAAAAAATATAAAATGTTTCATTTAACTCATAAAATCAATAATGTCATCAAAATATAAATTAAATAATTCAACAAAAAATACATGATGATCAAAACATTAATCATCTGCTTAACTTGAAGAATATCTAAAGTTATCTATGTTTTATAACATCCCAAACATTACTCTTTGTTTCCTATGTTAAATTGTATATTTTTTCAAAATTGACTGTAATAGTTTAGAAAGGTCTTTTAAAACTTTAACTTGATTGTTTGCCCTGAGTTAAAACTTTCTCTAGACTCAGATCTACTCCTCTTATGAAAATTTTCATTTCATTAAGAATTTATGAACTTAAAATGAATGAGACAGTGGACTACATTGTAGGCTTATTCATAGTGATTTTAAGGTATGAACACATCACTATTAGAATCATATGAAAAGTCTCACCTTGAAACAAAAAAATGTGTGGGGGAGAGATTATGTCACTGCCTCCAAAGCAAAGAGAATGAAATAAATAAAAAAGTTTGTGATGAAAAAGAAAAGTCTCACGTAGTTGAATGTGATTGTTTGCTAAGTTTGGTATTTATATGATCAACTAAAAAGTCTATAAAATCTACCAAAATCCAATTAACAAAAAAAAGTCCATAAAATCTTTATAATTTTGAATAACATATGACTTTTTTTTGCGTTATTCAAAATCCCAATTGAATACCACAAGATTTCGTTGCCCTCTGAAAAAAATCTTGATAATTTTGATTGAATACCATCAGATTATTTTTTATCATCTAACAATCCTAATTGAATACCCAAGACATTTTTACAAAAAAAAAAAAAAGTCATTCAAATCTTAAACAATCCTAATCCAATACATCTCCTAAGTTTTTTTTTTTTTATAATTTTTAATTTTATATATATGAAAAGTGCGAGTCACGGATCACGGGTGCGGGTATGGGTATATAGGTACCTAGAGGGTATGGGGATGGGGATTGAAATTGTTACTCGCACAGGTATGAGGGGTACTTTTTTCAAACACGGGTATGGAGACGGGTACTATAGTACCCTACCCATTGCCATTCCTAGTTGGAGCAAAACTAATATTATAATTTAAATTTTAGAAATATTTATAACCACACATATATATTATGCAAAAAAAAATAAAAAATCTAATCGGGTCAACCCACTCTCTTTCAAGTAGATTCGTCCTGTTCTCAAGTGGTAGTTGTTGCTTGTTGGGTTTTTCTCTTTTTCTTTAATCACCTAGTATTATGCAATTCATAAATTAAGAGAGATTTCTCTTTAAACAATGTTGCCATAACTAATTTGACTATTATCCTTCATAAATTACTTAATAATTAAATGTGAAGTATTGATGTTATGCAGGTAATATGTTTCAGTTCGTGTGTAAAATTTTTTAAAGTTAACAACATTCGTAATATCGCAGGAGAGATTAAACTTTGATAAAGTGAAGAATGTTCGAGATAAAATCGTTAAATTTCTTAATAATTATTATCTTTATTTAATTTTTATTGTCATTTAAGGTTATTTTGCAAAAATCAATTAAATAAATGCAATAAAATTTTGATTCTAATATAATAATAGTAGAATTTACTTTTTTATTCTTTTCTCTTTTTACTTTACAATAAGTACATGCATAAATTAATGAAAGATAAAAAAAACAAGTAAAAATAATTAATAAAAGAATAATTAATGTGATATTCAACTTTGCAAATAACAAATAAATACAAAAATCTTAAAAAAACTTAAAAAATCCTACTATTAAAAAAAAAGGAGTGAGTAATATTTACCGATGATATTTATTTGAATTTGCTATCAGTAATCAAATAAGAAAGTTTTGAGCTTGTCATTAATTGAAAATTTTAAAAAGAGATATTAGAAGTCAGAACAGAAGCGTTTACTTGGTTGATCCAAGTCTAAAAATATCTGAACCGTGCATTCTCTTATTAACCGTACACTCTTTTATTAGTTGAAGTTTATTAGAATTTATAAAAATACGTTGAGTCTCGCATTGTGTTTTTTTTTTTTTTTTTTTTGGTGCAACGCATTGTGTTATTTAACGACTATAATTTTGTAGCTTTTACTAAATTTAAACCAATAATAAAGATGTGTTAAAGAAGAGCTGAGCGTGATAGACAATGTCTTGCTGGTGCGTACTTTTCAAAAAAAAAAAAAAACATTCATTTTTTTAATAGTCAGCAAAAATAAACAGTCAGAAGAAAAAAATAATTGTGAAATTTGATATCGCAGGTATAAAATTTAAGGGCGTTATGAAAATTAATATTCATTAACTAAATTTGAATATTTTAATAATTTTGGAATTAAATTAATTTTTAAAAAAATTTGAGAACCAAAATGAATAATTAAATAAAATTTGGATAGTAAAAAAGGGTACTAAAACTATTATTAATTAAGTTTATCTCTTAATTAATAATTGTTCTTTTAACTGTTTCTTTACATTAATTTATAATAGAATTATTAAATATTTTTATGCCAATGTAGAACTGACTATAATCAATTAAAAATGATTTAATATTGAGAAATTAAAGACATTAGATGAATTTTTTAAAACAAATTATTTTAACCTTGAAAATTAGTTAAAACATAATAGAACTGCTTAGGCATAACCGGGGTTGATTTACCTCTAGAGCGGTTTTTTTTTTTTTTTTTTTTTTTTTTTTTAGTTATACAAGTAAAAAACAATTCTTTTAACTGACATACTCAATGAAGTATTTTTTTTAAATACATATTTTAATTCTAAAATAAAATTAATAATTCCAGACAGTTTCTACACCGTTTCATTCAAAAGGTTCAAAAATTGAAAATCTAAAATATTATCTATAATGTAGGTTATTTCAAGAAAAATATTAAATAAATTTCCCTTATTAATTATGAAGAAAGAAAAACAAAGTAAATTGTATAATCAATTAAAAAACTAAACTCATTAGATGATTTTATTCAAAAGAAATTATTTTAACCTTGAAATTTAGTTAAAACATATTATAACTGCTTAGGTATAGCGGATTTGATTTACCTATCTAGAACTGTTTTTTTTTTTTTTGGTTAAAAAGTCATACACGTGAAAAATAATTTTTTAACTGACATACTCTTCTTCTACTTCTTTTTTTTTTATTTTTTTTATCAAAACTGACATACTCAATGAAGTAAAAATATTAAAATTCTTCAAAATACATATTTATTTATAAGATAACATTATTAATTCCACAGTTTCTTGTACCGTTTCATTCAAAAAGGTTCACAAATTTTGAAAATTTAATAAAGTATTACCTTTAAATGTAGGTTATTTCAAGAAAATATTAAATAAAATCCTCCTATTAATTATGGACAGCAAAACAAATACATTGCACCGCTTGAAAAGATAAATTTCAATTGTAGAGGCAAAATACCCTTACTTCTCTGGTGTATATATAGCAGAAATCATAGCTAAGAAGCGGTCACAAGTCACAACAACTCAAAGGTTAAGGGAGAATTCAAAGAGTAAGAGTGAAGCATTATTTTTGAGTTTGTGTTCGAAACAAGAACTAGCATATAATTCAATCATGGTGGTGGCAACAAACAATCGCTTCCCTTCTTCCAATGGCACAGCAATTCCTCCAACCAATAAGATTTCACCCAGTGCCATCCTCCAAGTTGAAAAGTATTGAACTCACTACAATTTCTTTTTTCTTTCTTAAATTTCATTGTCATGTTATTTTCTTGTTTTTTTTTTTTAATTCGGCAATACTTTCTCGTATACTCTCCTTCAATTTTCAAATAACATTATTTAACAATTCTATTTTATCATTTAATTGATTTTAATCAAAATTAATGATTTGTCGCGCTCCAACTGTTTGAGAAGGTATCTGCAAACCACATAGACGCGAGTGAAAAAGGACATTATTGTTATTGTTGTTGTTATTATTCTTACAATTAACACGAGATTAATCAATCATACGTTGTTAATTGACGCAGGGGAGATCCAGTGATGTTCGGGGAATACTGGAGAAAAGCGAGTGAGGCATGCACCGTGGTAATCAAAGGGTGGGAACTCATGAGTTATCTGAGTGACATGAACAACGTGTGTTGGTTCATGCTCCCAGAACTGAGGGAAAACCTTAAGAGACTCCATAGTGTGGTTGGAAATGCTGTCACTGAAGACAGATACATTGTAGTGGGAACTGGAGCAACACAATTATTTCAAGCTTCTGTTTTTGCTCTCTCTCCAAATTCTTCAGAGGCTTCTTCTAAACCCATCAATGTTGTTGTTGCGGCTCCATACTACTCGGTGATTAATTCATTATACCCTTACCCTCCTTCATTAGTTTCTTGATCTCTCCTATCTGTGTTTTTAATTTTTATTTAATCTCCTTACAATGAGACATCATTAAAAATTAAATATTTTCTTTGTTAGAGTGTTAACTGATTAATTAATCGATCAATAGATCAATCAATCTCATTGATGGTTCAAGAGAAGATAATTTCTAATATACACTTTTTTTTTTTTTTATTGTCTTTGAAGAGTATGTCTAGAAAAAAAAACTTTTTTTTTTTATATATTTATTGGTTGTTTTCCATTAAACATACACGATCATTTGTGTTTTTTAGATTATTAACGGGTATTGATTCGTATAGTTCGTGCAAAATATTTTTTCTTATAAATGTTAATGATTAATCAATCTTTTAATTAGAATGTGACCTATTGTATGCAACTCGATCAAAAAGAAAAAAACTAATATGAAACGCTTCTTTCAATTATATTCAATTGTCTTTGTGCTATTAAATATATATTATTTTATGGATATATTAATTATTCACATTATTTTTTATAATACTTTTATAGCATTACTTTCTCTTTAACTGTTTTTTAGGAAAAAATTCTTTAACTTATTAATTATATCACTCATTCTTATCATATATATATATATATATATATATATATATATGCAATGTGTGAGTTGTCATGTGGGAATGCGTCCACATTTGATTTCAAAAACCGTGTTTCTATTGCCAAAGTTTCTCTATTATTTCATGCATGAACCAATCTTGTTATAGCGGTTACTACTTAGAATATTGAGTTGAACACAATGACCAGTACTTGTTCCCACTGTGGGAGATGGAAATGAAAATTCAAATGAAAGCTTCTGTTCAATGTTTTTTGGCCTTTTTAGGAGGCCAAAGAGTAACAAACATGTCTTTTTGGAAACACTAGACATATATGAAAACATGCAACAAACACACATCCATGTAGACACATGCATGTAGTCATGTAGATGGAGATTTGATTCTATATGCAAGCACGGGTAACATGGTGTGTCTTTTTGGTGTCACCAATTTGTTAATCCCCGTTTGGTCAACTTCCCAACATGGTTTTATTTTATTATTATTTTATATTTTTTTTAAAGTACTTAATCTTCAAATGATTAATATGAACTATCAGGGTCGGCTTAATAGTGAAAAGTTTGAATAGTATGCCTGAGATCATAAATTCTAATTTCAGTATGACTATTACACACAAACAAAAAAAATGGTTGACTTGTTCTAATTAATTAAGCATGTGACATTTGCAGATTAAGTGGGGTATCAATTTAATTAATGATTTGATTAGTGTGTGGTTTGAAGAACTAACTACTAACAATGTGTTTGTGTTTGCAGGAATACCAAGATGAAGTTGATATTTTGCGTTCAGGGTTGTATCAATGGGCTGGTGATGCTGCTAAGTATGAGAAAAATGAACCTTACATAGAGGTGGTAACCTCTCCAAATAACCCTGATGGAACTATAAGGGGACCTGTGGCGAAATCTAAAGCTGAAGGGAAACTGATTCATGATCTTGCTTATTACTGGCCACACTACACTCCCATTACTCACCAAGCTGATCATGATGTCATGCTTTTCACATTCTCCAAATGCACTGGTCATGCTGGTTCACGTTTGGGGTGAGTAGTCCATAGTTCATCACTAATTTCACACACTTAGAATCTGTTTAAATATAAGGTTAAAAGTGTTTTATTTTCACTGTTTCTCAACTGAAAAATACACTATATTTTTAGTAAAGACAAAGTTCTAAAAAACATTTTTAATTTTGTATTCAAATAGACTCTTGATATATGATTAATTAATTATTTATATGTCTTTTTTTATAATTTAGATATGACTTTTTGAATTCATAATGACATAATCAAATGATCATTAAAAGAGTTTAAAGTCAATAATTATAACTCTGTATTTCTATTTATATGACTTTTAAAATAATTTTATAAAAATTAATTAATTTATAATAAAATTCAATTCATATTAGTTTTCAACTAACTAACACATACAACTATTTGATTTTGGTGTGAATTAAGGTGGGCCATTGTGAAGGACATTGAGGTTGCTAGGAAGATGACTAGGTATGTGCAGATGACATCCATTGGTGTGTCGAAAGAGTCCCAAACTCGAGTTGCTAAGATCATGGAAGTGATTTGTGATAGCTACCAAAACTTTATTGGATCCATGGAGTCTGAGCTCTTCTTTGAATACAGCAAAAGAATCTTGAGGGCGAGGTGGGAGAAATTGTGGAAAGTCATTGATGAAAGCAAGGTCTTCTCTGTGGCCAAGTACCCTAAGGCCTACTGCAACTTCACTAATGAGTCATCTGAATCATTTCCTGGTATGTAATTGAATGGCAGTTTAAAATTGTTTTACATGTCGTTATTGGTGTGTATATATAGTCATTAAACTTTGTTTTGTTTTATCTCTTATACTTTGTATAACATATATATGTATGCATATTCTACAGGTTTTATATGGTTGAAGTGCGATGAGAGTATAGAAGATTGTGGGAGTTATCTGCTGGAGAAATTGAAGATTCGTGGAAGAGAAGGAAAACGATTTGGTGTTAGTCCAAAGTATGCTAGAATCAGCATGATAGGAAATGATGATGAGTTCAATGAATTTCTGAAAAGGGTGTCAAATGCTAAAAAAGAACGTGACTAAGGTGTATTGTATTGGTACAATAATGTCATGTAGTTCTAGGCTCTAGCTAGGTAGTTCCAGCACCGCCTTATCACAAAATTATCACAAAATTTAGAATATAGTTATATTTTTTATTATGGTATAGAATAGGTGATAAAGGATGAGTGCCATAGAAAACAGAATAAACAATATTGTTGCATAGACATTTCATAATTAAATTATATGTTTACTGAGTTAATTTATATAAAGTGCAGTTACTTATGTTCAAACTTAAGTTTTTATCTTCTTTTTTTAATAATAGAGTTTGACAAAGTCACATGTTTATATTTTGTTGGACAAAAGTTAAAGTAAAAATAAAAAATAAAAAAAAAACAAATAACGGATTTAATATAAATTGAGTATGAATTTGTGATACAGTTTTTTGTCAACTCATTTTGTACCACAAATTCGTACCATGGAATATTTTTCTAATAAAAAATAATTAATGCCTTTATATTTAGTAATTAAAACAAATGGCGGCCAATTAGGCAGAATAGTTCTTAGCATGAATTTCATTTATAGTGTAGTTTTCATTAGTTCAATTTTTCATAGGGCTAGGTCCTCACAAGTCACGAGTCACTGTCTCGCGAAACAAAAACAAATTAATTACAAGCCAAACCATAGACAACAATATTTTCGAGCTGAAATGAGAAGACCAAATTAAATTGATTCAATGTTATGTTTGTGATCAAAACAAGAGCTAGCATATAATTCAATCATGGTGGCAACAAACAGCTTCTCTTCTTCCAGTGTCACAACAATTTCCCAACCAATATCTCACTTACCCAATGCCATTCTTCAACTTGAAATGTATTGACCTCTTTCTTTTTCTTTTTTTTTTTCTTTTAATTAAAATATTTCCTTGTCGTGTTCTTTTCTTGTTATCATAATTAATGATTTAATGTTACGTTTGAATGGTTCATGCTGCCGGAGCTAAGGGAAGCAGTAAGAGGCTTCATGGCGTGGTGGGGACTGGAGGAGCCACACAACTCTTCCAGGCTTCTGTTTTTGCTCTCTCCCCTAATTCTGAAACTTCTCATCAATCCCAACGTTGTGAATGTTGCTCCATACTACTTGGTGATTAATTCATTATACTCTTTTGGCCTCCTTAATTATATATATTCACATATATTGATTAATTAATCAATCAGTCAATATCATTGATGGTTTAAGAGAAAGACACACACATAAATGTAACAAGGGATTTAGATTCATTTTCTACCATTCACTTTTTTTTTTCTTGTCTTTCTTGTCATGTCATATTTGCTTGAATTTGTGACTATAAATTAATAGTTTTAATGCAAATCACTTAGGTATACATTATTACTTGTCTAGGAACAAGTTTTATTTTTATTTTTGAAATTTCCTTATCACATGAAATTTAGATATTTTTTTAAGGAAAATATTGTATAGTAGGAAATTAGACGATACGAAAAAAGATAAATGCTAATAATTAATCAATCTTTTATATTTATCGATTGGTTGTGGAGAACAGTATCCCCTCCTAGGAAGGCATGTTGCCACTTTCTGCTTATGCTTCTGATATTGGCTGAAGATGAGATGTGTTATCCACCATCCTTCCTCCTAGTATTTGCTACCAGATTGCTTCTATCCATCCCCCTAATCTTGGTAGAGATGATGCCCATGTTTGGAGGAGATCAGCTAGTGACATGTTCTCTATTAAGGATGCTTATGTGTACCTTGCTAACCCCTCGACCCTCAACTTGTTGCTGGGGATATGTTTAAAATGGTTTGGAGGTGGTCTGGCCTGCAAAGAGGCAAGATTTTTCTATGGAAGATGGTCCATGAGAGGCTCCTGACCAATGAGGAGCGTGTGCGGAGGAATATGGCTGTGTCGAACTTGTATCCTAGGTGCAACAATGCTCTTGAAACTATTATGCATGTCTTCAGGGATTGCGATGAGACTAAAACGTTTTGGAATTGTATTATCTAGGTGCGTAGTTGGGTGAATTTTTTTAGCCTTGGGCTGTCTAGCTAGATCTCGGCCAATCTTCAGGAGTCTATGGATGGTTCGAGTCCCTCCGAGTGGGTTGTCTTCTTTGAGTTGGCTATCTATTATCTCTGGGGTGACAGAAACAATTGGGTTTTTCCAAACACCACTTCCTTGCCCTTTAATCTGATTTACAAAATCAGAGCCCATGTGTATAATGTTCAGCCCAGGCTTGAGCCTAGATCCTCTGCGGGGCCCCTCTCCTCATCTTCCTCGGTCATGGTTGGTTGGTCCCCCCCTCCTGCAGGGGCCTTTAAAGTCAACGTTAATGACTCGTACTTCGCTTCTTCCTCCCAAGCTACTTGTGGGCATTATCAAGAGCTTTGATGGAGTCCCTATTGCTCTTTTCCATCATAACCTTGGCGTTTGTAATGCTATATGGGCCGAGCTTTGGTCTCTCAAGATGGGGATTCAACTTGCTAGGGAGCTTCATCTCAACCGTGTCTTGTTTGAGATGGATTTATTGGCAGCTGTTCTTATCGTTAAGAAAGGTTCGCCCAAATCAGCTTTACTCCAGCCTCTTATCAATGATATCACCTCCCAGCTTAGACTGCATGAGTGGGATGCCTTTGTCTCCCATATCTTCCGTGAAGCGAACCGGAGTGCGAATTTCTTGGCTAATCTTAGCCATCAAGGGGATTTTAATTTGTCGAGGATGAATTTTGTTCCTCCTTTACTCTGTTTAATCATTTCTGAAGAGGCGTGGGGTGTCCTGTTCTCGCATCCTTCTCTTGTGCAGTGCTTCTTTGTTTCCATTATCAATAAAAAAAAAAAAATGTTTTCATTGTTTAGCTTAATATCCAGATGAAAATTATCTATATTCACTTAAATATCTATATCTCTTACACACAACTTTATAACAAAACACAATTTTGCTTTTCTGCCGTTGACCTGCAATAAAAAATAATACGCAGTTTTCGTCCAGAAGGGATATGGAACCATATATTAACTAATACAAAAGAGGGGTCAGGTTGTGCATACAAATAAAGGTGAAAAATATTCAATCTTAGTAAAACAAAAGCTAATAATTTTCTTACAAATCAATCAAATTGAAGACAACCGGAAAAGATTGACAGACAGATCGTAAATAAAAAACAGGAGAAAAAAAAAAGACATTTTCCCAATACAAAACGGATTTCAACAAAAGAACTTACACAAAAGATATAGCCTTACACTTGCCAATTCCTGACTTGTAGCTATGAACTTTATGGACAATGAGCAACTTTCGATCTGTTGCCAACACAACTATCATGATGGGAGATATGATCCGGCCAAATAAACTCTAACTAATTTCACTCAAGAGTCCCTCTCCCATCCACCAGTTTAAAACCATTGATCATGGAAGTGGAAGTTGACATCATTATTTGGTGGAATTCCAGCACCAAAGAAAGATACAAGTTCTTAAATAAGCCTTAGTTCATACTCTCCAGCCATCGTTATGTATCTCACCCATGGAAGAGCTTGATACCCACTTTTCTCAATAATCTTCAAATATCTTACCTATAAAAGCAAAACATTTACATGTTGATAACCCATCAGCTAGCTGAACAACACCATCAAAATATGTGGTTAATTTTATTTTCACCGACATATCATGTGGCTGCACATGTTTCATCACATTTCACATTTGATCAAACAAACTACTTTTCAAAAGTAATAATTATGAACAATGGAATAAAATCAAATATATTAATTTTTTTTATCTTTCTGATGTCAAGTTATTTTTCCACTATCAATTCTTTATTTTAATATTACTATTTATGAATTGTGAATTTCTTAATATCAACTGAATTGTAGGAATAATTTGAACTAAAAACAAATTCTTATGCTGAATTTAATCAGAGATACAAACAAACAAACAATATTTCTTATGCTGAAAAAATAGTCTAGCAATATTCTGAATATAAGGAAACCATGTTTATGTAGCAATACCTGTATTCCAGACACAGTAAAATATGGTATTTCAAATTTCACACGTATAGGAGCTTTTCTCTCAGGAGTTGCTTCCTCATCTGTTATACTGGGCAGACGAAACTCTGCTCTTAACATATACTCCTGAGAGGTCAGAGACGAAAACCAGATCAAATAAATCATTATCAAAATGAGGTATCAAGATGGGTGTTATTCAAGGATTCAATGCTAGTTCCAAGTGAACTCATACCTTGCCTCCGGGGAAGGACCTAATTTTCCAGATTAATGCATCCTTTTCAGGTGCATATGATGCAGATCCCATTGAAGTTCGAACATTAGGATTGGTTGCATCAACAGGCACAGGCAACTCAATCTCAACGTTTGTGGCAGTGCTATTAAACAAACTCTATTAGTTGGGGAAGCAAAGACAGTTCAGGCAGTCTAACTTCTAGAGAGCTAAAAGCCTAAAACCTAAAACCTAATTTCCCCCATCGTTCTATCGTAAGAGGGGTGGGGAAGGAAACGTAACAAACATAAGAAAAGAAGAAATCTCATTACCTACGTTCCTTAAATTGACTCCTAGCTTTTACCATAATTTCAATCCGACTCTTTGAATGCTTTTCAACACTTGCTTCCACCCAAATTAAAGGCTTAACCTGAAAAAAGAGACGATAAAATCATCAGAGACTTTAAAAAGCTTTTATTCTCTCTTTCTCTGTGTTCACCTCTTGAAACAGAAACGTATGTCATATCTACAGAAAAAGATGAACCTGTGTACTAAGCCTGTATGTCATCAAATCAAATGACCCATCGGGTGGTATAAAGGAAATTGTTCGATCGTTTTCAAATCGAGCCAATCGCACACACCTTCATAAAAAGCCAGATATAATTTGAGAGCTAGCATCAAGAAGAAACATTCTTAAAAAAATTTCACTCTAAATGATCAGTTTGTAAATACAACGAGGTCAAGCATACATACTGATGAAATTTTATGTCTTCCAAGTCAATAGCCTTTCCCTTGGTTGTTCTACCTTGTGCCTCTAGCAATACTCTATCATTTAAGCCAAGTTTGCACTCAGGCATACCACTGCATTTGATAAGCCATGAACAGCAAATTTTAGTTTTCAGATAAATACTCTAGGATATAAATCAGTTAGAATAATAGATACATCACGGTTAACACAGTCTTCCCAATAACTCTCAACTGCAAAAAAGTAGGGAGTAAAATATGGATTCAGTGGTTGGACCTATCTGCAATATACCTAACAAGGGAGCAGTGGATATGTATGTTTAGCATGAGTTGTTAAGGAAGGCCTCTGGGCTCAGGAGTACCAAATGAATAAAGCCAATGTTTTAAACCCCAGATAGTGACGTGTAAGGGCCAGCCCCAAAAACGCTATACTAGGTTAGCCACTATTTTGAACTTTTTTTTATATTATATAGTGTATAGTATACTATACTATATACATGTATTCTCAAAAATGTTAAAAACTACTCCATATTAATGACATTCAATTCATAATTAACAATAACAAGTCATAGGTGTCTTAAACAAAGCATTCAAGTAATACTAACAAAAGTCAAATACAAGTTTCCTAAATAGAATTATCAATTATCGTCTTTATCATTTTCATTAATATTACAACTGTAGAGATTCCATCAGCTATTCAGCCCGCTATTTGATACGCTATGGGAAACCCTGTAGCAGGCAGGGGATGCTCCACAATGCTATGCCGCTATAGCGTACAATTTAAAACACTGAATAAAGCTATCCACAAGCATGTGTCATCAGCATAAAGAAAAAACAGCAAATAATGAACTCCATGTCCAGATTGTTTTTCAATACATTTCTCAAAATTTACCTATACATAATTCAAAAATAGTATTAAAAGAATATTCAATAGAAAAACTCCGTTTAGGCTTGGTTCTCTAATCCTTAATGCCCCTCTTCAGTCCTCACTAATAACCAGCACACATGAGCAGACACGACAACAAAAGCATCCAAAACAGAAAATCAGAAAACTGAGATTGCCACGTACTATCCCCTAAACCAACATATTTGAATTTAGAGAGGTCAACCAATAGTAGAAAACCTAGTCAGTTAGCAGACCATCATCTCAAACCACTAGCTAGATATTCAACAGATCTCACAGAAAGTAGAAAGCAAACCTCAAATACGTTCTCATCTTCAACGCCCCAACGACGTCAGATCTAATTATTTGTCCATTGCTATTGACAAGTATATTAACACTCTCCACCACATCCAAGAAAACCTGAAAACAAACACGACCACAAAATACAGTTCAACCGCTTAGACCATCAAATTACAATTCAAAAAAGCTAGAGACTCTTCACTTTTGTCATATCTACCTCATTTTTCTTATAGTTTAACCCTTCGCTGCGCCAAGACACGGCATTAGTCACAGCCATGGGAGGTCTCTGCGTAACTTCCATTCTATAAGCATCTGTCTTAATAAACTCACCAAGAATCTGCGCCTCAGTGTACTGAGGGTAGCCAAAGTCCATAATCTCATCAAGTAGCTCATACTGCCAACGACACAATTCGACGAATTCATCCACACAATTACAACAGAAAATAAATACAGCAGAGCTAAATTCAGCGGCATTTTACCACGACGACGAAGTTGTCTCTAAGCGACTCCTCTTCCAACTCTTCAAAGTAGTGCTTAAACACCTGCCACAGAGAAACGGATCGATGATTATTTACACAAACTAATCACGACATTCTCGAATTGGAAAGGTTTAAACGAGAAGTTTCAGTTAGACGTACGTCGACGATTCGGTGAAGGAAGAAGAGGAGGCTGGCGGCATTGCAGTTCTGTCTGGTGGCTATCATGAGGTAGACGTTGCTGTGCTGAATGAACATGTAGGTCACGCCGTTGTCGTGCACAACCGGATCTTGAGCTTGCGGATCGGCCTTCAATAACAACAACAACAAAAAAGAGCTCGGAGCTCGAGAATGAGAATGAGAAAGAGAAAATTGGATTTACGAGAGTGAGGTGAAAAGTAAAAACCTCTTTCTCGATGAGTTTGGTGAAGAAGCGTTCGGCGTCGAGGGAGGAGACGTCGCCGCGGTAGTCGCGCCAGATGAGGACGCGGCCTTTGATGTCGAGGAGGAACAGAGCAGAGGCTGCCCCTGCCATTGCTTGATGCTGCTGTGATCGGATCCCGGATTTTTCCAATCAGATCAACGCCACCGTCAACAGAGAAAGAAGAAGAACAACGAAGGACTGGTATTGGTATACAACGACGCCGTTGCAACAGAAGTTATTATTATTATTATTATTATTCTTATTTTTTGTTTATTATTGTTTTTCAAGCGACTGAGATTTCCAAAATTAATTCATTACAATACAAATAAATTACTTTTGAGAAGTGTTTGGTTTTAAAAATATAAAGTTTATTATGTTTTGATACGTTTTAGTACATATACGATTTTCTTTTAATAATTATGATTTTTTATTAAAGAAAATAATAGAGGCAGGAAAAAGAAGGCGATTAGGATAAAAAAAAAATAAAAATGAAGGGGATGACCATGGAAGGATATTCTTATAATTTTTTTGTTATTATGTTCGTGCTATAAGTTGATTATCAAAACAAAGTACAAGACAAAAAAAAATTACATGATGGTTGTATTTTTCTGATGGGCAACTTAACCATTAAATTGTTTTCTAGTGTTTGTATGCGGGTTTTGGACATATGCTTGGCCAAAGCTTATAGGATGTATGGTGAGTTCTTCAAAGCTAGCCCTTATATTGTATATGTTATCTTGTTTATATAGGTATTGTGTTTGAAAATAAGAGATATTATAAATGACTTTGTGCATGTGTTTATAAGTTTTCTTTGTGAAGATTATATGAAAAAATGTGACTTCATGCTTAGTTTCAATTTCTTTCATGTGCATGGGTAACTAAATTTATTAAATATTGGAGAAAAAAGTTGGAGTTGCAATGGTAGTAGATGGTTTATTTTATGAAATTCTTCGCGATTTCATCCTTTGGTTTTCTTTTCTCTAAAGTTATTAAGCTAAATTTGATTTTTTTTTTTTAATGTAAATGGCCACTTCAATGAAAGATTGAGAAAAAGTTACACTTACTTAAAAGACCAAGTAAATGGTAGTTTGTAGCATCAATAGAATGAGATTAATTGTTTTTGGTGGTGAGGCTATGATTTATTTCAACGTTAGGTTGTTGCAGGTTGCCGAATTGAAAACAAAACTAAGTACTTAATCCTAATTTTCAATTCAAAGGAAAAAATTCACTTGGTCAACTAAGAAATTACAATTTTAGATTCAAAGTTTGAAGGCTTAGTTAGAGTGAAAAATAAGAACAAAAGCATCATTAAAAAAAGAATCCATCCATGTAAGAAATGTCACATTCTAAGCCTTCAAACTTTGTAAATGAAATTATAGTTGTTTAGTTGATTCAATAATTTTATTCATTTGAATTGAAAGTTAGAATTGAGTAACTGATTTTATCTTCAATTTAGTATCCTATAACTTGTCTTTATTGGTATTCATGTTCTCTCTTTGAATACTAATAAAGACAAGTTTTGGAATAATTAGTATTTTGGTCAATTTTTTTTAGTGATTAATTTGTTAATAGGAAGTCGACTCAACATATATTTTAACTTTAATGAACTTTTAAATTAAAAATAAAATAAAATTAACAAATAACTTTTTACTTATTTTTTAACTTTCATTTTTAACTTTTAACTTAAAATAACTTATAAATTAAAAATAAACTGGACAACGGAACCTTAATTACTTATACATTCGAAAGAAATTGAACTTAAATACTAAATCACCTCCAATCTATAATCCTTCACAAAGAAAGTTTATAAACACACAACATCAATTATAATAACTCTTATTCTAAAACATGACCTATAAGCGACACAATAGATATAATAACAAGGGTTAGCTCATACTTCCACATGGCTTGAGAAACTCCATACATCCCACAAGCCAAACATCTCCATAACTAGCATATATATACCCTAAAAAATAATTCAATAGTTAAGTTGGCAATGAAAAATGAAATGATTGTGTAGGTTACACCATGCATTATATATAATACTCTCCTTGTGTAGGTATTCTAGTCATGTCACCAACGGTGCTTTAGCAAAAGATTAAAAATCAAATATTAGTCAAATTTACTTCACCACAAATCTTGTATATAAACTCAAAACAATTTACTTCATCACAAAACAAACTTAACTTTAAATGAATATTGCCAACCCTTTTCACTTAGTAATCGAGTGAGAAGAATCGTGAAATAAAGGTTTTTTATTACAATACCTTGATATTTGATTTATATAGAGAAGCGAACGATAAATTTAAAGAAAAAATAATTAACTTAATTGGTTGATCATGTGAATATTAAATTATTGTTAAAATAAAAGTCTTTTTATATACACCCCTAATAACAAGAGCAAAAACTCCAAATGGTATAGCAGCATGACATTTGACTAGATACAAACTCATTTATATATTATGGCAGCAAAGAAATGGATTATTATACAATTCTAAAGTAACAAAGTCTTCATCTTCCATCAAGTACCCCACTGAAGACCTCTCTGTCTCCACCTAGTGATGCTTCCCATTCTGTGGAGGACATCACAATCTGTGACAATGCCACAACAATCTTCCTCATCTCAGGCCTATCATTTGGATCTTCACACAAACACCAATGAGCTACTTCTGCCATCTGCCAGATTTATATGGAATAAGGGAAGAATTATATGAGCATTTAGCACATACATGCATAATAACAAGAACAAACCATTGGGGAAAAGTGTTGTAAGAAATTGAAGTGAGAATAACATTATTCTAATAAGAAAAGCAACAATGTTTCATGTCTTCAACCACAAAATATTTCCTCTATTTAAACAATTTTTTTTAAAGAAAAAAGTTATATTTTATAACTATGGATGTTTGGATAAATTATTCTAAAATAATTTATAAGTGAAGAAAATATAAAATTAATTTTTCTAGAACTTAAAATTGTCTTATCGAATAATCAATTAGTACAACCTTTCTTATATCATTTCTTTTAAAAGATATGAAACTTTTACAAATTAATTATTGAAGTAAAAAATTTTAACTTTTAGATAAATTAATTTTTTTTTTCATATTTTTTCTTTAGAAATCATTTTAGAGCAGCCTCATCAAACAAGTCCTGTGTGAATGAAGATAGAAGATTAAGGTAAATCTAACCTTATATACATCTTCCATAGGATAGCTAAGTTGAAGATTCCCATCTAAGGCATTTGCTAAAACAGCATGTGGGTCATCATGTTTGAATATTTGGTCAACCTAAATGTGATGATTATGAAAAGAAAGGTCATCTTCCTTCCATTGAAATAGAGTTAAATAACTGCATGAGTAATAAGTCAACTGCAGAGTAAGAAAAATGAACTAAAGAATTTTTTTGGATATCATTTTCATAATACTTTCAGAAATGAGTTTGACTTACAACAGTAACAAGTGATCTCATGTTGTTGGCTTGTTGGTAGTCACGAAATAGTGCACGTTTCCCTGTTATCAACTCTGCCAGAACCACACCAAATGCAAACACATCTGTTTTTATAGTCACTTGAAGCTCCTTCACAGATCTAAAAGGGTTAAAAACAAAAGAAGCAATCATTTCAGAAGAAAAATTAGCTGGGGTGTGATTTTCTTTGCTCGAATTTAATCAGATTAATAATAGCAAGAAAACTGTTTATCTGAAAGCACAAAACCTACTCTGGTGGAAGGTAGCCTGGTGTTCCAACAAGCCTCGTCGCTATGAATTCTTCGTCATTGGTTCTTTCTACTAGCTTTGCAAGTCCAAAATCTGCTACCTACAAGTTAAAGGTTATGGTTTGAACTAATTAAGAAGTATAGAGACTTTGATTCAACATTGCTTTCTCAAACTTGTAAGACAAGTTATATTTAGAGGGACTAGTACAAGTTATAAACTTCTCAATCTTTATTGTTCTGTTTAACTGCAATGTTGTAAGATGTTATCTTATGACAACTTGAATAGCTGATTTAGTCTAACAGAGCAGAAGTGAGTAAAACAAATCAAGGATAAGTATTTAAGTACCTTTGCTCTGAGCTTTTCATCAAGAAGAATATTACTAGTCTTTATATCACGGTGCACATAACGTGCTTTTGTGTAATCATGTATATATTCAAGACCTTTTGCTGAATCCAGTGCAATTTGAATCCTAGCACACCAAGAAAGAGGTTGGTGACCTGTTCCAATACCATGGTTTAGAATTGTTAATATCATATAAATCTAAAAAAATAAACACAAATATTTCAGAACATTTATCATACCTTTCAGTAATGGATCATGAAGATGCTCACTGAGAGATCCATTTGGAACATACTCATACACCAAATAAAGGTGGTCATCTCCACTAGCATATCCCAACAACTCCACCTGAAACAGTGATTATATCTATAATCTATAATATAATCAAGCATCAGTTCTTAAAGACTGTGCCAAAGCTCTCTTAATCAGAGACATCACTTACAATGTTAATATGATGAATCTTACACAAGGCCTTGAGTTCTGCATAGAATTCTTTGGATTTATTAGACCTCATCTTCTTCACAGCAACCTCCTGAAAGTTAAAATAGCTATCATTCTCCAATTTTCAATCAGCACATGGTAATATGCTTCCATATCTAGGTGGTTTTTTCATACCTTCTCTTCTAACATTCCAAAAAACACACTTCCGTATCCACCTACTCCAATCTTTCGGGTTTCATCAAAGTTATTTGTAGCATCTTCAATCTCCTCTAGAGCATAAATTACTGGTCTTTCTGACTCAAATGTCTGTGCATCTGCGCCAACATTTACCATGAACAAGCAACAGATTTTCTTAGTCACCTTGTAGATCTATTAGCATATTACTAAAAACTTTGTATTTTTGAAAAATATAAGTTGTTTTTGCTTCCAAAATTTTCTTTTCAAGTTACCTTGAATATATTCTGTATGAAAGTCTCGGTTCTTTGTGGAAATAGTTCTATTGGTAATTGATCTTTTAGAGATAGCACTTGAATCATTTTGGGCAGTTCCAATGGCTCTGGATCTCCTAAGAAAGACAATGACAATGATCAAGGTAATAACTGAAAGTAATGTCACACCTGCTAAGATGCCAATGATTATCTCCAACTTTTGTTTCTTGTCTGCAAACAAGGGAAAACCAAACAAGAGAAATTAGAGTGTCTTCTAGCATTAATGCGTCTGTTTACTTTCTTTAATTTCTATACAAAGTACTATTTTCTAAACTTCACTAGGTCAGTGAACAGCAATTGGTGAAAGTTACAACTTACAAGTACATTATTGCCCAGTTAAACCAATTTCTAGAATTGAAACATGAGAAACATATTGTCTGATGAAGTTGATTATTTATATTAAGCAAAACACTTTGAAGGTTAAAAACAAGGGGAGCCATGTAAGTTCTATTGGTGGAATTAGTCATTTTTTTGGTTTCTCACCGGTCTTCTCTTTGGAAAACAATCATGTTCAAAGTCAAGTACTAAATGTGCACACTTCTCCAAAAGAGAGTCGAATCAGTAAGGGATATCGAAAATTGGATTGACTGAAGCTGAAGCAGCTACTTTCGAATGCAGTTTTTAATCAATATTCAAATCAATAAAGTCGCATACTTTATGATACCATATACGATTGACAATTTATATGGATTAGATAACAATGTAAAAACTCTTTATACTGTTAGTCTATTTATTTACCGTAAACTTAACATAAAACGAAAAGCGTTTAATCACTACTTTTCAATATAAAGTTTTACACCATCCGTCCACGAAAATATGTAAAAACCATGAATGATCAAATCTAGGGAGAGAAATCATCATCACCTTTTCCATTGGAAAGTGGTAAGCCATTCAATTCCCTGGGAACATACAACACCCAAGTAACATCTATGAATGAGGGATTCTGAGCCAGAACTTCATTCATACTCACCATGCCATCTAAAGTAGCATTTAGCAGAGAAGCAATTGATGCAGTTGTATCATTTCTCTGAACCGTGTAAGTGACAACAATCTGAGAGTCACTTTTCTCTGAACACCCACAAGGAAGATGTATTCTTAACTCCTTATCTGGGTCCAATCTTCTTTTATTAATAGGCCATGCTTGGCCAC
Source organism: Amphicarpaea edgeworthii (assembly GCA_014843725.1). Classification (NCBI taxonomy): domain Eukaryota; kingdom Viridiplantae; phylum Streptophyta; class Magnoliopsida; order Fabales; family Fabaceae; genus Amphicarpaea; species Amphicarpaea edgeworthii. The sequence goes on along the minus strand of CM026324.1, from coordinate 2,431,721 downwards.
TGTAGACAAAGTTGCTAATATTCAGAAATGTGTCATTGGTCTTCACCTTGTCGTAGGTTGTCTCATAGAAATACCCGCCAAGGCCATTGGTGTCGTTGCAAGAGCAAGGCACTGTTATGAGGTAATCTTGCTTGTTTCCACCACGAATTATAGGTTTCATTTGTGAGGCATTAACAGAGTAAGAGGTTGCTATGTCGTCTATGTTGTCACCGTAGCTTATGTGGTAGAGTAAGGCATTGCATGTGGTGATCTTAGGGGAGCATTTGAAAGGTTCCAAGTAAGTTGTTTTGATTGAAACTGCTAAAGAAAACACGGTTACACATGAAGTTGTTGCAAGAAGAAGAGTGAGGAGAAGAGAGAGAAGTGGAGTTAGAGAAGCCATGGTTGTGTTGTGTGATTACGAGGTTAATTTCTAAGTGCATACCCGTTGTTGCATGCACTTGTCATCATGCGTTTGTTGCTTCTTTCAAGAGATGGAGACGTTCTTCTTCCACTTAGCATGATTTTAGAAATTTTGGTGATGGTAGTGATGATTATTATTATATATACAATTATTTAGTAACAACCCTAAGCAATGTGGGATCCCAGACGGCAATACTGGCCAGATGATAATTGAACATAAAAGTCATAGACTAATTCCATCAAAGGTCACACTCTAGCTTTAGTTTAAGGCCACTTGAATGTCGATGAGCGGCAAAAGTCATCAGGGTTTTCTTTTTTCTTCCTCACGTTAGTCATTTTCATTTGAAATGTAATAACTTTATATTTATTTTAAAAAAATAAATGTGACAAGAATCTAATTCTTGGTCATATATATACTTACTATTTTGTCATATTCGAAATCAATTCCCTAAGTAAGACACTATTTGGAGTGCTGGTAAGCTTTTAGTTTTTTTTTAATATATAAATTTGAAAACAATTTTTTTTGGATAAAAAAATGATTTTCAGTTTCTACGTGTTTAAAATCATTTATTTGTAAAAAAAAATTTAATTGAATTTTTCTTTTCTGAACCATAATATTAGTATCCGTCAAAAGTAATGACTAATATTTATTGGAGACAGGAGACAATAAACGCATACAATATAGGTATTTCTCTTCCTAACATAGTTAATTCCATAAATAAATTTATCAGGATTCAACATGTGGAGCCATTATCATTTGTGTCAAATAGTTGTTAATTTCATAAATAAATTTATCAGGATTCAATATGTGGAGCCACTATCATTTGTGTCAAATAGTTGTGGGTACTTAATAGCATCTTACCATACAAGTTTTATTTATTTTTATAAATTTTATCATTATAGTTTTTTAATTTTCACCAATAATAAGGCTTTCATTTTAAACAAATACTAATTAGAAAGAAAAAAAAAACGAAAGGTTTGAATATAATAGAAATGGTAAACAAAATGACTAAAAATAAAAACTAATATATATGTAAGGAGGAAAATGGAATTTATACCAAATTTATTTATCTTATCTTACCCCTCCTCAATCTAACTCCTTTAATTGGGATACATTTTTAACCAGTAAAAAGTATAGACTACGCTAATAGAACAATCTAATAAAAAAAGTTATCTTGTCATATGGACTCACCAAATTATATATATTATATTTAAAATAAATAATATAGTATAGTTTATCCTATTCTAACCTTTTTATCTCTCCATCTTTGCTATCAAATAGACTCTTGATCTTTTATATATTGCTTGAGTTACTAAGAAGTTTAAAACCTTTGGGAGTGTAATAACTTTTGTCAAAACCATAATTTTGGGTTCTAAAAGCTAAACTAAACATGTACTAGTATTAATTTGGAGAATATCATAAAAAAGTCAAAATTATTATATTTAAACATTTTAATCTTAATAATTCATTATGAATATCTTCCGATTAAAATCACCTTTTATCATGAAAATATTCTCTGGCTTATATAGGCAGGCTTTGTAAATGGTAACTTTGCATTATTAAGTTTAAAAACACCACTAAATGAAATTTGCTCCAACTAACAAATCATCAGTTTTTTTCTTACACCACAGGCTGGTTGGTCTTTAACTCTGTTTAGAACAGCCAATTTTTCTAGCGCCATTCATTTCTTTAACCAAAACAAGTAATAAGAATATAAAAGGAAAACAAAAGGAGAGGTTCAGAAAGCTCTTTGACTCTCTAACTTTGGCCTAATTAAGGAAACAAAGCCAAAGGCTCCAACTATATATAGACATCATAAACGGTGGCATCCTCAAACGGTTTTCATCATTCCTAGAACTGGCCATGTTGTCCACTTGAACCAAACACCTTATATAATTGAGAGAACACAAAAACAAAAACAAAAATATCATCAAGAAGGAAGCACGTTTGAGTTTTGAATCATCACATGAAAATGAAAATGACAAGGATCTTCCTGGCTACCACCATCCTTTCCCTGTGTCTCTTCCTCCTCCTGGCTCCTTCCAAGGCAGCCACCATTGAGGTAGCAGAGAAGTTCGGAATAAGAAACAGTCTTCCGGCCGGATTTAGTTCTCTGTTTCCGTTTTTCGGCCGTCCAGAAGAGGCCAACACGATTATTGAGCAGGACGGACCTCAACTAAAGAACCCGGGTGCCAAGGCTGACCAATCTCCTCAGCTACTCCGTCAAGATTTCTACCAAACGTCTTGCCCCAATGCTGAAAAAATCGTGTCCGACGTTATGGGCGGCATCGTTAAGTCCAATCCGGGCGCAATCGGTAACTTAATCCGCCTTCAGTTCCATGACTGCTTCGTCAATGTAAGTTCTTTTTTTTCCATATTAAACAGCTGCACATCATCTGTTATAATAGCAATACATGTAACTTGTCTTTCACGCTACAACATCAACAGGGATGCGATGCATCGATCTTGCTAGATTTCTCACCGAGCGGTGACACGGTGGAGAAAAGTTCAATGTTCAATGGTCTGTTACTAAAAGGAGCTGATATGATAGACGAGATAAAGATGAAGCTGGAGGAGCAGTGTCCTCAGACGGTGTCATGTGCAGACACATTGGCGTTTGCGACGAACGAAGTAATGGCGCTGGCGGGTATGCCACGTATCAAACCCCTGGGTGGACGTAGAGACGCGCTGATTTCTCTTGCAAGCATCGCTGAAGCGGACAACCTCCCTCTGCCGGACTGGACCTTTGGACAGATGGAGGCGCTCTTCACCAGGAAGGGGTTCAACATGGAAGAGATGGTGCTCCTGCTCGGCGCGCACTCGGTCGGCTCGGCTCATTGCGACACGTTCGTGCAAAGGCTGACAAACTTCCAAAACACAGGGAAACCGGACCCTAGCCTCACTAAGGAAGTGGCTGAGGATTTGAGAAAGGCATGCCCCAACGCCGGGACACCAAAGTATAGGAACCCTTCGGTGAGCTTCGACGCGACGCCCACGGTGCTTGATAACCTCTTCTACAAGGATTTGGCGGAAAAGAAGAAATCTTTGCTTGTCACGGATACGCATTTGTTGGAAGATCCGAGGACTTTGCCAATTGTGAATACGCTGGCTCATGACGCTTCCTTGTTCCCCAGGAGATTTCCTGAAGTCATGAATAAGCTCAGTTCTTTGAATGTGCTCACAGGGATTGAAGGCGAGGTCAGGAAGATTTGTAGGTCCACCAATTAAATTAACCATGCATGCCGTCAAATAATTAGTTAATATACATGCAGATCATGTTTAACTAAATTCTTTATTCTTTACATTTTTTTTTTTTTCTTATCATGTATTAACAAATAATAATGTATGAGAGCACTAAAATATTCAAAAGGTGATATTCAGTGGGTTTGCCTTAGAGTTCCCACATTAGCAGAAAGAATTGTTTCCCACCGAATTAGTTTTCTTGTTTCCGAAAGGCTTGGTTCCAAGACATAATAAAAAAACAAGGCAACAAATAAGACATTAGTTGAACTGATTTGGGTGGGATGCGCCAGGGTCTTGCAATAGTTCAAAGCAAGAGCAACAAAGTTACTCTAATAGACCCTCTCCCTCAAAAAACAAATTTAATATCGTGGTTCACATATCAGATATTAAACTAATAAGAACAAATACTACACTTGATCTTAGCCAAAAGGCCGAGAAAGGTATGCTTTGGATTGTCTTGGTATTCAAGTTTTATACTTTGAGCTTCAGCTTCCTGTCAAACTTCTGACAAATGTGGGACTTCGTCACTGGTGTCAATGGTCCTAAATATCTTCACTGATTGCTCTTATAATGTAAGGCCTACTTTCATAGGTATATATCGATTCAGCCTTGTTGTGTTCAGTATATTTATGTTTCCACTGGCTTCTAAAAGGCATGCCATACAGATCAAATGATGGTGGATAGTTCTAAGTTCTAACTGCAATTTGGTATTGATCCAATGCAAAGTTACTGATACAGGAACAGAGATGTTAGAAAGGAAATGTAACAAGAGGAGCTTGAAGGATAATTGTTGAACAGAGTCATAGAATGGGAGAGGGGTTGAAAATTTTATGAATGAGATAGATAGTGATGATCACTTGTTTAACAATTAAATCCATGTTCACAGCAATCTTATTCGTTTCCATTAGGTATGTTGTTCATTGATTCTTTCATATCTGCAATTCGGACCAAAATTCAAGGTACAATGATATAAAGATAGCTACGGAAATTCGAGATTTGTTGTTGTTCATTATTCCATCAAGCTTGTTTCCATCTGAAATATTCAATATAGATGGCTATGGATTACTCCTTCATGTGTATGTTACGACTCATTTTTTTATCCAATTTTTGTGGTCTTTCACTCCTTTGCATGTATCTGTTACAATAAGTCACATACTAAAAGCTCATCTTTTTATCCATTTATTTTAGCATGACATGAAAATGACATCTGTTTCCATCAGATCAGGAGACTGACCTATAAGAACTTGCAAGGCCTAAAAAAATGGTCCATTCATAACATTTGAAAAATGGTTGTAGGTGAGAAAGATAATGTAAATTATAAGCCTTTATCAATTGTGAAAGAAGATTAAACAGTAGCACAGAATGGTTTGGTAACTTATAGAAAAAATAAATGTGAACTTTTTTGGATGGGATGCGCCAAGCCCTTGCTGTAGTGCAAAACAAGAGCGACGCTTGAGAGACCCAATAGCAAGCTATTATGATGGACTCTCCCCTCAAAAAATAAATTTAATATCGCGTGGACCAATGTCCCACATATCAGATATTAAACTGATAAGAACAGATACTACACTTGATCTTAGCCAAAAGGCCGAGAAAGGTATGATTTGGAACATGGAAGTATTCGAGTTTTATATTCGGAGCATGAGCTGATTCTCAGTGTTCTGACAAATGTGGGACTTTCACTTGTGTAAGATGCTTCCAAAAATCTATACCCAGGAGCTAACAGTTACAAATCTAAATCAGCAGTTGAGTTTATCCAATAATCTTTTCACAGATATTTTACTCGGATGTGTTAGTATTACCTACTAATTTGATTCTTCTCTCGGCCTTTGCGAACTAATAGGACTTGTTTCAACCTAGAAAGGAGTTAAGTTAGGGGTTACTTAAAGAACATGATCTCTTGTGCATTTCTTAGTTTTCAGATGTGAAATTCTTGTCCATGTTGTGAATTTAAAATGACAACAACACAATTTTATCTGTTTGCACAAGTAAATGTACACGATGAGGAAGAAGCACACCATAGAAGATGGAACACTGACAATCATATGTAACCCCCATCTAAAGAGTGATGAAGAGTTTGTTAATTTGGCTTAAAGAACAATATATAGAATCAGCAGCCACTTATCAATTCCGAGTATTGATTGATCTGTGGTATCAACTTCATGATGTAGTACAGTTGTGTTGATGTTTTGATGCTTTTGAAAAGTGGTAAATTGTGAAAATGTGCAGTCATTGGTCATGGTATTTTACTTGGATATGTTAACAACAGTCAAAGTCTACTAAAATAGATTAATATTATTTTCCATTTAAATATGCATTTTACACATTACTTCTATAGTGGCCCACAAAGTAATTTTGAGTTTGTTAGAACACGAAACAGAGTATTGAACACAAAAGGTTGAAGGTTGAAACTTTATTTGCAACAACACACAGAGCGAGCGAGCGAGCGGTGGAAGAAGATGAACGTTAGGATGAAGAGAGAACTCGCAAGCTTAATGAAGACGCCAATAGAGAGAGGGTGGTGTAATGCCAATGGGTTGCGCTGTTTCAACTCTGTTTCTTCTTCTATGTTGAAGGGCGTTACCCCCACTCTGCTTCAGCCAAGAGTGCTGCTCTACGACGCTGTTTCTCACCTCTGTCACAGAGGTATTCGTTTCCCTCTCCGACTTCTTCATTCTTCAGGAATGAATCATCACTTTGTTTGCACTTTCTATTCAATTCTGTTCGTGGGGTTTTGTGTTTTGCGTGATCCAACTCGTGGGGTGTGTAATTTTCCATGTTAGCTGCCTCGGGTAGAATAAAAATGGCACCTTTCTTAATGTTTGTATCTAACTCAGCTGCCCCAAGAATCTGGCAATTTGGGAAAGGTTAATAAATGTAACGTTTAAGATAAATTGCTCTTGCGGTCTCAGTTTCATCACGATCCTTTGATGTTGTGGGGAATTGTAGACAAATGCAGCTGATGCGGCTGCAATTGCTGACACGGAGACTCCATAAAACATTGACGTTGCGGCCGAAATTGTGGTCACAGACCATTTTCTAAAACCTTGAACATAGTACAAATTTAAATTTAAATATGTAGACTTGTGTTTTGTATTACAATTTTATATAATTCTGCATTGACAGGAGTAAAATGGGTAATCAGAGCAGACAAGGACAGAAAGATCAAATTTTGTTGTGTTCAGTCTGATACTGCTGAGCCCTATTTGAGAGCTTGTGGTCTTGAACGAGAGGATGTCCTGCGTCACATATTGTTCGTTGAAGGCCTGAATGTATACTCTCAGGGATCCACTGGTTAGAATGTTCTTTCTCATTTGATTTACTTCAGTGGTATCCATTCAGTAGTAACATAGGAAGGACCAATCAGAGATCTGCTTTGTATCTTGGGTTTTTAGGTATTTGCACATGGATTCTAAAATCTAAATATAACTAGTAAATAATTCAATTTTACCATTGATAAGTTTCTTTCTGTGTTGAATTGATTGATTAAGTCAGAAATGTTCCACAATGTGTAGAAATAGTGGCTTAGTGCACCTGAGGCTCTCAGCATTGGTGTAGGGAAATTTAGATCTGTGAAAGAATAGACATGGGTTATTTAATTTTAAAATAATAATCTAACTGAACGGTAAAGCATTTTGCTTTGTAGGAATATTCTTCTTGGGTGTCTGTTATTATTTGTGGACCAGTCTTGTTGCATGGCAGAAGTTCATTTGTGAATCATTGCATCAATGATTTAGTCCTGCTAACTGTTTTTTATCATTGTTTCTTATCAAATTTGGAATCTTTTTCTTCAGTCATTTGATTCATTTCAAAATCTCCTTAATTTACCCATTCTTTGGGGGGAAGGAGGATTTATTTTATTCTAATACCATATTAAGCATGGGCAGTTTCTAATCTCATTTTTCTTTCATTATTTTGTTTATAACCAACTCAGGTTGAAACTGTTGCTCACAATCTTCTCTCAAAAGTAAAATACCAATTGATGATTATAGTTCTATGTTCTAGTATTTTTATGGACTGTCAAGGTTAAATACTCCAACTGTGAACATTTCATAATTTGTACTTTTTCTCAAAACCTGTAAATTTCCTGGTGAAGTCCATATTCTGCCATATTGGATGATGAATGAACCCTCAATCTGAATGTAGAGTAGCCCTTACCTACAGCGGCATTAAGGAAAATTGCAGAATAATTATTTAGATTAATATACATCACAAATGAGCATTTGTCAATTATATTTTCACCACTCTGCTGCTTTCTACTTGTTATGTTGTGTGTCAATCTCATAGTTATGACTCTGCAGCTGCATTGCGAGTAGTGTCGTACTTGCCACTACCTTACTCTGCTTTAAGCTCGCTTTGGGTGATTCCAACTCCACTCAGGGATGCTGTCTATGATTATGTAGCAAAACGAAGGTACAGCTGGTTTGGTAAGGCTGAAGATTATTTGGTTTTGCAAGAGAAAGAACTGCTTGAGCGTTTCATAGATAGGGAAGAACTGATGAGTCGAGATCAGGATTTTTAGTTTTAGCTGCTGCCTGAAGGTATCGGCTGCAATTTACACTCAAAAGATTTTTCTTTTGTTAGCTTCTTTTTTTCTTCTACAATGCTAAAATGTAAATTTGAAGTGCTTTTACAGTTATTGTCCTTAACCCAAAATCACTTACCCCTATTTAAACTACAAACTTTTCAATAAATTTTGGAATGACATTCATGAGAATTACATAAATATCAACATGGAGTGTTGATATATCATTGGTCATACTTGCGGCTTTTTTTATGTTGTCACATTGATTTGAGTAATGTTTATTTATGCACATCTTGCACCTTTTTTTTTTTTACAGAGAATGGGTTGAATAAAGCTGTAAATAAAAATATATATTAATTGCTGTAAAAGATGGGAGCCACACTAATCCATTGCTGTTAGGTGCCACAGAAGAAATATTACAGCACACAGGTTCAAATAAGGGCCATTGTGAAAACACATTATAATAATGTAGAAAAGAAAAAAACACCACCCACCTTCCATGCATCATGTAAACATTCCATAGCCAGTTTTTTTATTTCTCCGTACTTATTAAGAATGTTCTATATTTTCAATAAAAAAGATTGTCATATTTATACTATTTTAATGCTTTGTATTTAAATAGGTTGCATGATGTGAAAACCTAAATAAATAAAACATTTAAACTGTGTTGTATGGGATGCACCAGGCTCTTGATATTAAACTAATAAGAACACCTATTACACTTGATCTTAGCCTAAAGGCCAAGAAAGGTATACTATAAAGTGTTCAACTCTTATATTGTCAGCATCAGCTTCCTGACAAAGTTCTGACAAATGTGGGATTTACTCACTTGCATCAGATGGTCTCAACATCCCTTGCCAAGAGCAATAACCAATTGAGTTTGAGTTTATCAAATATGACACTAATAACTGAGTTGAAACACAGATATTTTACTTGGATGCTACTATTTCCTACCTTGTTGATTCTCTGATCAGGGATGTTTAGAACTAATAGGAAGGATTCCTGCATGGAAGAGAGTTACTTAAAATTCTAGTAACAGAATAAAAAGATCTCTTGTGTTTATCTCAGTGTTCAGATATGAATTTTTATACATTTTGTGAATTAAAATTCATGCTAGTTATTTTGGAACAATGTCAGTTCCAGCACCTCAGAGTCCATCTTGTTGTCAAATAACACTAATGTTGTTGAAAGAAATTAAAATGGCTACACAGTTTTTTCAATTTTCATTGCCTATCAGGAAAAAAAAAAATCTCAGTTCTAAGTACATGTGTGCCATTAGAAAGAAGTGTGGATGTATATTTGACCCTCATGCATGTGTCCAAAGAAAATGACAGACTTGCAATCATTTGGAGCCGATCTGACTGGCTAGAAGAATTATAGAATCATCAATGAGAGTATTTCATAATGAAGGAGAATTTTGCTGTTGTTTGGATGCTTCTTTTAAATTTTATGAAGAGTATTCTGCAAGAAAATCGTGTTGTTGTTATCTATTTTAAAGATTAAGACTGACTTTATCTTTCACCAACTCCTACTACAAATAATTGAACTGCTTTGGATGGGATGTGTCAGGCACTTGCAGTAATGCAAAACAAGTGCGACACTTGAGAGCCCCAATAGCAAGCTATTGGAGTGGACCCTCTCCCTCAAAAAATAAATTTAACATCATGTGAACCAATGGTCCACATATCAGATATTAAACTGATAAGAACAGATACTACACTTGATCTTAGCCAAAAGGCCAAGAAAGGTATGCTTAAAACTGTCTTAGTATTCAACCTTTATACTGTGAGTTTCAGCTTCCTGTCAATGTTCTGACAAATGTGGTACTTCCTCACTTGCGAGCATCTGACCAAGAGCAAAGAGTTTAAAATTTAAATAAGCAATTGACTTTGAGTATCTAATATTTGATCAAACCTCGGACCAATAACTGAGTACAAGCACATAATCTTTTATAGATATTTTACTTGGATGTTACTATTGCCTACAATGCTGATTTTCTGATCATGGATGGTTAGAACTAATAGGAACGATTCCTGCATGGATGTTACTCTCGTGTGTATTTCTTAGTGCTCAGATATGAATTTATTTCATTTTGTGAATTAAAATTCATGTTAGTTATTGTGGAACAATGTCAGTTCCAGCATCTTTGAGTCCATTTGGTTGCCATAACACTAATGCTGATGAAAGAAATTAAAAAGGGCAACAACACAGTTTTTTCAGTTTTCATTGCCTATCAGGAAAAAAAATTATCAGTTCTCAAGTATGTGTGCAATGAGAAAGTATGGATGTATATTGACCCTCATGCATGGGTACATAGTAAATGACAGACTTGCAATCATATGGAGCAGCACACCTGACGACAAGTGATGAGGAGTTCATGAATACTGCTAGAAAAACAAGATATAGAATCAGTGGCCAATAATCATTTGAGCGAGTAATGAATTATCAATGGCATCAACTTCATAATGGAGGAGAATCTTGCCGATGCCTTTTCTTTCAAATTTAAAGAAGAGTGATATTGCAAGAAAGTCCTGCCATAGGGTCGGCAGTCCAGCAAAAGGCTGCTAAAGCTAGATTGTAATTATTGGGACCAATATCTGTGAGATCTATGCTTGTAACAACAAAATTGGAAGCTCAATAAAGGGATTAAAACTGACTTTGGTTCAGTCTATTTCCTTACCTTGTTGACTCTCATTGGTATAATATGCACACAATCTATATATATTCATGCTTTATTTGCAATTTATTTGGCAAAACATATATGGACGGACTTGAAAAGAGAAAAAACAATTGATAAGCTAATAGCAATTTTATTGGCACTTCTATTTTGTTAACAGAAGATCATTAACTTTGCCAACAACTCGTATAAACAATTGAACTGTTTTGGATGGGATGTGCCAAGCCCTTGCAGTAGTGCAAAACAAGAGCGACGCTTGAGAGCCCCAATAGCAAGCTATTGTGATGGACCCTCCCCCACAAAAAATAAATTTAATATCATGTGGACCAATGGTCCACATATCAGATATTAAACTGATAAGAACAGATACTACACTTGATCTTAGCCAAAAGGCCGAGAAAGGTATGCTTAGAATTGTCTTAGTATTCAACTTTTATGGTGTGAGCTTCAGCTTCCTGTCAAAGTTCTGACAAATGTGGGACTTCTTCACTACTTTCAATTGATTCAGCCTTGTTGTCTTTTGCTACAGGAACAGAGGTCAGGTAAATGAAGTGCATGATTACCTGTGGAAGAACTCCAAACTGAGGTAGCACAACTTTCGATACAGAAGCAAGGAAGGGATTGCTTCTTGAAACTGAGTTTGGATTTGCCAAACAGCAATCCAACAATCCAAACACACGAAATGTAACAAGAGGAGTTTGAAGGATAATGTTGAAAAAAGAGTCATGGATCATGTTTAACAATTAAATCATTGACAGCAACCTTATTCGGCTAGTTTCCATCAGGTTTGTTGTTCATTCTTTTGTATCAACAATTTGAATCCGGTTTGTTGTTCATTCTTTCATATCCACATTTTGGACTGCAATTCATAAAGTTTATTTTCATAAGATCTATTGTTTGAAATGGTGGAAAATAATGGCACAACCACAGTTTATTACCAACATGGCTGTTCCACCTGGGAAGGTACTCACATTAATTAGATCAATATATGCTATTCAAAAAGTATTTATATTTTAGATAGCTGCTTACAATGTAAACAAATCAACAGCTATCACAGGGCACACAACTCTATTTGACCCAATTTGCACCAACAATAAAAATATTTTATCCTCATCCTATCATTACAAAATTTTAAGTTTATTCTTAGCTAATATTTATCCATATCATCTTTTAATTTATTTAAAATACATTAAAATATTAATAAAAATCTTAACGTTACAAAAAAAATCTTTATCTCTAAGAGCTTTTTATTGTATTTTAAATTATAATAAGTGAACATTTAATCAATTAAAAAGTCTCCTTATCATTTCAATTTTTTTATTTAAATTTTAAAATCAATCATCTTTTATACTTCATCTTTTTTTTTCGATTGATCTATTTTTTAATTTTCTAAAAAATATTAACAAAATATGAAAGTTACCCACACACCATATGCATCTATCATTCATTTTAATCAACTACCTTAAAATCTTAAGTAACTTTAAATCAACAGTGGATAAACCTTTTTTTTTTTCAGTTTACACCTTTTGTCAGTTAAGCTAAAATAAAGCATTCTTTCAGCGCTTGGGAATTTGGATCTGCAGAAAGTTCTTTAGCAAAAAGTTAAAAAGATAAACATTTGAGATCATAATTTATTTAATTTGAAAAGATAGAGTAAGGATGAGACACACGATTGAAGCTACCAAAATCCACAAGATATTAGCATAACAGTATACTATGGACTACCATTAAGCACAATCTCTGGATGAAAGCAACCCAGGTAGATGATAAAGTTGAGGGGAGTTATTAGTAAAGATGAACCAATTTGTGCAGTCTTCTACTCCCTTGTGTCTACCTGTTACTACAAGCCGCATACTAAAGTCTAAGAGCTCAACTTTGATGATAATTATTAACCATTAACCGGGTCACTTTTTTTTTTTCTCCATTTTATTGAGCACGATATGAAAATGACAGTTATGTTTCAGATTTGGAGACTGGTAGATATGGAGCTTGCAAGGCTGAGAATCTCAAATGGTGCCCTATTCATCACCTCTTTCACTGTTGTGGGGCATGAATCTGTGATCCAGAAATAAGTAAATGCTGACTCTGGATGCCCTGTGCATGAAAGTCAGAAATGGCTGAAGGTGAGAAAAGAAAGTGTAAACAGATTGACAGCACGAAATAAAAGCCTTGTTAACACATGGAAGTATATCTTCTTGTTTCCTTTTAACCAAATACAGTACTCAAAATTCAATGGTAATTACCAGTTACCGAAAGCAATACTAGATTTGTGAGTGAAGGTTCAATCACAAGACAGAATGGTTTCATAATATAGTGAGAAGAACAACTTGCTCATCCTGATATGTTAAAACACCTCCATATAAAATAACTAACCAGACATCAATGATAAGCCATCTAAATGCCTATTCCACTCACAAGTGGAACAGGTACTGACATGAGTTAGACCTGGGCAAAAACTAGAAACTTGAGTATAACTATAACAACAAAATCATGGTCAACATATCGTCAATGGTCTAAAAGAAAGGTGATTGGACGTCCGCTCTAGGTTTGGCATATTTGTGCTAAACAATAAGTTAAAGGGTTCAAGCCGGTGGGATCTTGAAGATAACAGACATCTGATCACATGTTTATAGAAGAACTTGTCATTTAAGGCCCAATCAAACGAGAAAATAAAGAAAAATTACAAGAAACTCAACTAAATCAAATTAATGTAAGAAAACAGGTTAACTTGTGGCTCCTAGTTGATATCAGCACAAGTTCATCAATTCGTATTATTAATTTATAAACATTTCAAATGAACTAATTTTCCTTTATAACAAAGAACAGACAATGAACTTGGCCTTATGAACAAAGTAAAGCAAGCATACCCCCATTATCATGTCCAAAGCGTGCCCATGATTTATTTGGAAAAATTCCATGAGTCACATAAGCACTAATCCTTGTTGCTCCATGAGCTGCCAAGACTTTCTGAAAGATGGCAAATTACCAAGTTAACAAGATATAAAGAAAAAGCAACTTTGCTATATTAAATAATAAAACAGCATAAGATTTCACCTTTTGTGCCAAGAATCCACAAACACAGATGTTTATACCTGGCATTCTATCAGGGTTCCACCTGATTGAACCAAATCATCAACAATGACAATATGCCTACCCCTAGGGTCTCCCTCCTTAATACGAACTATCCGTTGATCTCCTTCCCGAACCTTTGCACAAACTATCTGCATATCATATCCATTCCATTGTGTAAGTGCTAACAGATGGAACCACCATAGTAAGTTAGTCTATGTTCAGACTTCAAAGTTCAAAATAGTAGCCACTAGACTTAGTACCAGTTTGATATTTATAACTTTTGCTGAATTTGAGAAACATTATTAGATTAACTATATTCAATACCGTTGGAAAATGCTGCAGTTGCTTATGAAATCGTTTCCAAGCACCATCATCAGGAAAAGCAATTGATATCTGAGAAAGTAGAAAAACATAGTTGTCATTGAATTTGAGATAGTATAAAAACAATGATTCTCATTCACTTTTTTAATTATTATTATTATATATTAAATATAAATATTAGTCTGTTTCACTTTTATATCCTGCAAGTTAAAAGATCAATAACTTTTTATGAGTCCCACATTGAGTAGAATAGGAAGTTCAATGTGATACTAAGTTATGAATCTCTCCCACTTGATACAATAGTCATTTGGATTGAGTTTTTTACTCATGTGCTCAAGTCATAACATAATTTCCATTATCATAATTCACAAAAGCATACTGTAAAAACCAGAGCTATATATAAAAAAACTATAAAAGCAGAGCTGAAATAGAAGAAATAAATATATGTGAAATCCTCACGTTATCAGAATCAGGAAGATCCTGGAGCCTTCTTTTAAGCAACGGTATGCCACTCTCAAAGCATGGTAAAATGTTATCACCAAAGTAGAATCTCTCCTGAATCGCAACAAATAATCAAATAGTTATAGCCAGCAATTTCACAACTGAGACAGAAAGACAAGGAACACACGACAAGGACCAACCAAAAAATGAAAATAAGAAATAAAAAAATGTAAAAAGTAATTCCACCCATATTAGACCTGCAAGGCATGAATGTCAAATGTCACCAGACTGGTAGGTCCTCCCCTAGAAATGGGTATGTTTGACAAAAGTCTGGCCAAAGTAAAAGCTGTGGCAATATCTCCTTCATCCTCCATCCGCTCCGAAGTGCCCGTTGGGAAAAACGGAAGGACAAGGGTGAATGAAGCAATGAACAGTTTTGGCAATGCATAAATAACAGGAATCTGCTCAAAAATCACTGCTGGAGAACTGAATGAGGCCAGAAAGGCCACATGCATCCCGCGAATTCCTTGAGCATTAGGGATGAAAATGTTGGGGAAGCCATCAGGAAACTTGCTGAAGTTTTCAGTTTGCACAGAGTACTTCAGTGAAACAAACCATACAATTCTCGCAAAAAGCAAACTAGCTAGAAAAAACAACAACTAACAACCAGAACCAAACGGGCCTTAAGCTTTAATCTCAAGCATCAAGATTCACAATGCGGGCAGCATAGGGTAATGCTATATCTTCCCACAAAAGCTCCCTCTACAACGAAAGTATTAAATGAAAAAGTAATGCAGTTAACGTCATGGAAATATAAAACACATTTAATACTTATACTACAAAGGAAGTATAACTTAGAACTATCCCAACCATAATGTGCATTTCCAAGTTCCTAAATTACAACCAGGAGACATCAATTACAGCCCAATAGAGCAATTTAGCTAAATGGGGCACTCAAAGATGATGAAAAACTGAGACAAGGGAACATAACAGTAATGTGCATTTCCAAGTTCCTAAATTGCAACCAGGGAGACATCAATTCCAGCACAATAGAGCAATTTAGCTAAATGGGGCACTCAAAGTTGACGAAAAACAGAGACAAGGGAATGTAACAGTAACGGGCATTTCCAAGTTCCTAAATTGCAATCACCAAGACATCAATTCCAACAAAATACTTCAATTCACCCAAATGGGGCACTCGAAGTAGCCGAAAAACACACACAAATCACCACATTGGTCAAAACTGAAGCCCCCACAAAAAAAAAAAAAAAAAAAAAAAAAGATGGGAACAATGAATGCATGTCGAGAAATGCAACGTGAACGAAAAGCAACGAACCCCCAAGAGATATTACGAAGCTCAATAGCGTCGGACTCAGCGGCGATTTTCTCGGCGAGGGCCTTGGTCTCGGCGCAGTAGAAAAGCACAACTCTTTTGGCATTTTTGGTGGGGAATTGCGAAGCAGAGGTGACAGCGGAGACAGAGACCAACGGAGAAGAAGGGTTGGCGTGGGAATTAGCGGAGTCTTTGCTCATCTCGGAGACGCGGTCGATTGTCCAGCCACGGTGGCCCTCGAAGCCTTTGATCTCGCACCTCAGATTCGAATTGGAAGAGAAAAAGGTTCTGCTTTTGTTGTTGTTGTTAGAAGAGTGGCGAAGCAGAGAGTGAAAGGGTTTGAGAGTGAGAGATTTGTTTGAAGGAAGCGAAAATGACGGAGGTGGTGGCGTGGCCGCCATTTTTGGCGACACCGCCCGGTTGTGGTTCGTTCACTCGAAGACCGCTTTCGCTTTTTGGGGGGCAGTTGGGGAAAATATTTGCTAGTTAGTTCGGGACTGTATTGGATTCCACAAAAAAGTTAAAACATTCAATCATATACTAATACTTTATACTTAGTATAGAATCCATGAATCAAAAAAAAGATATCCTCAATCAAAATAATACTAAGTATAGAATAGATCTCCTTTTTTAAGTGTCACCCCATCATCAACCATGTTTCTCATTGATTGATTGAATAACTTGTGGGAAAAAACTTAGATTGGTATTTTTAATGTTGTTATGCGAATAGAATTGGAGTTTAATATATGTAATTGGTAGTAGTAGTAGTAAAAAAAATCACCAGAAAAAAAAGTAGTTGTAGTAAAAAAAATTGTAATTTAGTAGTTTTTGCTAATCTTTAATGAAAATTTTTAGGCTAAATTATTGATTTAGTCTTTTTTTTTTTTTAGTTAGTTTAATTTGATTGGTTACTTAAGTTATGTTTCGATTAGTGGCAGGAGATGAAATGGAGGAGAAAGGAGGGGTGAGGTAAGTAATGCAATTATTTGGATTTTGTAAATTAAGATGGAGATTGATAGAAAAAGAATGGCATGGGTCCATTCCATTTCACTATTTATTTATTTTATTCAATTTTGTTCCATAATTAATAAATAGTTTAATTTCATAATGATTTAATTTGATTCTTTAATTAAAAAAAAAAACAATACAATTTGGTTTTTTTTTTCTAACTTGACGTTGTTAGAAATTACGAACAGAAAGGATGAAATTGCATTATTTTTAAAAAATTAAAAATTAAATTGAACCGTTAAACGATCAAGTTGAATTGTTTATTAATAGTTAGATGGAATTTAACAACATAAATAAAATTTGGGACCAAAAAGTATTTGAACATGTTTTGATTTTATTTTATTTTTTTGTTGCTTGCTGAACATATTTTGATATATATGGATTGTAACTTGTGACATATGTTATGCGTTTTGGAATTAATTTTTGTTATTTTATGCGATTATTCAATAAGTGTTTATGTGAAATTGATTTTCTAATTTTTTTTAAATGCAAAACATTTTTTTAGTTTTTTTTAGGGAGCAAAACAGACAAATTTATTAAATTTGCATATCTGTCACACAAGGCATCATGCTCCAGAAAATGCATAGCATATGATTTTTTTTTTTTATTCTATACCTCTCACTTTTCCTCCTGCACCACCTAACGGACAATATTACCCTTGACTTAGACCCTCATATTACAGAATGGCATTCCGAAGATATCCTATTCCTAAATGAGTTAAACATTCCTCCAATACCATAATGTTATATCATCGATCAATAGTATAATTAGAAATAGTAAAATGGGTTGACCCAATCCATTTAAGTCCAACCTAGTTTTGGCTCATCCAAAATAGGTTGAGCTAGTATGCTAGTCTTTAGCCTTAAAAAAATATAAAAAAAAACATAATTATATAAATATTTTTTTTATAGTTTTATATAAATACTTACTTTAAGTGTAGTTTAATTTTAACTCTATAATTTTGATGAAAATATAATCTACAAGACATAAATATAGATGGATGATAACTTTATCTTGAATATTTAATTAACACAAAAAAATATTATTCAAGAGTCTATACGAATTAAGAAGTTTAATTAGTTAATTTATAAAAACAAATATTTGAAGACAAATAATAAAAATCTTGAAAGTTGCAAACATGACATAAAAATTAAAAAAATTTAAAGATAACAATAAAAACATAATTATATAAATATTTTTTCTCCCTTAAAATCACATAATCAAGTCTTTAAAAACTAAAAATTTAAAAGTCTTCAATTCCAAAAGAAGTCTTAAACTAAAAAACAAAATTACAAATTATCTGTCAACACCATCCCGCCCCGCCACTTTTAGGCGAGTTGGTGAGTTGTCTTGATTGACCGTGACCTATTTTGTCATCTCTAATCATAATCAACTATTTTAATCACCTTTGAAATAATTTTATGAAAGTTAATTAATTTATCATAAAAAATTGTAATTGACTTGTAAAATAGTTTTATACTATCAACCATCACCATTTTTCTCTTTCAGAAAATAAGTTTCATATCTTGTGATTGTTTATAAGTTATTATCCTATTTCTTAATATAAAAATCACATCCATATTAATTATTTTAGAATAGGATAAATAATTCAA
Organism: Amphicarpaea edgeworthii; assembly: GCA_014843725.1. Lineage (NCBI taxonomy): Eukaryota > Viridiplantae > Streptophyta > Magnoliopsida > Fabales > Fabaceae > Amphicarpaea > Amphicarpaea edgeworthii. The sequence continues at coordinate 2,413,085 of CM026324.1, read as the reverse complement.
AAGCTTACTGAAAATTAACTTATATTTCGGAATAGCTATTATATATAGTACCTTACCCCCAATATCCAATCTTTTTCTGCAACACTCATACTCCACACTCTATTCCACATTTCATTTTCACGTTTTGGTTGAATCTCCACCACGACAAGCTTTGTCATGTGAATCGTCCTGCCACCACCAAACACTAACCTACTACTAAGAGACCAAGCTCCACTACTACTACCTTGAAACTGATTACAAAAAATAAAATTTGGCAACCTAAAACAAATTAATTCGATCACATTTAGGGTGGTTTAGATCAAATCACCAAATCATCTAATAAAATAAAATAAAAAAAGAAAAAAATAAAGAAATTATTACAAAATTGTCCATTAATACTTGATAACTTGATGATTATGAATGTAAATGTTTATATATTTTTTTTTCATTGATAAACATCGAAGCACAAAGAATGCTCAATCAAATAAAAAAAAAAATCAAACTAAATTATTGATCGAATTCAATCTTGTTTTCTTTGATTTAGTATGGAATAGTTAAGTCATTGATTTGAATTAGACTCATGACCATCTCTAAAATCTATAACAATAATAAAAAAGATAACATAAAAAATAACTATTTTGGTTTTCACTTTTTATGCTTATTATACCTTAAATAATATAAATAATTACGCAAATCAAGATAAATAAAATACAGTTTTTCAATCATTGACTCAATTTCATTGTTGAACTGAATCCTAATGAGTGGAATATGGAAGTACTTATGACATAACGAGTCAATTTAGTCTTTTACAATAAATTGATTGACGAAACTATCATTTAACAACTTATTAACAAATTAATAGATTACTTCAAAATAATCCAGCAAAAGGGGAACCAATCAATTTATATTCCTTTCCTTAAAAAGTAATCTATTCCTTACATGAATTTGATAAAAACAAAGAGAAGAACATATGTGGCCTCTCGTATTTAAGCCTTTCGATTAAAAAAAAAAAACTTGATTGAAAGAGAGATAACTCCATTGAAATAATTTGACAGATTTTATTGGAAATTAATCAATAATTTATTCTATAACAATAATAAAGGAAATACCATTAAAAGTAATAGTCAATTTAGATATGTTGACTGTTATCTTTAACATTTAACGTTGATTTTTTTTATTATAATTAATAATTATTTAAATAAATTTAATTAGTTAATTTTTTAATTATGACATCATTAACCTTTGGTTTAATTAGTTAATTTAAATAAAAAAATAGATGAATTTTAACAAAGTTAGGATTTGAATACACATCTCTTTAATTTTCAAATGTCAAAATAAACACTAAATCAATAATCTACTTGATAATAATCATGAAATATATATATATAACAAATTACAATTAATAATAAAAAATGTTAAAAAATAAAGGAAGAATAATTTAAATATTATTAAAAGTTATTTTTATTATATATATATATATATATAAATATTTCCCAATTGTTATTAATTAGAACATTAATTTAATGATTATTCTAATATTTAAAAACTAAAAAGGTATGTATTTGAATCTTAACTTTGTCAAAATTTATTTATTTAAATTAACTAATTAGACTAAAGGGTAACAGTATTATTAGTAAAAAAAAATTAATTAATTAATTTTATTTAAATAATTATTAATTAAAAAAAACCAACTTTAAAATAGCGATCAAATATCTAAATTGATGGATGAAAAAAAATATTTAATTTTAAAAATTGAGATTAAAATTATAGATTTAAAAAAATAAGATATATAGAATAATGTGTAACCCATAAAATTGACACAGTCGCGTGAAATCTCATTTTGTTAGTACCAATGACAATCCTATACCACAAGCACGATTAGTTTGTGGTAATGAGAAAGAGAAATTGAATTGGGAATATGCCACGTATCTAAACAAGCAAACGAAAGCAACAAGAACCACTCCCCCAAGAGACAATGACACAAGCACACTCTTACAATCAAACTCAAGCAGAGGCCAAAGGCCAGAGAGATCCCTGTTATCTACTACGGAGAGACCCCTTGAAGTCCAAAGCTTGGCCACAATTGAAGCACGAGCATTATCCCTTTGGATTGATATAGCCATCTCAAAATCTCTTTCGATAATCCGTTACCACTTTTTTCAGTGGCTCTGCTTCTGCCATTGCGTTCCACCAACCGCTACTGCCACACATACACTTCACTACAAAACAAAACAAATCAAATTCACACTCTTTTGTCCCACTCGTATAATAATAAGTGTATAACATTCTCTTAACTACAACTACTACTACTTGGTGCTTCCCATTCCGAGCACTGCTCTCGATTGCAAGTGATCCACCACACACTGTTCGCTTCACCAAACCTTCAAACCCAATTCCACAGGTAACAAACATTTCTCAACTGCACTCGATCTATCTGCGATTCTACACAACACGGATGACCCACTTGCAATCAAAATCTAAAAATCGAATCTTTTGGCTTTCGTGTCATCTGGGTTCGTGTTAGATTCTTCTCTCTCTCTCTCTTAAAAAAATATTTTTGGTCGCAAACTTGAAGGGATTTCTTCAGGAATCTGGACTTTTTAGTCGTATCATTGCAGGGGTGAGAGCACAGATTCCTGAGTGCTCTCGCTTTTGCGTTTTTAACTGTTATGGTTTAATTTTGTTATCTCTATTATCTTGCAACTATTTGATGTTGCATTTGTTAAGTCACGTGGAATATGCTACGTTCCTTTAAGTACTCTGAGTTTACGGCGTGTGATTTTGATGAAGTTATGATTAAGACAGAGAAGTCGAACTCTGGGGCTATGAGTGTACTGTCAATCTTTACTTCACTAGTTAGCCTGAATTCTATTATTGAAGAAATCTAAGTTCCTTAATGCAAACACTTCAGATGCAGTAGAATAGGGTAATTTTATGGTGCTTTGTTACACGATGCATGGCTGCTTGACAATTAATGTTTTTTTTTTTTTTCTTTTCCCTCGTTGAACTGTTTCTGGTTGGCAATTGGTTTAAGTTGTTGGTTATTTTGGTTTTTTTTTACTAATTCAGTGATATCTGCAACAAGTCTTCTGCTTCACCATGCCACCAAAGCCTTTAAGCTACGAGTCAATAAATGAAAACGTGAAGAAGAGTCAATATGCTGTCAGAGGTGAATTATACCTTCGAGCTTCTGAGCTTCAGAAAGAGGGCAAAAAGGTAGGCTATAATTTCTTTTCCAGGTCACTTACAAAATGCTATATTTGTTTGACTTGCACGTTGCACCCTTAGGTTGGAGGAATAAATTGATCCTGATCATAATATTCCTTCTACTGAATTTCTCTTTTATATTATAAAGAACTGAGTTTTCAAAGTAACTTGAAGCCTGCTATTTCAAATTGTCGTAGATTCTCATATGGTTTTAGAGTGGACCATAAGTATGTACCATGTTGAACAAGTTGTTGCTGTATCACATGGCCATCATAGTAGTGGCAGTATGCTACTTATTAGTTATTACATATTTTCCTGAAGCTTAATAGTAAGCACTTCATAATACCCAGTTTTTGTTCTTAATGGCTTGTTGGCAAAGAGTAGTTGTTCACTTGTTCTAATTTTTTTTGCATGTGAAGCATCATCTTCTTATAACAGATCATTTATCACTAAACTCTTTAGCTGCTTCAAATTAAACCTATTTATCACGTAAATGTGCTAACTTTAGAGGAGTCAAATCCCCTAGTCATATTTACAGTAACTCATTTTCAATTTTTGGCAGATTATATTTACTAATGTTGGCAACCCACATGCATTGGGACAGAAACCACTGAGCTTCCCTCGCCAGGTTTGGCATAACTCACTTCTTCTTTTATGGATCTTATAATTTTTATAATGTTAACAACTAAACATACTCCTTATCTAATTAAATAGTGTTAAACTATTTTTTTTTTGGTTGATTATGCTAACATACAGCAATTTTTCTGTTGCAGGTTGTTGCTTTGTGCCAAGCTCCATTCCTGCTTGATGATCCTAATGTTGGACTGCTATTCCCTGCTGATGCAATTGCAAGAGCTAAACACTATCTCTCATTGACCTCTGGTGGTTTAGGTATTCCTATGTCAACTACTTTGCTTATAGCATGGTAGAATTTTACATATTTTGATCTGCTTTAAAAGTATTGCTCTGCAACCCTAGTTTTACCCTATTCTTGTCTATTGATGTCTGTTGCTAAAATTAAGTAGCAATGCTGGTAAGTTTAAAGCAATATCTGACAACAAAAAGCTGCATTATTTGATAAATCTATTTTCTTTTTTTAGTTGTATACTGCCCATGATAAAAATTAATTAGATATAGTTTATCAATTGCATAGTGGGGGGAACGTTGAAATGAAGGTAAGGTTAGCCTTGTAGCCAACATGCATGTTTTAATTGTAGAAACAACCTCTCTACTTGCAAGGACGAGGTCCTCATACATCTAGTCCTCCCAAAATCTCACATTGGTTGAGCCTAGGAGCCTCATGCACTAGGAATCCTTTTACTCTTTTCAGTTTCTTAATGTTTAGTGTGTAAAACCAGCTTATTCAAAATTCATAGGAAACATGAAAAATACTAAAACTTAGTTTATGAAAAATAAAAATTATGTACTGAACACAAATTCTGTGTTTTTTCTTGTTAAAATATTAATCTGATAAAACAACAGCACATGGAGAAAGGCTCTTCTATTAGCTCTGTGGTTTCTTTTACTTCAAAGTTTGAACCATATTAATTGCTTTGTACTGAGAATATGGTAAGTTTTTGGGCCTAGCAGCATTCTTCTTAGCTTGCAAAATTTCTTGCTATTACCATCTAAAATTTACATCTTACTATTACTATTGTGCCATTGGGCGTTTTACCAATTCTTCTACTTATAACTCACACAGGAGTTAAGACTTTTCTATGATATGAGAATCTTCACTAATTAACTGCAACTAATGGTGATACAGGTGCTTATAGTGACTCCCGTGGCCTTCCAGGAGTGAGGAAGGAAGTGGCAGAGTTCATACACAGACGTGATGGTTATCCAACGTATTTATACTCTACATAGTCCCATTCTGTTTTCTAATTTATCTTGTAAAATCTTTTTTATAAGGGGCTCTTAAGCTTAGTTTCCAATTTGTTGAGAAAATGGATTAATTGCTTCTTGCTCCATTTACAGTGATCCAGAGCTCATATATCTCACTGATGGTGCCAGCAAGGGGGTGATGCAGATATTAAATACTATCATCAGAAATCAAGATGATGGGGTAATATATATTTTTTTTCTTATTAGTACTTCAGTTTTCTATAATCACAGTGTCATTGAAAGAATCGGCTAACACTTCTTATTACTAGATTTTGGTTCCAGTCCCACAATACCCACTCTACTCAGCAACAATTGCTCTGCTTGGTGGTACCCTTGTTCCATACTACCTTGAAGAGACAGCAAATTGGGGTCTTGATATTAATGATCTCCGTCAATCAATTGAACAGGCTCGCTTTAAAGGAATAACTGTATGTGTTTAGTTTTTACAATGTTATGTTTCCACTCTGCTTCTAGATTAAACTCACAAAACTAAATGTTTGGAAGACGCTAAATCAATGTGAAGGGAATGAATCTTTTCATATTGAAACTATTTGTTGTTGATACTTTTCTTTGTATTTCTTCCAAGTTGACTACTGGAAATATCTTTGCTTGCTGCTCTATGCAACATACAGGGAAGAAGAAACAAAATAGCATATGAGTGATAAAAACAGTCATCCCACATGAAATTTTAAATCTACCAGTGAAGAAATCATCTAATGATGAGTTATTATTGTTATGCTAAAATTTTCATTTATCAAAATCTCTTATCTATTCATGTAATGCTTTATTTGATTGGAGAAACAAGATTATAAATTGAATTTTGATTAGGTTAAAGCAATGGTGATCATAAATCCTGGAAACCCTACTGGTCAATGTGTTAGCGAAGCTAATCTACGAGAGATTTTGCAATTCTGTTATCAAGAAAATTTAGCTTTGCTTGGAGATGAGGTTTACCAGCAGAATATATATCAGGATGAACGACCCTTCGTTAGTTCTAGAAAGGTATGCTTTTTGTGCTGCAGATGCTGCTAAACTGGTATTTTGCTTCAGTTAACGTTTACTAATAGTATATAATTTTCTATGCGAGAAGGTTTTGATGGAGTTGGGGCCACCTATAAGCAAGGAAGTACAGCTTATTTCTTTTCACTCTGTGTCAAAAGGTTTTTATGGTGAATGTGGACAGCGGGGTGGATATTTTGAAATGACCAATATTCCTCCAGAGGTTTGCCTTTTCATATCTCGTGTTACTGAATTTTCTGAGTTTCAAACTGGTATTTCTTGAAGCATTTGCAGCAAGTAAAAATTTCAGTACAAAATTGTCATGAATAAACTATTCCAAAGGTTTAAAAATGGGAGGCATATAAAATGAATGGTTTTATGTTTGACGCGCCCTCTCACTCAGTAGCCCTTTAGGCTCTGCTAGAAGAATGAACAATGCTCAGGCTCACCCAACCTTGTGCTGAAGTTTAACTTTTATTTAGAAGAATGAAAGCACATAAATAATTTTATATATATAAAAATTTATTGCATCTAATTCCAGTTTAGTACTTCAAACCATTGTCAGGCCATGTCAAGACATGCATCCAAACTTTAGGCCTCCTTTTTGCCACATTCAATTACAAACATTTTCTATATCTTATAAACTTACTTCACTTGTGTTACAAACTTTAGTCCAGAAGTTATAAACATTGGGATTTTTGTGCCCGTTGGTGGAGTGTGATAATTTTATAAAGTAGAAAAGTTGTCGAACATAAAGAAAGTGTACTAACCATATACCTGAATATATGTCATTGACTATAATGCTCTGAAAATTTACGTAGGTGGCATATGTAATACAGTGAAATGAATAACTTTTCTGTTGTAAAATACATTTTTTTGCACTCATTGCCTGTTGACTGGATGTAGGACCTTCTGACTCTACATGTAAGGTGTTCATACAAATTGTCAGCTCTTCAATTTTTGCTGTAGCTACACTGATGATGCTTTTTCTTTATCCTGATTTTCTTTTGCAGACAGTTGATGAAATCTACAAGGTTGCATCAATATCACTTAGTCCAAATGTTCCAGCACAAATATTTGTGAGTTGGATCTAAATGTTTCTCTCAGATATTTTAATTTAGATATACTGTTCTCTTTCCTTGGGCATTTCCTCGTTATTCATATTTTTTACCTTGTTCTACAGATGGGAGTTATGCTCCATCCACCTCAACCTGGAGATATTTCTTATGACAAATTTGTTAGGGAGAGGTAATCATGCCAAAGACTAATTTGATAAATGTCAAAATTTTGGTTGAGTTAACTTGATTTTCTATATAGGTCATATTTGAACATGAGAAATTCATCATTTTTCCCATACCTTCCCAAATGTTTGAAAACACAAGAAAAAAAGGGGCATTATGTAGAATTGACAATTACCTATAACTTGCAGCACTGGAATACTTGAATCATTGAGAAGAAGAGCAAGGATAATGACTGATGGATTCAACAGTTGCAGAAATGTGGTTTGTAATTTTACTGAAGGTATAAACAATAGTATTCCAAAACAATTTGATATGTTCTCGTGCTTCAATTTCAATCTTTGATAGTCTCATGTCTCGTACAACATTAGTGATTCCTCAAGTTTTTTTCAGGTGCCATGTATTCATTCCCTCAAATACGTTTGCCGCCAAGAGCTTTAGAGGCCGCTAAACAGGCTGGAAAGGTTGCAGATGTTTTCTACTGCCTCAAACTTTTGGAAGCCACTGGCATATCCACTGTTCCTGGTTCAGGATTTGGACAGAAAGAAGGGTACATACTTATACATTTATTTTCTCATGTTTATCCCTTTTTCTTTGCCTTTCTTTGGAGTGATCCCCACATGCCTATTCCCATGATTGTCATGCAATGAAAATGTGCTTTAATTAGGCCATATATTATGTAGTAACTATGAAGATTTATTGATAATAATATATCTCTGAAGTAGAAGAGTGCCTACAACACTCTCTTTCTTTTAGAGACTCTCCCTAAATGGTTGAAATTAAAAATCACCCATTTTGGTAATTTCATATATCAAACTTTTGCTTATAGGGTCTTCCATATCAATGATTCTGTGTATCAAACTTTTGCTTATAGGGTCTTCCATTTGAGGACAACTATTTTACCAGCTGAGGAAGACATGCCTGCCATTATGGACAGTTTCAAAAAGTTCAATGATGAATTCATGGAGCAATACGAAGACAATAGAGGTTATTCCAGGTTGTAAGAAAATCATCGTAAAAGTTGCAATATACTCTTGCACTTTTGGAAGCACTTCATCCATCCCTTGAAAAAAAACATAACCCTTGTTCTACTATCTGTCCTTCATTGGAGATAATTCTTAAACCTTACATTTTCTTCCATGTCATCTCTGAACTGACAATGTTTCGGCTGTATATTTAATCTCTCTTGCACCTTTATTATCTTGTGGCATGGCAAACAAACAATCGTCTTGAATGTGATGATTCTCTCTCATGTTTTTTTTTTCAGATGTCCTAAGAAACGGTTCAACATAGAAAAGAGGATGATAATAATTAAGAAGTATATTTGAAAGAAATAATAAATAATAAGAATAAATATTCAATAGACATATATATGACTCAATGAGAGTCATAATAAATTTTAAAAAAAAAAATCTTTAAAATATTTTCATTCAAGACTAATTCTTCAAAGTTCGTTCAATACCTCAGATTTATAATAGGATTTAAATATGTTTTAGCTCATTCAAATGATGTTGTTAAGAACTATATTAAGGAATATGGATTCGTACACTGATTTTGGATTATGTTTGATGGCATCTCTTACTGATTTGGTACCGATGGTCCTATGCTGTTATTGGTTATAATATTATTATAATCGTTGTCCCTGTCTTCTTATTAATTGGAATCTTGCTGCCTTTGCTTGACCAAAGCATTAAATAATACCGATTCCGTTTTTATCGTAAGCAACCAAAAATACTTTAAATATACTTAAGAATACCAAAAGTAATAAATTTTACTTTTTTTACATTATTATTTTCAAATTACTCTTCATTTTTTATTTTTAGAGTCACAACATTCTAAAAAAATGGATAACTGAAAAGTTTAAAAATTCAAAGAGAGTATTTTAGACAACATATTTAATCTTTAAAAAGTTCAGTTAAGGAAAAGAAAAATGCTTTTGTTGTTTATAATAATAATAAGGAGGGAGTAGTAGCATAGGTTAAAATTAATAACCAATTCAGCTTAGCATTAAGTTGGGATTTGATTTTCAACTCTTTGTGAATTGAACAAACCTAACATCCAGAAGTCTACCTTTATAACCCATACGTCAGAGAAAACAATGCCCTAGAATCAGTGGGAGACACTTCTTACAAAAGCAAAAAATACAATAGGCCAATAATTGCTTCAAGAAGTTGCAAGGGTGTGTTGGAATTTGCATTTAATTTGTTAATTTCTTTGGAAGTTGGCCCGATCCATGCCTTTCTTTTTCTTATTTCAAGCATGTGAGGATTTTTTTTTGCATTTTAATCCAGATAATAGATAAAAAGTCTTTTCTTTTCCAAATTGAAAAGCAATGGGAATCGAGATGTAAAAAAAAGTATTATAGGACATTTAAAAAGTAGTAACTTTGATGCTTACAGCTGTTGCCGTTTGTTTTTAATTATTCCATTCTTATCCATATCGTCTGATTTTTACCCAAGAAAAGATCTCGATCATTAGATATTCAATAGTACGAGTATTTTTTATTTTAATTTATGAAATAATAGGAATGGGAATCTCTCATTTATAGACTTGAAGTTGAACCAAATTAGCGACTGAAACATTCAATTCTCAGAAAGCATGGCACAAAATATATAGTCTTGTCTTTGGAGATGCAAAGGGAATCATAGAGAGCTCTTCATGCATGGAGCGTACGTCAGCTCTAACTTCATAACGGTTCAACAAAAAAAGTATCAAAAGTGAAGGATATATAAAGTGGAGGAAGGAACAGGATGCAAAAAATCAAAATAACATTGCTCAGGTCAATACTATTGTTATAATCAATTATATGAAATAAGTTTTACTTTGGGTATGTTGGGTTAAGTGGTGAAAATATATATTAAGGTTGTTTTGAGATAATTAATCTATATTTTAGTTAGATATTCTAAAAGAATCATTATTTTATAGTAAAATTACAACAATAACAAAAAATAGTTTGTGAAACTATTTGTTTATTTTTCTTAGCAAAAAGGAACTATATATGTAAGTGAGACATGTAATACATCGATACCAGAAGTATCCGGAACCATGGAAACATAACTCGTCCCACACCTAACACATTTGAGACTCTGTTGCAAGCCAACCTGGTTATCATTTCGTGAGTAATACCCATGGGTAACAATAATTGTTGGTGTCATGTAAAAAGAATTTCACCCACTAACTATCTCCTAATGTACAACTTCCTATATGAGCAGCCTGTACGTGTATCCACCAAAAAATTATACAACTTTTCATTAGCTAAACGAAAGCCAATCCAAGATCCTAGTGTATCGAACTATGCATTTAGGAGATAGACACTAGGATTGAGGCACCATTGTGTGGGAATAACAAAATGTTATGCCACATGCTTTTATCCAACTAAAATAAAATCTAGGCATAAAATAAAATTTCCTACATCAAGATTTTGAACATTAAAGACCTTGTTAAATAAGCACTAATTCCTAGTCTTCCAGACCATTTATACCACTGTACACCACAAAATCTTCCATCTAATTTATTTGGTCATGTTGACTCCCAACAAATTATGCTGATGGAAGTGGTCAGTAGTTGACAACTGTACCCACCTATAACATGTATTCCACACTTTAGTAATAACTTTGGGTACTAGAATAATAGATGCTCAAGTGTTTCCAAGACAGTAAAACAAAAGTTGCAATTGTAATTTCCTACACTTACACCAATGTTCTTGCGTAATTATATCACCAGAGGGAATACATTCCTCAACACCCTCCACAATAAAAAATGAATCTTTGGAGGTATTTTCAGCTTCCAGATAATCACCAGGGTCTCACACTTAGAATGAACTCCGAAAGGTTCTTGGATTCTTCCGTAAGCTAACTTGACAGAGTAGCACCCATTTGACTCGCTGGCCAAAGCCAAAAGTCCCTCTCATTTTGTCTTAAATTGTAATTATTCACATCAAAATTAAGCATGTTAACTTGTTCCAATTCCTACAAAAAGTGTTCCTTGTACCACTCAAATTTCCAAGATCACATATCATCTCCCCAAAAATCCATCTCACTCACTTTATGCTCGCTTTGAGAAGAGAAGATGTAGCAAACAAACGGAAATATTTTAGAGCAAGTAGTTTACTCCCAATCTATGTGTCTCTCCAAAAAAGAGTTTTGTTTCCACAACCTACCTTTCTCACCACCAACGAATCAAATAACTTATCTTCCACTACCTCCACAAATCTTATACAATTGTTCCACCAAGCCGAATTGTAAAACTATTTGTGATCGTTGGTTTTTATTATGACAAAGATTGTGAAATTTTAAAATCTAAACTGGAACCTGATGTATACATGATCAATCAGTATTAATACAAAGGTCACAAATCATAACGAATATGCAGAAAAACATCAGTCAATAATAGTACAATTTTTGGTTGCATATATGAATTTTTTCTTAGGAAAACTACTTTTGATTTGATTTTTAAAATCAAAAGCATGTGTTAAAAAAAGGGGACCCTCGAATGAAAAATCATGCACATACACAGAAAAGAAAAGTGCTTTATTTGTATCGCATGAGGCTTTTTTAAGCATATAGGGAGAATATATAACATAGGATAGGATAGGATTGATTACATTATTATTGGTGATTGGTGATCCCAATACAATACCCTGAAAACTTGGCGCCAAAACCCAATTGCTGTTCTCTATTATTTCTCTCTTTTTTCAGTTCTCAGTTCTCACTCTCCCATGGCTGTTTTTTAATGGTGTCTTCTCTTCAATTGATTATTGATTAATTATATATTTAATGGTCTCTCTCATCAACTTTTAATCAAATGACAAGCATTTTGTATTTATTGTCAAACACTTCCACATTTCAACGTTTAAAATTCACCTCTATCTTCTCTGCTGCAAATGTCGGGAGGTGTTAATAAACAGTACGTATCTTTTGGTCAGCATATGGCAAATTTGATTTCGTTAAATTAATTAACTAAATTGAAAATTAAAAACAGTTTATGCTAAAATGTTTTTATTCCAACAAAATTGCTATGTTGAAAATATAATAGGAAATTGGGTACTTATAAACACTTCACCAAACATGTTAAAAGAATATCGGAGGTTGTGGGCAAACATGCAACCTCACAAACATGGAGATGCCACGTTGATTTTGGACATTAATAACTTTTTTTGGGAGTAAAATTCCATGGCTCGCTCTAACAGTCACATTTGTCTGAACCTTAATCAAATAGAGGTCTTATATATAACAGTCTAGTTAAATTTATTTATTAGTTAAATTTTTCCCTCTCGATATATTTATTTAGGGCAAGTTACTCTTAACTTTGTCTAATTTAGTAATTTTACACTCTTCGCCAGTTTTTCTTCTTTATTTTATATTGGTTTATATCACTTAACTCTGTGTTGTTTTGATTAAAACTAACCATGTTTTTTTTTTTATATCAATCCCACTGTTAGATGCATTTTTAGAGTAATTAACCAATTTCCATATCCTGTAATAATGCATTTTACACGTACGCGCACCAAAAGCCCTATAAAAGTCTCTAAACTCTTTAAACATCACTTTTTCCTTTGTCCCCTCACCTTGAACAATCTTCAAAGAAACACTTCCATTTGAACCCTTAATTAACCAAACCCTCTAGCACCCTTTTTTCTTTTAATCCGTTTCTCCATCTTTCTCAGTGCAAAACTTTTTCTTATCTTCCCTCTTTAGTCTTTATTCCTCATCATCTCACTCTCTTTTCCCACCAGTCAACACTTTCCTACTGGTTTCATTTCATCTTATTCCTCTCCCAGTTTACACCCAAAAGAGAAAAGAATAAAAGAACCATCTTTATTCCCTTATTCCCCCTATACATAGTTATTCATATTACCCTTTTGGTGGTTAAATATGGGGTTCTCTGAGAAGCCGCCACAAGTGGAAGAGTCAGATAGTAGTACTAGAAAATGGGTCATAGCTGGAATCCCTTCACGAGCGCCATTGAAGCCAATATACACCACCAAAGAAGAAGAAGAAGTAGAAGAAGAGTGTTCATCATCAACGACACCAAAAGGGGAAGAAGCAAAGATTCCAACCTCGTTCAAGTGTCCACCAGCTCCTAGGAAGAGAAAACCTTCCTTGAAGTGCAACTATCGTGGTGGTGGAGCAAGAGAGTTCTTCACTCCACCTGACTTAGAATCTGTGTTTATACGCCATGTTGAAAGAGCTAGCTAGCTAGCTAATTATTCATCATAGAGGTGGGAAAATTAATTAAATAACCCTTCACCAACTTTATAGCTAGTTAACTAGAACTAGCTAGCTAGAATTTATTAATTTAGTTCTGTTATGTTGTAACTTCGTATTTCATTTTATTAAGTTTGTATAAGTCGTTTTAATTCTCTGTTATTGATATTAATCTAGCTAGCTAGAGCTTAAATGCAGTGCAGGAGTTTAGAGATTAGGGTATTTGTATTTGTATAAAGAAATTAAAATCACTCATTTGCTTGCTAGCTTGCAGATATGCATGCTTTGATCTTCTTCTAGTTTAAGTTGATTGCCTGAGTTAATTACTGTATTTCGTTTCATTATTAGTCTCTCTCTTTCAAGAAGCGATTTGTAATCTGGTGAAGTATATAGCTGACGTCAAGTTGAATTGACATTGTCCGCTGCATGTTTATCTGCTTCGTTTGCTATTACCTAAAAGACATGTTTCCTTATCTGTAAGTTTACAAAGGAATAGTACTCTTTCTATTGATTCATGTAAATGTACAGAAAGCCAACAAAAACTATAGTTTAGTTGGTTAAACTAAAAATACTTTTGTAAATGTTATTTAAGTATTAACGCTCAAAGTACAACTCATCTAATTTTTTATGCAAAATTAAGAAAATGTAAATGTACACAGAAGTGAACTATAGCTTAATTGATTCCTGTATGAATGAGTGAGTGCCTATTTATGTGTGCCACGAACTGTTGATGACCATGCGCAAGAAAGAATGAGAAAATCAAGGTGCAAAAAGGCCAAGATAAGGTAAGCATCTGAATATGTGGGTTTCAAAAATTCAAATAGTGGGAGTGAAATCCTTTTCAATGGGGTACACGCAGATGCTTCTTATTGTTCATTGACTGACTGAGAACAACAGCCCCACTTAATTGATCCTCTATGCAGATGCCATAGCCCCAGTTTTTAGCTAGTTTACTTCATAGTCTTCTGTCATCTTGCTCCTTTTAGAGTTTCAGGGTCTTACATTTTGTGTCCCACATCGCCATTAAATAACTTTTTCCTCAACATTTAGTGCCCCCCAACGGCTATAGTAAAGTCTAAGAATTTATATATAGATAGATGTTTCTTTCATTTTAATTATTTAATTTACATTTCTTTTTTAAAAAGAAACTCAAGTTTTTTGTTTTTTTTTAAATCTACTTTTTCTAAAATTGCCAAACACTTTGTTCAAAACTAACAATTGTGTTTTACAATATGATGGCCTCTAAAGGAATGGCATGTACGAATGGTAACATGGAGTGCTGGTTTTCTTAAACAAATATTGCTTTTAAAAAGTTGGGAAAATGTAGAATGAGATAATTTGATGGAAAAGATTGTTGTGGTATTAAAAAATTAGTCACACGATTAAAAATGTTATTGTTACACTTCAATTTATTTTTTCTATATTTCTTCAGCATTATTCCTTTTTAAGGTAAAAATAGAAGAGAAGGAAATTGAAATTGAATTTTTCCCATGAGGGTGTGCTATAGTAAAGTACAAAGGTAATTAATAAGAAATTAAAATATATATGACAAACAATAATATTAAAAAAAATATTCAGAAGTGACATAACTGCAAATGACCCCTCACCAACCTCAGATTCATGTAGCTAGAGTGGGAAGGTTCTGTGTAAATTCTTTTGTGATATTAGCTCATGGAGTCATGTGGTGTAAAGCGACAAATCACGTGGAGGTGAAGATTAGAATCCTATGCTACTTGAATGGCTCACATTTCTGAACTTGTAAAAGCTAAAATTTGAAAATGTCAATAATTGACCGAATGAATGCTACTATACTATATAATATAATAATAGTAGTCATTGTTATCTTATCCTAACATCCTGTGTCGTTCTAGTACTATACTATAATAATACTATAATAATAATGAAAAACTTAATATTATATAGACATAGCAAAACTCCAATAGTGGGAAGATGCAAGAAAAAAGGGCAAAGCAAATGTTATAATAATTAATAGTGGTCAGGGTCGAGGGGAGGGGGTTGTTGTTCATCATGGAATCGTGCATAGTATTAAATTAAACAATGATATTTCTCGGGATCGGAGCCTGTTATTGAGAGTGAATGGCATTCTAACACGTCTTAAAGAAGACTGAAAGATTTTTGTACCCTAAAAGAAACAGAAAAGAATGCAGAAATTGCTTGGCTCGCAGTGTGGGTCACACTACTATACAATGGCTTTCGCTCACTATAGAGTATAGAGTATAGACTAATTAATCTTATTAATTGAGTCTCATTATTGGAGACCACATGGAGAGGGGCAAAGTTGTTTGGCATATACTATGTCTATGTATATTATACTACTGTAACATTTTAGCAATTCGTTTATTTTTCTTGGTTTTTCTATCGAGGGAGACAAGGAACAAATCATTTATTATTATTATTATATATTTTTTTCAATGTGTTTTCTAGAAAAGATTTGGAGTGGTTGGTGGTTCTATAACCATGCATGAACCAACTTGCTATTACCATTTTAATGCTCATTATCACTCAAACAAATTAAAAAGTAGCTAGTTAACTTCGAGAGTCTAGTGGCTAGTGAAGTGTGGATTGTTTGGGATACTATTACCATATATATAGTATATATCGTATTATATATGAAGCTTTCATAATAAAGAAAGGGTGGAATTTGATTTGGTGTTTTATTCTGTGGTCTATGTGAACTCACTGCATGTAACTAGATTCTCTTTTCATACAAGTCCAATTGACAGAAAAATGGAAATGGAATAGGAGTTTATTATTTGGATAAAATTTTCTCATGAGTACTTTTAAAATAAGAAAATAAGAAAAATAATATTAATATAAACTAAAATTAGGTAATTGGAGGATGCAAACAAAAAATGACAGCATTGTGACGTAGTTATTATGTAAGTATGAATCAATATATTTGGATGTCACTGTCTTGGACTCTTGTAGAATAATTTTTATACCCATGTGTGTCATTTAATGTAGAATACCCTCAAAAGTCTTGGGGCTTAGAACCGACAATAGAAAGGATAAATTAATTTACAATAATTATAAAGGCAAAGATATATATTACTATGGAATAAGAAGGAATATAGACTTTGACCCTTCTTTTACATTATACCTTGAGAATATTAGTGTTGGAGGTTATAATGAAAAATTTATGATGATACATGTAACAATTGAAATGAAAGGAAAGACATATACAGGTAAGTTTATTTAAAATTATAATAAATGTTTATAAAATAAATGATTATTAGATAATTGATTATTTTATAAGTAATAGATAAAATTTGTTTCTTTAAATAAGCAAAAAATAATTTATTTTAAACAAGAAACAGTTTAAACAAACATATTAAAAATTAAGGATATCAAAATGGATCCGAACTCGTCAGGTTGACCCGTAAAAAATGACAAGGTGAGGTAAGGGTATTGGCCTACCAACCCACCCCGCCCTTAGCCCTTGACCCATGCAGGCCAGCCCACTAGGCCAACTCGCGACCAGTCAAATAGGAAACATTATTATTAGGTTTTTTCTACACTCCCCAAATGCCAAAAAATGCCCAAAATAGAAACTCTTATCGCCTTCTCCCTTGCCTACGCCATCGTGACCTTGCCACCATGCTGCCATAACCTCGCCACAATGCCACATCGTCGCAACCTTGCATAGTCCTCTTACTGTCTTCTCTTTCGCTTGTGCCTCCAAGCCAACGTCGCCGTGACCTTGTCAACAAGCCGCCACGACCTTGTCATTTTTTCTTTTTATTTTTTGTTTCAATTTTGGTGGATCAACCCGACCTAGTCCGTTTTTGGCGAGTCAATAGCAGATTGGGACAATCCATTTTGTCACTCCTACTAAAAACATATATAATTACTTATTTTATTAAAATAATTAATTATTTAATCAGATAAACTTAAACAATTCGCTTACTTATCTTTAACTAAAAATCAAATGAATGTATAGCATTATGACCTACGTAGTTCTTATGTACGTACTAGTATTAAATATTAAATGAATGTACATTAACAAAAAAACTACAGCATTATGACGTAGATCTTATGTAAGTATGAAACTATGAATCAATATTCGAATGTTAGTGTCTAGAGTTCTTGTGGAACCGACAATAGATAAATGGATTAAGAATGAATAGGCTTTTCCATGAGAGAATATAGTTATTTTTACGACAATTTATACAACTAAGAGAATAAAAAGAATGTAATAAGATGAATTAATTGATGTAAGAGAAAGAAACAACAAATAATATCGTACATGTTGTTATATTTTATTATTGTATATCAATCACATCTCATTACATTATACCTTAACATACTGTCGAAGGTTAATTCGAAAATATATGACGAATCATGTGATTGAAATGAAAGAGGCGGAGAGGTGTGAGGGGAAAACATGAAAATATTCAATAAAACCATTAAAAAGTGTGAAGAATTGAACCGGGGAAGGTAAAGATAAAAGTTGAAATAAAATAATTCAGTATAAATATTATAAAACGTTAATTTATTTTACGACAAGTCAGAATAAATTAATATATAATAAAGTATTCGACGTTAGTAAAGAAACTAAAATATATAAAGTGTTTTGTCTTTGACGACATGCAAGGGTGATTTTATTTAAAGTCAATTAAAAAAGTTAAGACTCAAATGAGATGATACTGATGACTTTTGTTAACAAAGAAAATGACAAATTCTCATTTCAGATTATGGTATGGAATCTCTATTTAGGATTTAAAATTTGGAATCCCTGAAGCCATCCACATTTTGAAGCAATTGCATATAAACTTATAGACCCTAGACTAATAGGTGTTGAAAAATTTAATTAACAAATGATTTTTTTTTTCATTTTACCCTTTGAAGCTTCTTAAATCATTCATGACAATTCTTCAAAGGTCACCAATTAATTTCTTTGGGGATAGAATAAGTATGGATCTCATACTCTAATACTACCTTACCACCTCATTAAATCCATCTTTCTTATGCCACAAGTTCAACTTTAGGAAATTTGTCATGGCACAATTTTTATTTTTTTTTTAAAGGCAAACACAAAAATTTCTTTTGATATCTTAGGTGCAGCCAACAAGAGAAATCAACTTGATATATGCTAGTATGTTACTAGTTTTGCAATAGCAAAGCTCGTTTCTTTCAAGATCAATGCAGTCATTTGGGCCTAAACCCAAGAATGTCTATAATATATGTTTGGGCCTGTCCTTGTTCCAAAGAAGAGATTCAGTTCCTATAATATACCATTAATTCATTATTATTTAGTTAATTAATTTGTAGTTGGAAGAAAAGGGTCATCATTAATTACTTTTTTTAATCATATTATTATAATTTTCACCTAATTCTTAAGATTTTTCACACTTATTATATATACCAACTACTAAAAAGAGGTTAATTAGGTTTCAGAACAAATGTTACTACAGATTGATAAAATTGATGGATCCACGTGCTTAAAAAAATACATTTATAGTAAATGAAAATAAAATTTTAATAAGATTGTTTCTTATAATAGATAACTTTTAGTCTAGATTAAAATAAATAAATATATATATAATTTAAGAATATTAGTTAACAGGAAAATACTAACAAGTGGCTTCGAAATCTTTAATGACTTGCCCATTGAAAAGAATCTTCGACTCTTCCGAGAATGGTTGCTAAATGCAACAGTTTAACACATGTTGAAAATCTAGGAAACAAATGTACCTTCTGATGACAATCATGAAGTGCATGAATTTTTGGATAAGTTGATAAAGTTAGAAAGTCTTAAGAGCACAAATTTTATACTTCTGTTGATTTTTTTATTTTTTTTTGAAGAGACAGATTCATTTAATAAGTGATATGCATTTCAACCTAGATGTTCAACTTTTTTTTATTTGAAGAATTAGGGTGGGTTTGATTCCAGTTTTTAAAATCAATTTTTAGTTTTTAAAACTATAAAATTTATCTGGTTAATTTTTAAAAATTATTTTTTATTTTAGTTTTTAAAACTGTTTTTTTTTTGTTTTTTTAATTTTTATTTCTTTAAGTCTTACACTTATTTTTATAAAATTTCATATCTTTTGATATAATTTTACATACAAGTCTCACATTTTTTTTTAATAATAATTTTAAATATCAAATAAATTTTTTCTTTTTAAAATTATTCTAAAAAATAATCTTTAAAAACAAAAATTTAAAAACCTTTCAAATTTCAAATATGTCTTTCGTTGTCAACTGAAAAATGTAGTTTTGCTAATGAAATTTTTATCTGGCAAAAAGTTATAGAATCATCAAAAGAATAAGGAAAAAGAGTCCCTCAACCTGCCAAATCTAATGAGATATTTCCAAATCAGTGATGGGGTTAGTTGCAGAACATAACTACTACTCTACATGTCTACATGTTATTGACTAAATCAGAAATTCAGAACTGTGTAAGTATTCTGATGAGGATTATGAGAAGTTTCTGTTAGACGAATTGTAAGAGTCTTGAAACTTGAGAAAATGTGATCTATTTCTTGAAAAAAACATCCACACTCTTCTTACATTGGCCAAGAAAAAATTGCTCTAAATTTTCATTATGATCATATATTGAATGAGAAAAAGAGGTTCAAGCATTTTTGTGTGACCTTTTCCTTGTTTTAATTGGGACCAAAAGTATCGTGCTGTATTTGATAGTTGGTAACACATAAAAGGTAAATTCAATGTGAAACGCTACTTGAATTTTTTGTTGGTACGACGAAACAGCGATGGAAAGGAGTGTAGTACTTTTAACATGTGCAATCTTATATCTTGATCTTGGTTTCATTAATGAAGTTAGCTTCTCAGTTCTGAGTTTATTGAAGTTTAGTTTACGATTATTTATCTTTTTGGTTTGGAAAAAAAAATGCTGAGCTTTCAGTAATTATGATGTACTACTAGTATTGACTAATAAAACGCGTTAAAAATATAGTACTATACCACTATTTTTAATTAAGTATAGTTTGAAAGAGACTAATATTCATATTAATATTCCAATAAACTTTACTTGCTGATAGATATTATGCGAAATGAAACGCGTGAAGAAGCGAATGAATTACCGATAGCATTGACGCTATCTCTGTTTCTCTGACACAGAGTCACCGACTCAGTACTCTGCAACAGATGAAGCACCGAACATGGCCTCGCGCTTACTCTTCTCCCTTCTCCTCCGTCCCTTTCTCCAACGCAATCGCCACCGCGCATTCCGGGCGCTCCACGCGCCTCCGCGCGCGTCCTCCGCCGTCGCCGGGAGGCGACGGCGGAGACTTCTCGACGCTCCCCTACGACGTGCTGGCGAAGATCGCGGCCTCCTTCGACGACCCGAATCTCCGGGCGGCGTCGCTGGTGTGCCGCCCGTGGTGCGAGGCGCTGCGGCCGCTGCGGGAGGCCATGGTGCTGCTCCGCTGGGGGAAGCGCTTCAAGCACGGCCGCCGCGGAGTCTGCCCCAACGCCGACAAGGCCCTCGACTCCTTCGTCAAAGCCGCCGCGCGTGGCTCCGCCCTCGCCATGGTCGACGCCGGCCTCATTTTCTGGGAGAGAGGCGAGAAGCCGAAAGCCATGGAGTTTTACCTTAAGGCCGCGGAACTCGGAAACCCTTCTGCGCAGTGCAATTTGGGACTTTCCTATCTCCAAGGTTTTCTTTTCATTTCATGTCCCACATCGACTAGAATAAATAGTGTATATAATAACTGGGATGAGTTAGGCCAAGTTTAATTTTTTAGTTTCATTTAGTAGAGAATGGAAGGGAATCTTTCTAATCACATGCACCTTTTGGATTCTGTTCTGTCTATGTTTATTGGAATTTTCGGACATACTTTAGATTGTGTCTAACATCCTTGTTCTTCTGTCTCCTTCCTCTTATTGCATACTTACTACTTAATTTTGATAAAAAATCATTTTTTTATTATCTCTTGCACTCTCTTTTTACATATATTTGTGTATGTATTTCTTTGTGGATTTTTTATGAATACGTATGACATTATTATGCTGATAGTTGGTGCCTGAAAAAGTTATGTTTATGCTATGCAGTTGAACCACCGAACACTGAGCAAGCTGTGGAATGGTTACGTAAAGCTTCCGTTTGTGGGAATGTTCGTGCCCAATACCAGCTTGCGCTTTGTCTGCATCGAGGTGTTGGGAGTGGGAGGGTCCGTAACAATCTGAAAGAAGCTGTTGGTGCTCTATCCCTTTTCTCTCCTCTTCTAATTATGAGTGAAATAGCGAACTTTTTGGTTTGAGAATTGGCTTATAATTTTGGTTCTTTTGCTGTTGTTGTGATTGATGATCCTTGTTTTTAACAAGTTTTTTTTCCTGAAACAGGCTAAATGGTATATGAAAGCTGCAGAGGGTGGGTATGTCCGTGCTATGTACAATATCTCCTTATGCTTCTCCTTTGGGGAAGGACTGTCACGCAATCATCGACTAGCAAGGAAATGGATGAAGCGGGCTGCTGATCGTGGTCATAGTAAAGCTCAATTTGAGCATGGACTTGCTCTCTTTTCTGTGAGTATTTATCCCTCTGTGCTTTGATTGTTTGCCAAAGAATAAATTAAGAGTTTAATGGTGATGCACTGAAAATATTTTTATCACAACTTTTGCATGACTTTTAAATAAGCTTATAAAATCAATGATAGTGTAAAGTTGTTTTACAATGTCACTGCATTACTTTTATTCTCATAAATTAAACACTCCGATGACTTTTTGATTTTTTCTCACTTTAAGAAGAACTGGACATTATGGAACTTTTGTTGAATCTGTGATTTTGCCACATTAATTTGTTTGCGAAGCTTTTTAATTAGAAACTAAAGTCATTTGCTATATCTTTGTTCTATGACTTTCTCATCTTATAACCAAAGGGTTGCTGGACATTATTTGGCACAGGAAGGAGACATGATGAAGGCTGTGGTATACTTGGAACTCGCTACCCGTGCTGGTGAAAAAGGTGCTCCTCATGTCAAGAACGCAGTTCTTCATCGGCTTTCAACAGCTTCGCGCGATCACGCCATGCATCTAGCTGACAGTTGGTGTGCTTTGCCATCAAGTTGAGTCAATCCTTATGTTGGTCTGTGAGCAAGAAGTCAACAAAGAATGCCTAACCGTAAAAACAGGGAAAGCAGGAGGAACAGGCTAAGAAACTACCTTTGCCTACTAATCCCGACTCTAGTGGGTTTCCTATAAAACTAGTTGGTAGGCGTTTGTATAAAACTTGTTGAATGCTTTGTAAAACGCCCTATTGACTAATTGAAAGTTCCTCTTAAGTTCCCCTTAGAATTGTGCAGGGTAGTGTGTGTGGTTAGCGTTTTTTTGTCATAAATTGCCATCTAGAAAATTACCACGTCATATATCCATATTATATATAGGATGAATGGCTGATAAGGTACAAGAGAATCAGTTTAACTTTAACCTCCATTGTGGTTCTTATCTATATAATTAACCAACCTTGTCCATTTTTTTCTGACATGACGAGTAGTATTTCAATTTTCTCCCAATTATACATTTTGAAATAATAGGTCGCCATTTTGAACATATCATGAAAGTTTCATCTACTTTGGTGCATCAAATTGGCTTGTGCTGATTTTTTTTTCAAGGTTTTGGGGTCTGTTTAATCACTGTAGGTAGCAGGTGCTTCACTGGTTAAGGATGTGTAGAAAAAGACACCTTTTTGCCCTTTCGATGGCATTTGCTTGTTCAACTGAACCAAAAATAGATTAGATGAAGTAGCAAAAACTTCCTAGGGATGACATCTCTTGAATGTGGTATTCATATTCTCAAATGGTCTACGAAATCAAATAAAAGGCATGAGATTGCAAGCAGAGTTAGTGCTCAATGTGCATATAGAAAATCATTTAGCCGACCAGAACATTCAGACAAGTTCTTTCAATTCTGAGCTTTTTACACGGGGGAAATACAGGAGCACTTTGTAACATAACAGAGTTCCCACTAACAAATTATAAACATCACAAAAGGTAATTGGGTCATAACCTCAAAAGTCAAAACTCAATCCTTAGCAGGCAACATTCCACAAGATCAATCAAAAAGTAAGCTCTTTCTGTTAACATAAATTTCCAAAGACTGATGAACAAAGGGCATTTTGATTAACAAAACTGTGCAATTGAAGATCAAGACATGAGATCAGAGGTAAACTGGTAAACAAACTTCCAACAGCAAAAGTCACTGCACGAGTAGAGAACATGTTTAATGAACAAAATAAGTGCACAAGTAATCAAATCAAATGACTAAAGTTAATTATACAATATAAATCTCTGCACGACTGCCACCCCAACAATGACTAGTTTTATAAGGGAAGAAAAAGAGAAAGAAGAAACTGTCTAAGCTGAAGAATAATGTATTTTTCTTAAGTATGCTTTGTTCCTATAATAAATAAAGCCCCCTCATTCCCCAAAGAGTTGACCAGATGAAACTAACTCCGACACTATACTGATGAACCCTAAAAAACGCAGGGTCCATCAACAAGCTAAATTTGTGGTCAAGGCAAATATGGCATCCTTTGAGAATTCATTCCTGCATGATACAAATTGAGGTGGATTATTGCCTTGGAGACCAATTCCTTTATATGTGGAGGAAGAACTGTTCTGTCTGCACCCTCTAGAACTGTCAACACCCTTGCTTGTTCCAAGGACTCACTGTTGCCAGCATGCAGTGCAAGGTAGCAGAGTAGAATTATCCCATGATGCATCTGAGCAACTTCATTACTCCGTAGCAGTCTCATCAGTGCCGGGATTCCATTGAATTCAATTATCTTCTTGGAATGCTCCACGTGTAGGAAATTATCTGGAGAAGAAAACTTGGTGAGAGCTGCCACTGCCTCATCTGCTACTTCTGCGTTTCTATTACTCATCTGTTTCACGAGAGGTTCAATTACCCGAGTCTCTCTGGCAGGAAACGTCCTAGCCAACGAGCCGATGGACTTCATCGCTGGAATTTGCAATGCTGGGGTGTCCACCTCTTTGATTATCCTCAACAGCTGTTCCACAATAGCTTTAGCAGCCGGAGAGTTGGTCTTGAATGCTGCACGACGAAGATCAGCGTTGGATTCAGCAGCAGCGGTTATCTCCATTATCGTCATCAAGCAATTAAGCTGCAGCTCCCCTTGCTCCATCTCAACAATCTTAGCCAAACAAAGCATCCCTTTGGTCTCGGTTATCTTCCTACTGTTAGTCACGCTCCCTCTTGCGAGCATCCACAATGCCTTAGCGCAACTAACCTTCAGCTGAAGCTTCACCGCGGGATCCTCACTCTCCCTCTCCTTCCTATGGTTCCCTCCCCGGCTAGTCCCCTCATTAAACAAATATGAAGAGCTCGAGTAGGAATTTGCGAACTGGCGGCCTCCCCGGCCACCCTTCCCCAACTCCTTATTAATCTGAACAATAGAGTGGATACTCTGCTTCCCCAAATGCCCCAATGGATCATCCACAAAGCTGTCGAACGAGAGGAGCGTGACAAGTGGCCTGATGGCGTTCTCTCGCGCAAAATCCTCCTGGGCAGCGGGGTCATGCTTGGCCATCCTGGCAACCAAATTGGCAGCCAGGGTTTGAACCCTCATGGGGGAGTCACTAAGAACCTGCACAACAGCAGGGACACCATGCTCACTCACAATCACTCTAACCCTATCAATGTCATTAGCCAAATGACACAAAGCAGTAGCAGCAGCAATTTGAGCAACAGGGGAAGTTCCTTCCTTGAAAAGCTTCAACAAAGGAGGGACCCCACATTCCCCAACAATCATCTTTTTATTCCTATCGTTGTCCTGTGCTAAAGAAGCAAGTTCATTTGCAGCTTCAATTCTATCGTTTAATTGACCCATTTGAATGGAAGCTATAAAAGACCATACCCAAGAGAGAATGGGGTCGTTGCTGGCGATCGGAGGGAGGGAGAGGACAATGCCGCCGCCGTCGGCGTCGAGGATGCTCAGGAGCCACTTCATGTCGCCGACGGAGGCGTCGAGGTGGATGAGGACTTTGCGGAAATCGGCGGCGCCGACGATGGACACGACGCGGTGGAGGATACTGCGCCGCTTGCACTTGCGGACGAGGGTGAGGGCGCGGTCGAGATTCTTCGCCGTCTCGGCGGCGACGTGGCGGGTGGGGCGCTCGTAGAGGGGCGGCGCGGCGGCGGAGGCGGTGGCGAAGCGGACGAGGGTTCGGAGCATTTGGAGGAGGCGATCAACGTGCTTCCCAACCTCGGAACACTCGAGTTTGAACGAGCCGGCCTCGTCCACCGCCGAGAGAACTCGCTCCGCCATCATAATCGGGTACGATAACTCGTCCTCCAGTCGCTTCTCCTCCGACGACGCCATTTCCGCCGCGCCGAGTCAGCCTCTGAGTCACTACGGAAACAATAATCGATGATTTCTTCGGTATGGTGTGTTGCGAGAGAACGAGTCAACCGAGTCTACGATGAGTCTGGTAGAATCCGAGTCGCGAAACGGAGCGAGCGTTTATGTTGTTGTTCATTTGACACTTCTTGTCGTTCTGCCACGCATGTTTTTATGTTTTTGTTTGTCCTAAGTCCTAACTCCCAACGTTATCAGCACACAAGTAACTTCTCCTCTCCTGTGTTTTTTTTTTTTTTTTTGTAATTTGGAAATTATATCTTACGTCTAGTTACTCTTTTTAATCGTTGATTTAGAAATTCAATTATACTAAATTACTAATTATTAATTATTATTAATTTGAGCATTTGTGTTTGAGTTATTTTTATTTTGCTTTGCGTGAAGACAAAATATAATATGGATTTCGTAGAGAATTGCGAGGGGAGGTTGCAAGAATTGTTTAACTAAGCTCTTTGGTTCAATTAGTGTAAGAAGAAGGAGGGATTAAGGGATTTGATTTTGCTAATTAGGGGTTAAGGAAGAACGAACGGAGTCAAATTGACTCGTACGTAACGTAATCTCTGCTCAATTCTTAATCTTCTGTCAAACACTGCACTAGTGCACTGTTTATGGCACTCGCTTCCGTGGAGCGTGCTTCTCGAGACTTTTGTAACATGCTAATTTTACTATTGTTAGTATAAGATGTTTTTATAATGTTTTATTTGTTTAATCATATTAATTTTTTTTTATATTTGAACTTAGATAATTATAATATTTTTTTAAAATAAGGTAACCGATTGATAGACCAATAATGTTTTCTTATATAAAAAAATTATAAATTGTAAAAAAATAAAATTATTACAAAAATATATAGACTATACTTTATAAGAATTGAGTTTAATATTTGGAAAACATAAATAAACCTATAATTCTCATATATTCTAATAAAATTAATATTAGTTAAATAAGTTGGCCAATAAAATCTAAAAAACTTTTTAAATGAATTTAAATCTAACACAATATAGTTAAAAATACATAAACTCATTAAATCCTTACTTAATACATGAATAATGTATAAACTATATTACATTGTATTATTAAAATTTAAAAATTAGAGGGCCCAACCAGGTTTGAACCGATGACCTCTTAATCTGCAGTCAAATACTCTACTACTGAGCTATGAACCCTATTTTATTAGTATTTTGTTACTATTTCAACTAGTTTAAAATTGTTCTAATATTTTATTTGAAATTGAAAGGTTAAATACCTGAGTAATTTCCTATGATATGTATTAATATATATATTATTTAAAAAAGTAATAAATATGCACATGAAAATTCTGAAAAGGTATCAAATTTACTTGTAATATTTAAGCCATTAAACAATTTAATATTTATTATAACCGATATTATGAAATACAAGTTTTGTACATTCTGTAACATTTTCATCTCTGACAATTACTTTATCTTCACAAATGTTATTTTCACGAGTTATAAACTTTTTTTTGATCATTGAGTTATAAACTTTTATAATTCTCTTTAAACAACTAACTCATTTCCGTTTAGTCTTATTTAATCGTATCATTATTATTTTACTGAGATGTTAAACTTGTATTTATTTAGAAGTAATAATAAAGGTCATGTGGAAATTTCCAGACACTATCAAACGTGCAAATGGACATGTTGAACAATGAATACAGCACACATATAACAACAACTAGTGCAAGACACCATCATAAGATTCAAGTCCTCTCGAGTTTTAATCTCCACACGGACCACACCTCCTAGGTCCTCCTAATTAACCCCACTAATCATTATCCCAGTGAAATGTAAAACTCCAAATTTGTCTAATTACTATTCACTACCACAGGGAAAAAAAAAAGTATGGAAAATTGGACTCTTTGACTATTCGAACGTGCATTCTAAGGGTTGAACTGAAGTCTGAAGTCGTTTCATATGATAACTTGAAGCCACCTTCTTAACAATATACAAGGCGTATTTTTCAAAGGTCATACCCAATTTGCACACTTTCCTAACAAGTAATAATATACAATAGTCAAGCCCCTAAATCCACCTTTATTGAATATATAAAAGAAAAGGTCATATAAATAAATAAATGTTACTTCAATCAATCAATAAAGTAAGAATGAGATTTGTGTCGTACGAGAACACATTTTAAATTTTATATTATTAGTATTCAATAGATCATGAAACATGTTGTGATTTGATGAATTTTTATAATATAATTTATCTAAATATTTTATTAATAATAATAAAATAAAAAAAAGACAAAATACAGAATACAAGTCATTCATTCCTTAGTTTGTTTTCTCATTCTCTATTTCCTTTTACTTATCATTATATTGTTTTCATAACGGGATAATTAAAGAAATGTTACCCTTCAAATAACAAGTTGCAAATTGTTTTATTATTTTGTACTAATAAGAGAATTTACAAAAACTTTGAACTAGGCCCCATTAATAAGTTACAAATTACTATTTTACTACTAAAAAACATGTAGATACTTTAAAAAAATAAGGTGCGTGTAAACTAAGACACATCTAAAGTCTTAACTGCTGAATCAATTTATGATCTGTCCAAGCCATATAAAATCAGCAAAAGAAACGTCATGACATTATTATTGTTAGTGTTATGTACAGAGAAAAATAGAAATGGAAACATAATTGGTCCACAAAGCAAGACAAATGTAGTAATGCATGAAAAGGGACAAGAATGTAGAGGCATGAACACAACACAACACAAAACAATATTTGGCTTAAGTTACTAGTGTGGTGTAGTGTAGAGGACAAGATGACCACAACAAAACTACAATACAACAATGAGAATGAAATGGAATGGAACCATCTTTCCCTCTCTAGAAGCTCCCAAACCTAACAACATGTCACATTTGTAACTTTCCAATTTAAGAATGTCACTCTGCCATTTAAATAAAATAAAAGACAGGCCAAAATCTACCTGTGGTCCCTTTAATTTTTCTCTAGCTTTTGTTGAACAGAGAATTTTTTTTAGTGTTGCATGTAGTTTAATTAAATCGTATTACACTCTCAAAGTTGTAAACATAGTTATTCAGTTCAGTGGACAATGATATTAACATTAAAAATAATATGATTAGGTTTAGCAATGCTCGGTCCAAGTAATTTATTCAAATTTGTTGTAATATAATTGCAAATTTATTCAAATTTGGTTGAGACAACAGTATCGTGAACAAGATAATGTTTGTGACGGCTAACTTACATCTCTATATCATTATATTAATGCACATGCGATGGTCATCGAATCAAATTAAAATATTTGGCATATCAATTTGCTTAGCTACTAAATGAGCCTTAAACTACACGTCTGTTCCCTAATTCGACGATTCTTGGAGCCATCATAATCATACATACATTATGGTCCATCATTTCGTCATTTGGATGCTACTAAAATTATGTGAAGAGTTTTGCTGGTAATTTTGTTTTTTTTGACGAATGGAATGTTGCATCAATTTAGATTTCATAGAAACCAATAAAGTACTATCATTTTACAGTTACATCACATGCAATCATGCATCACCTAATTAAATAGCTATTGTGGACCACAAGAAACTTTGTTATTGACGATTTTTAATTAATTAATTAAAGTGATGATGAACAATCAAAATATCTGTGCTTTTAGAGCTTGGCAATCACCAAATTCTGAATAGGCTTTGCAGACAACCCATTCTCCTTATCATCCAAATCGCTTGCACTTGGGGGAACATCAACAGCTGGGGAGCAATTGAAAAACCCATGTGGCTGCATCGTGAATTGAACAGCAGAACAAAGTTAATTCCAACACCATGAACAGATAAATTATCAGTTTGTTTCCAAACAAAAACAACTTGGTTGGTTCCACGAATGCCACTGAAAGTGCTCCCAAAGACTTAATGCCTAATAGTTCTCTAACATAATTTTGAAGATGAACTTCAATTTTGGATTAGGAGATTTCAAATCAGATTCGTAAAGAACTACATAGCACCCTCAAAACTTAGAAGATTATAAGGTGTGCTTGAAAATCAGTTGAATCTAATGCCAACAGAGAAATCACGGCAAGAAATTAAGCTAAGTTTGAGTGGAATACCATAAGCATAAAGCCAATGCGTTCCACTGGCATAACTGGCCAGTCTTCCAATCGGGGAATGTGTGTTACACCAAACACGTACCTGAAATATTCCACCATATCAGATAACATGAACAAAGACTGAATAAGCACCCAAAAAAAAAGGCCAAAGAACATGCTGTATGTACTTGAGATTTGAGAACATGTGCAAATTATATATCAACTTTCATAGAAAAAGAAACTAGTGAACTAACCAAAGAACTATATCAGCTTCCTCAAGTGATCTATTTTGCTGAACCCAAGTAGCCAATCCCTCTCCGACGCGTGGATTCTGATTTGGAAACTCTCCTCCGGGATGCATTTCGCCGGGAACATATGGAGTGACCCAAAGATTGTGCTTCAAGAAAGCTGCTCTTCTCAGAAACTTGGCCTCTGAACCAGCTGCGAAGGGTAAACAATTTGAACCAGGTACTAGCTTGTATCCTGTTAGCTGCCCGGTTCGGTTTACCGTCCTTGTGTTCCTAACCTAAAACAGGAAAATTCACTTGAGCAACACTGGCTACAATATGTCGAAGAGTGTTTTCTAACAAGTGATTGAAATATGCACTTGGAAAAGTTCAAAACTGAGAAGGTAGAAGAAACAAATGATGAACATTGAACAGGCAAACATATGTAGCATAAACATTATGCAACATCATTCATATGTAGAGAAGAATACAAACAGCAGCCAAATTTGAAAATTCCACTGATTGTCGCTGCTGACAATGTATAGTCACAGTAACGGTTGTTGGTTTGACTGGTAATGGACTCGGTCCCCTTAGTTAAGATCTCAAATTCGAGCTTGTAATGGAAAAAACGTGGTTGAGAGGGGAGAATCCTACTAAAAGTGGTCAAACAGGTTTCCGAT
This sequence comes from Amphicarpaea edgeworthii, assembly GCA_014843725.1. Classification (NCBI taxonomy): domain Eukaryota; kingdom Viridiplantae; phylum Streptophyta; class Magnoliopsida; order Fabales; family Fabaceae; genus Amphicarpaea; species Amphicarpaea edgeworthii. The sequence continues at coordinate 2,382,228 of CM026324.1, read as the reverse complement.
GGAGATTAATCATTTGGTGAAACCCGTGGAAATAGTGGCCAAGAAGAAATCGAATTTTGTATGTTTCATTTCTTCTTCTTTTGGTTTTATTTTTATAATATAAGAGTGGAAGGAACTTACAATCCAATGTCGAGCAGATAAAGGGTTACAATCACGCATTGCTTCCAATTCTGATTTAAGCAGTTTTTCCTCTGCATAAAATGCATTGTTGTGAACATTATTCTGCCCTGGCTCTTCAACTTTGACATCCACCTCAACAACCTGGAGAGGGAAGAGGAATGTTACTACTTTGTTGTATTATTTCTGAACACATACTGGCAATGAATTTTATAGATTTGGTGGAAGTGAAAGACGTCTTTTTCCCCCCCTTTTTTTTTCCAGAAAGGAACCATAGAATGGTGCAAGCTACATAATAGTATATTTTCATGCAATTTTTTTTTTCTTCCTATAAATAAAATTTGAGATGGGCAGCAATATTACACTGACCTGATTAAATGCTTCACCAGGCTTGCAATCAACAGCCATATCCATACGAGCAACAAAAAAGTGTTGGTGCACAGATGCATATAATCCAGGTGCAATAGTCGTGCCATATTTTCGAGTTTCACCCGGTTGCAATGCTCCTAAACTGAGAATTCCCGTGAGCTTCACCTCAGCTTCTATTTTTCCATCCTGAAAGAAGAAAAGAATACAAAATCAGAGAGACAACCAATTAATATGTTTATGTAAATTTACTACAAAGCTATATATTTGAACCCAGACAATAACTTGCCTGATAGAAGTGCCAGAAAAATCCATATTCATAGTTAGCCACGGTGCATATAAAAGACACTGTCAGCCTTCTAGACCGTCGAACTTCAGCCAAACCTGTTCTCCAATCTTGATGCTTCCATAAAATACCATGATCCTCTTCATGCAAGCAAACACAATTCTCAATTGTTTCAACACCTCCAGTGAAGTTCGTGAAGTGAGCATCAAAGTACTTGATATAGCCTAAACAATCACAACCCTGCAATTGCAAAACAAACTTTAATTTCATCTACAATATTGAAATAAATTTGAGACTTGATTAGAAGAAAATGCCTCGACCTTCTTGAGAGAATGAGCATTTTTACCCAAACCATCTTCTCCAGCATCAAAAGCATTCTTCCTATAGTGAGGATCATTTGGATCTCCATAAGGAACCACCATCTCAACAAAACTCAATCTGTGAGCCACTGGCCTTCGCCCTCGACTTCCATCAATATAGGCCACAGAATAAATAACCAAACCTTCCCTAGGAGTAAAACCAATGCGAAAGTTCCACTGCACACACAAATATACACTTTAACTTTTACAAGTTTACATGTCTCTTATGAACTAGCTTCTAGAGAAAGTACAGATATAAACAATCACCTTCTGCCATTGAATGAAGTGGCCGTTGACACGAAAACTTGGACCTTCAGGTTGAATAATCTGCAATGGTTTCACATCACTTCTATCAACTCCTCCCCTGGTTTCACCAGAAGTATAATTTCTCAATGGATCAGCAGGTGGAAGGGGAATCAGTTTACGGTCTTCAAACTCGAGAATTTCCATGTTTTGCATGTCTACAAGTATATGGATTCCTTCAACTGGACGGGCATAGCCATTTTCCATGGGGCAATCACTCTCAGTTCTACAAAAGATTAGTGGTTTAGCAAGCCTGCGGCTAGGAGCATCCGCTTCACTATGATATCCAACACACCTGCAAGTTTCAGCTCCTTGCGCATTAGACAGAACAAGACATTAATGAACCTTTCTGTAGTCTTCAAATCATCTCAAATTAGCAACTAACTAACCAGGCATCAACCATCACAAGATCCATGTCCTCAATCCCTCTTCTCTTCATTGCTTCTCCAAATGGAGGGAAGTCTTTCACAGCAGCTTCACATTCAGCATACTCCACAGCATCCTGTATGTATACTACATAGTGAATAACAAAATTCTATGTTCATTTGAAACTAATGGATCGTAAATCAATCACCAAATACCACGTTATGTGTGTAGCCTAACACATAATTCCTCTTTATATTTCTCTCTTTCAACTAAATCATTGTGGATTAGATAAAGTGGAAGATGTTTTATTTTTTTATTATTTATTTTTTTAATGAAAGGGAGATTGGCAAGTATCACTTCCGGGTTGATCAACACAACTAGGTTGGCCCCAACAGACAGGGAGATCATATACCTCAGCTTCACCATGCAATGCAGAATGATGATTTGGACGTGGTTATATTAAAACAGCAATGTAAAATCCTAATAAGCAGCAAGATTTGATGAAAGTATAAAATCAAATAATATATATTTACCATTGGTGGTTGAACATTTGGAACGACTTTAGAAGAAATGACTTTGCCTCTATGATGACCACCTCGAGTAGCTGCATGTACTTGTCTAAGTTCAACAATCCATATGCTTGTCTCATTTGACCTTTTGTTGTAAACAACCAATCGTGCTTTTCTTAGGGGAAGTTTAGTAGGAATCAGAGGTCCTCCTTTAGTCCTCGGGAGCAATGATGGCTGGAAAGGAGGGAAGAAATATGCATCTGCTAATGCAACAATTTGCTTATCTGGTTCTACCAACACTACTTCAACAAAGCGCATGCTATCCCTCACCTAACAAAATAATCAAATAATTTTGCAGATGATGATGAATCTGGAGAAACAATTGTTTATTTTTTATTAAATACATAACTTAATCCTGTATGTGTCTCGGATTCTCAACTTGGTCATTGTACCGGATTAGGTACATTAACAAGATGGGGTATAGGCTCTGGTACCGTTAGATTTCCACTTAAATCCAATTGGCATTAAAGGAATTTGTCCAACAGATATATACACCCAGAGACTTGAGGTAGACATGTGAGACTTCCTAAAACAATCTACAATGAAAGAAAATCAAGTAATCTACCTCAGGGGTTGCCCCAGCAGCCCGAACTGTAGCTACAGCTACTGATATTTCAGCAGCAGATAGAGGATCCAAAGGGTGGCAGGTTTGAGCTCTTGTCATTACTGGGATACCTATGTAAGGAAGTAAGCAAAACAAATATTTTTTATAGAAGAAGAAATTTCATTGAAGACAAAAGAGAACAACAACCAAGGAGAGGAAACTAAAACCTTTGAATAAAAAGACTAAATACATAAATACAAAAAGTTCAAGAAAAGCAGGGAAAGAAGAGAAGTAAGAAGTATTCAAGATATAAAACCAATTATGTGTCATCACCAAACACTGCCATCATGTAGGCCTTCACATTGCCAATAGGTTGATTATTTCAAAGGTCTCAACATGTGCATCAATCAAAAACAGAAATGGAAGTTAAGTTAACTAAGTTCTCCCTAAAGACAGGTTAAATAAGGAATAACAAATTGACATCAAAAGATAAAAGAAAAGTATATTAAGACCCCGGAATGTGGGAACATGCAATGTTTATTTTATCAAGTGTGCTATGTTTTGCAGCAGAGACTACAGCGGGAAAATGATAGTCACTTTTACGTGAAATGTAATTGAATTGGCATATTGGTAAAGAGAGAGATAAAAATAATAAATGTGAAATAAATCAATTCAACGATACTTATTCATTTGTTTTTTAGGTAGAAGAATTTTTTTTTTTTAAAGAAGGCATAAGAAAGTTACTTATTCTATGTTGGCATAATATTTAGACTTAATTACACTTTTATTTTATATTTTAACTTATGTGTGATTTTGATTCTCTTAATTATTCTTTATGTTATTGTACTGCTATTGATCTTCCGCTGGCTATCATTGCTTTTCATATTCTTCGTGTTTATTCACTTCAGACTAAGGGCACTTGAGACTAAGAGGTTTGTGTACCACTATCGGTCATTTGTCAACCGATCATTGCGTCGTTGTTGGCCAAATGCCGACTGAACCTATATCTTATACAAGTCGATTGATCGTATCGTTCTTGAATTATAGCACATGCATGGTCATTATCATGGGAAATCGTGTTGTAACCGCTCATTCAATAGAGTTCGACCAGTAACGAAAAAACTACGAAAGTGATTAATGAGCTCAACAATTACCTTAGGGATGCCTACATAAACGAGAATCTAAACCCTAACAATACACTTACATACTAATGTTTCTGTACTAGGTTTCCTTACTTCTAGACAAGATTTAATATAAGTGCATATCAATATTCACTTGAGACAATTAGTTAAGCTGAAATAATTTCTATCCACGCGCTAGGTTCTCTTAATTATAATTGCTCACAGGAGTTTCCCAATTATTTAAATTAAGCCCCTCACCTAATTTTTCGTCCTATTTAAATAAAAAAAAATTATATAAAATGTAATGAAAGCCTTTTAATTTTTATAAAAATATTCTATACATTGCATTATTATTTTTTTATTCGTATACATTGCTCTATATTACACACCTTTAATTTACATTGTAATTTGTAAGAGACTTCACTGTAACGATTGAAAAACAATCAGGAATAAAAGTGAGCAACTAGAGTTGGGACAAAACTTAGGTGTACTTTCTTACATATTTTTAGTATTGTGTTCCGATTAAAATTGACATTTCACCTTGGTAATATGTAATTCTGTACGATAAAGGCTTACTAATTAAGTTCAAACTAAAAAATAATATATATATATATATATATATATATATATATATATATTTTTTTTTTTACTTTCTCTTTAAAATAAATTATGAGACTAAAATTGCACATGACGGGAGAGCAAGAGCAACTGAGAAGAAGATGAAGTCAGACACCAAACCAAACACATGATGGGAGAAGTCCTTAAAAAGAGAAAAAAAACAGAGTAAAAGTAAAGAAAAATGGTTCATTGACCCATAGACACACACCCACAGAGAAAAAAAGGTGTGAAAATTAAGTGTATGTATGATTTAGATGTCCATAAATCGAAACTATTAGATAGGTAGTCTAGAAGTTGTTGTTATATTTATACCTTTGGTGGTGGAAGTGGTGGGATCGGCGGCGACGGAGGGTCGGTTGGTCCAAGGAGAAGGAGCTGCGGAGGAATTGGAAGAAGGAGCGGTGGGATTGTTATTTGGCGTCGCTTTTTCCTGAGTTGTGGCCATTGTAAAGGGCGTAGAACATACAGCACAGCAACGCTTCCTAGTTCCTTCCTACTCCGCCGCAACAGGTGGAGTAGAGCCTTTGTTTATCGATTCATTCAATGAACAGAGACATGTCATAAGCGATTTGAAAGAGGTACTGGGTTCGGTAAAGTTAATGTTTGTTGTCCGTGACCAATAGCCTGTTTTTCACACAGTCAGCATTCACTCAGACCCAACACAAACTCCAAGGATATATGCTGAAACACCTGCATACTTTTTTTTTATAGCGGAGGTTACTCCTTCGTACATATTATTATTATTACTATTGGAAAACAGGCACCGTCGCGCATGTATATATGCATTTTCTAGGGTTTTAAGGATCAATGACGAATATCAAATTTTTTAAATTTTTGTTTTAAATTTTTTATTTTACAGATTTAAAATAATTCATTATTTTATTAATCTTTTTTTTTTCTGGTTTAATCTCTCTTTTTCCACTGTATCCATTCAAAGCAATTTACAAACATGTTGATGTGTCGCTAAGAAGTATATTTATGAAAATGAAAAAATAAAAAAGAATAGTAGAAAGGGAAGGAAGTGTAACATACTCCTGAATAAAAGGAGGAGAAGAAAAGTAAAAATGAAAGACAAAGAAAATAGGAAAATAAAAAACCTTCATACTTCTCCAATTCGGTGTATCATGGCATTTGTTCCTATGTAGTTCACCGATGCACTCAATGTTGGTTGATCAGCATCTAAACATGCTACAAGCACAAAGATAAAAAATAATTAAAAATCACTCATTTAAAAAAAAATAAAAATATTTACTTCAAATATTTTTAAACTCAAGTAAAGAAAGAAATTGTAACATCTTTTTAATACTCATGATTCTTGTTATAAAAACTAGCATATTTTGTTGAGGCCAAACAAATATGAAAAAAATAGCATAATAAAAGAATTGTCAATATACCTAATATTGTAATGCAAGATGTCAAGAAGTGTACATCTATCCATGTGAAACGTAAGTCTTATACAGCTGCATTAATCCTTTGAGTTAAATAATTCTATAAAAGTGTCGTTTTATAGAATTAATATTCATTAAAATTTTGTTTTCAAAACTTAAGTGTTGATGTACTAGTTTAAGAGTATCTTGGAATCTTGAGTAAGATTTTAACTCTCCTAACATCTCTAAATTTCCAAGATCTCCTAAGAGAATAAAGCAAAATCTTCAATTTTTACGTGTAAGATCAGGTCTTCCATAATATCCTTTCAAGATTAATCTTGCACTAATTAACTAATTTTTTTAATAATATAAAATAAAAAATAATTAACCAAAAGTTTTTAATAATATAAAATAAAAACTAACTAACTAATTTTTTAATAATATAAAATAAAAAATTACTAATTTTTTTAATGTTATGCATTAATTATCATTTTTTTAATGTCAATGTTTGTATTTTTTTACTTATCCATATTATGTATTAATTATCAATTTAATCTTTAATCATCAATAAATACTTATATTATTTTTGTTTTATTTTTTAATATTAATTATTTCACAATTAAATATTATATTATTAAATAATTAATTTCATTTTAAAATAAAAATTTTGAGCATCTTTAGTGGGTCCATAAAGAGGTCTACAAAAATATCATAAAATCTCTATATAAGATCTATCACTAAAGAAAAAAAATCTCTATATAAGATCTATCACTAAAGAAAAAAAATATAAGAAATCTTGATGCTGATGTAGTATTATGAGGACTTACAAAAAATATCTTAAAATCTCTTTAAGACTTTCCTTGTTAAAGATGCTCTAACTTCCTATATGATCAGAACGATTCATCATGTATTTAATTAACATCATGTAATAAAAAAAAGTATAATAATTATAAAAGGAAAATATAAATTAATTAGAAAGATAAAAATTAACATTAATATTAATATTATATTTGAAAACAAAAAATAACACTTATAGTTAAGAGTATTATATATAGTGATAAAAAAAAAAAATATTACATTGAAAAATAATGCAACACTTTTTTGGGATAATTTGTTTTTCTCAAATGTGATATCTATTTTGAGACAAAGAGTAGTAAATAAGGAAAAAATAACTAATTATCAAAGAAATAAAAAAAAATTATATTAAGTTACATAATATTTCCATCCTTCATTCATCTCATTTCTTTTGATGTTTTTTAACCTCTTTTTTTTTTCAAAACATTTTAGAATTTTAAAGTGATTTTTTTTTTCAAATATACCATTATTTAATATTCATTATAATACTACCTCTGTTCCTTTTTTTTTTTTTAAATATTATCATTTTTTTATAAAAAAATATATATTTCTATTTATCCGCGTTTTCAGAATTCAAATAACAGTAATTACTCATCTGTTAATTATGCATTTATTTTCAGCTAATTTTTAATTAATTTACACATACATATTTTGTGAAGGAGAAATTAAAAATGATAAAATAGAAATCTCCATAACTATTTTTTGATTTAGTAATTTATTAGTTACTTGTTAATTATCATTGGTGGTGTACAAGAATGAGATAATGAGTGTAAAAATGAGATAAAATGTTGGATGTGTGGTAATACAAAAATATCTTATTCATAGTTTGCAATCTAGTGTGAGTGTGTGACTACTGTCTTAAGGCGGCTGGTAGCAAGTCAACTTTCAAAAGTACATTATTTATTACTACATCGTTTGTTGTTGTTTTTGTTTTTGAGGAAGATACAATGTTTTTATGCCCTACTACATACAGTATATGTTATTTTGACGATATAATGGATTGAGCTAACGAGTATAATAATAGTAATAATCATTCTAGTCACTAATCATTTATGATTAGTTCTTTATTTTTATTTTCTCTTTTGGTTTCATTTTCTTCTTTATATAAACAAACGAATTTATTAAAAAAACTACTATATATAGTATTAGTGGATCTTAAAAGCAAGAGATTCTTTGGAAATAATCAGGCCTTCATGTAAGTATATTGACTAATTGTATAAATTCACTTTCTAGCATTCTTTTTTGAATAAATTTAAAATTTATTAAGTGTATTCACATCCTATTGATTAATATTTATTCAAAAATTAAAATGTTAAAATGGTTGATAACCTACTAGTGTCAATATATATACAGCTATCCTTGTCTGTGACACTTGTTGTTGAGGCTATCTATAAACTGCGCTCTCTCTTTTTCTCTCTCGCTCTGGAATAACGATGGAGCACTCAGATGGCAACTCCACGGAGCCACTTCTCAGAGGCAGGGCAGGCGAATCCCATCAAATCCATCCACAATCGGAATCCACCGCAGTATTCAGCGCTGGCACCGCTGACATAGCTCCGATCACCGGCCCCGGCGACTTCTACAGAGAATTCATGGTGGAGTCGAAGAAGCTCTGGTACCTGGCCGGCCCCGCCATCTTCTCCTTCGTCTCAAAGTACTCCCTCGGCGCCTTCACTCAAATCTTCGCTGGCCACGTCGGCACCATCGACCTCGCCGCCGTCTCCGTTGAAAACTCCCTCATCGCCGGCTTCTCCTACGGCATAATGGTAAAAAAATCCTAGTCTCCGTAGTCACACAACAACGCTTTTAGTGTTTTTTCTCACCCGGTAGATGATGATTAATGAAAGAAGTTCCATCTACCTAAAGAGTGTGTTTGTTTGTTTGTTGAAACAGCTAGGGATGGGAAGCGCGTTGGAAACGCTGTGCGGGCAAGCAGTGGGGGCAGGGAAGCTGGACATGCTAGGCGTGTACATGCAGAGATCGTGGGTGTTACTTCTGAGCACCGCTTGCGTTCTGTGTCCTTTGTACATATTCGCCGGACCCGTTCTGAAGCTGATAGGGCAAGACACGCAGATATCGGAGGCGGCGGGAACCTTCGCGATATGGATGATTCCGCAGCTGTTTGCGTACGCGCTGAACTTCCCGGTGGCGAAGTTTCTGCAGGCGCAGAGCAAGGTGATGGTCATCGCCGCTATATCCGGTGTGGCCATGGTGCTGCACCCGCTCCTCAGCTGGCTGCTCATGGTGAAGCTCGAGTGGGGCCTGGTGGGCGCCGCCGTGGTTCTCAATGGCTCCTGGTGGTTCGTCGTCGTGGCTCAGTTGGCTTATGTTTTCGGTGGTTGGTGTTGGCCAGCGTGGAACGGATTCTCCTGGGGAGCGTTTCGGAATCTTTGGGGGTTCTTTCGCCTCTCTCTTGCTTCTGCTGTCATGCTCTGGTAAGTGCGTAAGCTTAAGCTTCGTTCGATTTGGAATATAGGTTTTTTTTGTTTTTTTTTTAAGAAGCTTTGGAATATAGTTAAATAATATTAAACCCACATTTTTATATCTTACTTTAATTCCAATTTTTTATCTTATTTCTTATGACAACCTAACTCAACACTAACTCAGACAACCATACTCCACATGTTTGGATTATTGCACCAGTATTTTTTTTGTTTTTTTTTATTTATAAAAATATATAGAAAATAATAATAAGTGTCCATCGTTAGTACTGCTTTGACTACAACTTTAGATTGAACTATTGTAGATTTTGTAGTATGTCACCACTTGTGGATGGTGGCACTTAAAAAACAAGTGCAGGGAATCTGATCTGATGCAGTACCTCACTGCACACATATCTTTGTTTTATAATTAAAAAATTAATTAATATATATAAGATAATAAAATACATGATATAATATAGGAAAAAAAGAAATATAAAAAATAATAAGTGTGAATTATAATGAGATATTTAAAACAGATAAGTGTGTCCATCAATATATATTACTACTTTTCTAACTATTATATTAGAGTAGCTAGTAAGTAGTACAATCAACTGATCAAGTGCAGAGAATCTGGTCTGATACCTGTAATCATATTTAAGCCAAAAATATATTTAAAACAGTAATACCTGTACACATATTTATCATGATCGAATTTTCGTAACAGGGAATATGGTTAATAAGATGTATTGAAAATTTTGGTTTATTTAAAAGAATCAAAGTACAAGATAGATCGTAGAGTCTTTGTAAATCTGATATATAACATATTATGCCAACTAGGCAACTACATAGCAAATTTTAAGTTATTAAATAGGTGTGAGCAGGTAAATATATAAAATATCTAACGACATCAGTATCTTGAACCAAAAATTAAACATAACTAAAGTACTTGTGATGCAATTTAAAACTAAATGAAAGGTAGGTAAGAACATCATGTTTGACTAGCTAGTATTCCTGTTTCATGTTCAATGGATATCCATTTTTTTTTTTAATCATAATAGACAAGAGTATTTGATTTTATGTAAGGAAGTTATGTATATTTTCTCTCATGCATGATGATTCATGATTCATGACATGTGCACATGCAGCTTGGAAACATGGTACTTCATGGCTCTGATTTTGTTCGCTGGATACCTCAAGAATGCTCAAATCTCCGTAGACGCCTTCTCTATCTGGTGAGTTAGTAACCTCTGTTCTTCAACATGGGTTAGATTTTTTTTTTTTTTTTTTTTATGTTCTTCTTTAATGTTATTTCCATTTGTTAAGAATCAATAAAGTGATAGGATTTGTTTAATCATTCAAAAGTTAAAGAGCAAGCAACTTTTTTTTTTTTAATAAGTAATTCAGCCTCCAACATTGACTGATTTATAGCTTATATCTACACGATAGAGTAGTGGCAGATCCACTAACCCGAAGTGTACAAAAAAAAAATAAAAAAGAGTTCTTTTTTTATACCTGCATGGGTTGGATATTTTTTTATTTTATTTTGTCTCTTTCACCATTTGTTTTTGTTTTTATTAGCAACAATCATATTCATTTTTATTTTTTTACCTGGCAGCATGAATATATTAGGCTGGACCATCATGGTATCTTTTGGGATGAACGCTGCCACAAGGTTTGCTTCAATAAATTTTTTATTTTGTCGTCTAACATAATTGGTTTATGTAAATTAAGTTTGAATAATGGCATGCATGCAGTGTGAGAATATCGAACGAACTAGGAGCGCGTCACCCAAGAACAGCATTATTTTCCCTAGTGGTTGCAGTGATCACTTCAGTTTTGATCGGAGTTTTATTGGCTATAGTTTTGATGATGTCGCGGAATGAGTTCCCTGCCCTGTTTTCAAACGACAAAGAAGTGCAAGAACTAGTTAAGGACCTCACACCGTTTTTGTGCTTCTGCATTGTCATTAACAACGTTCAACCCGTTCTTTCAGGTAACAAAAATTCTTAATTATCTCACATATAAATTAAGATTCTTTGAAACATGGTTAATTTTTGTTTAGGAGTTGCCATTGGGGCGGGGTGGCAGGCTCTTGTTGCCTATGTAAACATTGCATGTTACTACGTTTTTGGAATTCCTGTGGGTCTTCTATTGGGTTACAAGCTTGACTGGGGAGTCAAGGTAAGCCATTCTAAATCCTCTTTATTTATATTATACCATTACTTTTGATGTAGAATGATTAAGTATATAAGAATTATATCTTCTAATGGGAAGAGATAATTGATTTTAGAATAATATGCTAATTAATAATTGATCAAGTCTTCCAAATATTATTAGGGATCTTTATTGTTGATAATTATTGGTTTTCAGGGAATCTGGTTAGGAATGATATCAGGGACTATCCTCCAAACGTGTGTTCTTTTGGTGATGATTTACAAAACTAATTGGAAAGAAGAGGTAATTAGATATTATTATTCTCATGTATATTAACAATTTGCAGCAAATCCAAGACAATGTTTACTTTCAAGAATACATATAATTAACTATTTTTGAGTGACAAAATCGCAGGCCTCACTTGCCGAAGATAGGATCAGGACTTGGGGTGGACATAAAAAAGCAACTGTGAACGACAAAGAAAACGCAAAAGAAGAAACATGAAAATTGCAATAGGAGAATTGGTACGATATCAAGTAGATGTTTGAATTGAGGACAAAAAAGCTTTAGTTCTTTTAGAATATTCTATATAAATTGTTACAACGCCATGATTAACCTTTTTATTTTTATTTTAGAAAATAATACGCATAACCCTATTTTCCAGGGTAATAATTCACCCACATAAGTTTGGCAAATCAACTGACTTTAACTCATGTTTTTTTAAATCAGACTGTTTATTAAACAGGTGAAAGGTGAGAGCACTAGTTAGGTGTTAAAGGTTTAATCGTTGTCAAACTCAGAAATTATGTGTATATGGATCCGCCATTTTTATTTGTATGTGTATTAAAAATAAAAATTGCCCCATAAAAAAAATATGTATTGTTCTCATAAGATATATATTTTTTAAAATGAATGTAAAAAAAAAATTAATACTATTTTTCTACGTTATTCTTTTAATTTTTTTTATAATATTAACAAATAACAATGAAAAAATCATACAACATTTGTAAAAACAATAAATGCATAGAAAACAATTGTAATGTGTAGAAATTTAAATATTTTAAATTTATTTGATAAAATAATTACTTATTTAAATAAAATAAGTGATTATATATATTTTTAGTATGTTTATATAAACTGTTTCTACTTAAAATAATTTATTTTTTGTTTATTTAAAAAAATAAATTCTATCAATTTATTTTATAAATAAGTATTATAAATTTAATTATTTTTACTTAAAATAAATTATTTTTTATTTATTTAATGAAACAAATCCTTGACACACTGAGATTTCTTTTGTTTGACATTATGCATTTATTATAAGTTTGTAATATTTTTCAATGGTAAAAATATGATATAAATGATCAGTTTTAATTTGAATGCGCAAATCAATAACAATTTAATGCATATTCGATTTAAAGTAAAAAATAATCCATATAAATTGGATAAAAACAGAACAAAAACACATTTTTGCAAAAGTACTTTTGCTCCACACCTAATAGTTAAATAATAAAAAAATTCAATCAAGATATTTTTTAAAGAAGATTGTGTTTATAAATTTAACATTCAATGATTTTCAAACACGATTTATAATTTTAAATTTTTTTTTTTCTAGAAATCCATATAAAGTCTTTTTAAATCTTATAAATACTTTAAAATCTTATATTTTAAATTTAGAAAATCCAAATTACAAAATCCTAATTACATAAATTTTTTTAAAAAAATCTCTTTTTTATGCAAAAAAAAAAAATCTTTTAAAATTTTAATTCAATATATCCCCTTACATTCCAAGTACAACAATTTTATTTTCAAAAAACACAAATTAAGATTTGATTTAATCCATAAACGTTCTATTGGACAACAATTTTTCTCAAAGAAACACAACTTAAAATCAAATTGGTGCTTGAAGATTGCGGCTAAATTAGGAGCACGGCCAAGGAGGGAAGTAAAAGTGTCTAAAATAGGGTTTTTTGATGCAGTTTGGTTCCATTTTTTATTTTTAACAAAATGTCATCTAACCAAACATAAGAATAGTTCACAGCTCGATGCACAGGCGAAAAAAAAAAAAAGACTGTGTGCAAAGGAAAAGTGTCGAAATATAATTCACTTATAATCAACAATCACACAAATTCAGAAACAATCTGTAGCACTGAGACTTTCATGGAAGAAAACATACGCTATCAAACAAACACATTACATTAGCGCAGAACACAGAAACCAACATAGTGCAATAGTTAAAACTCGTAACAAAAAAATGTTCCTTCAATGAGTTTGAAAAATCAGTTATAATAATTCTCCCAAATTTCGTTTCCCTTATTCCAATAAATTTCCTCTAACAATTCATTAAAACCACAGAATTTTTTTCGCATAAACCCTTAATTAACCTAAATCCGACAAGAACAAAACACTAGAAAGCAACTAAAAACAAACACAATGTATCACTTGCAATATATAATATAAAAAATTATCCGAAACAAAACGAAAAACAAGACCTTAACTTGCAATGTATAAGAAAAAAGTGAGAAAACCTAAGCGGTGAGAAGAACAGCGCCACCGGCTTCCTTAATCTTCTTCTCGGCGATCTTGGAAATAAGCTTGGCCTTCACAACAAGGGGCTGATTTTGGGGAAGAACACCTTTTCCGAGGACCTTGAAGTACCCATACTGAGTCACGTCGATTACAGGGGCAGCGTCCTTCGATACAAGGGCTTTCTCCTTCGCCTCTTCGGGTAACAAAGACCAGAGCTTGTCGATGTTCACGATCGGGGCATAGAATTTGTTGCGGAGCTTGTGGAAGTACCGCATCCCCACCTTCCCGAAGTAACCGGGATGGTACTTGTCGAACAGAATCCGGTGGTGGTGCATTCCTCCGGCATTTCCCCGACCGCCGGGGTGCTTGCGGTGCTTTCCGACACGGCCGTGCCCGGCGCTCACGTGGCCGCGCTTCTTACGGTTCTTCTTGAATCGGGTCGTCATCTCTGCTCTCCGCGGCACGACCTAGGGTTTGTGATTGGGGAATTTATTGAGCTTGGTTTTGTTTTTTGCGCCTAGGGTTTGGATTTATTGGGCTTTTGTGAATATGGACTAGTGGGCCTAGTCTTACTACATCTTTAGTCAGGCATTTACTTTCTGCAGCGCCAAATTTACTTCTAACACCTCCCATTGCAATAACCTTTGTTTTTTGACTAGCCCAATTGCTCTAATCCCCAATATACATGACAGTCTCAAATCATAAAATAATTTACATGATTGTCTCAAATATTACTCGTCACACCCTTGTATACCACACTTTTATTTCTCATAATAAACTAAACTGTTTTATTTATTTTATCAATATAAATATTATTTAACAATTTTTTTATATATAAAATTATTATACAATGAGTTAAAAATATTATTTTATAATAAATATAATTAAATTAATGTTTAATATAAATTTTTAAACTTATAATTTATGTAATAAATAAATAGATTATTCTAAAATATTTATATAATTTACTATATTAATAGTGGGAACGGGTGTGGGGCGGGAATTACAATTCCTAACCCCAACCCCGTCCTCGATTTTTTTAAACGAGAAAAATCCAAACCCACGTCCGTATTCGATCAATTCAAATTTTTTCTGTCAATCGGGGTGAAAATGAAAATATCTCCACACATCCGAATTCAATTGTCATGCTTATTTAAGCAGCCTTGGAGGGCAACTCTACCGAGTATTAATTATGCGTGTACGTTTCTTCATCTCTACTCAAGGCACTTGCTTGCAAGTAATTTTTTGTCCCTCAAAGTGAAACTCTACTCGCAAGGTGAATACAAGAAAACTAATCAACACATTAATTTGTAGACACTTGAGCATCACACATTGCAGAATTTTTGTCATTATGGATAATGCTTTTCATTGTCAAATACTATTACGCAAACTTGCAGTGTTATTAACGAATTCTATCTTCATTTTACACGTGCCTCACGTATACAGTTAAAACCGGTACACAACAACCACTGTCGTGTGCAATTGCATTACTGGTAATATGCAAATATTATAAAGATCGAAAACGGCGTCGTTTGGTGGCATGTGTTTGTTTGTGGTGAACTAAAGAACACCAAGCATATTCAAGTCAGAAGCTGAACCATGCGATTCGCTGTTCTTCCTTCTCCGAGACACATGGTCCACAACATCATCGTACTCCTCTCAAGCTCATAGCATTATCCGAACCAACTCCAACTTCCTCTTCCTTCACTTCACCACCATGCCTCTTCTACTCGCACGCACCCCACCATCCTCACTTCCTCCAATCCCTCTTCGATACGCACGCACGCCACTAATCACGGCCTCTCAGAAGCGCTTCCCTCTCGCCGCAACGCGAATCGTTCTCTTCACTTCCTGGCGGCGCATTCTAGCAGCTCCTACTCATCCGAAGTGCGCCTCCGTCAACGGAGTTTCTGTTCCGAACAATCCAGAAGCTTCCGAAGAACAATTCTATGCTTCCGAGCTTCTCGACAGGATTCGTAAATGGCTCGGGTTTCTACCATCGATTCTTCCCGGCGGACGGTGGTGGGAATTCTCCGATGACGTTGACTTTCAGATGGTGGCGCAGCCGGTGACCGTGTGGCGCGCCCTCGGCAAAATGTGGGACCTTGTCGCGCGTGACAGATGGGTCATCCTCGCTGCATTCTCTGCTCTCACTGTTGCTGCAGTGAGTCCCATTTTTATTTTTTTTTGTGCCCATTTTGTGTGTTTTGAAGGTGGGATCAAAGTTGTGAGCTTTTGTTATGTGGGTTTCAGGTTTCAGAGATTTCGATACCGCATTTCTTGACGGCGTCCATCTTCTCGGCACAGGCTGCGGACCTTGCTGTTTTTCACCGGAATGTGCGCTTGTTGGTTGTGTTATGCGTGGTTTCGGGAATATGCAGGTCAAAATCTTGTATGGTCTAATCTCCCTTCTACTTGCTGACAGTCATGTCATGTGTTTTTTTTTTTTTTTGTTCTTAGTTGCTGATAGAATCTTCCATGAGAAAACACAATGGATTTACTTTTTAATCCATATATAGCATTATCTTTCTCTGTGTTTTGCTTTATAAGATTATGAGGAGTGAGGACAGCTTTTTATTGATATTGATCATAAAGCTGATGTTTGACTTGTAGCGTGTTTGGTTGCATAAACTGGATGTGTCTTTTCCAAACACACTATTGTTAAAGTAGATAAAAGTTGAACTTTTTTTGGTATGATCGATGATGCTCTTAGTACTGTTTCATTTGCAACTTTTTATGTTGCCGGTGGGGTGTGACCATTCTTAACAAGCATTTTCCTCTGCTTCAGTGGAATACGAGGTTGCTGTTTTGGCATTGCAAACATGATTCTGGTGAGTTTCTCTGTCTGATATTTGGGGATGGGGATTTCTTTGGTTCGTGTAAAATACACTAGAGAATAATGGAATAAGAGCTATAGTTATCAAATCAAGACTAAGTACTTGAGCAAGAGCCATTTTGCAGCCTCCCCATTCCTGATGCTTTGACTTTGTGTTTTCTTCTACTCTTTGGTGTATGTGACTTTTCAAATTTTGGAAATATGTGCAGGTTAAGAGAATGAGAGAAACACTATACTCTTCTCTTCTTCTGCAGGTTTGGCTGCACTTAATAACTGATATCTCTTACTGCATTCATTTATTTCCTTTGTTTGTTGTAAGATTTAACTCAGCAATGCCCTTATTGTAGGATATATCATTTTTTGACAATGAAACAGTAGGTGATTTGACAAGTAGGCTTGGGGCAGATTGCCAACAAGTGTCAAGGGTTATCGGAAATGATCTTAACTTGATATTGCGCAACGTTCTTCAGGTTGATTTAGTTATGATAGATGTAATGCTAGTAAAACTTATCTCACATATTGGAGGCTTTAATTGGGTTTTCTCATCTTGTTAGGGGGGAGGTTCATTAATCTACTTGTTGATTTTATCTTGGCCACTTGGTTTATCTACATTGGTGGTATGCTCCATATTATCAGCAGTTATGTTACGTTATGGAAGGTAAGCTCTTGGTTGATTTTCTTCAAATTCATCCTTTAAAAACATTATTTTCCATTTCTGGTTCTTGCAATTGACTAGTTGAAGTAGCATGTCTGATGATGAAAATATCAAACAGAATGTGCATTAATGTTAATCATGTTGACTTGTTCTTAATTAATTCAATTAGTAGACTCTAAATAATTGTCATTTCTAGATATTTATAAGTTTGTAAAAAAGAAATTTTGATGCTTGAGTTCCGTTCTAGGCTTCTACCATTCCTTGTTTGTCTCCTTTATCTCACTGGTATTGATTTGGTCACAAATTTCTGCATAGGTACCAGAAAAAGGCAGCAAGGTTGATCCAAGAAGTCACTGCTTCTGCAAATGATGTAGAATAAGATGCATTATACTATAATTTGTTTTATATTTCCTAATTGCCATTGTAATAACAATTTTCTCATAGGTAGCTCAAGAGACATTCTCTCTTATTAGAACTGTACGAGTGTATGGAACAGAAGAAGAAGAACATGAAAGGTGATGATGCTATTAGAGTTATGTCATATTTATTGTTTTTTCATTCCTTTTTTTGTTTTTTTTTTGCCTTCTTCACATGCATCTTGTCCATTTCTATCTACAGGTATAATTTTTGGCTGGGGAAATTAGCTGACATAAGCTTGCGACAAAGTGCTGCCTATGGAGTTTGGAATTTTAACTTTAACATGCTTTACCATTCAACTCAGGTATAACTAATGGTTTCTAAAATCATTATCTTTATCTATTTTCTTTATTTATTTAATTTTTTCTCCTTTAAGCCTATAACCTTACTCTGGAAGAAAGTTTGCTAGGAATAGTAATCAATATTTTTTTTGAAGTTTAGTTAAACCTTTATAATTGACTTGTGCTTTTATTGAAACATTAAATCTCATAGGTTATCGCTGTGCTATTTGGAGGAATGTCTATTCTAGGGGGTCATATCACAGCTGAGAAACTTACAAAGTTTATATTATACAGTGAATGGTTAATTTATTCTACCTGGTGGGTGGGAGACAATATATCCAATTTGATGCAATCGGTTGGGGCTAGTGAAAAAGTATTCCACTTAATGGATCTCTCATGTAGCAGCCAGTTCATAGAAAGAGGCAAGCATTTCTCTGCTCAAATATTTCATATGAATAAACATCTTCAATAGATAAATAAATAAGAGAAAAGAGAAACTCATGGGAAACATCATGAATTCCTGCATAACATTTTGCCTCTGTTTAAATTTTACTATACTGAAGTTTGAGTTTAACTTTGTTGCAGGGGTAAAATTGCAGAGGTTAACAGGGCGTATTGAGTTTCTGAATGTATCTTTTCACTATCCTTCAAGGCCAACGGTAGACCTCTATTTCTAACACCTTTGTTTTGTCTTAGAGGTGAAGCTTGTATATTTTCTACAGTTTTTGTTCCTCAGTTACTTTAGTGTAGGATGAATGCTGCTACAATAGGAATAAAAAAGTTCATTGCTGAGATTTTAGGCACTCCCCTCCCCTAAAAAAAAGTGGGTGCATACATTGTTCTCTTTTGTAGTGTAAGTCGTATGGGGAGATATGCATTGAAGTTGTATAGCGTCTTACATGCACTTTAGGAAAATGCATGTTCAATATAAAATTAATGCTGATGGGAATTTTTTACACTAAACTTAAAAACCATTGACCTCTATTTCCATTTAGGGTTTAAGATTATCATTGTTATTTGTCAGTTTTACTGGCTTCAGTAGTGTCAGCTATTGTAACAGGTATCTGTAGTGCAACATGTGAACTTTGTTGTCCATCCTGGTGAGGTGGTTGCAATAGTAAGAAACTGCTTCTCATCTCTTCAATTCATTCCTTCCCTGCACTATGGATAAGAGATTATTCTGTTGTTTCCTTTGATTTGTGGCATAGGTTGGACTTAGTGGTAGTGGAAAAAGCACATTGGTGAATCTTTTGCTCCGTCTCTATGAGCCTACAAATGGTCAGGTAGAGTTAGTTTATCTCATTAAAATAGAGTGGACTTGTATCGTATGGTTGGTTTAAAAAATATTGAATTCACAAAAAAAGGATTATGAAAAAGAAAAAGCTTTGTTGCAGATTTTGATAGATGATATCCCTCTTAAAGACTTGGACATCAAGTGGTGGAGAGAGAGAATTGGATTTGTGGGCCAGGTTCTTAAGTTACCAACATAGAAAAAATTCAGTGAGTATATATAGCTCTTCTCTTACCAAAAAAGTTGTTTATACAGGAACCCAAACTCTTCCGAACGGATATTAGTTCAAACATCAGATATGGATGTACGCAAGATGTAAAGAAGGAGGATATTGAATGGGCTGCAAAGCAAGCCTATGCCCATGATTTTATCTCAGCACTTCCCAATGGTTATGAAACACTTGTTGATGATGATCTGTTAAGTGGAGGACAAAAGCAGCGAATCGCTATTGCTAGGGCCCTTCTTAGGGACCCAAAAATATTGATCCTTGATGAAGCCACTAGTGCACTGGATGCTGAAAGTGAGCATAATGTCAAGGTGTGCCTCTGAAACTACTAAGCCAGATGGAAATTAGACACACTAAATTTTGAAGTGTGAGAAAGATTGCAAAGATATTGATGCTTTACTTTCCATAATATGTAGGGTGTTCTTCGATCTGTTAGAAGTGATTCTGCAACCAGAAGTGTCATAGTCATTGCACACAGGTAATAATTTGCTTGATGTGAATTAACTGAATTAAGTGGCATTCCAGTTTTGAAGTGTATGACCTTCCTTACAGGCTTTCTACCATACAAGCAGCTGACAGGATTGTGGTGATGGATGGTGGTCAAATTGTTGAGGTTGGTAAAGAGTTTATTTATTTTGAATGCCCTAAAATATTCATATCAGTATTCCTTTTTTTCGAAACTTATCCTTAAAACTCACGTGAAAAGTTGGGTTTAGAAGGTTATGCATGTACTCTTTTTTTTGTCTTATCACGAGTATCCTTCAGTCCACTGGACCAAAGACTAATCCCGCTCATGATACTGTCACTGCCGCTGGTTAATGAATTGGACTCCTTAAACTCTTCTACTGGATCATGATGGATATAACATAGGATAGACCATGAAGACAGTAATTGTAGCCATATTTTTATTTGGTTTAGACTGAGCCTTGGTGCATTGGCAAGGTTGTTGCCTTGTGACCTAGTGGTCACTGATTCAAATCCTGGAAACTGTTTGGATTTAAATATTTAATGTGCTTGAATGAAAAAAACTATAATTATATTTTCATATCTTTTCTTTGCCCTGATCAGAAACATAATTTTCATTGACTTCTGTCGATGCAGATGGGAAGTCACAAGGATCTTCTCTTAAAAGATGGTTTGTATGCACGGTTAATCAGAAAACAGGCTGATGCCATGGCATGATTTGTGTTTCCACAGCAGATATTCTATTTCTCTTCTGGCTTCTTTTTAAAGGCAGTACAGACAGTGAGGCAGCACATTTTTTTTCTTGTTGCTGACCAATGTATTTTTAGTATTATAAAGGAAAATTGGTGAAGTTCTCAGCAAAGAAGGAAGCTGCAGAAGTTTTGGTTTAAAATGCATAGCGGCTTTAGGAAGATTTCACCCTATCAGATTCTAAGGCTGGCAGATGCAAAAGCAATGCAACTAGGTCGTTAGGGGTGTTCATAGTCATACTGCCAGTGATCGGATAGACTGTTCATTTTATACCTGTAATTTAAATGTTTAGCTCTTGGAAAACATTCTCTCACTTGCCCATGTTTGATGGCACTTTATACTCATGTTAATGTCTATACTATAGTATAAATTGAGTCTCAAAGGAATACGGCAAAGTGCCTATTCATATCTATGGCTGAAATTCACATTATTTTTCTGATAATGTAAAATACATGGATAACATGGACGATATAAAACTTTACTGTATAGTTGTATCTATGTCGATCACCTGTAACGTAATGTACATTTTATCTTAATTTAACCAAAATGTAAATTTACTTATCCTTTTTACTTTATACATAGAAAATAAAATATTTCAGAGGGACCAACAAATCTTCACTATGTGGAGAAAGTAACAAGGCAAACAGGAATTTCAGGCTGATACAAGCAACAAAAATTCCTTGACTATATGCGATGAGTACAACCGCTTAGTGACTACATATGTCATGTGTGGAACAACCTGAAACAAAGTTGGCATTATCTTTCTTTGGCAGATATTTATCTATCTATTTATTTATTTTCAAACGGTGCTTGATTCCTTAGACCTATGGCATGAGAAAATGTCCAAGTAGCTAGCTAGGTTTATGGTAGTAATAACAAGTAAAGTTCCTAATACAAGAATGTGACTGGCTCTGGCACAGCATCAAGCGATATGTAGTTAATACCAAACGTGCAAACCCTCGTTTTCATCATCACTCTTATGTGATGAAAATATCAAGTTTTACACAGCCGGCCACAAGAAACAAAAATCACCAATACTATATAATGTTCAAGCAGTATTTCACTATACTCGTTCATTACTTGCCAACATTGTGAAGCTATGCTGAAGCGTGTTGCTCACTCTTTAGGCCTAGTGGATAATAAAAATCCAAGAAGAAAGAGCAAAGTGAGAGGAATAACCAAGACACCCTCTGAAGTTGGCTTGAGATCAAAGGATTTATATGTGAAGGTAGTTCATCAGGGTGGAACACAAGATGTGTATCACCATGCATTTCCAGCGTCGAAGCTGATGGCGAAGTATCTGGGGACGTGTGTTGCAAGAGAACAAGTTTTCATGGCTCCTCATCACTCAGTGCTAAGGCCAGAGGAGCATTTGCAGCTTGGTCACAAGTATGTCATAATCTCATGCAGAGATGTAGAGAAACTGAGGCGTAAACATCCTCAGCATGGCAAAACCAAGGAGCATAATGGGGTGGCAGCAACATTGGAACCAAACATCATTAGTGGACACAAACCAAAAGAGAATATTGACAAACTCAGTGTCCCAAATGAGATTATTATTAACACAAGGATATCTCTATCTCCTAGTGAATGCAACAAAATCCATGAGAATGGTGAAGTCAAAGAAGCAAAAGGGGATGTAGAGGAAGTTCATTATTGCTCTGCAAAGGACTTTTATGTTGGCAAGGATAAGTCATCAAGATATTCAAGACGAAGAGGAATAAAAGTGAAGAAGCCTTTTTCACCACCTCTTCCAAAGGGAAGATCTTATAGGGGTTTGGGATGGCAACCCAACCTTGTCACTGTGCAAGAGCTCTCTCCATGATATTTCTCTTATGGTTTTTTTCTTTTTACAACTCCTATTAGTATTACTGTAAGGTATTATTCAGGCTTACCATTTTTTAATGTTGTTAATTTATACATTGGAACTTTAGACTTGAGAAAGGATTATGCTAGAGGATACTTTTTTAGATCCTCAAAAGAAAATGAGATAAGAGACATGCTGTTTTGTCTTTACCAATACAAATCTGTGTTCTATGTTTCCATTCTCTTCAATCATTTAAAAGAAAAACAACCTTTGAATGTGAACACTGAGATGATTTAGTTTTCAAAAGTTTGAATCTTAGATTTTAATTTATTTTCGGGATGCTCTTCACATCCTTTTACTTTCTGATTACAGGAAAACATCTGAGAAACATAGACACTTATCTTTTCTTGAATCATTCTACACTGAGTGATTATTTTAGAAAAAAAAAAAATCACTTACTGTTTCAAGCTGCTTTTTCAAAGCAAGGAATACAGCATTGTCTTAGAAACTCAACATAAGGTGTTTGAAATAAATGAAGGTTATATATGATTATATTCAAGAAAGAGATAAAAGAGAAACTTCCTATCGAGTTAAAACTGTGCAAGCAATTGATGCATTTAATGTGTTCCGTGTTGAGATCTTGAATCGTGGTCCACATAGCATACAAGGAGACTGAATCTAACCCAAAGAAATTTCCATCTTGTTAAATAATTACCATATCTTTTGAAAAGAATTATTTCCTCAAATCTCTCGCACCAAAAATAATAGAAAGAGAGTTAATAGTGTCATTGATTGATTGTAAACAGAGGTGCATTGCACCTCTAGATGAATTTTACTTGAATAGGAATCAGAACACTGTAGAATTATTTAAGTTCTTATAGAATTATTGAGTGAATTATAGACTTGTAATTTTGTTCAGATGGAGTTGAGTTATACAGCACGATCTCTTCACAAGCTTTCAATATGATTTTCGAATGACTATTTGGTTGTCTGGCTCCTAGCCAATGCAGAGAGAAAGAGGTCACTTGCAATAAATTCGATGCTCAAGTTAATGAAAGTCAAAGGTATAAGGTGATTAAGAATTAAGATACAAATCATACTTAAATCAAAAGTTTTGAATTAATACTTCTCATTCCCACAAAACATGTCTGTTCAAAACCAACCATAATTCTAATGTTTTTTTGTATAGCCTCTCCTTTGATAAGGTATGTTTTATTTGTGATAAAATAGTTATCTTCATTCGAACAAAATAAGCAGAGTCTCTGAATATTATCTTAGGCCTATCTTATCTATTGAACCTAACTCAACCTAAGTTAACAAGTTGTCAAGTAAAGTAATACAACTTGTCTCATAATTGTTGTATCTACGGAGATACCTAATAATATAAAAGCACACAATTTCTCCATTTAGACATTATTTCGTAAGGATTACTTGTGTTAGTCTTCTTATATACACATTCAGCATAGCACTTATAAATTAGTGTCACTTCGAGTATTAATTAAAGTCCCTTTTGCATGCAAACTTCTTTCACATATGGAAGTGGTCATGCTGGCAAGGCTTACCCAATTGTTATTATTATTTTTAGTCTAGAATATAACATGCAAAAAAGAAATCACAATCACATCTTGTATATATATTACATACAAATTGCGAAGGTGCAGAAAACCAATCATATAAAGAGAGATTCAATTATATGGACTATATACATGACAAATTTTATGGGACCGCCATAATTCTTTCATATATATTTTTCTCTAAATAATTTATTTCCACTCATTTTCACTCCAACCGTATTATTTGAATTATCTTCCTTCATTCATTCCCTCAAGCTGATCAGAATTCACAAGACAAAGAAGTACTCACTCATTTATGCCATTCAAGGAACCGAACCATATATAGTACTCTTATCTTTTCATTCAAAATAATAATAAGGAAATTGGGGGAAAGAAAAGAGCATCACGCATCCAATTAAGCCCCGGTTCATTATGAAAGTAGAGTTCAAAAATAGATACCCCTGGTTGAAACTTGACTTGTCTGATCGTCTCATGTATGTAGGTGCATCACCCATTAACCTGGGAGCACATGGTGGGCTCCATTTGAACAAATAGTGCTGATAGCGGGTTCACAAGTGATTTGTAAATCTGTCGAAAAATTTATCTAATATTTTTTAATGGAAATTCTTCTATTCCAATATAGTTTGTAATGTTTGTTGCATTTACAAAACTCAAATCCAATACTGAGGAAACCTAATTCATTATTACTCGGACTTCATAATTTAATATGATTAATTTGGGTGAAAAAATAACTTTTTCATGTTATTGGTATAAAATAATCTATATATGAATAAATTATTTTTTTTATTGATACAAAATATTGATGGATTCGTAGATGATTAATCTTCATAAAAAATATGTTTAATCATTTTTAATAAATTTATTTTCTTTCAATCAAGTTGGTTTAATTCATAATACTTGAATTTAAAATTTTATATAAGAAATCAAATTTATTATCATACGAACTTCAGAATTTAATATAATTAATTTTACTGTGAGATAAAAAAATTTTAATGTTAAATGTGGATAAGATCATGGGATGAAATTAATCTAAATTATATATTAAAATATGTATGTTTATTAAAAATGTGAGAATTATTTTTTGTTAACTTCAAACAAAGACGTGCAGTGATACCAAGGATGGAGATTTAGTCAATTACTGAGATGGAGATCGTTGATAAGTCTTTTTTTTTTTTTTTTCATTGGAAAAAAGAAGGAACAAAGCTAGCCAACAACATTTTTTTATTATGAATGCAACAGATCTCATCAATCATACTGATATTCTATTATGAATGTTTCATATTAGCTGTATTATTTCCTTATTAATACCATAGCTGTCAATACTTATGTTTAGGCTTGATTTAGGGAAATTTTATTATTTTGTATAGCTTTCAGGTTTTATATATATGCAGTTGTAAAACATTTGTAATTATCTAAGGAGAATACAGATCCATTTTTCAATATGGCATCAAAGCACGATCTTAGAAAGTCCGAATTGGAGAAGACTCATACCTCCAATGAAGGAAAGAGTCCAGTTGCTCTCACCCCAATTTCACCATACTATCTCAGTACTTTGGATAATCCGGGAACACCTCTAGTTGCAGCCACTCTCAAGGGAGAAAATCACCGAACATGGGCA
The DNA here is from genome assembly GCA_014843725.1 of Amphicarpaea edgeworthii. Lineage (NCBI taxonomy): Eukaryota > Viridiplantae > Streptophyta > Magnoliopsida > Fabales > Fabaceae > Amphicarpaea > Amphicarpaea edgeworthii. The sequence goes on along the minus strand of CM026324.1, from coordinate 2,356,331 downwards.
CGTTCAATGAAGACGGCACTTCGTACAAAAATGAAGTTAGGTTTCATTGATGGAACAATCACAAAACCAGGAAAGAAGACAGCAGACTATCTCAATTGGGAGAAGGCGGATTCAATGATGATGGCTTGGATCATAAACGCTACTGATCCGAAATTACATGGTAGCATATCTCACGCAACAATAGCCAGGGATCTATGGCTTGACCTTGAAGAGCGCTTTACTCAAACCAACGCACCAAGGATCCATCAATTATGGCGAAACCTTTGTCTTATGTAGAAGGATGATGAATTGAGTGTAACCAAATTTTACACCCAATTCAAAGATCTCCTTGATGAGTTGAGTGAACTTCAACCCCTGCCTGAATGCACTTGTGGAGCATCAAAAGAGTTGATGCAAAGGGAAGAGGGCCAGCGTTTACATCTATTTCTTGGAAGTCTAGATAATGAGCAATATGGGCATGTCAAAACTTCCATTCTAAACGTGGAACCATTGCCATCAGTTCGGCGTGCATTCAACCACGTCTTGAGGGAAGAAGCACGCATCAATGCCGAGAAGGAGAAAGTGAATAACAAGACAGATCAAGGAGCAACTTTCCACTCATATTCAGGAAGCAAGCAGAAAAGAGATGGATTTAGACAGAAGTGTGATCATTGTGGAAAGGATGGACACGTCAAAGCCCGGTGTTTTGAGATAATCGGGTATCCTTCAAATTGGGATACTCGAAGAACGTAGCGATTGAACAACAACAAGTTCAAAGGAAATATGGTTGCACATACAACTCATGCTGATAAAGATGATGGAAATGTGGAGAATACAAGTCACGCCCTACATGGAATGCGGATGAAGAATGTGGGATCATCATCATTTGCTGACATGGCTGGACCTAGCCACGAGGAGGATGATTGGATCGGGTAGCATACATAATGGGGTTTATGTGTACAAGGAGATGATGCAAGGATCTGCTTTTACTACAAGCCAGAAAGATGATACCACCCTTTGGCACTACTGCAGAATGGGGCACCCCTCAGCACAGTCTCTTCAGCCCCTTTCAAGTTTGATAAATTGTAGTTTTAATTCTAGTGAATTAGATTGCTGTGACATATGTCACAAGTCAAAGCAACACATACTTCCTTTTCCTCATAGTATTAATAAAGTTGAGAGAATTTTCAATTTAGTTCATTGTGATTTATGGGGGAGATATAATACACCTTCACATAATGGGTCTCATTATTTTCTCACTTTAATGGATGATCGTAGTCATGGGATTTGGGTTTATTTGATAAAAAATAAGACTCAAACCACTGACATATTGATCAATTTCTACAACATGATAGAGACACAATTTGGTGTGAAAATTAAAAGAATCCGTAGTGATAACGAGACAGAATTCACCAATATGAACATTCAAACATTCTTCAAACTAAAGAGAATAGTTCATGAAACATCATGTGTCGCCACACCTCAACAAAATGCGCGTGTGGAACGAAAATACAGATACATTCTGAATATCGCAAGAGCCTTAAGGTTTCAAGCAAATCTTCCTATTCATTTTTGGGGAGAATGCATATTGGTTGCAACTCACATTATAAATAGAACACCTACTGTAGCAAACCAAGGCATCACACCATATGAGATACTTTTTGGAAAATCACCATCTTATGGTCATTTAAAGATATTTGGTTGCTTGTGTTATGTTGGCACGAGTACAAAGATGAGGGACAAATTCGATCCAAGAGCAGAAAGGTGTATCTTTGTAGGCTATCCACAAGGACAAAAAGGTTGGAAAGTCTATAATCCTAAGACATGCAAGATCTTCACTTCACAAGATGTGGTGTTCTATGAGCACATTCTGCCATATGTTATGCATGACAAAGGGTCGACAACAAAGTCGTCAAGTTTTGTTTTTCATGACATCTCTGGACAACAAGAAGAGAATAATCATGATGAAGTGGAGAGCAATGAAGGCCAAGAGAATCAAGGAGACATGGGTGCATGTCAAATGGAGGGTCAGAATGAGGAGACAAATGCATTTGAGATAGAACATCACAATGAAAGGGTAACAGACCTCCCATCATGCACAAGACAGCCACCAAGTTATCTCCGAGATTATCATTGTTATGCAACACACAAGAACCCCATAAACATGCTCGTGACTCAGTCACACTTCTCAGGTAAAGTCTACCCTATCACCAATTTTATCAATAATAATTGTTATTCTCGCAGCCATCAGGCCTACCTTGCAGCAGTCCATAGCACTGAAGAACCTCAAAGCTATCAAGAAGTCATGAAGAAACCAGAATGGCAAGAAGCCATGGCAAATGTAACTCAAAGCTCTTGAGGATAATGGTACACAGGACCTGACATTGCCACCATCGGGAAAGAAAATAGTGGGGTGTAGGTGGGTCTACAAAGTGAAGTACAAAGCCTCGGGAGAGATTGAAAAATATAAGGCACATCTTGTAGCCAAGGGATACACACAAGTAGAAGGAGAAGACTTCAACGAAACATTTGCACCTGTAGCCAAAATGACTACTGTTCGTTGCCTTCTTACTGTTGCGGTAGCGAAAGGATGGGAATTACACCAGATGGATGTAAGCAATGCTTTTCTGCATGGAGATCTAGAGGAAGAAGTTTATATGTAGGTTCCAAATGGTTATGATACTCCTAAAGCAGGGATGGTTTGGCTGGTTGAGAAAATCTCTATATGGATTGAAGCAGGCCTCATGAAATTGGTACTCAAAGCTCTCCCAAGCACTTATAGAATATGGTTTCCAAGAATCACATGCAGATCATAGTCTTTTTACTTATTCAAGAGAAAGAAAATTCATGGCAGTTTTGGTCTATGTTGATGATCTTGTGATTGCTGGTAATTGCTGTAACACATGTACCAACTTTAAACAATATTTGAGAAGGTGTTTCCACATGAAAGACCTTGGGCCTCTTAAATATTTTCTAGGTCTAGAGCTCGCACGAGGATCAACTGGATTGTTTATATGTCAGCGTAAATACACTTTAGACATTTTGGATGAATGTAAGATGCTTGATTGCAAACCTTCGACTTTTCTAATGGAGCAAAATCAAAGGTTAGCTTTGGACTCGGGACCAACATATTCGGATCCTCCTCGCTATCGAAGACTCATTGGTCGTTTGATTTACTTAACTATAACACGTCTAGAGATTACTTATTCGGTTCATATACTAAGTCAGTTCATGCAATCCCCTCAACAAGCGCATTGGGACACAGCCATGCGAGTGCTACGGTATCTCAAATCTACACCGGGACAAGGTATCTTATTACCTAAGGAAAATGATCTTAAACTTATGGCCTATTGTGATTCAGATTGGGCATCATGCCCACTGACTAGAAGATCAACTTTCAAATATCTAATGAAATTAGGATCAGCTCCTATATCATGGAAAACTAAAAAACAGTCCACTGTGTCAAAGTCATATAGTGAGGCAGAGTATAGAGCCATGGGTCATGCTGTAAGTGAAGTCATTTGGTTGCGGGGCTTATTATCTAGTTTACAAGTCCACTGTGACTCACCAACTATGTTGTTTTGCGATAATCAGGCTGCCATACACCTTACAGAGCCAACCCCGTATACCACGAATGAACGAAACACATAGAAGTATATTGTCATTTTATTCATACACATTTGTAAGAAGGTACAATTTCTACTAGTTATGTTCCCACCAAGAAACAACAAGCAAATATTTTTACCAAAGCTCTAAGTGCAAAATAATTCCAGGAGTTAACATTCAAGTTGGGTGCTCATAATCCTCACACTCCAACTTGAGGGGGAGTATTGGAGAATAAACAACAACATTTTATTGTTATGAATGCAACAGATCTCATCAATCATACTGATATTCTGTTATGAATGCTTCATATTAGCTGTATTATTTCCTTATTAATATCATAGCTGTCAATACTTATGTTTAGGCTTGATTTACGAGAACCTTATTATTTTGTATAGCTTTCAAGTTCTATGTATGTATAATTGTAAAACATTTGTAATTATCTAAGGGAAATACAGATCCCTTTTTCAATACTATACCTCAGCAGGTCGTTTATTATTAAATTACATATAATTGTTATTATAGTCTAAAGTTTTTGAATATTGTAAACAATTTCTCTAATCCCTAACTTAAAAATAAAATAAAGCCAATGAACATGGCAAAGTGCACTATTATTTAGTATACTGGTCTTGCGTCAGCTCAAGGAGAAGGCGGCGGATATGCTTTATGCCTTTTTAATTTTAACAAAAGGAAATAATAATATAAATTTATAATTTTGTGGATGAAATTGGACTTCTATACATGGTTGATGCTTTTTAATTTTAATAAAAGGAAACACGTAGAGTGGCATTTGGATTTGCATTTCTTAAAAAAGACTCATTGTGTGTGAATAAAAAAAATATAATTGTAGAAGGAGATTATATATTAGAAGTGGTCAATTAAATACTTTAATAAAAATTAATTATTAATAAAGTTGGTGATTATTTCATATATATAACATGCATGATATAAAAAAAAAATCTAAATAGTTACCTTATATCTTTAATTCTTTCAAGATTATCTAGACAGACAGCATTATCCGTTTAAAAGGAGAATATATAAACAAAATAGGAGTCAGTGAGCTAACCTAAGAGTAGACCCCATGAGCATATGTTGGGAGTTGACGGGATATATGAAAGTTACCACGCCCAGGATAATTGAGGCACCTCATCGATCAGCATATATAGTTTATACTAATTTTGTAATAGTTTTTAACTTTATTATTCTTAATTTCCTAAAATTAGAAATATAAATTAGTATATAGTGTGTTGCGGAGAATTAATACTATACCAACAAGTCATTAAGTGGTACTGAGACTCTTAAGGAAGTAAGATCTCACATTCAAGATTTAGATGAAAAAAATATGATTATGAAAAAATATCTCAACAAATGATATATGTAATGATAGTATATTATTTCCGTCGATAAAGTGGTAGAAATTAAGGGAACAACACCGATATATGTTTATTCTTATCTAATAAGCTGCGTTAGTGATGGGTTAGGAAAGGCAAGAAAATCGAATCTAAAGAACTACTAGAAATCACTTTGCCTGGTTGCAATTACTTAGCTGGTCACTGTTTTACATTTGTTTGCTATGTGTTTGGCTGTTCCCTTGATCGTTCTTCAGCCACGTGTATTAATTTTGGTTTCAAATGTGTAGTGGTATTTGGTTCTTTTTATTTTGCTCTTATGCTCACCTAGTACCCTCTAGGTGGTTGTTACTTACTTGGGTGCTGACAATGAATTGTTTTGGGCTTACTACTGTCTTTACCATTGGATTCAATTTAAGATATATATGTTTTCTGTTTTCATGATCTGGGTTGGAGTATTCTTTCATGCATGTAACATTTGATTAATTGGTATATATATTCAAATGTAGTAAGTACCTTCAGGATTATATATTATAACAAACATTTAATTTAAAAGCTAAGCCTACTATAGTTGAAAACTAATTATAAAGGATGGTGATTCTAAGTAAGATCTCATGCCAGGACAAAGTAAACGAAAAGAAAAATTAAAAAAATGTAGATAAAACGATCAATTATAATATATTATCTTTATATATATATATATATATTCCAGACTTATCCAGTAGAAAAACAAAATTGAACATAACACAGTTCCTTATGGAGGCTTATCAGTTATCACTAGGAATCAGCCATGACCATGTGAGCTGATAAAACAAAATGTTTGTCACTCATTCTTTTTCCTAAAGGTGATCATATTTATATGTGATGAAAATATATATATATAGCTAGTAGCTACCCTGCCATTTTTCTTTTGTTCACTAGTGTTTAATTTCCTAAAAAAGAAAATTGGCTTCCAATTTCCTTGATGAAAATATGCATGGGGTTATAGTCTTGTTGATAACTAATGGAGAAGGTGTAGGAAATAATTGAGTTAGCATTTCACCTAATTAATTCTTTTAGACTTCAATATTAATTTAAATTTAAAATAAAAAAAATTCAAAAAATAAAGAAAAATAATAGGAAAATTAAAAGAGCTCGAAATAAATTGAATAGTTACCAAAACCTTTTGTACATTATTTGAAGAACTTATACTTCTACTTTAAATTTATACAATTTTTCTTACAACTCAGGAGAAGTATGAAAATGAATATAAAACAACATGAATAAAATAAATAAGTGAGACAAAAAATACGTAATAAAATAAAATAATGAATAATATATATACCTTAATTATATAAGTTTCACATCATTGGAATTGAATTCTCTCCTTTTGACGTCATGTGAGTTTTAATTTATTTGTTATGCGCGTTATCTTTCTTCCCCTGTACCAAAGAATTTTTTTCAATAACATTAATTTTGTGCTGGTTTGTGTGTATAACTAAAACTCGATGACAAAATATTTTTCTAAGAACTAAAGATAACATAAACTTTTTTTTTTTTTTCTAAAATGTATGAGGAAATAGTTTATGTACGTATTGATCGATAGTGGAAGGAAATTTTATATTATCATATAATTATAGTATTATATATATATATATATATATATAATAATAATAAATTTGTTAATTTTTATTATAATTATCAATTTATGTTTGATTAACAATGTAAATTTTTTATACTTATAGTGAATAGAAATTAAACTCAAACCATTTTTTTCTTAGTGAAAACTGAACATCATTATACAAGAAGGTTTTAGTGTTTTGTAAGACAAAGTTTTGGTTTGCTGTTTTGGATTGGCTATAGAACAATTAATTTGGAGACTAATTATATCTTATGGTAACATCACATAATTTTATTTTTATTTTTTACTTTTTTTTTTAAGAATTTCCTATTTTCTTGTGCCCTGTTCTATATACAGATATATCTTAATTTCCATTGTGTACATGTGTCAATCAATGATTTGCCCAAACCACAGATATCCTCATATCCATTGTTCATCAAGTCGAGAACTTCTCGACAATCTTTCACCAACGACATAGATCAAGAGATATTGGCTAAGCTAACTACCAACATTAAATTCATCAAAGAATTGGATGCGTCCAATTATACACAGTATATTCATGGTGTCATTGCAGAAGATATTGTAAATTGTAATGGCAATTGTTCATACAAATGGAATTGATCCTGTGGCACTCGTAGGACCACACGGTTCGTTCTCCAATGGAAAAAAGCGTTAAATTGTCATCCATCATCTTAAGCTCTCTACCACCATGCACCATATCTTGATTAATAATAGAAATTTCCCTTTCTTATAATTGTGGCATATTTTTTTTTTATCATTTTTTAAATAAATATTATCCGTGTTCCCGGGAATAAATATTATCCTATTGAAAAAATAAGAAAACAACAAGATCCCCAAAAAAGGCAAAAAGAAAAAAAAAGAAAAAAGTACCCAAATTCCTGTGAAAGATGTTGCATTCATACATACAAAATACAATATACGCAACTATTTAAAATTGCCTGAATTCGTGTAAAAGAAATATTAATATAATTGTGAATGAAATTCCAAAATTAAATTTATTTAGATATAAATCTTAATATTTTTTTATTAAAAAAAATAATCTGTGTTTATCTATTTTTAAAATTTTAATTAAAAGTCATATATATATATATATATATATATATATATATATATATATATTTGAAGTGTAATCAACATATCTTACATTAATAACTATTGATATAAGTATTAACGATTTGTGTTTATTAATCACGTTAGATTGTGAAAAAAATTTAACTTTGCACACTTTCAATTTTTAATTAATCTGATTTCCATTAAGATTAGTAGTAAAATTATTTGATACTAATATCGTATTAAAAAAAAAATCAAGGGTCCAACTGTCCAAGTACATGATGCCATCATAGAAATAGAGCTATTGTGGGAGCCACATGGAGCATCTCATCTCAGCAGCGGGTCAAGGTTATCCTTGCAACTGGGTGTGGAACCCATCAGTTCCATTCAGATTGCTATGTATGAATAGGACTTGATATATATGGCTGCACACCATTACGTGGCCTCTCAGTTACACCATATAAACTCTTGTGATGCTCTATTATTACAGTTAAATTCAATTCTTTTTTTAAGATAAGTTCCATATCTATTCTGCTATCCTCAACTTATGAATCTGCAAATACTTGGCTTTCGATCGCCCAAGGACGAATTCGTGTGGCCTTAATAATACTGTATATACAGCAAATTAAACTTACCACAGTAACATGAAAATTGATTTTTTATTTTATTTTCAATATATAAGGACTAGATTAGTGAAGCAAAGAAGATAGCATCTAGCTAACTAATTAACAATTAACAATATTTGATACATGCGCCTACCTAAATTCATCGTCACTTTGGATGAAGATGGTTCACAATATGTATAAAATAATTAATCATGCATGAAGAGGGATCAAAGATGCGTTTTTTATGCTTTGACGACTAAACCAACCAAAACCTTTCGTGTGTATATATATATATATCTTCTAACACTCGTGAAATGCATGGCTTAATTACTTAAAAATGAAAAAAAAAATGTGGTTAGGCAAAGTAGGGGATCAAATAACGAGAAAACTACATATTGTGTTAAGTTGAATTATTTGAAAATCCTTTGCAAATTGCGTATCTTGATAGTGCTCTACAACAATCTTTTAAGAACAGAAAACACTGGTAATAAGGGGGAAATTGAATGATTGAAGTATGAGTATTTTTCTTATGAAAATTGTGTTTCAATTACTAACTCACAAAGTAATCACTATTTAAACTTGTATTTTGGATGAAAAAAATATTTAATTACATCAAAGATTAGAACGAATGTAGAAAAACTATAACAAGGTTCACAAAAATTACAATGAGTAAAAGTATGAAACGAAAGGAGCTTAGAGTTAGAATCATTTCACTCTTCTCTCTGAGTCTAATTCAACTCTCAATCCAAAATATTCATTTTAACTGATGTTAAATTCGCAAGCGAAGATTAATTCAATTCCTTAATTATTAATCCTTTTATTTAAGAAAAAAATATAATCCCTTAGGAATTGACTACTATTAACTCTTTTATTCAATTCCTTTTTTTTTTTTTTATACAAATCATAAATATTTTTATGGGAGATAATTCATTTTTCCTCTCTGACTTTGTTCTCTTTCCCTTTAGCATCCCAAATAGAACATACATATTTGAAGGGTAATTTCTCATTTACACATTCGTTTGGCTTTCCTTTCCTAACCTTTCCATATCCTATTTATCTTTCTCTATTTAAAAACCTTTGTAGAAAAATATTATGAGCAAAAATAAATAAAATACGTTTATTTGTTATATTATCATCATTTATAGTCATTTAAAGAAAAATCATTTATTGGAATTCGAAAATAAAGAATCCAAATTTAGCAAGCGAGCGAAGAATAAAGATGTTATCGTAGTGAGAAAAATCCCTATAAATAAGGGACAAATGCCACCACTCCTAGGCTTGAAGGCGCTACACCAAACTCCAAAGCACCTTCACTTCACCCGAGAAAACATTCTTCACTTCCTTACTCTCTCACACAATCCAAAAACTCCGAACCTGAACCAAGCATGTTCGGACCAACCCAACCCGATTCCAAACCTCCAAAGCCCACTCTCAAATTCCTCTGCAGCTACGGCGGTAAAATCCTCCCTCGCTACCCCGACGGCAAGCTCCGCTACCTCGGCGGCCACACCCGCGTCCTCGCCGTTGACCGCTCCATCCCATTCTCCGGTCAGTTCTCCCTCTCTCTCTCTATCATTCCCTCACTCAATTTTCCATTCCTCACACTTTAAAGTTTAAACGACGAACTCGTTTGCGTTTCGTAATAATAACCCTAATCGCGTGTTGTACAGAGCTACTGCTGAAGCTGGAGGAGCTCTGCGGCGCCTCCGTGAGGCACCTCCGCTGCCAGTTACCCTCCGAAGACCTCGACGCTCTCGTCTCCATCACCTCCGACGAGGATCTCGCAAACCTCATCGAGGAATACGACCGCGTTTCGTCGCTCAAGATCAGAGCTTTCCTCTCGCCACCCACGCCGCCGAGGTCGCCGAAGAAGGTCTCCACTCCTCCGTCGAAATCGGCGTCCGTCTCTTCCTCCTCCGCTTCGTCGTCATCGTCGTCGTCTTCATCGTATTGCAGTCCTACCACCGGCGGCTCTGGCCGGAGGTATATGACTTCGGCAACGGTGTCAGACCGCTGCGTACATCAGATGTCGACGCCGGCGGCGTATACGGCCGGCATGGAGAAGTCGAAATCCTCCGGGAGGAATATTCCTATGCCGCGGTACGGTTACGGCCACCACGGGAACGGTGGTCACGTTTATCTGATCCACAACGGGAACCACTGGCAATAGCGTTATGGTGTCGTTTAGATGGAATACTGGAATGGAAGGACCGAGATTAAGACGCAGGTGTTTTTATAGAAAGAAAAATTGATAAAGGGAAATTTACGATAATATAGAATACAATTAAACGAAGATGGGAAAAACAAAAAAACAAAAAAGGAGGGAAAGGAAAGAGTCCTGAATATATGTGTGATGTAAGTAAAGTGGGACTGTAAAAAATCAATCTTTGACGAGGGTTGCGGTTTTAGCTTGTGATCCTTCATTGCTCCCATTAATGAATTTCGCTCCAATTTCGTGTTTCTCGTTTCCCTCCGTTTTTATGATGAGGGTGAGTTCGTTCGTCCTTTTCTTTTAACCCTGTCTTTTGGGTTAGCCAAATTGTTCTGTTTTCGCTTTGGCTATGGCCTTATACTCTTTCCTTGTCATCACTCTGTGGTTGCAAACTTTTCCACTTACTTTCTTTCTGTATTTACAGATTTTTATTTTTTTTTACCTCAAGTGTATGGATTTGGATTTGATTAATGGCTTGAATTTCTGTTTACAGGTTTAACTGAGGACTGAAAGAGAAAGTTTTACTCACAACAGAATATGGCATTTGGCGCGTTTCCATTAACTGTAAGTTTCTCTTACCCCCACATAAGTTTGGTTATGTTCTTTGATGGCATTTTGGCAATGTAGCTGTCATCACCCATTATTCTATGTTATTCCTTGGCAATTTATCTTTTGTTTTTTTTTCTTTGAAAGGCCAAAGATATATTTATCTTTTGTTGATGCTCCATATTTTTTAAAAGAAAAAAATTGATTCTTTTTTCATTGTTAATTTTGATTTAGAGTTTATTGTCTTTCCGTGTTTCATTCCTTTTGAGTAACTGATGATGATGTTTAAATTCAGTTCTGGGGTCCTGGCCAGAATCAAGTGAAGTGCTGCTATGAACTATGGACCATGAACAAGGGCGATATCTCGGATTGGCATGAACTCAAATAGGAATGGCAACGCAATGTTGGAAACGCATAACATGGGGGACCAGACTCCATGTGTAAGAGATAAAATGAACTCACAATAATGAAAATTAAAACTATCTCATCACAGCTGGCACATGAATGTTCAGAGAACTTGAACTCATTAGATGAGAATATATGGTACAAAACTACAAATTGATACAACCAACATAAATTGAGAATATTTTCCTTTTTTTGAAAAAAAGGAAAAGTGACATAAAAAACGAGAGAGAGAAAAAACTAAAAACAGAGTCATCGTTTCGATCAGCTATGAAAGTGTTAAAATAGAAGATTTTGTATTGGAAATAAAAGGCCTCCACTCATGTAACACTCAAAGGGAAGATTCCTTTCGCTGTCTTAATTTTGGAGGAGATATCAGATATGAGAGATATTTCACCCACCCTATTACCCAGAATTAATTAATTAATTACTTTATTAAAACAATGCCAAACGAAGTATGCAAGAGATGATGCATCTGTGTTAACTTCTGGATGACGATTTAAGGATATTCTACCCCACCATGTGCCATCATTTATTCCTATATTTTGTGCTTAAGCAAATAATAGAGCAAGAGGAGTATCATCCTCAGAGACACAATTCATAACACCCTTTTTCTTATACAATTTTTTTTCATTTGTTAAAATCTATTAAAACCCACACAATTAGAAGAGAAATTCAATAAATAAAATGCAAGACTCAAAAAAAATAAAAGGGTATTTCTAGCATATCTCCTAATGATAAATAGTTGAACAAATTTTGAATAAGAGAATGTGAATGTTAACCCGATAACAGAGAAAAAGTCTGAGCTTGGGGAAGTGACAAAGTCATGGATGATGGATGGATCTTCAAACATAAGCCTTGTCTGCTCTGCATTTTTCGGAGAATTCTTAATTAACATTATAAGGTTATTGTTTGATGACAAGTAAACATCAAGATAAGTCGGTGAAAGAGACGTTGAGGACCAAAAAAAAGAAAAAGACCAAGGGGGGAGGTATTATTATACGTAAAATGATGTCATTTAGGATTTTCATCTCCTCTGTTTTTACTTGCATATATAAAACCCTGTTTTAGCATGAATCATACTTTTTTTTATTTATAACCTTTTTGTCTAAGATTACCAGTATTGTAATACTACAATTATGAATTATCACTCTGAAATCTGAATCCTTTTTTATGAGATTTTTCAAGAGATATATATTCGAGTAGTAATGCGGATCCATTTTATTCTTTAGATATGAAAGGAATCCTCTTTCTTTTTTATCACTAACAAATATCTTACGAGTTGCGAGCAAACTACACCAGAATATATATCCAGCCTTTTTTTTATTTAGAGTAGTTGTGAAAAATATTTTCCAACACACGATATAACTAGGTTTTGGTTTGTTTGTGATACGTCGTTTTCCACTTTGTGCGTCAGCTTGGAGTGTACTCAAACACCCTTTGAATTTTTGTCTTACTTTGAATGAAATCCTCAACAAAATTTGGCTATTGGCATCAATTATTTGATTTATAAGAATTTGGAACCAACATTTTTTTTTTTTTTACTGCAGAGGATTATAATATATTGGGCTATATCGTTATGAGCTTCCACTCAATGGAAATGGTAAAGTTGTCCCGTGTTTAATCATTGCTAATTGAGTATTGACTACGTTTGCAAAGGTTCATCAATTGTGTATATATTGCAGCTTTTCTTTCATCCTTATCCATATTGTATGTCATATTGCTCTTCTACCTCAACAAAATGTTGGTTCTCTTTCGTCGAATGTTAACCTCATCATTGATTACTTGGCTTCTCCCAATCGAATTTGGCATGTTTACGTGTATTAAATAAGAAAATAAAGATGTGCCTACACGCTTCCGATTATAGATGTCTTCTAATGTTTGATGTGTCTAAATAAGACTAACGACAAAAATTGCCTTGTAGTAGTTGATGCCTTCTTAATGTTAACACAATATTGTGCTTGTTGGATATGGTAGAGTCTGACACAATTCTTATTCATGGAGAGGACGAAAAAGTGAAATAGACCCAAACTATGAAGAGGGTTAGAGAGCAGATCACGATTAGAAAAAGGGTATATAAGGCTTATAAGCATTAAATTAAAAGTAACAACCAATGAATTTATAGCTTTAAAAAAACAATATTGCATTTATAGCACAACCCAACACAAGTTTGATCTAATGGATATACTTCCTCTAGACTGAAATATAATATAAGAAAAAAAAATTGCATGTTGATTGAACTAAAATATAAAAAAAAAAACTAATTTTTTCAACATTAATAATACTATCTCTAAAATATCCTTATTTAATTGAAGTTTTATTTCTAATCATCTTCTTTTATATTGTTTTATGCAATTAAATACAGATATATTTTAGTAATTAAATCATTTAATTTATTAAAACTATCAAAATTAAATAATCTTAAATCCTTAATTACTTTTCTTAAAAAGAAGAGAATTATGACATGTTTGAAAAGTTTTTTAGTTTTTGTTTTTAAAATTATTTTTTAGAATAATTTTTAAAAAGTGAAATTTTGTTTGGTATTATTATTAGAAATAGTAAATTTTTTAGAGAAAAAAAATCTAAAAAACATGTGGGATTTATGTATGAGAAAAATATAAGATTTATGTGAAAAAGATAAAGGACTGGTTTGTTTAAGTTTGTGAAATAATTACTTGTTTTAATAAAATAAATAATTATTTATGTTTTAATATGTTTGTCTAAATTGTTTCTACTTAAAATAAACTATTTTTTTTTTATTTCAAGAAACAAATCCTATCCACTTATAAAATAATTAATTTTAAACAAATTGATCCAATCAATTATTTGATAACTACTTATTTTATAAATATTTATTATAATTTTAAACAAACTATCCCAAAATGAAAGATATGAGACTTATATGTAAAATTATTAGTAAAAAGATGTAAGATTTTATAAAAAGAAAAAAATAAAAGATGTGAGACTCTATGACAAAAGAAAATAAAAAAATAAAACACAAAAAAATATTTTGTTTTTTTAGTTTTAAAAACTAAAATAAAAAATAATTTTTAAAAATATTTCTTAAAAATTGATTAGTCAAACAAATTTTATAGTTTTATAAATTTTTAAAATTGAGAACTATTTTTAAAAATTAAAAATAAACCAACCTTAGTTTTTTTTTTTTTTTTATTTCAGTCCAAAGGAAATACATTAATGATTAACCACCAATCCAAACTACTTACTCACAACTCTAAACTTTGATTAATCATATCCCCGAGGGCGTGAAGTAATTACTATGAGTTATTCCAACTTAAATATTGCTTTTGAGTTTATTTATTAGACTTAATTACTTACTTCATCAAAATAAAAAAAATAACGATTAATTTATTCGATAACAATAATATTTTAAATTTTTATTTTTTTTTGCAAAAGTTACTACTATGATTAATACTCCTCTCTCTCTTCTATTATTTTTTCATTACAACCTCCTTTTTTTAGATATTTTTCATTATCGTTTGCAAAAACAACCCTAGTTTTGCTTCTACAAAAGTATGCTGAAATCAAACTGAGTTTGTTTTTCAAACTGAACTTGGAACACCGAAATAAAAAAAATCAAACATAGCCTAAAATTGTCCATTTCTATATAAATAATACAATTAAATTCTTCATTTCTATATATAATAGTCAAGAAGTGTGTGTTTTGTTTGGGCAAGAGGCCCAAAGACTTGTTCAACAGACACACGTCCAGACAGTGGAAGCAAAAAACCAACGACCAAACCAACCCACGTCCCTCTCGGACTCGGTCACTCCACTGACCCGAAAACAACACACAGCAGCAAAACAAGGAATCAATCTATCTTCCTTCTTTCTTCTTCTTTCCCCAATTTTCCATCATCTTCCCCAAAAATCCTTTTTTTTTTTTTTTTTTTTTTTCAGAAAATGAATCCCAATCCCAATCCCAACCCTAATCCCACCGATTTCCCCCTCCTCTCGTACCTTCTAAACCACATCGATCCGCAAACTCACCCACCCCTCCCCACAGAGCTGCACCAATCTCTACTAACCCAATTCCCTCACTTGAACCAGCCCATCGTGTTATCCTCACTCGCCCGTCACGCCTCCACCACCCTCAGCGTCACCCACACCCTCTCCATCCTCCGCACCCTCGGCCCCCGCTCGGACCCCTCCTCCGTCTCCGTCGCGCGCGCCATCGTCGCCCACCCCCACGCGCTCCCCGATGACCAGGCGCACGTCTTCCACGCGCTCGTGCGCATCGACGACATGCACGAGGAGTGCGCGAAGCAGCTCAGGGCCGATGAGGAGGCGCTCGTCGAGGCCTACGTGGAATCGGCCAAAGGGATCGATGAAGAGTTCAACGAAGGAGTCGTTGGGATTTTGAGGAAATCGGAGACCGAGGAAGTCGAAAAAATTGATCTTTCTGGGTCCCAGTTGACGATTCTCCCCGAAGCGTTCGGGAATATTCGAAGCCTCGTTTTGCTTAATTTGTCTCAGAATCAGTTAGAGGTTTGCACGCTTTTCTATTTATCTCTATCCTTGTCTGCGTGTTTTGTTTAACAGTCCCATTTCGAGCTTTGTGAATATAGTTGTGTTAAATACTAATAGGATTGCTTCCCGTGCAAGATACTTGTGATCTTAAACTAGAACAAATAAAAAATCGGCATGTTACTTAGAAGTGAAGTAACTTGTGTAAAATGTGAATCCTTAATTCGTTGAAAATACAATACAGCAAACTGAATTAGTTGATCGTGTATGGATAAGTGTGTCTATGTTAGATCCAAGTTAAATAAATGCATTCTTTTTTTTTTAATAAAAAAATTAATTCTTTGAGACAGATGCATGTGTGAAATAATGAGGAATGGATGAATCTGCGCTGGATCGTTTGTTTTTGGGCATTTGAAAAAGATTATGGCTTTTTTTTGTTTATTGAAGCTTATAATTTTGGATGTTTTCGTGTGGTCAAAACAGGTGATTCCTGATTCAATAGCAGGGCTGCAGAAGCTTGTGGAGCTGGATGTTTCATCTAATGTTTTGGAGTCTCTGCCTGACTCCATTGGGTTGCTAGTTAATCTTAAGATCCTTAATGTGTCAGGGAACAAGCTAACTGCTCTTCCTGAATCCCTTGCTCTTTGCAGGTGTGTGTTTCTTGTTTGTTCCAAAATCAAAGATTCTTCTATATAATATAAAATCATTTATTTGTGTATCTTCATCTAATAATTTAAGTTTTGGGGGATAATTAGTTCATAGATAACCACTAGCAACACACTCTTTAAGACACTCTTTTTAACACTATAATTGATAATTAATTAAAATTTGTTGAAAATGTCATGAGTGAAGTTTGTTAAACAGGGAGCAAGACTTACAAAATTTTGTGATTTTCAACAAATTTCAGCCAATAATAGTGTGTTACTAGCATTTCACGTAGTACATAACATGGTATCAGAGTTTATTTTTTGCCACCTCCATTCTTATAATGAAAAAGCATCCATACACAAGCACAAGGTAGGTGAGTTTGTGTATTGTCATCGCTACAAGCCCAAAAGGCTCTTGTGTGATGGGAGTCATGGGACTTGTTGGACATTGAATATAAAACCGTTCATATATTTTCACCTAATAGCTAGATTGTGAAATGGTTAGTTCAATGCACTTCCATTTTGTTCTTCTGTTAAGTTTTTCTTTAATGCAACAACTGTAGGTCACTGGTTGAACTGGATGCAAGCTTCAACAACCTAATGTGTCTGCCAACGAACATGGGTTTTGGACTAGTTAACCTTGAGAAGCTCTTGATCCATTTGAATAAGATACGATATCTTCCCGCCTCCATTGGAGAAATGAAATCTCTCAGGCATCTTGATGTTCATTTCAACGAGCTTCATGGCCTACCTCAATCTATTGGGAGACTCACAAATCTGGAATATCTAAATGTTAGCAGTAATTTCAATGATATGACAGAGCTTCCTGAAACACTTGGTTATCTGGTCAACTTAAGGGAGCTTGACCTCAGCAACAACCAAATCCGAGCTCTCCCTTACACGTTTGGCAGGCTTGAAAAATTAACAAAGCTCAACCTTGACCAGAATCCAATCATAGTTCCCCCAATAGAGGTTGTAAATCAAGGGGCCGAGGCTGTGACGGAGTTCATGGCCAAGTGGTGGCTTGATATCATTGAAGAAGCTCAACAGAAAAACATGGCTGAAACACAAAATCAGCAAGCACAGGCAGGATGGTTGGCTTGGGGAGCCTCACTGTTTAATAATGTTGCTGACGTTTCTGGAAGTGCTGCAGAATATTTTGGTGCTAGAAAAGCTCCTAGAGACCCATTGTTGGATCAGCAGCTGTGACATAATAACTTTACGTACATAGTACTACATAATACTGGCTTCATAATTTCGTGGGATGTATAGTTTGTGATATACTATAGCTTTCTGACTCTGTGTTGTTACCACTTACCACTGTTAGCATAAGATTCGAGGCTTATCAAATACTCGTGTTGTCAGCACGTGGTTTTTATGAGATGGTAGAGAAGTACCTCTACCTAATTTTGTTTAACTGCAACATTCCCTCTTTTGGTTATTGAGATTTCAAGAAATTGCTTTTTCAACAGTTTGACTAGAGGGGAATCTATATATAATATAAGTCATATGTAGCGCTTTGTTAATTTAATAATTTTTAACATATTCACTTAATTGGTTATTTCTCATTCCAATATTTAATGTCATATTTTAAGTCAATCTCCAAACATTTCCTTATTCTAAAACATCTTAAAAAATGTATAATAAATGTCTTTATTAATTATTGAACTATTAAATTGTTATTAAAATTTGTTTATGAAAGTTTTTCATGTAATTAATAATGATATATTCAAGACTAAGTGTGTAATTAGCCTTCAATGATTAATATTTTTGAATTTTTTTTTATAAAATGCCTTTTTTAATAATAAAATAAAATAGAACAATGTTAATATTTTATTGTTTATAACGGTAAGAAAATTAAAGGGGTAGATAAATTATGACCCCTTTATCATTTTTTTTTTTAATATTCATCAATGTTTTTTTATTATCATTCATGATTAAATAATGGTTACATTAGCTTCTTTTGAAATATTTTTATATAATTATAAGATCATCACCCGATGTGCAAGATACTAATGAATTTGGTATACATGCAACCTATTTAAATAGCAAAAAAAAGGGCTACAAATGGCTTTTTGAGAAATTAAGGGATGAAAGTGTTTGCATTGAAGTAATTGGAATAAGAGGATAATTTTAAAAACATGAAAAAACAAAAATAATGTTTTGAAAACTTACAAATTTCAAAATATTATAAAACAAGAGTAACGTTTGAAAATTTTGAAAAAGAATGTAAATTTTAAAATTATGAATAAAAAAGAATAATGTTTTGAAAACTTAAAAAATTAACAAACATATGAAATTGAAAACTTAAAAAATTAACAAACATATGAAAAAATAAGAGTAATATCTTAAAAAGTTTGGAAAAAAATATAATTAAAAAAACAAGAAGAGTGTCTTGAAAATTCAAAAATAAAAATGAAAATTTTAAAAAATATGCAAAAACAAGAATAATATCTTCAAAAATTGATATTTTTTTTAAAAATAAGAAAAAACAAATCATGTCTTGAAATTTTTTAAAAAATATGTAATATAAAAAAATTTAAATATTTTTTAAAAATATGAAAATAAAAGAGAAATAATTTTAAAAAATAAAATTTTAAAAATTATGAAAAATTAAGAGGAATGTCTTGAGAATTTAAAAAAAAAACACAAATATTTTAAAAATTGTAATGTATTGAATATTTAAAAAAAATTGAAAATTGAAAATATATTA
The DNA here is from genome assembly GCA_014843725.1 of Amphicarpaea edgeworthii. Taxonomy (NCBI): domain Eukaryota; kingdom Viridiplantae; phylum Streptophyta; class Magnoliopsida; order Fabales; family Fabaceae; genus Amphicarpaea; species Amphicarpaea edgeworthii. The sequence continues at coordinate 2,337,119 of CM026324.1, read as the reverse complement.
AATAAAACCTGAAGAATGTTTTGAAAAATTGAAGAAAATGAAAATATGAAAAAAAAAAAAGGGAAAAGTATTCAAAATTTAAAAAAAAAATTGAAAATTTATAAAAAAAAAAATTGAAATTTTTAATAATTATGAGAAAATAATAGAAATGTTTTGAGAATTTGAAAAAAAAATTACATTTTAAAAATATGAAAAAACTAGGGAAATGTTTGGAAAAAATTGAAATTAAAATTTGAATTTTTTTTAAAAAAAAGTAATATCTTGAAATTTTTTTAAAACAACCAATTTTTTTTAAAAAAAATTAAAAAAACACCAAGAATGTCTTAAGAATTTGAATAAAACAGAAATTTTAAAAATATGAAAAACACGTGTTATGTTCTGAAAATTTTGAAATAATTGATTTGTTTTTTTAAAAAAAGTATTAAAACAAAAGGAATATCATGATAAATTGAAAAAAAAAATATCATGTCTTGAAAATTTGACAAAAGAAATGAAAAATTTTAAAATTATGAAGAAAAACAAGAGGAATGAATTGAGAATTTGAAAAAAAAAAAACACTAAAATTTACAAATATGAAAACACAAATGTTAATGTCTTGAAAAATTGAAAATTTTAAAAAATATTAAAAAAAACAAGAGTAATGTCTTGAATTTTTTTTTTAAGAAAACAATAGGAATGTCTTGAAATTTTAAAAAATAATAGGAATGTTTTAATGTTATATGGTTTAGATTCCTATGCTTATGGTTTGAGGTTCATGTTTTTAGAGTGTATAGTTCATGGTGTTATGGTTTATAATTCATTGTTTATGGTTCAAGATTTTAGTGCTTAATTTTTATGATTATTAATGTTACTGTTCAAGTTTTAAGGTTTCATAGTCTAGGGATTATAGTTTCTTGGTTTAGAGTAGTCATAGCGTTTAGTGTGTGTTTTGTTCTTGGTTTAGGGTTCAAAGCCTATGGTTTAGAGTTCATGGTCTAAGGTTTAGATTTTAAGTTTTAGAGTTTTAGAATTCAAGGTTTCATGGTTTTATTTATGAAACCTTAAATATTTAGGTTAGGGGGTTCAATTTGGTGTTTCATTTATGAAATCATAAATATTTAGGATTTCATAAATAAAACCCTAAATATCTAAAGTGTAATTTAGAATTACATTATTAAAACCATAAATAATTATGAGTTCATTTATTAAACATTAAATATTTAGGTTTTTAATTTAAATTTTTATTTAGGAAACCATAAATATTTACAATTTTATTTATGAAACCCTAAATATTTAAGGTTTCAATTTAGGATGTTATTTGGGTTTTAATTTAAGGTTTCATTTATGAAATCCTAAATATATATGGTGAAATTTTGGGTTTTATTAAGGAACTTTAAATATTTAGGGTTTCATTTAGGAAAACCTAAATATTTAGGGTTTAATTTATGAAACCCTAATTATATAAGGTGAAAATTAGTATTTCATTTAGAAAATCCTAAATGTTTAGGGTTTAATTTATAAAATTCAAAATAACTACCATTTCATTAATGAAATTATAAATAATTAGGGTGTTGATTTATGGTTTCATTTTGAAATATTAAATATTTAGAATTTTAATTTAGAGTTTTTATTATGAAATACTACATAATTAGATTTTGATTTATTAAATCCTAAATATTTAGGGTTTCGATTTACAGATTCATTTATGGATCCTTAAATGTTTAAGGTTTCATTTAGGGTTATATTTATGAAACCCTAGATATTTAGGGTTTCAATTTAACATTTTATTTATGAAATCCTAAATATTATGTGTAAATTTAGGATTTTATTTATGAAACTTTAATATTTTATAATTAAACTTAGGGTTTCATGATTTAGAATTTAGGGTTTTATTTTAAGATTTAGGGATTAGGATTTTATTCATAAAACCACAAATATTTAAGTTGACAATTTATGGTTTTGATTATGAAATTCTAAATATTTACGATGAAATTTAGGTTTTCATTAATGAAACCCTAAATAATTGAGATTTCATTGATAAAACCCTAAATAATTAGGATTTCATTGATGCAACCCTAATTAAAAAGGGTTATGAATTTCATTGTTGAAACCCTAAATATTTGGAATTTCATTGAGGAAACCCTATTTAATTGATGAAACCCTAAATAATTGGGGTTTGATTGATGATACCCTAAATAATTTATATTTCATTAATGAATCCATAAATAATTGGAGTTTCATTGATAAAACCCTAAATAATAAGAGTTTTAGTAATGAAACCCATAATATTTAGAATTTCATTGATGAAATGCTAATTAAATAAGGTTTAGGAATTCATTGATGAAACCATAAATAATTAGGATTTCATTGAAGAACCCATAAATAATTAGGATTTCAATTATAAAACCCTTAATAATTGGGATTTCATTGATGAAACCATAAATAAATGGATTTTCAGTGATGAAACCCCTAATAATTAGGGTTTCATTGATGAAACCCCAAATAATTGAGGCTTCATTTATGAAACTCTAAATAATTAGAGTTTCATTGAAGAAACCTTTAATAATTACAGTCTCATTGATGAAAACCTAAGTAATCTTTAATTATTTGGGGTTTCTTTGTAAGGTTTCATTTATAAAAAATGAAATATTTAAGATTTCAATATAGTTTTTTTTTACGAAATCTCAAATATTTAAGGTTTCAATTATGGTTTCATTTATGAAATCTTCAATGTTTAAGATTTCAATTTATGGTGATATTTATGAAACCTTATATATTTAAGGTTTCAATTTATGATTTAATTTATGAAATCTTAAATATTTATGTTTAAATTTATAGTTTCATTTATGAAACCTTATTATTTTATAAGTAAACTTAAGGTTTCATGATTTAGAATTTAGGGTTTCATTTTAAGATTTGTGGACAAGAATTTTATTTATCAAACTAGAATTGTTTAAGGTTTCAATTTAGGGTTTCAATTAATAAATTATAAATATTTATGGTGAAATTTAGATTTTCATTGATGAAACCCTAAATAATTTGAATTTCGTTAATGAAACCCAAAATAATTGGGGTTTCATTTATGAAACCCTTATAATTACGATTTCAATGATAAAATCGTATTTAAATAGGTTTAGGATTTCATTGATAAACTTTAAATAACTATGGTTTCATTAATGAAACCTTAAATAATTGAGGTTTTATTGATGAATTCCTTAACAATTAGTGTTTCATTCATGAAATCATAAATTATTAAGGTTTCATTAATGAAACCCTAAATAAATGGGGTTTCATTTATGAAACTCTTAATAATTAGGGTTTTATTGATGAAACCCTAAGTAATCCTTAATTATTTTGGCTTTCTATGTAAGGATTCATTTGTGAAAAACTAAATATTTAGGGTTTCAATTTAGAGTTTCTTTTAGGAAATTGTAAATATTTGGGGTTTTAATTATGAAATGCTAAATAATTAGGTTTTGAGTTATGAAACCTAAAATGTTTAGGGTTTCAATTTACGGTTTTATTTATGAAATCTTTAGTGTATAAGTTTTCAATTTAGGGTTGTATTTATGAAGTCCAAGATAGTTAGGATTTCAATTTAGGATTTTATTTATGAAATCTTAAATATTTATGTTTAAATTTAGGGTTCCATTTATGAATCATTATTATTTTATAATTAAACTTAAGGTTTTATGATTTATAATTTAAGGTTTCATTTTAAGATTTGTGGACAAGGATTTTATTTATCAAACTAGAAATATTTGATCTTTCAATTTAGGTTTTGATTATGAAATTCTAAATATATAGGGTAAAATTTAGGGTTTCATTGATGAAACCCTTAATAATAAAGGTTTAGGATTTCATTAGAAAAACCCAAAATAATTGAGGTTTCATTGATGAAATCCTAGATATTTAAGGTTTCATTGATAAAACCTAAATAATTGGGGTTTCGTTATGAAACCCTTATTTATTGGGGTTTCATTGATGAAACATTAAAAAATTGGCATTTCAATTATGAAACCATAAATAATTTTGTTTCATTGATGAAACCCTTAATAATGAGGGTTTCATTGATGAAATCTTAAATAATTGGGGTTTCATTGATGAAATCCTAAGTAATCCTTAATTAGTTGGGTTTCTATGTAGGGTTTCATTTATGAAAAACAAAATATTTAGGATTTCAATATAAAGTTTCTATCATGAAACCGTAAATATATAGGGTTTCAATTATGAAATACTAAATAATTATGATTTGATTTATGAAAACTCAAAAATATTTAAGGTTTCGATTATGGTTTCATTTATGAAATCTTCAATATTTAGGATTTCAATTTAAGGTGGTATTAATGAAACCCTATATATTTATGGTTTCAATTTAGGATTTAATTTATGAAATCATAAATATTTATGTTTAAATTTAGGGTTTGATTTATGAAACCTTATTATTTTATAAGTAAATTTAGGGTTTCATGATTTAGAATTTAGGGTTTCATTTTAAGATTTGTGGAAAATGATTTTATTTATCAAACTAGAATTGTTTAAGGTTTCAATTTAGGGGATTCGATTAAGAAATTTTAAAAATTTAGGCTAAAATTTAGGGTTTCATTAATGAAACCCTAAATAATTGAGGTTTGATCAATGAAACCCTAAATAATTAAGGTTTCATTGATAAAACCTTTAATAGTTAGTGTTTCATTGATCAAACACTAAATAATAATGATTTAGGATTTCATTAATGAAACCCTAAATAATTGAGGTTTCTTTGATGAAACCCTGAATAATTAGGATTCATTGATAAAACCCTCATTAAAAAGGGTTTAGAATTTAAGGTTTCGAATACAAAATTCTAAATATTAAGGTGAAATTTACGGTTTCATTGATAAATCCCTAAATAATAAGGGTTTAGGATTTCATTGATGAAACCCTAAAAATGAGTTTTCATTAATGAAATCATAAATAATTTTTTTTTTACCTGAAATGAAGTCCAAGAAGAGAAGTAAAATTAGAACATCCCAACTATGTTGGCACCCTTTAATAAGACCACTCTGCCCAACTGATTTTAGTATAAGAAAAAGAAAGAAACTTGAGTAGTTGATACAAGGATTGGGGGGGACTCAAGCCAAAACCCAATGTAAACTAACACAATCCTAGAGCAAACTTTAGCTAAATCTATAGTTTGGCAATTCTTTTTTATTTCTATCCAAATGTCTATACAAGAAACTAGGTGCAAGCGAGAACCATGTATAAGGGACTTTATATTTGAGTCCATAACTAGCAAGTGTATCAGCACATTGATTACCTTCCTTGTATATATTGGTGACTTTGAAGCTTAGTGAGAGACATTTTTCTATGGTAAGCTTCCAAGTTTGCCTCAATCTCCATAGTACAATCTATGGTTGAGTAAAAGCAAGGACAGTTGTGTTAGAATCACATTCTAGCCCAAGGTGGTTCCATCCATGTTCAATGCAAATGTCTATGGCCATGATTGCAACAAAAAGCTCAGCTACTAAGGCTGTTTGCAAGCCAATATACTTGGGAAAACCTCCAAGAAAGCATCCTAAATTGTTGCGAAAAAGGCCTCCAATAGCCGCGTGCCTTGGTGCACCAGCAACAGCCCCATCTAAGTTGCACTTGATGCAATTCAGTTTGGGTAGCATCCAAATAACAAGTAGGATAGGTGTTGATTTCTCAAACTTTGGAGCAATGCCAAACTGATTTAATAGAGTTACATCAGTCCCAAAATGGGACTGTTTAGATGAAATAATGCCAATGTAAGCCACATTGAATTTTAATTAAGACAGCAATTGTGCTAAAGGGATGTGTTAGCTACAAAATTTGATGGAATTTCTACTATACCATATCAACCATATAATGTGAATGAAAACAGAGAGCAAAACCTTTTTGCCTTGGGCGCTAGACATCTTATCACAAGATTTAAGAAGTGATATTATATAAGAGAAGTCCATAAGAATTGATATGAAGCTATTGACCCAATTCCAGAATTGTTGGGCAAAGCTACAATTGATAAATATGTGCAAAACTGACTTAGAATTAACCAAACAGTGGCTGCAAGCAGAGGACAGAATGCATCCTTTTTTTGAAGCACATCATCAGTTGGCAATGCATTATGAATGCTCCTCCAAACCACAAAACTTCTTAAGGTAGGAATGGCTTTAGACCAAAGTAGTTTTGCCCATGACACTTGTGGAGGCAAGGTAGAAAGAAAATTATATGCTTCCTTAGTTGTGAGTTTTCTAGAGTCCAAGGGTATCCATATGGGAGTATCCTTATCAGCACCAGAAGGGATGGGAATAATGTCTAAGATAGATGGTAGCTAAGGAATTTGTTGGATAATAAGTGAAGGAATGGACCAAAGGCCATTATGAGTCAAGGTATTGATTGAGGCAAAGAGATGTTTTTTGTACCTAGTGTTAATGCTGAGATGATCAGCAATGGATGTGTCCAAACACCATGTGTCCAACCAAAAATTGATGTCACTTGAGCCAATTATCCAGCCAATGTTCTCACAAATTGTAAGCCAAAAATACTTCATGGAAACTTAAACAGAGGACATACTATAAGTGGTTAATGGCTATTGATTTCTAAGAAATTTGCAACGCATATAGCAAGCCCATTCTTGATTTGAATGTTTGAATGTCCAGGCTAATTTGAGCAGAGTAACCTGGTTGTATGAATATCTCCAGCCCAAAGGAAATTGCGCATCCATTTTTCCACTGTTTTAATGAGACTAGCAAGCCAAAGATAAATCTAAAAACTATGAAAAAGCATGTTGGAAATTACTGTAGACAGCAGCTGCACTCTACCCATGTAGGTGAGCTGTTTGCCTTTCCATGAGGCGAGCTTAGCCTTGATCTTGTCCGCAATAGGCTGCAAATGAACAATTTGTGGTTTGCCAAAAAATATTGGTACTCCAAGATACTTGAATGGGATCAGCCTCGCTCAAATCCCAATAAATTTAAAATTTTGCAGATCCTAGCATGTGGCAATTTACTTGTATAGAAATGACTCTTATTGAGGCTAATTATTTGACCCAAGGCCTCACCATACTCTTGTATAAGTTGTTTAAGCTTTCGAATATTGACCAATGTTCCCTGACAAAAGATCATAAGATCGTTAGCATAAAAAGCATGGGTAGAGAATGTATTACGTTTGGCACTACAAATAGGTATGAGAAGCCTATTGTTGGCCAGAGAAGTGATTCCTCTACTTAATGCATCTTCAGCAAGGCAAAAGAGAAAAGGGGATAGAAGATCCCCTTGCCTAACCTCGCGTTTACATTTGATGAAACCAGTACTTACACCATTGATTAAGAAAGAGAACCTGGCTAAATGTATTATCATACAGATCCATTTACAAAATTTGCTACTAAAACCAAACTTATTAAGAACATCAAGTAAAAATTTCCAGTCTAAAGTGTCAAATGCCTTTTTAATGTCAATTTTCAACACTATGTTAGGTGTTTTACTATGCTTTTATAAGATATTGATGGCCTCAGAGGTTGTAACAATAGCGTCTAAGATTTGTCTTCCTGCTATGAACGCATGCTGCTGTGGTGAAATAATCTTGCCAACAATGCTAGAAAGCCTATTAGTTAAAATACGAGTAATGATTTTGAACTGAAAATTACCCATTGCAATTGGCTGAAAATCTTCAATTATGGCAGCTTTAAGTGTCTTGGGAATGAGAGCAACTGAATTAGAGTTGATCCCAAGAATGAGCCAACTATGTTTAAAGAATTGTAGAGTGGACAGAAAAACGTCTTGGCCAATAATTCCTCAAAAATGTTAATAAAAATTCCCTCCAAATCCATCAAGGCCAGGAGCACTATCCTTGTTCATGCTAAAGACAGTTGTCTTGACCTCTTCCAATAAAGGCAACTGAGTGAGGGCAGCATTATCCACATTTGAAACAAGCACTAGAATAACATCTAAAATGCGGGAGTTAGTACAACAATTATTATTAGTATTGTAAAGTGAAGAAAAAAACTCAATAATGTGTTGTTGTATACTCTCATGATTAAAGATAGGTTCATTGTTAATCATAAGGTGGGAGAGTTGATTGCATGTCTTTCTATAGGTTGCATAATGATGAAAGAAAGTTGTGTTTCTATTGCCATGCTTAGCCCAATGCAGTCTAGATTTATCTAACCAAGGCAAGAGCAAACGAAAAACCCTAAATAATTGGACTCATTGTTGAAACCCTAATTAAGGATTTAAAATTTCATTAATGAAAACCTAAATAATTAGGATTTCATTGATGAAACCCTAAATAATTTGGATTTTATTGATGAAACCCTAAATTTTTAGGGTTTCATTGATTAAACCCTTAATTATTAATGTTTCATTAATGAAATGATAATTAAATGCAGTTTAAGGTTTCATTGATGAAATCCTAAATAATTGGGGTTTTATTGATTAACCCTTAATAATTAGGGTTTCATTTCTAAAACCTTAAATAATTAAGGTTTCAATGATGAAGCCTTTAATAATTGGTGATTCATTGATAAAACCCTAAATAATTAGGATTTCATTGATGAAAACCTTAATAATTATGGTTTCTTTGATGAAACACTTAATAATTATGGTCTCATTGAGGAAACCCTAATTATTTAGGGTTTCTATATAGGATTGTATTTATGAAAAAATAAATATTTATGGTTTCTATTTAGATTTTCTTTGATGAAATTTAATTATGAAATGCTAAATAATTATATTTTGATTAATGAAACCTCTAATATTTAAGGTTTCGATTATGATTTCATTTATGAAATCTTTGATATTTAGGATTTCAATTTAGGGTGGTATTTATGAAACCCTATATATTTAGGGTTTCAATTTAGGATTTTATTTATGAAATCCTAAATATTTATGTTTGAATTTAGGGTTTGATTTATGAAACCTTATTATTTTATAAGTAAATTTAGGGTTTCATGATTTATAATTTAGGATTTTATTTTAATATTTGTGGACAATGATTTATTTGTCAAACTATAATTATTTACAATTTCAATGTAGGGTTTTGAATATGAAATTCTAAATATTTATGGTGAAATTTAGGTTTTCATTTATGAAACCCTAAATAATTGAGGTTTCATCAATGAAACCCTAAATAATTGGCATTTCATTTATGAAACCCTAAATAATTAAAGTTTTAATGATGAAAGCCTTAATAATTACAGTTTCATTGATGAAACCTAAGTAATTGGGGTTTCATTGATGAAACCCTAAATAATCCCTAATTATTTAAGGTTTTTATATAGAGTTGTATTTATGAAAAAATAAATATTTATAGTTTCAATTTAGAGTTTCTTTTATAAAATCATAAATATTTTGGGTTTCAATTATGAAATGCTAAATAATTAGGTTTTGATTTATGAAACCTCACATATTTAGGTTTTCTCTTAACGATTTGATTTATGAAATCTTCAAAGTATAAGGTTTCAATTTGTGGTTGTATTTATGAAACCCTAGATATTTAGGGTTTCAAATTAGGTTTTTATTTATGAAATAAAAAATATTTATATTTAAATTTATGGTTGATTTATGAAACCTTATTATTTTATAATTAAACTCAAAGTTTCACCATATAGAATGTAGGGTTTTATTTTAAGATTTGTGGACAATGATTTAATTTATCAAACTAAAATTATTTAAGATTTCAATATAGGGTTTCGATTATGAAATTTTAAATATTTAGGGTTAAATTTAATGTTTCATTAATGAAATCCTAAATATTTCAATGGTTTCATCGACGAAATCCTAAATAATTAGGGTTTCATTGATGAAACCCTAATTAAAAAGTGTTTAATATTTCATTAATGATACACTAAATAATTGAGGTTTCATTGATGAAACCCTAAATAATTTGGATTTCATTAATGAAATCTTAAATAATTTGGGTTTCATTGTTGACACCCTAAATGATTACGATTTGATTGATAAACCCTTAATAATTAGGATTTCATTGATTAAACACTAAATAATTGGGGTTTCATTGATAATTCATAAGTAATTATGGTTTCATTAATGAAATCCTTATTAATTAAAGTTTCATTGATGAAACCCTTATTAATTAAAGTTTCATTGATGAAACCTTAATTAAATAAGGTTTAGGGTTTCGTTGATAAAATTTAAATAATTTGGATTTCATTAATGAAACCTTAAATAATTGGGATTTCATCGATGGAATACTTAATAATTGGGGTTTCATTGCAAAAACCCTAAATAAATGGGGTTTCATTAATGAAATCCTAAATAATTAGGGTTTCATTGATAAACATAAAATACTTAGGGTTTCATTGATGAAATCCTAATTAATTAGGGCTTAAGGTTTTATTGATGGAACCCTAAATAATTGGGGTTTCATTCATAAAACCCTAAGGAATTCTTAATTATTTAGGGTTTCTTTTATGAAAAACTAAATATTTAAGGCTTCAATTTTGAATTTTTTTATAAAACCGTAAATATTAAGGGTTTCAATTATGAAATGCTAAATAATTAGGTTTTTATTTATGAAACCTAAATTATTTAGGATTTCAATTTATGGTTTAATTTATGAATTCTTCAATGTTTTGAGATTCAATTTAGGGTTGTATTTATCAAACCCTCTATCTTTAGGATTTCAATTTATGATTTTATTTATGAAATCTTAAATATTTATGTTTAAATTTAGGGTTTCAATTATAAAAGCTTATTATTTTATAAGTAAACTTAGGGTTTCATGATTTAAAATTTTAGGTTTCATTTTAAGATTTGTGGACAATGATTTTATTTATCAAACTAGAATTGTTTAAGGTTTCAATTTAGGGTTTTGATTAATAAATTCTAAATATTTATGGTGAAATTTCGAGTTTCATCGATGAAACCCTAAATAATTGAGGTTTCATCAACGAAATCCTAAATAATTGTGGTTTCATTGATGAAACCCTAAATAATTAAGATTTCATTGATGAAATTGTAAATAATTGAGGTTTCATTGATTAAACTCTAAATAATTGGGGTTTCATCGATGAAATCTTAAGTAATCCTGAATTATTCAAGGTTTCTATGTAAGGTTTCATTTATGAAAAAAAAATATTTAAGATTTCAATAGAGTTTCTTTCATAAAACCGTAAATATTTAGGATTTCAATTATGTTTTGATTTATGAAACCTCAAATATTTAAGGTTTCGATTATGGTTTGATTTAAGAAATTTTCAATGTTTCGAATTTCAATTTAGGGTGGTATTTATGAAACCCTCTTTATTTAGGTTTTCAATTTATGATTTTATTTATGAAATCTTAAATATATCTGTTTAAATTTTGGGTTTCAATTATGAAAGCTTATTATTTTATAAGTAAACTTAGGGTTTCATTTTAAGATTTGTGGACAATGATTTTATTTATCAAACTAGAATTATTTAAGATTTCAATTTAAAGTTTCAAATATGAAATTCTAAATATTTAGGGTGAAATTTAAGGTTTCATTGATGAAACCTTAAATAATTGAGGTTTCATTGGCAAAACCCTAAATAATTGGGGTTTCATTAATGAAACCCTAAATAATTAAGGTTTCATTAATGAAACCCTAAGTAATAAGAGTTTAGGATTTCATTTATAAAACACTAAATAATTGAGATTTCCTTGATGAAATCCTAAATAATTGGGATTCATTGATGAAACCCTAATTAACAAGGGTTTAGAATTTCATTTATGAAACCCTAAATAATTAAGGTTTCATTGATTAAACCCTTAATAATTAGCATTTCATTAATGAAATGTTAATTAAATAGGGTTTAAGGTTTCATTAATAAAATCCTAAATAATTGGGGTTTCATTGTTGAAATGCTAAATAATTAGCTTTTGATTTATGAAACATCTAATATTTAGGTTTTCTATTTACAATTTGATTTATGAAATCTTCAAAGTATAAGGTTTCAAGTTGTGGTTGTATTTATAAAACTCTAAATATTTAAGGTTTAATTTAGGTTTTCACTTATGAAATCCAAAATAGTTATGTTTGAATTTAGAGTTTCATTTATGAAACCTTATTATTTTATAATTAAACTTAAGGTTTCATATAGAATTTAGGGTTTTATTTTAAGATTTGTGGACAAGGATTTAATTTATCAAACTACAATTATTTAATGTTTTAATTTAGGGTTTCAATTATGAAATTCTAAATATTTAAGATTTCATTGATGAAACCCTAAATAATTGAGGTTTCATCGATGAAATCCTTAATAATTGGGGTTTCATGAATGAAAACCTAACTAAAAAGGGTTTAGATTTTCATTGATGAACCCCTAAATAATTGGGGTTTCATTAATGAACCCCTAAATAATTAAGGTTTCATTAATAATCCCTAAATAATTGGAGTTTCATTGATGAAACCTTTATTAATTAAAGTTTCATTGATGAAACCTTAATTAAATAGTGTTTAGGGTTTCATTGATGAAATTTAAATAATTAAGATTTCATTAATGAAACCTTAAATAATTGGGGTTTCATTGCAAAAACCCTAAATAAATGGAGTTTTATTGATAAAACCCTAAATAATTGAGGCTTCATTGATAAAACCCTAAATAATTGCTATTTCATTGATAAATCCAAAATACTTATGGTTTCATTGATGAAATCCTAATTAATTAGGCTTTAAGGTTTTATTGCTGAAATCCTAAATAATTAGGATTTCATTAATGAAACCTTAAGGAATCCTTAATTATTTTGGGTTTCATATATGAAAAACTAAATATTTAGGGTTTCAATTTAGAGTTTCTTTTATGAAATTATAAATATTTAAGGTTTCAATTATTAAATGCTAAATAATTAGGTTTTGATTTATGAAACCTCAAAATATTTTAGAATTCAATTTACAGTTTAATTTATGAAATTTTCAATGTTTTGGGTTTCAATTTGGGGGTGTATTTATGAAACCCTAGATATTTAGGATTTCAATTTAGAATTTTATTTATGAAATCGTAAATATTTATATTTAAATTTAGGGTTTCAATTATGAAATTTTAAATATTTAGGGTGAAATTTAGGATTTCATTAATAAAACCCTAAATAATTGAGGTTTCATTGATGAAACCCTTAATAATTTGGATTTCATTAATGAAACTCTAATTAAAAGAGGTTTAGGATTTTATTAATGAAATCCTAAATAATTAGGGTCTCATTGATGAAACCCTTATTAATTGGTGTTCCATTTATGAAACCCTAATAATTGGGGTTTAATTGATGAAACCCTAAATAATTAATATTTCATTGATGAAACCCTAACTATTTAAGGTTTCTATTTATGATTTCATTTATGAAAACCTAAATATTTAGGATTTCATTTTATGGTTTCATTTGTGAAACTTTAAATGTTTAGGGTTTTAATTTAAAGTTTTATTTATGAAATTTTAAATATTTAGTATTTTATTAATGAACCCCTAAATATTTAAAGTTCATTTATGAAATTCTAAATAATTAGGTTTTTATTTATGAAACCCTAAAAATTTAGGATTTCGATTTATGATTTCAATTATAAAATTTTAAATATTTAGGGTTTCAATTCAAGGTTTTATTTATGAATTCCTAAATGGTTAGGTTTTCAATTTAGGGTTTCATTTATTAAAATCCTAAATATTTAATGTTTCAATTTATGATTTTATTTGTGAAATCGTAAATATTTAAGGTGAAATTTATGGTTTCATAAAATCCTAAATCATAAACCCTATATACCAACCCTTAATCCTTAAAAAACACTAAATCTTAAAAGCTTAAAACAATGAATCCAAAATACTAAACCATGAAACTTTAAACATTGAAACCTTAAATCCTAAATTTAATAAACAATAGAAATTTAAGAGCATGTGATTGGATGCAAAGAAAATTAAAAATATGAAAAATGCCATAATAATGTTTAAAAAATGGAAAAATTGGATGAAAAACAAATAAAAATACAAAAAAATAATAATAATGTGTTGAAAATTTTAAAAATCACGAATGACATTATTGTTAAATGCTAATACACATGCAGATAAAGTCATATATCAACTAATGAAATCAACAAAATAAGTCCCTAAAAAAAAAAAAAAAACTCAACAAAGTAAGTAATTAGAAAGTTCAATTCAATCCTGAATTAGAATACAATCCAACGGTGGCAAGTATCCCTTCCCTTTTGATCAATTTTGCTAGTTCATTCCGCACGTGATTTTCAACTAACTTAATAGCTTACACTTTGGAGAGTGTTCTCAATGATTTGATTGTGTTCATACTAAATATGTGTAATAAATAGATAATGCTGGAGAGAAAACACGTGTCCGTATAAAAAAAATAATGAAAGACCTTACACATGGTCCACCGGTAGCGGTTGTATATAACAAAATAAGCACTTCTGAAACTCAAGTTTCTCTGACAAGATGAACTCCTTTGAGTTAGCCAATGAATCTTCTCTCCTTTCCTTATCTCCAAAATTTATACTCCCAGAAGAAAAAAGGCCACACCTTTCAGAGGTTACTTCTCTGGACTCAATTCCCGTAATTGATTTGAGTGATCACAGTTACAATGATAACATCAACAAACCTTCATCCTCATTGGTGGTTCAGAAGATATCACAAGCTTGTGAGGAATATGGGTTCTTTCAGATTGTGAACCATGGCATTCCAGAACAAGTTTGCAACAAAATGATGACAGCAATTACTGACCTCTTTAATTTGCCACCAGAGCAAATAGGAAAGCTCTACACAACAGATCATGCCAAGAACACTAAACTTTACAACTATTACCTTCATGTGGAGGGTGGAGTGAAGGTGAAGATGTGGAGTGAATGCTTCAGCCATTCCTGGTATCCTATTGAAGATATCATTCATTTTCTGCCACAAGAAATAGGGACTCAATATGGGTGAGAAATTTCATCTTTTACCATTTCATTATAAAATTAATTACAAATTATGATATGCTATAGTATATTGAGTTTAAAGATGATGAACTCACAATTACAATCATCTATTAAGATAAGTCCGTCGACGTATTTTACCTGTCAAGTGCATCACAGGGAGGCTTTTTGTGAATATGCAAGGGAGATTGGTTCATTGGTGAGGAGGCTTCTTGGTTTGATATCAATAGGGCTTGGGATAGAGGAGAATTACTTGATGAAGAAATTGGGGGATGAGCCTAGACTAAGAGCACAAGCAAATTTCTATCCACAATGTCCAGACCCAGAGATGACCTTAGGTCTTCCTGTGCATACTGATTCCAATGTTCTCACAGTTGTTTTGCAATCAGAGGTTTCTGGTCTCCAAGTGATCAAAGATGGGAAATGGATTGCAGTACCTGCTATTCCCAATGCATTTGTTATCAACCTTGGAGATCAAATTCAGGTATAAATTGCTGTTCTTTTCCCATAGTTTCTCTCCCTTTTTGAGAAAAAACTTATGCAGCCTGATAGTACTTTATTTAAGATTTATACAATGAAAAAGTATAAGCTCTTGTATTGATCATTTATAATACTGCTAGAGAACAGGCTAGATGCACAAATGCAAAATTTCTGTGCTTAGTAAAAGTAAATGAATGAAACTTATGTTCACAATTTATATGAAAATATGCCTAATTTGTTGGAGATATGATAAGGAAGTAGTCATTATTAACTTGGAATTAGTTAAATTTAGTCAATAGTTAATTAGATTTGATCTTGTATATAAACCAACACTATAAGTTTATTGATCACATATTCACATTCTCTCTTATTCAATCAAATTCATTTCAACTACTTTCTTTTAAGTCACAGATTTTTCTTGTTTGGGTTTACCATCAATAAGTAAGTAAAGTTCTATATCTGTTGATTGAAAGGACAGACTAGCTTTCCAGCTGGAAACCATTGTCTTCAGCATGTGAATGTACGTTCATATAGGACCATGGAGCCATGCACAGTACAGTTACACTTTCCCCTAAAATGGTGAATTGTAAAGTTTTTGACTTGATAATATTGTAGGTTCTGAGCAACGGAAGATTCAAAAGTGTACATCACAGGGCTGTTACCAACAAATTGAGCCCACGGGTGTCGATGGCAATGTTTTATGGGCCAAATGTGGACACTGTAATTGGCCCAATTGAGGAGTTAATAGATGAAGAACACCCCCCCAAGTACCGAAATTATCGCTTCTCTGAGTTTCTTGAAGAATTCTTCAACCAAGAAGGCAAAAGGAGGATGGTTAAAGAAGTCTTTGAGTTACCATATTAGTCATGCATTAAATAATTCTCTCATTCCTAAATAAATAAAGAGTAAAATGTTGTGTGTACGTATTTTTACCATCCAAGCCTTTTTCTCTATATATATTAGCAAAAATACAGACCATGCGATGATTGTGTGTATGTATTTTTATTATATTAAATTTGATATATTATTTTTTTTTATGCACTAACGTATGTATTTTTTTAGTTTAATATTTTCCCCTAAATACATGTTTATCCGCCTATTGTTTTTCTATTAAAAAAAAGTCAATAAATTTTATTGCATTAAACATTTTATAATTTCCCTTTTTTATATTTTTTTTCTCTTGTTGAATTTTTTTTATTTCATGATATTTAATTTTTAAGGATATTTTTTATTTATTTTTAAAGTCTTAATCTATTCATAGTTTCGTAGTTTCTTTACCAAGTCTTCTCCTTGTTTTGTCCTTTTATCTGAATTAACAATATAAGCCACAACGATTATTTACACTAAAAACATGTATACTTAAAAGGACCATCTTTTATCAACCCTTCCTTTTCAAAAATAAACTAACAACGCTTATTTACACTAAAAACATGTATAAAATCGCATACCTCACATTTTCTTAGTTGTTTGGTGATTGTTGCAACGTTGTAGTTTATATTTCACATTTTCACTTGACACCATCATGTAGGTAGTAATCGGTCAGTCACCATATAGAGATTGAAAATAAAAAGGACAAAAAAAAAACACAACAAAGTTCGTTTGAAAGAGAAGAATTAACATCTATTGGCTATTGCTACATTACCTTTTGATATACTAAGAGGCAAAAAGATTTAGTGAAGAGAAATATTTATTCATGCTTCCGGTCCCGGTCCGGGTTCAACTATGCACATGTACACACAAAAAAATACATTCAATTAAAATATAAGTATGCTGATGCAAAGTGAGAGGAAAGAAAAATAGAAAATATAAGTATCCAGAATCAAATGTACTTTCGTGACAACACTACAGTGCCTGGTTGTGTTTAATTTGCAAATGTGATTTCATGTGTTTCGAAAAAAGTTATGTGAGTGTAGCTTTCATCCAAAAGTTGATTGGAGTTGGTTTGAAACCTTATATAGAAACATAATTATAATTATAATTTGGGATGAAAAAATGAATTAACCCATTAAAAATGGGACAGGATGAGACAAGTTAGACCCACTAAAAGCGGAGTGGGCGCCTAGTATCGGCGCGGGCTAGATAAGTCAACCCACCCCGTCATCAGGTGGGTTATCCCACCAATTTTCAATTTTTTTTTTCAAAAAAAAATAAAAATAAAAATATTTATTTTTACATTTTTTTTATTCTCAATTATTCTATTCTAAATTATTATAATAACAAGACATATTAAATAGTAAATAAAAAGTAATTTTTTTTGTTAAGAATTATGTCATTTTTTGTTTTTGCTTCATTTTAATTAATTATTTTTTCTTTTTACAAGAAAGAATATTAATCTGATTATATTTTTAGATGATTTTTTACCATGTTATTATTTAATTTATCATTTATGTGTGATAATTTGTTTATTATCCGTTGACACTCTTAATTAAATAAGTAAGAATTGTATATAAAAAAAAAAAAACTCATAATCTCATAAACTTATGTCTTAAATTACAATATCAAATTACAAATTAGTTTTAGGAGATGTATTGAATTAGGATTATTTAAGATTTTAATATATTCTAGTAGTGTAATGTATTCTATGTATATTATAGAAATTAAAAATACTCTTTCAATCAAACAAAGATTTGAATTCTTTCTATATATTTTGAGAATCTGAAATCTAAAAAAAAAATTAGAATCCGAAGAATAAAAGTTGGGTATTCAATCAAGATTGTTAAGATTTTTTTTTAGAAGGCAACAAAATCTTGTGATATTTAATTGAGATTTTGAATAACTTAAAAAAAATTATTTATTATTCAAAATCATAGAGACTTTATGGACTTTTTTTTTAATTGGATTTTGATAGATTTTATGGACTTTTAGTTGATCATATAAATACCAAACCCAGCAAACAATCTCATCCAACTATGAGAGACTTTTCTTTTTTATCACACAGACTTTTTTATTTCATTATCTGTTTTGGACATAATCTCCCACCCACAAAGGTAAGACTTTTCATATGATCATAATACTGATGTGTTCATACCCAAATCACTATAAATCAACTTACAAGCCTACCACTATCTCATTCCCCTTTAGATTCATAAATTTCTAATGAAATGAAAATCTTTATAAAAGAAGTAGATTTGAATCTGAAGGAAGTTTTAAATCAACTGAGGTAAACAATAAGTTAAAATTTTAAAAGACTTTTCTAAATTATTGCAATTAATTTTGAAAAAATATACAACTTAAGCAAAATTAATTTATTTCAATACATCCCCTTTAGTCTTAAATCACAAATACTAAAATAAAAAAAATAATAAACAGTTATTCAAAGTATATTAGGCATAAGTTCCACCTTCAAGACATGACAGAGAATCAAAGGAGTACACGTGAATATATAATAGCGTCTGCGTAGCTTAAACTTAAAGGCACAAATTTTGTTTATTTATTTATTAAACCATTTTTAAAGTGAACAAAAATAAATCAAATGCCATTGCCACCCAGAAACCACCAAAGACCAGGTATGACTCCACGGAACTAAATCTGATCAATAATCCAACTAAGTTATTACTAGAGCATAAATATTCATTGACAAGAAATTATCAATAGCTGTAAATCTAAATCAGAAATAGATCTCATCAAACGTAACATGTTTTGATAAAAAAAAATATTTTAATAAAATCTATAAACCACCAAATACGGAAGGAAGGAATCAAGCAGACTTAATCAACATAAAATATCACAACTTTAAAAAAAAACAATACCACTCTAATTTGTTACCCTCACACTTAACAAATTAATAATAGAAAATATGATACAGTGGGAAACAAAATTTTCTCTATAAGATTGTTATTGAAAAAACCAAATACATAAAATATAACAATGATGTTATTTCAATAGGAATCATTAAATTCATATTTATAATAAGAGAGTAAGAGGCTTATACATCATCGGTATAAAAAGTTAATTAATCACAACCTCTATTTAAGATAAAATAGTTGACTTTTATAAAATTATTTCAAAACTCATTACAACAATGAGTTATGATTAATTGATGGTGTAAAATAATTTTACGTTAACAATATATAAATATTTTACTCTTTATAATAAATTCATATAGATATAAAAAAAGATAAAAAAGAGTTTAAAAAATTCTGGTTGAATCGCGCAATGTGTGTTTTAGAGAGAAAACTTCTTATTGCATTGGTATAAAGATATTTTAAGCTCATCTTCCAAAATACATAACTTCACACATCAATTGTGTGCAGTAAAAGATTTCCGAAGCAAAGAATATCAAAGCTAAAAAAAAAAAAAAAAACATATTTTAATAAAGTAATTAATAGAAATTTATAAAAGAGAAAAGGGAAAATAATTTATTTTCCTGTACATAGTGTATATATCGCAAATACCTTACGTGCTTGTAACCCAATCTAAACTGAAAAAATTTATTCAATGGTTACTTTTTCTAATAAACCTTGGTTACATTTCTTTATATATGTTATTTGTATAGTAATTGGTTCATAGATGAGTGATCTTTGGGGCAGTAGTGGGTTTGACCCTGAAACTCTGCCTATGACATCGTTTCTGAAGAAATCCTGGCAGCGGAAGATCTGAATTTGAGGCTTTCTACACAAAAAAAATTCACTTTGTTTATTCGGCAACCAAGCAATCAATGCACAGCCACTAGCCCACTACTAACCATGAGAAAATAAATCTTCACCATAAAATATCCTAACGTAAGGAAACTAATTAAGTAAAATCGACGTCTTCTATGATGGGAGACAGTGGTTTAATCCTTATTTATTCTAAATTAAATTACATGTGTATTTAGAGATATGCAGGTGTTAATTTTAGACACTTAAAACAACCACAAAAAACACAACGCAAACGCGATAATACTGTGGCAAAAACGGTACCATAACGCGATTACAATCCAGATGCGACGGCAATGACTACCCAGTTTTTTCATGCTCACGGAACTCGGACGTTTCGATCCCACGTGCAAGCTCGCGATTCTACTGCGATCACAGTGCCGACTCAACACGGAGAGGGTGTGATGACACGTGCATGGAATCGGACGATCCTACGATCTGGATCGTGATTCTGACAACAGAACTTCTCATTGATTTGATTGTATTAATATTTAATGGCAATTCCTTCCTTCCGTGAGCCTTGCTTGTGGTTAAGGACCATATATGCACGTTGGTAGGTAGTTGGATTAATCATACATTGTCCCATGTTTTAATTGTACTTGTTAGTTAGTGTTTAGCTTTGATGACTTTGATGACTGTAATAGTTGTATGGGGGATCATATGAAATTTCACAAAAGAATTGTTTGGAAATTTCACAATTCAAAACTTCATAGTCTAGTTTGCACATAGTTTTTTTTATAAGTTTTTTCCAGATTTGAGACTATTTCTTTGTGTGTTTCGTCTGCACGCATTTGTAGCAAATAGTCGAAGGAATTAACGATGAGCTTTTTTAGATGTAAAGTAATTCTAGAAAAAAAAAAAAAAAAAACATAACACATACATGAAAAAAGGGAGAGAAAACTTATACAGATGAAGATTATCAACAAAGCTATTTCACAAACTGATTATCAAACTTTAAAATGCAAAATTTCCAAGAATTCATACGTGAAATTTTAAAGGAGTTCTTAATCTTAACATTATTGTCAACTTAGGTAAAACTATTTGACGCCCTGGAAGGAATAAATCAGGTGGCACCTCATGGTTGGTCCACCTACAACAACATGTATATATCCCCCTTATTTAAAACACTCGTGGAAGGATTTGCCATATTTATATATCTGTGTAATAAATGTGTAATAAATAAATAATGCATGAAAGAAAAACGCGTTCGTATAAAAAAACATTAAAAGAACTTACACATGTATGGTCTACCGGTAGTATAAAATAAGCACTTGGGATCAGAATGAATCTCAAGTTTAATTTCTCTGGCAAGATGAGCACCACAGTTGAGTTAGCCAATGAATCTTCTCTCCTTTCCTTATCTCCAAAATTTATCCTCCCAGAAGAAAAAAGGCCAAACCTTTCAGAGGTTACTTCTCTGGACACAATTCCCATAATCGATTTGAGTGATCACAGTTACAATGATAACATCAACAACCCTTCATCCTCATTGGTGGTTCAGAAGATATCAAAGGCTTGTGAGGAATATGGGTTCTTTCAGGTTGTGAACCATGGCATTCCTGAACAAGTTTGCAACAAAATGATGACAGCAATTACTGACCTCTTTAATTTGCCTCCGGAGCAAAAAGGAGACCTCTACACAACCGATTATGCCAAGAACACTAAATTTTACAACTATTACCTTCATGTGGAGGGTGGAGAGAAGGTCAAGATGTGGAGTGAATGCTTCAGCCATTCCTGGTATCCTATTCAAGAAATCATTCATTTTCTGCCGCATGAATTAGGGACTCAGTATGGGTGAGAAATTTCCTCTTAATTACAAATCATGATTAGCTATAGTGTATATATTGAGTTTAAAGATGATGCTCTCTCTCATATATAGTATCAGTCGACGTCTATAAAATTATTTTATACTATTATCTTTCAATTCTAATATATATTTCTTGTTGTGAAACACAAATGCAATGTATATTTGTTGTTGATCACAGGGAGGCTTTCAGTGAATATGCAAGGGAGATTGGTTCATTGGTGAGAAGGCTTCTTGGTTTGATATCAATAGGGCTTGGAATAGAGGAGAATCGCTTGATGAAGATATTGGGGGATGAAGCTACTCGAAGAGCACAAGCAAATTTCTATCCACAATGTCCAGACCCAGAGTTGACCTTAGGTCTTCCTGTGCATACTGATCACAATGTTCTCACAGTTCTTTTGCAGTCACAAGTTCCTGGTCTTCAAGTGATCAAAGATGGGAAATGGATTGCAGTACCTGCTACTCCCAATGCATTTGTTATCAACCTGGGAGATCAAATTCAGGTATAAATTGCTGTGCTTTTCCCATAGTTTCTACAGTGTAACAGCGTGTTTAATCAAAATTTATTATTAGAAAGAATTTTAAAATAATTTTATAAAAATTAACAAATTTATCATAAATAGGTTGCGATTGAATGAAAAATATATAGCCTTTATTTTTTAGTTTCTCTCCTTTCTTAAAAAAATAAACTCTTGTAGCAGGAAATTACTTTATTTAAGATTTATACATTGAGAAAGTATAAGTTCTTGCATTTATCATTTATAATACTGCTAGAGAAAAGGCTAGATGCACATGAATTTAATGTACAAATGCAAAATTTATGTGCTTAGTAAAAGTAAATGAATGAAACTTATAGTGGTCATTATTAACTTGGAATTATAGTTAAATTTAGTCAATAGTTAATTAGATTTGATATTGTATATAAACCAACATTATAATTAAGATTATTGATCACATTCTCACATATTCAATCAAATTCATTTCTACTACTTTCTTTTTAAGTCTCAGATCTTTCTTTCTTTCTTTGGGTTTACCATTGTTTTCAGCATGTGCATGTACGTACGGTCATACCGTCATAGGACCATGGAGCCATAATAAGAAATCTAAAAATGGTGATGTAAAGTTTTTTATTTAATAATTGTAGGTTATGAGCAACGGAAGATTCAAAAGTGTACATCACAGGGCTGTCACCAACAAATTGAGCCCACGGGTGTCGATGGCAATGTTTTATGGGCCAAATGTGGACACTGTAATTGGCCCAGTTGAGGAGTTAATAGATGAAGAACACCCTCCCAAGTACCGAAATTATCGCTTCTCTGAGTTTCTTGAAGAATTCTTCAGCCAAGAAGGCAAAAGGAGGATGGTTAAAGAAGTCTTTGAGTTACCATATTAGTCATGCATTAAATAATTCTCTCATTCCTAAATCAATAAATTGGGATTAGTGATATGATCCCAAACAATATCTACCTTATATGTATTAATGTTTTTTAATTTATAAAAATAATTAACATTGTCATTAATTTGAAGATTAATAAGAATTATGTGGTCCAAGAAACTACTAAAATATTCCTTACTATCTATGTTGAATTAGTATAATTAATAGCTTGTCAAATCAACAAATTTTAAATATCTATCCTTTTTTTAAAATACGATTTAGTAAAATGGTGACTATATATGGTCGAATTCGATCACATGAACTGATACAGATTTGTTTTTTTTTATCAAAATTTTTTTTTTTAAAAAAAAAGGAAGGAGATTTAATAGACAATGGTATTAAAAGGAAACCATAATTAAATGAACAGGGAATTCAGATAAAAAAAAAAAAAGAATTAGAAGTCAATGATAGAATTCTCTAGTCTATGATATAATCTCTACTATAATTTTCTAGGTTGTTAATTAGTTCAAAATTTATTCTTCTTTATTCTTAGATAAATTAATTAGTTCTAGTTGTTAGTCAGCTCTAATAATCAATCCCTCCTTAAGAAGTTCGTGGTAATCAAGATCAACTATTTGACTATTTCTCTTATTACCAATAAACTCACATGCTCAGTTTATTTCAATTAGACTATATCTCTACACAGTACACACAAGAGTCATGTTATGTGTAAGCAGGGATGGATCCAGGAATTTAAGTAGGGAGGGGTTAAAATTTTTTTTTACAAAAATTGAAGATAAAATTTTAAAAAAAATATTTAATGTAAAATTTATTAAAAAAGAAAGAAAAAATGAATAAAAAATTTGTCACTTTTTAAAAAATTGAAAGTAAAATGTGCCATCATAAGTAAAATAATATATTAAAATTTATAAGATTTTAAAAAATTGTAAATAAAAAGTGTCAAATTAATTTATTAAAAATAAAATTTATAAAAGATAAATAAAAATGTAATGAAATTAAATATTTAATAGGTATAAAACTAAGATATTATTTTTTAATAATTTTTTTATTAATATTTTTTAATTTTTAATTTTTTTATATATAATAAAAAGAGGGATGGGAGGAGGGGGCTAAAGCCCCTGCTTGCCCCCCCTAAATCTGTCTCTGTGTGTAAGTGTCAATATAATGTTCTTTAAATAATTAGGGGGTTAGTATAGACAAAAAAAAAAAAAAAATCCTTATTATGTATAATTTTAAGAAACTCGAAAATTAATGTTGCTATAATTTACTCAATATAAAAAAGTGCAGAATCGAACAAAACTCAGATAGAAGTGTTGTATAGTGACAGAGACTAATCAAATATAAAAATATATTTTTTTAAAAGAGAGAAAGAAATTATTCATAATATTAAATAGTAGTACTATATATTGAAAAGCTTTTATTGCACTGTGAATGATTAGATAAAAATCAAGAGGTATGTGGACGTGTTTCATCATTGACTCTACGTACGGACATGCTGGGTTCGTGAATCGTGATAGAGCTTTTGGACTCTTGTGACCATAGTAATCAATATTCATAAGATTCGAGGCTTGTTTTTCATTCATTTTATCATTGTTTTATTTTATTCACCAAAAATAAAATCTCTTATGTTTTTTTTTTCTTAAGTGCACTGTTAAACTCATTAATCACACGGTATAATTTCTTTTTCTTCAAAATTATTTTATCTGATCATCAGCACGTGGTTCTTATAAGACGGTAGAGAAGTGTACACTTAGATTTCGAATGCATTCAATTCAATATAATTGAGGGGGAGAAATTCTTATATGTCCAATTTAAAACCTTGGTTAGCTACTAGTCAAACGGGTCAACTCATGCACTTACTCGATCTTTTCTAAATTTCGAGTTGTTAAATTTGCAGTTTTTTGGTTTTAAAAAAATATTACATCTCAAAGTTTTTAAATTCAAATTCAAGCTTCTAGCATATGTTTTATTAATTTTGCTTTAAGTCCAAAGGTCAATCTCAAATAAATAAGGCAAACAAGATAAGTAAATGACAATCAACCGACCTGCAGATCGAGCACAGTTGAATAGAATAATTAAGTTTTTTAAACATGCTGACAAATATTCAATTATCTAACTATCTCTATGAGAGAATACTTTGTTGAGAAAGGTAAAACAAATTTTGATGATCTCCATATATATATATATTTTTAAATTTAAGAAACTTAAGAAAACAAATTTAAATTTGGAAGAATAAAAACAAAAATGAGCCAAATTTGATTGACCAAAAATTAATATATCTAAGAAAAAAAAATAGTCATTGAATACAAATACATATATTGATCAGCCAATGATTCAAATTCCGTGTATATCAGATTGAGATGTACTGTAAGAGACAGACAAGGTAGCTCACAATCTTCCAACAAAAATTATTGGTAATTGAATAGACATAGAGATGTACCTCAGGGACAGGGATAGATTAATGAAACACAATATCTTCCAACAACACATTGTTACTCATTCAATACCAATACGTTGCACTAGCACTAGCACTAGCACTAGCTCTCGCACCCAATAAATTCAAGTTTCGTATATATCTGAATTGATCGAGACATATTGAATTCTTCATTTAAAGTTCATAGCTTATTTTTCCTTACAATATATATCTTTTGATATATACAGGCTATCTACCCATAGATAAAATCTTTCTCTTAATTTGGTCTGACTAAGACATTTTAAGGGATCAAAATTTTAGGAGATCCAGAACTGTAGTTGTAAAACAACAGGTAAGGGAGTCAAGGATATATGATGATAGATGATGGTGATATTCCATACATTCTTCAAGCTCATTTTCCAAGAATTGCTCTTTGTAATTAATGGTAGAAATGGAGAATCTTAGGATGTTTTCATTTAGAGGAGAGAAATAAAGTTGATGAAAATAAAAATGAGAGTGAAAATAAGTGAGAATAAAAATATAATGATGTGTATTTGGTTAAAGAGAAATAAGAAAGAAATGAATTGAAAAAAAAAAAAAAAGAGTACAAATAAATGTTAAATAGTACAAACACCTATCTCATCGATGTTTAAATTATTTTTCATTCTTCTCTCACCTAACAAATATTCTTTTCTTATTTTTATCTTTCCAATTTTAATTATGTTCGTTATTTTAAACACAGTTAAAAGATTTATTCATCTTTAGTTTAAAATTAAAAATATTATATAAACATTTCAATTTAAATCTAACGAATAAAAATAAAATAAAAACAAAAATAATGGGTATTGATCATTTTATAAAATTATTTTTATCTCAAACACATTTCTATACATGAAAATCAAACATGCTACCAGTGTAAAGAGATGTCATTTCCCAATACATTTTGAGTAAAAAGACCCGTCACGTTTAGAAATCTGATAAAAAAAAAAATGTTTAAAGTAAAAGTATTTTTGCAAACGAATATCCTTATTTTTGTGTTTATTTTTTTATAAGTTAGATTTAAATAGTAATATGTGTAACATTTCCAACTTCAAAGCAATAGCATGCGTAAGAACTTTGTAGCATGACACTTATGCATAAGCCATGGTTAGGGATATAAGACGAACCAATATGATGTATAATACAAGAGTAGTATTCCGCATTAAATATGGTAAGTGTGTATGAAGGAACAGCACTTGATCTTATAATGGAAGGAAGAAGCAATAGACAAAAGTAGAATTAATTTATGTACATGGTCTGATATGGCCGATGGAGAAATTTAATTATTACGTGAAAAGTGGATACGTACATGGCCATGGCCATAGTACTATGCATGCATGTCAGCATGTGCACAATGCAGATGATCGATGATCAAAAGATAATTGATAAAGAATTAATTAATATTGGATCTCATTAATTAAATGTTCGTCATTCCTAGGTGATTATTGCTCTATTCCTCTGGTTGGTTTTTAATTTGCCGGAAGTAATAGGAACAAATTCTGGCCAGTACGTACGTAATAGATGTTGCAGAGGCAGTTTTTTTGTTTTTATTCAAACTGAACTTAATTAGCTTTATCATAGATAATCAATAAAAAAAAATGTTGTACATCAGAGAAAACGGGAAAAAAATAGTAACACTTATAAAGTTCATGCATGATCCCCGTGGGATATGCTGAGACAATCCTGGCAATGCTAGGAGCATATTAACAGTTTCCATCTGCATTTCGGTCCCCTGCTGTCTGTTACCGTATTAAAATGTTTAATGCTGATTATATTTGTAGTGATATCAACCATTAAGTTTTTACTCCGAATATGAAACTGAATTTTATCTTCTTAAGCAAAGTTTTTGATAATCACGTAATTAGTATAAAGTAGTCAGGTAAAAAAGAAACATTAATATATGAAACTTTAGAACTCTTAATTAAGAAGCTATGAATGCTTAGTTCTTAATTAAAGTTTGAGTTTGAAATTTCTATATGGAAAAAATAAATGTTGAAGACAAAATCACTAAAATGTTCAGTTACATTTTTTGAAAAATATTAGTTATACTGATAGATATTCTGCACCAATATAATGGTGGCCTCAATGGAGTAACTATTAATTACTTTAGCTTCGTATATATAGTGAAGTAATTTCTAACATACTATAATTAGAGATGTCAGACCTCTCCTTTCGAAAATAATTATAACTCCTGGTGGAGGGGGAAACCAAAAGGAAAACATTCCATACACACCAATCTTAAATGACATGTACGACATAGTTGATGGGTCTCTAACTCTTCAACGAGAGAAAGAAGACAAAATTTTAAATGGTTACAGGGTAATGGCTATTGTGTTAATATTGAATCACATTACTGGTGTGTTTTGGCTTTGATTAA
The DNA here is from genome assembly GCA_014843725.1 of Amphicarpaea edgeworthii. Classification (NCBI taxonomy): domain Eukaryota; kingdom Viridiplantae; phylum Streptophyta; class Magnoliopsida; order Fabales; family Fabaceae; genus Amphicarpaea; species Amphicarpaea edgeworthii. The sequence goes on along the minus strand of CM026324.1, from coordinate 2,309,102 downwards.
AATGACTTTGTTGAAATAATTAATAGGGTTTAGGACCACGATATACAATAGCAAAGTTGAAGTTGTGGGATTTATTGGAAAATTAATTAATTAGCTAGGACTTGTGGTCATTAATACAATGAATTGAACATGTGTTATGAGCTGGAGCAGTGGAACTGGTTCGTGTAATATGATTTTGATTGACAAACAAGAAAAGCAAGTCCATTACGATATCTTCCATTGAATTCATTCGTGGACAAACTTGCTCTAATTAATTAGCATTTTAATGTATTGGCCTCATATCTATGTGGGAGGAGTTATAGTTCATCTACAGAAAAAAAATAAAAGGAGTCTTATTTATTTCTTTTGAGTAACTTATTTTTCGTTTTCTTTAGAATAAATATTTTTTTTATGAAATTTTTCCTAACAAATTATTTGGTCCATTTTATCTTTCACTTCTAAAAATTTGCAAATTATATCTTCTATCATATTTTTGTTAAATTTCAAATGACTCCAAGACTTTCTGATGATTTTTAACTGTCACTAAATAGACATAGTTAAAATAAGTTTAATTTTTAAAATTTAAACACAACAGTGATAGACTAAAAATCATCCTATTAGGTTGTGAGGAGATAAAAACTGCTATCATATCTTTTTAGATAGTGTGATGTGAGGGATAAAAAAAGAATTTGGGAAATTCTTAGAGAAATTATTAATTGCATAATTAATATGCTAAAGTAATTTTTATTTAAAAGGTTAGAACATAATTATAAATTCATGTAAATATTTACCAGGTGATACTAATAAATGAGGAGTATAACGAAAAAAAAGAAAACATATGTGAAACAAAGTGGGTTACTTCTTTTTTTTAAACATAATATTTGAAGTCCTTTAATTACAATATCTTTTGACAAAGAGAGGAACTCTTAACTCCTCTGCATCTGCAACCAGTTCTTTCAAATGCTAATAAATTTCAGCAACTTTGTTCTCGAATTCAATACAAGATATCGTAACACACTTGCTTTTCTTGTTTCTCAATCAAAATCAAAACCACACGGACCTCCACATATATAAATAACCCTTCTTCATTGTGAAAATGACCAAGTCCCAGCTAACTAATTCAATTCATTCTCCAGTAAATTCCACAACCTCAACTTTACTGTTGTAAACTGTGGTCCTAAACCTTATTTATAATCCAATAATGTCATTTTAATCAAGTCAAAACACTACATCAATGTGATTCAATTAACATAATAGCCACTACTGTGCATCTATTTAAAATTTTGTCTTCTTTCTCATTCAAGATTTAGAGACCCATCAACTATTGTCCTCTTTATTCCTCTTTGATCAAAGTTTCTGAGACAACTTGGCCCATACGTGTAGAAGTAGCACATCACGAAGGTGGTAGAATATTTAATTCTCTGCGATTCTGAATGGAAACTTACACAATATGGTAGTAACAGGAACTTCATTCTTCTAGTATCATTTTTTTTGTTTTTTCTGCTAGTACCAATTAAAGTATAGTAGTATATGTTCTTTTGTCTATGCCTTCTACACAATCTACATGGTGTTTTGTCGTGTAACCAAAAATCCTCACCCTGGCTCCTGCTATTGCCTTTTCGATGAATGATCAGAAGCAGCTTCAGTGCTACACTTTTTCCCAGAAGACACTCCAATGCTACTAGCTAGGGTTTTTTTCTTTTTTATAAATCACAAAACGCAACAAACACCAAGAAGAAAAGGACAGCACCAACCAGGCATTATTGAAACCAGACCAATATGTTCTCCAAACAAAAGGAAGAATATACAGATCCATAGATACAAAGCAGAAAAAAGGAAGTACTATGCAAACAGACTATGTTTTCTAGTTCCAAGGTCAACGCAGGAGAAGCTATCATATACTCGTATAAACAACTTTACTCCGAGTGTGTCGTTCTCATTAAGCCCTTTTCATCAACTTTTCTGTCTTTTCATATTCCTCAGAGTAGAAAAACAAAAAGGAAGCATAAATTAGTGAGAACTGAAAAGGGCAAAAGCGTGCTTAACCAAAAACAATGATAAAGATGACAATTTTTCAAGATTACCCAACATATCACCAATACTTAAATATATTGCTTGCAAATTTATCCATTACATAATAGAAGCCAGCCAGAGGCATAGTACTACTGCATAGTAAGCTCAAACAAACTAACCTGGTTAAACCTAGGAACAACATAGCCCTAAAAATTAACTAGTTTCTAATTGAAAGACCAAACCAACAACGTTCACTGGAATTAGTCAACAACACTGGCTTGACACACTAATTAATAAATAAATTAAGCATTTTGCATTCTGATTGCAAAAGCATTAAGAAGCTCCTGGTACTGAAAAACATCTTCAACGGCACAGTTCTCTGCATGATGATTCATCATGATTGGTTCACTCCCAAGAGCCATAGCCTGCACGCTGTTAACCCCACTAAAGGTGTCGAATTGCTGCATGGGAAAGCCTTGGTGATGATCAGAAGAAAAAAAACCTAAACTTTCGTTGTTGTTCTTCGGAAACCCCTTCTTCATCATGTCGTCATCATCGAAGCATTGCGCGGTGGAAACAAGCGTTGATTCAGAAACAAGTGAAGGGAGAAGCAGTGACTCCTCCTGAGGGTTGCGTAAAGTCTCCATTTTTGGCAGAGTGTCGCATTTATTAGGCTTCGTTTTGGGCAAGAACTTGTTAACTATCTCTTCCAACAACCCCGAATCCGAAGACTCCCGAGAGAAAAAACCAGAGCCACCATCACCATCATCGTAACCCTTTTCAGCAAAACTAGTTCCAGAAGTGGGAAAAGTGTTCATCTTATTAACAGAAGAGGATCCTCCACCATAATTATTCGCCGAATAACAAGGAGCAAGAGAAGAAGTAGAAGAAGAAGAAGAAACATTAGGTAACGATGAAAAAGTAGCACCTTTGTTGTAGAACTGGTCATGGAAGTTATGAGTAGTGGCAGAAGAAAGAAAAGAAGGGTTAGAGGAGTGAATGAGGTCACGAAAGAGAAGCATGTTGAGAGAAGAAGCAGAAGAAGAAGGGTTTCGCGGGGCTGAAAAGTCAACGCCGTGAGGCTGGTCAACAAAGCAGGCGTTAGAACCGGTTAAGTGGCGGTTGTTACGGTGGTGATTGAAGAGTGATTGCTGAGAGTGTTTGAGAAAGTTGTTGTTGTTGTTGTTAATGAAGTTGGGGAAAAAGTGTTCGGTGGGGGCGGAAGAAGGTTGCGGTGAAGTTGGGTAAACGAAGTTGGTGCGAGCCTTGAGGCCGCGCATGGCTCTGGCGGCGCAGTCGTAGGCGCAGGCGGCTTCCTCCGCCGTGTCGAAGGTTCCCAGCCACCGCCGCTCCTTCGACTGAGGGTCTCTTATCTCCGCCGCGTAACGCCCCCATGGCCTGCGCCTCACGCCGCGGTACCTCATCGCTCCTCCGCCGCCGTCTAAAGGTCTCTTGTTCACGGCGGAGGAGCGCTTCGGGTTATCGGCGACGACTCCCCCGTCACCCTTCGGGTCGGGTCCGAGAATCGGAGGTACCCCGTTGAAACGCCTCATTGCTTCCTCCATGTTTTCTTTTTTTTGTGATAAAATAGAATAGAAAACCAAAAATACCAAATATAGAAATATTTTGTGAAGGGAGTAAGAAACTGAGAAAGAAGGGTTTTGGTTTTGGTTTTTGTTGTGATGCTGCTGCTGCCTTGTATTCGGTGCGTTTTGGTCTTTATTTATAGAGGGCTTGTGTGTAAGGGAGAGTTATTGCACACGGCAACATGGAGAATTGGAGATGTATAAGTCTATTTTATCAGTGTAGTTTTCATTTTTTCTTTTTCTTTTTCTTGGTGGGATATTGAGAAAGTGATTGATTTAATCATGCATGTCTAACACAAGAATCGATACAGTATAATAAGAAAGACAAAAACCATGGACAAATCTATAAATATACCTCACTTCTTATTCCTATTTTTTTTTTCTGGATTATTGTTACTCAAACTCAAGTTATTACTATGATTTCTTGATTTATTAATGGGCCATACTGCTGACCAAAAAAAATACTAGTGATTAAATAAAATACTCCCTCCTTGAGAGAAAAATAGCATTATCTATAAATTAATCAGATAGAGAAACGTAGAATGAGAGAAACATACCATATGCATAGAGTACGTGTATTATAATGTATTTTGTTGGTTAATGTGAAAAATCCTTAAATTAAACGACTATTATAATGTATTAGGAGTAAGTGTATTAAATAATATTTACTTTTATACCTTTGAGTTTGCTTCTATAAATCGCCATTATTTAATAATGAGTAACATCATTTATAAGAGCTACATTATTATGCGTATGATGCATTTTACAACTTTATAGCATTATTTGTATTCCTTTTTGTTTTTTATCACTTATCACATTAAGCATTCAGCGAAAAAAAAAACTTATCATACTAGGCTCACTCCTATTTTATTATTTATTTTTCATTGTATAAATATTTGTATATAAAATTATATACATACAATTTGTCAACTTATAAGGACGTACTATGATCCAACCTTTAATACATGATATAATACACTCACTCATCTAAAGACTTTGAGATGATATAAGGCAAATAGAACTAGAGCACTGTGTGTTAGAGAGTAAAAATACTAAAAATCATAATTTTTTTAGTACCTTATACTAAGACATCATAGTTCTATGATCTTTAATAAAAATACTAAAAATCATAGAACTAGAGCATGCTTATCACAAATTCTCTTTAAAAAAATACTAAAAATCATAATTTTTTTTTAAATCCCCTAGGTCAAGACATTCAAATCATAAACTATACTATATATATTGAAAGTGAAATGTTAGTAATATATACTTATCTAACACATTATTTCAAAAGAAGGAATCCACCTATTGTAAGTATAAAAAAGTTATTTTTAATCTTGACTATTCATTTTTAAATTTAAATTTAAATTTAAAAGTTTAAACGTTATGTCTCCTTTCACCCAGTTAATAAAGTACAGTAGTAAATTACTGGTGCAAGACTTTGGAGGAACCCTGCATAATGTGCATGCATGACAGGATGATAATTTCTTATTTGTCTGTTGTCCTTGATCGCATTATACACAGTGTTCTATGAAGTAGCAGCTATGCATATGGATTTATAGCCTTTCTTAGATTATCATACTTTTCAAAAGAGCATTACTAACCTTTATACCCAATGAACTTTTTGCATCTTTATTTTATTATTCACTAGCTGCATAGTATTGCCGGACCACTATATCGTCCTACAACCGAAGACTTTTTAAAGGGTCACTATTTCCCCAAGGCCCCCAACCCCCACTTGTGTGGCACTCTTTTCTGCCCTTTAATCACTTCAATCCTCATATATTCCAAGCTATTAAGCATCATATCACAATAGTAATATGTTTTCATTGAGTCACTCAATTACTTGTTTTATTAGTAATTTTTTAAAAAATAATTACCCAAATTATGACATACAATAAACACTCCACATTCAACTAATTGACTCCACATTCAACTTACGATAAGGATCTAAGTTTCTTCCACGTTAAGGTTAACTAAATACAAGTTCCTTTGTTTGTTACTTGTTAGTGCTCTTTAAGTTTAGAAGAAGTTTTCTTGATTTGGAATGAGATATTGTTTCCTTTATCGAAAATTTTCAACACCGAAAGAAATTGACAAAATTATTTAAATTAAATAGTTAGAATGTATCAGATGATTTTATTTGAAGTATTTAGGTCAAATACCAGTAAATGAATACATTGTTGGAATAAATAATTAATATTGTTGAAATAGATTAATGTAAGGAAATTTTACCCTGAAACTCAATTAAATTATTGTTGATACAGTGGTAAGATATTTATTGCAAAAGTCAACCTAATCCCCAAATGGCATATGTAAAAATATTTTAATCCGGCACATTATCATCGTAACATTATTAAACTCTTCTTAAAATAAGAAATATTTTAAAATAAATTACAAATTGAAAAAATGTAATGTAATAGTAAAATATAAGATAGAAAGTATTATTTTATAAATGTCTTAAATTGTTGAAAAGAAAAAAAATATATATAATATGACGTTTTTATAATGAGTTTAATACTAATACATTAATTAACCATATAGAATAATTTAACATTATTATTCAACTACAAATATTTTTTCTAAATTAACATTCATTAAAATTTACACCAAGTATAAATTCTCTTTTAAATAATTTTTTTTAAAATAACTCATTAAACAAGATAAAAGTAATTGACCTTTTTTAATAGAAAATTAAAAAAATGAATTATTTAATAAAAAAAAATAGAGGAAATATCAATGTATCATATAGTATAGGTGAACTGTGATTGAATGATAATATGTAAAATTATTTTATACCATAATTGTATAATTTATTTTTATTTTATATAATTTAAAAAAAATACTATTATTACTCCTTTTTTTTTTCTCAATTGTAAAATACTCCTATGTTAATTTGATGGGTGTGGCCATTGGATAGGTGGTGAGTTGTGCCAGCTAATAAGAACACTTGCAGTCCAGTAATAGTTATTGCCTTCGGCTATTCCCAAGACTACTGCGTAAACTACTCATACAATTCAATTCTGGGTCGAGAGAGGGAATGAATCACATTGCTTTTTTTCGGGTCGTGTAAACGTTATGATTGGAGATTTTAATGAAACTCAAGTACTCCTTCTACCTTCTCCATGAAAATTTCCAACCCTTGTAAAAAAAAAAAAAAAATTCAAATTCTACCAAGTGATAAAGCTGCTTTAGAGATAGCTGTAACCTATAAATAGCTTTTAATTCAATTGATTTTATGGGAATTGAAGTTGGACGTGAAGTATTGTTTGTGATTATCATTCTGAATGATTACTCTGGCGGCGCGCAGAAGTTGTTCCTTCGGTTGATTTATGCATGTTTATTGTTTTGTTTAGGCTATACCACTTATTATTTGCCTGTTGATTAATTATGTGAGTGTCGATCGATACAATATTTGCTTATGTGGTTGAAAAACCAGGAATTTAAAATCACATGGAGTTGTCTGATAGAGGTTCCGTTGGTAGCTAGAAATTGACATAAACAATATTGTTACATTGGTTGTATTGTATGTACGTACGATTCGACTCAGGCCAAAGGAAAGGTACATGCCAATATACTGCCAGAGAAAAATTAACTAACTCTTTTCTTCAACCTAATTAATTAACTTAGCTCTAATAATCTATTTGCATTACAACTCATTCCCAAATTTGTGCCTTTATCCAATTCCCAGTTAACATTGAATTGCAGAAGTAATCCATCGTTTGTTGAAAAAAATGTGTATTAGAGTAAATAATTTATTTTATTTTGTAAAACTATCTCAAAGTTTTTAAGAGAAAATATTTTTTTAAGTTATATAATTTAATTTGTATATATTGTCAGTATAACAAATTTTATACGGTAAATCAGTTAATTATAAATTATTGTTTGTATGTCTTTAAAGATAATTATTATTTTGCACAAAAAAAGAGATAATTATTATTAAAATCAATAAATTAATCAAATGCAATAATTTATAATTAGATAACAGTGTAAATTTACTTAATGATTTTTGTAGATAGTATAAATTTATAATCAATAAAGAAAATAATTAGTACAAACTTTAGGATATTATTTAATGTTTTAAATTTACTTAATAATCTTTATATTAAGTTTTTATGAGACATGTTTAAGAGTATCTTCGTTCCTAAATATAAAAAATAAATAGGAATATTTTTATTCTAAATATAATAAACATATCACCACTTGTAAGTGCATTAACTATTTATTTATTTTTTATAGTTTTTTTTTTTGTTGAATCAATCTATTTCTTTATAGTTATTTATTGTAAATACTATTAACGAGATAAATCATACTATTGGTGGAAAAACATTATCTTTTGGAAAATTAGTAGTGTCATTAAATACAATCACCACTTAAATCAATTAATATTAATACAATGAGTATTTGGGAAATAAAATTTAAATTGATAATATTATTAATTAAAATCAACTAAATTATTTATTTTTATTGGTATTGGTGAATTAGGTATTTGTTTTTTTATAGGAAGTTAGAATTTAGTATAAGATAAAAAAAAAAAAATCATTTGTCAACTTGTTGGCGTTTGACATTTTGTTATAATAAATATATGCAATGTAACTATAATTAATGATAAACTTAGGTTGCAAAGTAGTTATGGTGTGTAAAAAACAGTTGTATGAATTTGCCATTTGGTGTTAAAATTGAGGGTTTATTAATTCTTCATGATCTCTTCCACCTAATATATTGATTAGATGAAGTAGATCATAAGAAAAAAAGAGTACAGTATGCATGTGCGTGTAGTCATTTGAATATTAACGTATTACAGTATCATATTAATTCTATAAGAAAATCACTATCAATTAATACTTTGCAAACATAAAACAGTCATCAAATTCTATAAATAGCACAGGGAATAACAAAGAAAAAACTGTTGTTACAAAACAATATAGAACTTTCACGATGTCAAAGTCAGATAATTATGATACTTAAAAAATTAACTAAAACCTAAATATAAAAAAGTTTCACGATGTTGCAAAACAATATAGTAATTTGTCGGTGCTTGGTTGGTGAGGGCTAGTAGAATAAACCCGATTTGTGCCTAGGAATATTGTAGAGAAACATATCATCCGTTGTAGTAATCAATTATGCTAATTATAATAGATTGAAATTTATTTTTGTCATCTTTCGTGAACGTCCTTATCTTCACAAACTACAATTAAAATGATCGACGTCGAAGGACCATTTAATAATTATATAGACGCACAAGGTTGTTGTATAATTGTAGTTTGGCATGACATGCATGATTCTGGATTTCGAAACTAGGTCTGCGTATATATCCTTCCTTATTAATATTGCAAACCACAACTATGCATTGTTATCTTACACCCTTAATTTATTACTACACTTTTCACCTAAATTCTCCTTCTCCGACGAAGGGAATTAGTTAAAGAACCCTCAGCCACCTACCATAGTTTTAATTAATCATATAAATAATGACACCTAAATACCTATTAGTCTAATATATACGAGTGCTTATTATAACATATGCACGATTTGTAATTGATTGAGCCGGATTTGTGTTTTAAAAACTTGGCGTCTTTTCTGGTTGATTTGCGAACTGCATGTCGGGTACTGTAGCTAGGTCCAATCAATCTAACTTGATGTATGTATGAATGAATACGCTAAGTTAAATGAACTTTTAATAAATTATAGTAATGCCTCTCAAACATGATATTTTCGGAAGAAAATACATTTACTTTTTTTTTTTTTGGAAGTAGTTCTGGGATATTTACATCATATTTAAAAGACATATTTAGAACTCATTTAAATTTATTTTCATAGTGATAATTGTGACTCTCTTTATTCTGTCAAGCTTATCTAATCAGTTTTTTTTTTCAATCAAGCTAAACTAATATTCTTCGTATATAATTATTTTATATCAAATCACATATATATATATATATATATATATATATATATATATATATATATATATAATAATTGAGGAGATCTAACTGAATTGATGAAACCGGATAAGTGAGTGATAATATTTGTAAATTTATTTGGTATTAAGTTCAATTCATACTTACTAATTAAAAAATCACATGTTTATCAATCTCAAATCACTTCGGTATGTAATTTTATAATTGTTTAAATGTCATAAATTATATTATTTTTGAAATATAGTTATATAATATTTTTAAAATGTATTGAATTTTAGTACTTATTTTATTATTATTTCTTTTAAACTAAATATCTTTATTTTTAATTATCAAACACACGTATTTATTGCTTTCAAATGAGATCCCACGATCGATGATCTCAGAAGAAATTATAAACCGGAGAAGCAATCAAGCGTAATAGTGTAATACTGTATTGCATGTCACCTCAATCCTGTCCACAAGCTCTATTACAATGTCACACGAAGGAGAATTCATCAAATCATTGCGAAATTTACAAAAAGAGATAAAAAAAAAAAAAAATTGGTTTTGGAGTATGGAGACTCCTTTCCTTTTATCCGGTCATTTCGAACACAATGACAACAACCTAACTGTCTCTCATCATCATGACAATAGAAACCTTTTTGGCACAAATACAGCAACCAATATTACACATAAAGAAAAGAACAGGTTGATTTAAGTGATAACATACTGTGAATTAAGTAATATTTTATATTTATTAATAAATATTTCGTACTAATAATATAATTACACTTAAGATAACACATTGACGTAATAAAAAATAAAAAATCGACCGTGGAAGGAAGAATGAAAATGACGGTTTTCTGGCTAAGACAAGGAGGAGAAGGAGCAAGCATTCCAAAAGAAGACAAGCAGAAACAGAAATCCATCAGAAACCAAACCAGCTTTTCCTGGGCATAGAATGGAGAGAAGGAGACAATAAGCCCGGATATCTACTAACCTTGATGGGAATAAAATTAAACTACTTGTGTTCAATTTACCCAATTAACCAATACACTCGATTTATCGTTCTTATTTGTCATTTTATTTTTAGGGTGATGATTATCCTTGTTACTTTTTTTTATATTATTATGAGTTGCCTTTTTATTGTCATGATTTTTTTCTTAATTATTTAAACGGACAAGGGTTATCTTTGTTTTTCAGTTCTTAAATTTTTCAAAATTTTGAGTTTTAGTCATTGGATGGTTAAAGTTTCTAATAGTTTTTTTATTAGTCAAAATTTACTGCTGATGTGATATGTCACGTAAAAATAATATTCTGTTATTGAATCTTAATTGCTGTTATTATAATCATATACATTAATATCCTCTTTTATCTCATTTTTATGGTATTTTTCTATTCCGATCTATCATTTATTATATTGTACACTAGAAATAATCATTCTGAACCCAGCCATGTAAGACCATTATATAAATGACAAACTCTCCATCCTTACTGCATAGTGTAATTGTTAAAAAATAAAAATAATAATTAAAATAACAGGTAGGCGTAGAGGAATGTAATGAATCTAGCGTAAAATGCATCAATTAAGTCTTAACGGTTCTCCTACTTTGTACCGTGTGAGCTAAGGTTTTACACGCAACAAGGCAACACTCCCCAAAAACGTGTGGGTGAGTAGTGAATAATGATACCATTTTGCTGTCTCTGTTTCTATCTCTTTCAGACAGCTTTTCATTAAAATCCTGATGCTTACCAACGTTTCTGTGAATTCTGCTGCTGGGGCCCCTAGATCGAAGACCCGACATAGAGGACACGTTTTATCAGACATGGCCCCACCATATATCTTTTGCCAGTTCAACAAGATACGCTCTTTCCACTCTCATTCATGTATTTTCCTTTCCATACATTTTTTATTTTTTTTGTCTTATTCCACACAGTATTAGTCTATTAGGACTTTGGAGGCCTCTACAAATCATAACTTTTTACGTATGTGTTTAGTTTAACTATCAATAATCTCGTCCGTTCGGTTGGCCGGAAAAAAAATTTAATAATTTTGATTAAAATAAATATAAAAATGTGAGTTTCATACTTTCATCGAGTATATATTGAAACGTGTTCAATTTAAAGTTAAACCAAATACATCTTATATCTATTATTCACACAATCACACCTTAATTTATTTGTACATGCATGACAATATTTATAATTCTTCATCATATTGATACTATAATTTTAAAGAATGTGTGCTTAAAGGTTATTCATAACATTTATTTTATTATTTTCACGCTGCAATTATATATAGGTTGAAGGGGGGGGAAATTAACTTGAACTAAAAAAAAAAAGTTGAAATGGTGTAATTTGGCCAATTGCACGCGCAATTGGGGCAGGAACAGGGATTGAGACTTAAGAGTGTTTCCAAGTTTCCTTCCATTAATATGGAATGACTAGAGAGGGAGACAAGAATGCAGAGTATAAATGTCATTGTCAGTCAATTTGCCAAGATTCAGTAATGTAACGTAAGCCATGAAATATCTATATGTATACTATACACACACAAATTGGTATCATGTTGTTGACATATTCAACTTCATCACATGCCAAGATTCAGCAATATAAGTCATGAAATATATAGTACACACACAAATTGACATATTCAAGTTCATCACTCCATGGTCTGGGAAATTTTAGTATCATTGAGGCCTCGTCTCGTTGTCCACTGTCCAAACAGATTAATATGGTGTGTTTAGTATAGAAAAGAGAAATATACTAAATAGAAATGTTAGAAAAATAATTTAAAAAATGTGAAATGGAGAGGATTATAATAGAGTGGAAATACTTAATTATAATTTTTTATAAGGCTTAATTATATACTCTTTTCAAACGGAAATATAAGAAAAAAAAATAATTCTCTTCCATTAAGAAAAGTAGTTAAAGTTAGTTAATTTTGATAGTCTTAATGATAAAGAGTTGATTAAAATTTGTTTATATTTTAGTTTAAGTACAAGGTGAATACATTAGATATTGGATTATCACAAATACTTATTTGATTATCACAAAATGGTATTCTCTCCACGAGTTGGAGAAGATAAATTGGCACAAGAAAGTCTTTCAACGTGAAATCTTCTTTTTTGTAACTTTTATTTAGCATTTGGCCATTAACGAACATAGAAAACAACATTTTTTTTTTCTTTTTTTACTTCAACTCTTTCACCTGTTACTTTCCGTAAAACTAAACAAGTCGGAAATAAATTTAGATGAATTCGGAGGAACATTCTTTATCGAGATGTATAAGACTTGAAAATAAGATTAACTAATTTTATACAAACTAAAAATATACCATGTCTTTCTCTTTCAATACATGATTAATTTCTTCTCTTTTCCCTAGACTAAAACGTAACATGATGGTCTTATATGGCTGGCTATGTTTTGTAATATCTATGATCCAAAAATATCGAAGCTATGCTATATGCTATCCCCGACGAACAAAACAAAAAGCTTCCCATTCTGCCGCCGCCACTGTTTTGGTCGTCACGCCAACATCGCTCTCTATTAGTAAACTTTAATTTTTTTTTTCTAATCCATATGAATAATAGATTGACGGAGATTTGATAGTAAAAATCTTTGGATGAGACTAGTATCTATATACCTGTCGGTTTCAGAATTCAAATAATAGTTCCTCGAAACTATAACTCTCTGCCACTGCTACCACGCCCTCGTGGGTTTCAGAAATACGATCCAGCTTTTTTATGCAATCATTTTTTTTTTACATTAAAATAAATAAGAAAAAAGGTTTTAAAAATACCAGAAGTTCGGAACGAAGCCTTTAGTACTGAATTTGCGCTGTTCGTAATAATTAATGGCTAAATTATAAATCCTAAACCCATTAATGTCTGTTCCAAAGAAAAGGTACTATATTACGTGTAAGTGTAAGTTAATTTTATAAAACTTGAACTTTGTGTACGGTACATAGATTATTACATTTATCCTGCCTTATGAGAAGCCGGTGTAACAATGAGAATGGAAATATCAAATATGCATAGAAACGGTTTGATCATTTGATGTTTTTCTTGGTAAATGCTAATTTGGGTTACCTTCAATTTGAATTCTGATGTCATGGGACTTGATAGATTGATAGATAGATAGATAGAGATTATTTGTTTAACATTAATACACTAATGAAGTACAAGCTATCTTAGAAGTGAGAATAATTTTAATATACAATAACTTGTGCTTCATATATGGCTAACAATATGACGCTAGCAACGTACTTTATGCAACTTAGTTTGGTTTGTTTTCAAGTTACATGAAAAAACAATTTTGAAAAATTTGTCTTTAGTTATTAAATGCAATTAATCGAAGGGTCTTATGATCGACTTAAACTAACTAGCAACCAAGTTAGTATTAATCAACAGGTAATTATAACATATTCAATAAATATTTTTAATTACTTACGAAATAAATTACGTCTTAAATTTGTATTTTTTTTAATTTAATATATTTTTGTTTTGGTGCAAATTTAATATATTATACATTTGATTTTTTTTACCGAGTATTTTTATTTCTTGCCTTACTCATTATTGTTTTAACTTTTAAACACTCACTAACGAGATGCTGGAACAAAAAACAAATTATCATTTTCTTTTTTAATATCAAAGTGCTATTAGTTGATAAATTAATCATAAAAAAAACATTTCATCATAGTAATTATGATGAACATTCAAATTAATTTTTGAAATATTTATCCGCAGAAACGTTAGCCTCTAAAAATACAAAAACCAGCTTTTGATCTAAAAAATGAAAATATTTATCAAATTAGCTCTTGAACTCTGATCATATTAATGCCTAAGAAGAACTAATGTGATTACTAATTGATATGGGTCTAGTGCACCCATATCCAAAAAAATTAGAAGCGAATTTTGAATATTTACTTTAGTAATAAAGTCTTACTACTATAAAGAATACGATACTTTTCTAAAAGTAATTTATTCATAGATTGATTGGACTTTCATAAAAAAATTATTCTTAAATTTGGAGAACGCTGCATAAAAATATGGGTTGGACTTTTGATAGAGTGAAAACTGTGGGCTGTGAAATAATGGGCTTACTTGTTGGGTCAAAAAAGAAGTAATCAAAGGCCCGCTTAACATTGTTGTTTGTGTCGATCCAAAATTTTGCAATATACCTTTAGTCTTTTAGGATAGTTTTTTTTTTTTTTAAATATATTTTTAGTATTTCAATGGTTTTTTTATGTTTTAGTAATTCAATTTTCTTAACTATTCAAATATAATAAATATTATTTTTAGTTATTTTGTCAAAATTGTTAAACATTATAGATAATATAATTTGTGATATTTTTTATCGTCAAAGTCAAATTATGATTATAAAAAATCGACATAGATTATAAAATTTATATAATTTGTTTGACAATTTTAGATAAAAAGATTGAAAAATAATATTTATGATATTTGAAGGACTAAACAGGTATAGTGTTTTTATTTTCATTGAAGATACGTAGAAATTAAAATTATATTTTCATTTGAAAAAGTTCTAAATCATGATTTATACAAAGGCTTATCTTTTGTAAGTTTTGTTCAAGCAATGATTTGAGTTTCAACTAAAATCCAAGCACATGTATATTCTCCTGCGCGGTGTGCTTGTCTCTTTTCATTCGCCACTTATCATGCTGAAACTAATATCAGAAAGGAAATTTTGCTACTAGACCAGAAGAATTTGACAGAGAGTAATGATGTACAATTGAATTGACACAAAAGGATGATGAACTATGAACATACTGTAAAATTAGCTAAAGTTTGCATGAATTCTTTTATTTATTATTTTCTTTGTTTTGGAGGCATGGTTTTGTTTGTATCATGATTAAATGAAACCTGCACAGATAAGAAAAAAGGGAACGATGATATGATTTCATGTCCCCAGTGGTTGAAGAAAACATATTACTAAGTCTAAAAGTGATGAGAATGTTGGTGGGAGCGTTGATGGAGTTTATTATTTTTGCATAGTACCCGTGACGTAACACGAAGGAAAACTTGTGTTGCATACTGACACTAACCTTCATCTTAAATCACATTGCATGTGATACTCTGAGTCATTGCACCTTTCTTGACTTAAGGAAAGTTCTTCTTCCTGAAACTTGGGGCCCTTGGTATTGATTATAAACATGGAATAGCTACTAGCTTTGTTGATTTTTCCAACAAATGGGGTGTCCCATTTATATATAGTTTTCAATTTTCAGGTGGTATTGAAGGGGAGCAAGGAAACTGACAAGATTACAACCAATGATTTGAAAGTTCAGGTTTCATCTGGAAATGATGTGAGGCACAAGAAACGCTAAGCTAATAACAGGACAACTTCTATAAATTAACTTATACATATTCTAATTTTAACTTTAAAAAAAAATTATTTCATTTTCGATTCTTCTTCTAAATATACTTGTGGAGAAGTTTATTCGAATAACCCCAAGCTACTTTAGTTATATCTGTCTACTGTGTACTAATGTTACATTCTTACATTTTACTGTTTTATGAACTCTGCTCTCATACAAGCTGATTTTATTGTGTTATTGTTGTATTATTATTGATGATTGATGAACACTAAAGCATCTTTTTTAAAGCAAATAGTCAAGTGGACTTGGAATGGCATGCAGTAAGAATCTTTGCGATTAGGTAATAGGTGGGGATTATTCCATAATTTATTAGGCGGCTATGCATCGTTGTCGTGGACAAGTATATTACTTTAGTAGTGAGCTTGAAGGTTGAAAATGAAATTTGAGAAATCCTTTTACAAGTCAATGTCATGTACTCGTGTTTTGCTTCAGAGGAATCCCTGTAAATTGTATCCTCATGACGAAATTTACAATCTGATTATGATTTGAATTGTAACCACTGGAGACACACTGTTGAGTGTTGAGAAGTATCAAAACAATAATCACTCACATCCAACATTTTATAGGTTTTAAAGAGAAAAGAAAGCAAAGAAAACGTGTTATACCAACATGGAGTTTTAGAAATAAGCTTGCATGCAATTTTCTATCATGGTGGTTGTTGTGAAGGCTTTCTTGACCAATGATTTAATTGTAATTAGAGCCACTGAAGAAGAAAAGAAAATGAAAATCACAAGGGAATCCTAAGTAACTGACCAAATGAACAGTGCAACATTTTGTCAATGATAAGTAACATTGACCGGTTATAGCGGACATGCTCATGCTCATGCAACAGTTGTCATGGCCAAGGAGACTTAGCTGATGATGACCATCATTGCAGAAATGATGATAATGACAGTCACTGCCAGTACTCCACTGTTTGATTTTCTCTTTGTATGTTTTAAGATACATGAAAGTATTCATATTTTGTAGTTATAGCCACTCAAACAGTGAGAGTGGTCGGTTTCAGTTTGTGAGATTGGACTTGGCAACAAAGTAGACCCTATAGTCTATATGGGACCTGGTTCATTCCAACGATTTAAAAACCAATTACTTGATAATAATTAACAACCTAAGTACAAGGAAAATCAAACAACTGAGACTTCTGTGCCTCAATAATTGTTAGACAAATTTGTTCAGTCACACACTTAGAGGATTTTTGCTTTAAATGGAACACCCTTATTTGTCCTTATGATGTTTTTTGCTTAGGTCAGTTAATACAGATACATGAGAGGTTTTATCAAAGTGTTTATTTGAAACAAATACACCCAATTAGTTTTCAGTTTTTTTTTTCTTTTTATTAGTGCTTCTTTGAAGCAAGCATATCTTTATCACTGGCAGATCTTATGCTTTCTGGTTTATTTGACCTACTTTTTGGGTCGGACTTCGTATGGGCGCATCATCTTTGATAGTACTAATGAGAAAACTATAGTATTTGTTTTACAGCATGATGATCAACGACAAATCTCTTCCAACTAAAAAAAAGAAGCACAATAAATACATGTTGAACCTTGTTTATTATGTGCCGCAACACTACACTTCAAATCTTGTTTATAATTGGGTCTCAATTCAATAAAGCCGAGATTATGTGTGTGGATACAGAGAGATAAAATAAGACAAACATAATCAGACACATGAAAATACGAAATTTTTTGTCAACAATGTCAGGGCCCAAGAAGCTACAGCAAATGACAAGAGACAGGTGTTGCAGATTTGTAGACAAACACAGCACCATTGGCCCCACGATTTGTCACTGACACCTAAGATTCCTACTCCAGCTTTTGACATGAGAATTACCAAAGAGATTTCCCCTCGTGCTGGGGAAATCTTTTTCTTATTATTATAGGTTACATCAACAATGCACATTTAGATTCTTTGATTTTCCTAGAAAGAAAGAAAGAAAGAAAAGAAAAAAAAGGAGTATATGTTACCCTCTAAATTACCAATACCAACTTGTTGAAAAGTAAACATACTTCACTCAATTAATTCTTTTCAGTGGTAGCACTAGCAGTTCTATTGGTAGACCAGAACTTACTAAGCATTTTTTTGGGTTGTGTTGGAATAGCACAAATGGCCTTAAATCTAGAATTCCTTCCAATCCCATCATGATGGGTCAAACCGTTTTGATTGAAGTCATGATCATCTTCAGCTAGCTTCATCCTCAGAGTTGAAGACCTTGTTGACTTTGGTGACTTGAAGTTTGAAACACTCCAATTGTCCTCAGCATGTATACTTGTAGTAGTGCTTAATGGTGCTGTAGGTTTTGATGGGTCAATGCCATGTGCTGTGAGTAATGCCTTGATGTTTGTTGGCAAATCAGTAGTCACTTTGCCACCACTAGCTTGTGCTGCTCGAGCTTGCTCAAAGAACAGAACTTGAACAACAACACGTAACGGAAGTAGCTCATTTTGTGCTGCATGCATGCATGCTTCCATAGACAGTTTTTTGCAGTCAAGAATTCTACACAGTCTTTTCCTTTCACTCTTGTTGAGTTCTGGATGAGCCTGTAAATTAAACAGCACACAAATTTTAGTAATACAAGACATCCCCACAAAATTATTTTCCTTTATAATTATTCCTTCCAATTTCCATGGCCTAATTTCTAGTAACTAGATTGACTGAACTGACAGCCAGACATGTTACATCAGCAATGTGTTCTTTAAGGTGGAATTTAGCTAAATGGAATGAACACATAATCAATCATGTGAAGGAAGGACTAAAGAACATGTATCTCCTTTTCCTCTTCTTCTTATCTACTTGGACATAGTACTGAGCAGCAATATGATATATATAACTCTATCTATCACAGGTTTGACAGGCAATTTTCTCTTCCTGTTTTCAGTCAAATGAAACTACAATTTACAAACACTTGAATGTATACTGCAACCACATCAGTCAGAATGTGGATACAGTACTCAGGCTAAATTTCTGATGGGTCAGTCTACACCTAACCGCCAATAAATTTTGAATAAGACAAGATTTTAAGGTCAAGAGAGTTGGTTATCCACTAATTCTGTCCCACATCCTAAAATGTGAAAACGAAATGTATTCATTCAGCCGCTGTTTCTTTTTACTAATTCTTAACCACTTGTTTTATCAGGGTATGTAACATATAAAACATAAAATGCAGTAAATTGGAAAACACAATATAGAGTAATAATAGGCATGTATCTTCACCTTGAGATAAATGTCAATAGCCCTGTAGAGATCATCATGATCATGTCTTGCAAAATCTGGTATAATCTCAGCAAGAGCAATGAATTTGGACAACTGAAAATTTACATCCCTGGCAACTTCTTGAAGATACCTATCCACAAGCTTTGCCACTTTCAATTTAGAACTATGAGATGCTGAAGAGGACCTTCTACTCTCTTGAAACTCCAAGTTAATATTCTCAGCTGAACGAGACCTTCTTCTTTCACATGCCATCCTAGATCTTGCAGGACTAGTTGGAGGACTCTGCCCTTGTGACATAAACTGCTCCAATATGGTCATCACCAACTCAACATCATACACTCTGTCATTTGTGTAAGACAGTGAAAGTGAGGGTATCAAAAGATCACTCACTGTGGCTTCCTCCAATTGAAGCCCTACCCTTCTTGCCAATTCCATCTTTGAAGATGAAGAAGCATTAAGAATATTGGATGCCTTCAGAAGCTTCAAAAGAAAGCCACAAGAAACAGCACCTTTCTCAGCAGGAAGCAAGCTCACTACTGATTCCAAAAGCAGACGATGCTTTGAAGCCATTTCACCAACTGACTCAGATTCTGAGTCACCAAAAGATTGCTTCTTTAGATTCCCTCCATGCTTGTTGGTAATATTTGGTAGCCACCTAGAAGTATAGATTTTCAATGCATCTCCAATGAGATTTGAGGGAATCTTGCCACCAGATTTGATTGCTATCATGGTTCTCCAATACAGGTCTATGCTAAGTTCTGCCAAATCTTCAGCCCACCATCCTTTGTTTCCTGACTTGTTATTATTATGTCTCGCACTTTCGTTACCATTGCAAGACACATCATCCCTCACCCTTCTTGAATGGCTATGTGACAAACTCACCTTAGAAGGGTGACTCAACACTTTTGCAGCAACAGCTTCAATGCATCTGCTTGTGACTCCCAAGTCCTCAGACCACATAGGCAAAGCTTTTGTGGTCTGAAGACTCACTATAGCATCTTTCCAGCCACGTAGAATGCATGAGTTGAAGAAAACCTCAAGCTTCTGAATCAGGTTCCCCTTCTCAACCTCCTCAGTCATTTGAAGATACTCGGCACCACATCTTGCAGCCACAATGTTGTAAGGGCTCAGAGTGATGGTTATTCCATAGCAGAACTTCGCACACAACTCAAATGCTTCAACCCCACCTGGGAAATCGGGAAGTTGGACTAGTTGGTGCTGTGAAGATGAATCAGGAGACTCTGAACATAACTTTTGTAGCCTCAAACATTTTGACAGCAAGGGAAACTGAACACCATCACCATAAAGTATAAATCACTTCAGAATAAGTAACAACAAAAAAATAAATAAATAACTTGGTACAATTTCTATCATTCACAGTTTCACATACCTTGTGCAGAAGATATCTACTTCCCTTTACTTGAATTATGAGGTCGCTGGAAACTTCAGAAGAGACTGACCTGTGTACAAAGAAAATATATACTATTCAGAAAAAAAAGAAAACAAAATCTAAGAAGAAATTAAGAATGAAATAGATGAGTTAATTAATGTCTTACCTTACTGCTTCTGAAGTGTAGAATGTGTCAGGACGAGATCCTAGTTTCATGAACTTCATGGTTTTTTTCAGTTTCTTATCATCTAAATCATGTACTAATTAATTCTCACTAGCCACTTGCATAATTCACTTCTAACTAACACAGAAGAACACAGAAGAAGTGCAACTGGTAACAGATAGTGAAATAAGTACCAAGTTCTAAACAAATACCAAAGCCAGGAACAGATTTTCCTGCTAAGTTAGCACAAGTGGAACACTGAATACTGAACCGACAGAACTCACAGAGTGTCAGTCCTTCAAGAATACTTCAGAAATCTCAGAAATATAAAAAAGAAAGAAAAATAATAAAGATAGAATTTCCTTGGAGGAGAGAAGGTGTAGAAGTTCCAAGAGGAAAGGAAAGGAAAACCAAGGAGGGGCTTGTTGTGAGAGCACAATAATAATATATAGTAGTTTAAATAGGTAGGATAGATGACATATATGGTTTGAAAGAAACACTGAGGATCAAACACGCCTAAGTTATGTCCTTTCAGTCAAATAGTTATCCCCATGAGTGACTTCGACATTTTCTCTTAAATAAATAAATAAGGATTTAAGGGCTATGCTACAATTTCATCAATTTCACCCTCAGACTTGTCACACTCCCAACCAGTCTTTCAGTTGCATTACAAACAAACTTATGCAGTAAAATAAAGGAATAAATATACAGCACACGTAGCTTAGCATCATCCATACATTATGCAAATTCAATACAGTAATAATAAAGTTTAATGTGATACATTGATATCTTCAAATATTTCAACTAATTGGAATAAAGGTCAACAAAGAGTGGAATCAGAATTTGATACATTTTTAAGGTAAAATATTTTACACGGTCAATTAACTTATTATAAACAAAATATTATAAATCAACGATTATTATTAAAGGACAACCTAAAGTTACACAACAATATGCATCACTTTTTTTTTTTTTTCTCTACGGTTAGGAATGGTCAAATAAAATAGGGAAGGGTTCAGAGTTAAGATAAAGGGACCAGTTACAACCTAAGGTAAAGAGGGCATCTGGATACTCTCCCAGAACAGAAACTGCTAATCATTCATCGAAAAATTCGAACCGTATAAGGAAAACTAGGAAATTTTTATTTGCAGCAAATCTTGCTTTCTTATATTACTAATTTCTAAGAAGAATACGATGTTAGCGTGCAATTCTAAAGCCAGCTCCCACGTGCTTATCCTGCGCCCACTTTTGTTCCGTATTCTCATCATTACCATTGCAAAATGCAAATTGTCTAATTATATTATCTTGTGTCTATAAATGCGAGTACCCCCCCCAGTTTATTTTAGTCAAACACCATTTTTTATTTTATTTTATACGCAACATCGTACATATCTCTTTGATATCTCTATCCTTTTCAAAAGGAGAATATTTAAGGGGATGTTTTACGCGTAATAATAGCATATTAAAAAGTGCTTAAAATATTTTAGAGAATGAAAAAAAAAAAAAAGAATGACATGAAAGTTACAGGAAATGTTGAAAAAAAGTAGGCATGTGTATTATCAGTATCACACATGATTAGCGGATAGCGTCCGTATATATATAAACATAAGTTCTGTTTATTTTTTATACTATTATATATATAGTACTATTAATTAATGATATTATAGAGTCATGGATTAAGATTGCCCTTACGCTTTTCCATAAATAACCCAACTGCCACTCTTTTATCTCTTAAGTTTTTTCTATGCTTTTGGGGTGGACATTAATTTTCATTCATTGCAAGTGGTCCAGAATGTTGAAACTTGGCCCATTATTGGAGTGAAACCAAGAAACTCGAGGTTGTTTGCTTCTGATATGTTCGTGTTTGATTAGGTATAAAGTCAAGCTTTCTGGTGGACATTTAAAATTTTTCGTACTCTAATGGAAATGGTTTAAATGGGTAAATTTGGCAGTTGAGGATCTTCTTCAAACCCTTGTTTAATTGGTTTTGGATTCTTACGACGCAATGACTTGTGAGTTTGTAATATTTGTGGAATTCTTTCTCTTATTTTGATTATCATATTACGGAACAATGAGACGGATCCTTGTGGGTCCGATTTTTTATAGAATAGAAAGAAAAAAAAAAAACAGTGAGTTATGACGGCCGTATGATATTCATGATTGATAATACTATCATGAACAAAAAGGGCTAGCTAATTCTCATTCTCATTCTTTTTTTTCACCATACTTTCTATAACATGGGAGTAATTAAGATGCTAATGTAATAGAAATTAAATGGAGGGGAAAAATGAATTGTAAAAAGTCGTTGACCTAGTAGGCATGAACTTTACTGCCTTTCACATAATGATATCAAAATAATGACCTAAGACTGATTGTTGGATTTTTTTTTGGTAGAGCTAAGGATAGACTGTCCGGAAAAAATATGCCAAAGCTTAATTTAGCCATATTTTACTGACGGACAATGTTAATTTAGTAAAATGTATAATGATATATTATAGTTTCGGAAGAGCTTAGAAGAGCAAAAAACAAGAGTTAGTCAGAACATACCCAATTAAGAGTGCGGTGGCATGGACATAATTAATAGTTATGGTAGAAAGAAGGAAGGGCAATGAGTTAATCTGATAGTTGATATACCATGGCAGTGACGGATTTAAGGGGGGGTTCTCTTTATATTTATATATATATATATATATATATATATATATATATATATATATATATATAAATATTAAAAGATATTAATAACAAAAATTATTAAAAAAATAATTTTTAAGTTAATATTTATTTAATTTTATATTATTAGTAGATCATATATTAATTTTATACTTATATTTAGTCATAAATATTTGACTTAATTGTATATTTATTTTATTTTTGGTAAGTTTTATTTTTAAAAAATTAATTTGATATTTGTAAATTTTACTCTATCATTTTATTCTTATATCACATTATTGTACATTTTATTTCCTAATTTTTTTAAAAATTGATAAATTTTATATCCATTTTTCTGTATTTTTTTTTTTTATAAATTTTATATTTAGTTTTCAAAAGATTTTATTTTTAATTTTTGTAAAAAAAAAAATTTAGCCCCCAAACTTAAATCTTGGATCCCATGCATGGTGAACATTATATTGAAAGAGTTTATTTGCTTGCAGCAAACAGACCATTAATTTTCCCAGTAATTAAATTGATCTTTAGATGGCAGTAAGGCACATATATAGTGAGAATGACAAACACAACTCCGGATGAGTTATATATAATTAATGAAAATGTAAAGTAACTTTATATAGCACTATTATTTATAATAAAGTTATTAATTTTTTTTTATTGATAATGTAAATATTTTATATTTTGCGTGCATCACTGTTAAACTGTTTCTTTCTATCTTTTTTTATTGTTATAAAAAAATGTACAACCTTATTATAGGAATTAGTGTGTTTTTCTTGTCTTTAGTACACCGGGTACTTTTATCTGAAAATAAAAAATAAAAATATTACCACCTGAAAAACTTAATTAATAATAAATAATAGTATTTAATTTTTCTTAAAGTGATTGGAGGAGCATAGACTATATATATATAAATATTGGCAATAGGCGTGCACCATGTGACAAATGTAGGCAATAATATTAAGGACAGCTACTATGATCTCTGCGTTAGGCATCGATGAGCAGAGACTGCATAGTGTTGTGGACATTTGATTATATATTATGGGAAAAGAGTTTGTGCATGGTCGAAGTAGTTGCCCACCAATTGTTCGTTTAGCCAAAACCAAAAGTGTGCGCAAGTACTGCTAAACGACACCTTCCTAAGGTCTTGCCTCCATCAATGTCTGCTAGATACCCGGACCAGACCCGTGTTGCCTCTTTCAATGCTTTCGTCTCCAACCGAATCAACACGGTGAGTCTTGTGGATGTAAAGACTCTATTAAAAATGATTAATCAGGTTTACAAGTTTGTTAACAAAATTAAATTATGATTGAGAAAGGAAAAGGGTCAAGAATTGAAATTAAGAAAAAGAAAGGGAAGAAATTGAAGTTTAATATAATTATAATGGGTGTGTGGGGATAGGACTTAGGACTTAGGACTTAGGAGAGCGTGACCACAGAAGGTGTTGTTAACGGGTCTTTATCAATGCTACCCAACGGGGTAACCACCCGACAGCACGGGACCCCTATTCTTTCCTTTCTTCATAGCTTTGGGACCCTCTAGTTCCAACTTGATCATTAGAGAGAGCAATTAGCTTTTAAGGTAGCCTTTCAAAGTTAAATAATCTCATAGATATTGGTTTAGAAAGTGATTGATTAATCTATCATGGGGTTAGTAATGGATGAGTGGTTGTGATTATTTATGTGTAAATGATACTAGTTAATTCAACTTGACATGTTTCGGGAGAGTTCGTTATTGATCAGGTCTTCAGAAAGTCCATCAGAAGGGTAAGGGGGAAGAATTAATTAGCTGGGTAATTAATTAAGTCTGTCATTTTATGTCCCACAAAACATAATTAATTTTCTGGTTAATTGTCTAAAACAAATTATTAAAGTATTATTTTTTACTTTTTTTTTTTATCAAACTTTGATATTGTTTTGAGTAAGGTATGTTCTATGTTGATCGAACTCCAAAGGGTATATAGGGATGATGGTGTTACACACCCTAATGACATTTTCAACACTCATGTTAATGACAATTTCACCATAATGATGATGTATAATAAATGTTTATCTTACATTGATGACGACGTTAATTATTTATATATATTGGAGTTTGAGATGTGTTGATCAGTTCTCTATAAAGACAGGATAATTTTGTTTCTAGCTGAGATATGCTTCACTTTTTTTTGTTGAGGTAGAGATATGCTTCACTATTCTTAGATATATTGAAGTATTCCTAATCCTATGCTTGTGTATCCATCTTGATTCAAGTTCTTGGTATTATATATGGACATTTTTCTTCTTCTTATTTGTTATCAATTTTTTAATTTGTTCTCTCTTTAGATATTTTTCTTACATGGAATTGTGATAAATATTTGTTTTTGTTGTTGTTTTTCATAAATAAAGTAAAAGTAAGAGTAAATAATGATGAAATATATGAAAAAATAAAAGATATATTATCTAACAATACTATCTTTACATCTCATCTTTCGTATATACTAAAAAAAGCAGGAGATTTTTTTTTTTTTTTTTAATTTAGCATAAGAAAAAAGGTGTGAGGATAATATAAAACATTAAAGAGTGGTAAAAGAATTGCCATGACTTCCTGTGGAGCAGAAATTAAAAGATAGATTATTTTGATAATACGCTAATCATATATAGAACAAAGAAACTAGAAAAGTAACGTAGCACGATAAAGTCGAATGATCAGTAGTACTTTGAGGGTGTAGCCCTGGGAGAAAGGGGGGTTTAGGGATGAAAGAGACAGAGCGATCGTGCAATAATAATGCATTATTATTTAACAATCAAAAGAAAATTGCAGTATTGCATCCAAAACAACATTGTGCATGGGAGTGGGACAAGTCAGAGTGAAAGGTCATGGATCAAAACTTATAAATTTCACAACTTTTTTAGGTGTTGAAAAATGGAGCACCTTAGATTAATTCCCTCATCAGTGGTTGAATAATTTGTTAGACACCGAAAACTGAAATGACTTGGGGTGTTAATTACCCGGTCGGTCCACCAACGAGGTTGCACCCGACATAACATAACACCATATATCTAGATCGATAATTGACATCACTTGAAGGCTAAAAATGCATGTTAGCAAGGGAAAGGAACCCCCTTCTTGTAGGACACAGCCATCTATCTTTGTTGCCTTGAGAACCCCTTTACGTGACTTACATTTTTGTACGCATTAGACAAAATATAGAGGAAGAATCAAAAAATTACATTTTATATTGATCATTCATTTTTTTAAATCTAATTGTTATGATTACTAACTTATTATCATCGTTAAATCTTCAAAAAAGAATGATTATAATAAAGTGAAACTCTCTTAAGATTATCTTCAATATTACATGACATGGCTGGCTATATATATATATATATAGTTGTGCCCATCAATCAAGGGCGCGCAACTACTTTATTCTGTGATATCTGTATCATTCCAGAATGCACACCAGGAAGGACCAGCCCTGGTCAAATGATTTTTGCCATTGAATTGATTAAGACTCTCGTTCAGCTTTTTGTCTAAGATGATGTGTTATGGTCCACAAATAACTATATATCTCTCTTAATAAGTGCGTTATTAGAAGTTTAATCTTTCATTCTGCAGGTATATATATATGCTTGAAAGACCATAAGAATATCATTCCCTTAAATGAATATTTGTATCTGAAGAAATTAGTCAGAATATCCTAATTACATAATTACGTCTCTTAAACATTTTATAAGTTTGATCATCGAGGTATATGTTTGAAAAGATAAACCCCTTAAATAAGTATCTTATCGATCTCAAAAAAAATAATTAGTGTTCACAAAAACAAGTCTCATTCAGCTTTTGTCCCTTAATTTGCTTTGTGATTTGGCTGAGGTGTGCCAACGTATCTTTCATATCGTGGGGTATTGGTGTCTCTCATTGCCATAGACATGTACTTACAAGAAGTTGAAAAGGGAAAACACATGAACCGCACCAAGTGCGAAAGCCCAAGTGTTCTATTCCATCAACCACCTTAACTTTCGATCGATGCCAATTAACTGCTGTCTCTGGTTAGACTACCCTTAATATTTGTTTTCTTCTTTCTTTTCTTTCTTGTTTTTTTGTGCCATGGATATATACTATTCTTTTTGCTTCTTTCTATGGACATCGATCAGACTCACTTTTTCTTTTAAGAGAATCGACTGTCCTATGTGCTTGTCTACAATATTGACAATTTCACACACTGACACTGCCTTATTCTGTCTAAAGACATTACAAAAAATATAATTTTTTTTTTAATTCCACGGTCAGAACACAGTGATATAAGTAACTGCATGCATGATGCGTCGTTACAAATTAAACTAAAAAGCTAATGACTAATGAGTCCTCATTGAGTATTACATTGCGTTTAATAATCTACGTACGTATGTGTATTCATTTACTAATATGTAAGTAAGTAGTTTAATAGGATAATGTAGTGTTAATTGCTACCCTACCATGCCATTTTTTTGGCATAAAGTAAGAAATTTTTAAATGGTAGTGTAATTGATATATAGATTTGTGTTTTCTCTTCGCAGCAGTATTGAACTGGACTTTATCTGAAGAAAAAAGTTTCTGCTGGCCACTTTATACGCTGTAATGCAATTGTGAGTAATCTAGTTAATTTGCACCATAACCACCATATTTTGTAGTTGATGAAAGCGAAAAGCCTATTAGCTATTGCAATATTTTTAATCGCATGATGTTTGGGTTTTATTAATAATGGGTCATACACAATGCAAAAACTAAAACATATATAATTTCACTTAACTATGTATGATTGATCATGGGATCAGTACGAAGGTACACAAGCCCGCGGCTAAATATTGTACAGTCTCACCCATGAAAGTTTCTTTATTGATTTGTCCTCTTCGTTAGGTACCTAATCCCATAAGATATATGTTTAGATAATAATAACGTATTTAAATCTAGTTGGGGAAACAGGGTCATTAATTATTGAAGTTGATGGTGCTCTCACTTTGGAAACTTACTTTTCTATCTAATTGAATAAAAAATACATTATGCAAATCCTAATTTCAAAACCGATTAATTCCCTGTACAACTATAGAGTTGATGGTTGAGAATAAATTACGAAGCTTAAGATATGTGAGCATTAATCATAGTTGGTAAATGATTAGTGATCTGTAAACTCAGTTCCCCGAAGCAATCACCCAGCTTTGTTGTCCTCGTTTGTCAAATTAAGATTCGCGTGGGACGCAAGGATTAGGCACCATGAATGTGACACGACAAAATATGTCTCATGCTTTAGCTCATAATTGACTCACAAAAACAAAAGGTGATATGGGGATTTTTTATGTCTTTGATTGTATGATTAGTTCACTAATCCAGTTGATTATCATGTTCCCCTTTTTTGAAATAAATAAAACTGTTGTTTGACATGGAAATTAATTTATGTACACACCTCAGCAGTCATCATATAATAATCTAAACCTACCATTTGGTGGGCTTCAAATTCACACTTTAATTTTATTTTTTTTCTGATTCGATTGGCAGAAAGTTCATTGGGGCAGCAAAAGTAGCTAGGAAATGATTTGGAGTATATATCTGTATGCTAGTAGAATGTAGGTTGTTTATATACACATGAATAATCTCTGTATAACGTGTTTTGTTATGATAAGTATATATCTCAATGATTGATAATCATACTTTTTATGTTTTTTTTGTCAAAAAAAAAAAAAAAAACTAGACAGAAATATTGCGAGTGTTTTATATTAAAAGTAATTATTTTTCTTTAAAACGAAAAGCATATATATATATATATAAGTGTGTGTGTGTGTGTAAGTAATGAGAATTTATAGTTAATTAGGACCGAAAGTCTACTTTTGTGATTAATTATAAATCAATACTAATTCATTTCTTTCTGTAAAGCTAGCTGCCTAGCTAGGCCATTTTACTTTTGTTAAGCAAAAATATTGGAGATGGCACTAATAAAAAATTTCCATTTCACACTCTACAACTAACCAAATTTACTCTTTCAAATTTCAATAATCTCATGCTACTCTTCTTTTATCTTTATCACTACATATTAATTCCAACGTCCGTAAGTGTAAAATGTACTAGAACTCTTGTGGATTATTGAATGGCCTGAATTTGGCATAAAGGTACTTGTGGAATATTTTATTATATTCCGGTCTCGTGACTCACGGTAGTGATACAATCATACAATACAACAGCCATTGATTGATTTTTGAGTCTGCACAGCAAAATTTGTCCAAAATTAGATAACTGCGAAATGGGATCAACTCAACCACAATAGTAGAATGGCGCCGTAATCGGTAATCGCTTACATATACTCCATGTTTCAGAGAAAGCAATTCATGTGATTTTATCTATTACAAGACTAAATAAAAATAATTATCTTATTATAAAAATTAAAAAATATATATATTTAAATCTATAATTCCTTATTTCTTACTTAGTATTAAATTAATGATTTAATATACATTTTAGTCCCAAATTATAATTAATTCTTCAATTTAATTTTCAAATTTTAAAAAAATTATATTTGATTCTTAAATTATTTAAAATGTTTTAATTTGATTTTTTTTTAATCAAAATTTACTATTTACATCCTCCTTTATTAAGTGCACTTCTCATATTTTTTAGGAAGTATATTTAATAAAATGAGGTGTAAATAGTAAAATATTACAAAAAAAAAACAAATAAATATTTTAAATAATATAGAGATAAAATTGATTTTTTTTTAAATTTTGAGACTAAGTTAGAGAATTTTGTATTAAGCCTAAGTTAATTTCACAATAATACATTGCAACATAATTTTTTTTAGTGAAATTAATTTAAGCAAAAATTCTAATAATTATTTAATAATAATTGAAGTCAGTTCTATCAAAATCAAAATTAAATGCACAATAAAATTCTGTTGAAGTTAAAAAGACAGAGTATCAACCGCCCATACTTA
Organism: Amphicarpaea edgeworthii; assembly: GCA_014843725.1. Classification (NCBI taxonomy): domain Eukaryota; kingdom Viridiplantae; phylum Streptophyta; class Magnoliopsida; order Fabales; family Fabaceae; genus Amphicarpaea; species Amphicarpaea edgeworthii. The sequence continues at coordinate 2,278,851 of CM026324.1, read as the reverse complement.
CTGTTATGTGACATATGGCATTTGTCATGATCTTGCTTTTAATTCACTGGAATCTATCTGTTGACATCAACTTTTCAAAAGAAAAAAAAAAAAAAAAGGTGAGAAGGAAGAAGAACAAGAGACTAGAGATAAGTATAATCTGAACCAAAAGCATATGCGCTGTTATCTATCTATCTATCTAATATCTGCCTTTGTCTTTGATTTCAAATAAATTAATCATTCTGTTCTAAGCGGATCTCATCTGCAAAATGTCCCTACACATAATCTCAAAAGAGAGTGATCGAAATCTGAGGACGATTTTTCATTCTAATTAAAGCCTGCAGCATTTCAGACGAATATATTAATTAATTAATTATAGACACTTGCGCATTATTATCTTATCTTAATAATAATAATAATAATAATCTAATGTAAACCCTTTTAATGCGATATAGTAACTGTCAAAAAAAAATGCAATAAAGTATACTCATACAGCTATTGGTGAAATAAAAATAGTTCAAATTCATGAATTTGATCAAATTAAAGGCTTTAAACTAAAAATATATACTCTTAACTAAATTAATAAAAACCAGTTTATAATATTTTAGTAAACTACTAGTTTTTAATAATTTTAATAAACCCCCCTCTATACATTTATTTTCCCATTTGAGCAACTTATCTTATCCCAATATATCATTATTGACAATCGATTTGTGGCGGAAATTCCACAAAAGAGTAGTGTAATTAGATCAGCACAGAGTGATGCCAGTGGACCACATTCTTCAGCTATTGACAATTTTCCAATGCTCATAGATGCAATGTAATGCAACTACTCATTCATCCAGCAACTATTGCTTTTTTTCATTTTTATGTCTAGAATCTCATTCTGCAATTATTAACACATAGGATAGGAGATCGTGCAATATTCTCATCACACCCATCCCATTTGTCTTAATGTAAATTTCTTAATATTTAAATTTTCTTAAAAATTGTAAAAATAAGTCATATAACACATAATTTACCGTCTCACATAAGTTATTAAATCTCACATAATTAGACTCAACGATAGATTACAAAAATACTTACATATCATTCACCATTGATAAATAGATTCAAAGTCCTTGAATATAATTCTCATCCAGACATTATTATTTTTTATTTATAGAATTATCTAACACGGCATGAACAGCATAAAGATGTGAATGCGTACTTAATTAGAAGCGTGTATTTCGAGACGTACTTTTAGCATTTGGGCTCCATGTGAAAGTATAGTGTGACCTAGGGTTTAATAGAGAACCAAAATGGTTATGTTTTTTTTGTACCTAGACTAGAAGATGGTTGATGTATAGACAACACTAGAAAAAACATTGGACCCCTAACCCAAACAAAAATGAGAATGTGATTGGTGGGTCTCTCTGGTGCATTGAACACCCACAAGCCAAACATTGAGACCACCCCAACATGTGAAGATTGCCAATATTAAGTTACCCTAACCCAATCTTCACTCACCAATACTACTAGAAACCAGAGGTGGGACAGTTGGTGACACAACAATGACAAAACATCCTACCATAAACCTTTTATGGCACACGTGAGGTTTGTCAGGTGCATGCACTGTTGTCAATATCGCTTACCTTGACCAATTGTCCTCATATACAGGGGTGTTCATAAACCGAACCAAACCGAACTAAACCGTGAAACTGTCCAAAAAAACCGAAAATCGATTAAACCGAAAAACCGCACGGACCAAAAATTTCCAAAACCGCATATTTTTTGCGGTTTGGTTCGGTTTTTAGATTTTATTATAAAAAACCGAACCAAACCGCATTCTATAATTATATTGATTTACTTTTAGATATTTAATATTATCTAACTAACAATATTTTTATTTTTTATGATCATAATATGTGATTTATAGTATATTTTTTTTAATAATAAATTTGTAATATATTATGACACATACTTTCATATATTACAAAAAGATATATTGATATTATTAAATAATATTAAATTAAATATAAAATGAAACATGATTTATTATTATGTTACAAAAAAAAGTTAGTAATATCATTTTATAATAATGCTAAATAGAAGTAAAAATAATATTTTTTAAACTAAAATATGTAAATCAAAATTTAATAAAAAAAAATATAAAATAATAATTATGTGAGTTTAATTAAAAAAATTAAACTATGATAATAAATTAAAAAAAAACCGCGAAACCGAACCGAATCAAACCGCAAAAAATTGGTTTGGTTTGGTTTGGATTTGATGTTATATTAAAACCGAACCAAACCGAACCGCAACTTTATTTTAGGTTTGGTTTGGACCACTTTTTACCCAAAAACCGAACCAAACCGCACCGCGAACACCCCTACTCATATATACTATACTCAACAATCTCTTTTCCTTATTAAATTAATGAGGTAAAAGAATGCCTATAGTTTTCTTTTTTTTATTTTAATATAGTGAACTCACTAGAAGCAATTTCACATAGACTATAAAACCATAGGGAAAAAGTAATACTACTACACATCAGTTAATTACCAATTAGAGTGGGAGCAATGGATCATATGGAATTTTAAAATTACATGCGTATGGTTATTGCTTCAAACGTTACACATTCAATAGCATTTGGAAAATAACTTAATTAAAATATTATTCAATAAATTCTTATTAGGTAAGATCTTATGTTATAAATCTTTGAAATTTAATAAGTTGGTTGTGTTTGAATATACAGGTTGAAAGTACTTACACAATTTTATAGTATTTGAATAATATTATTGTATAAGCACTTGCAATATATTGTTTGATTTTACAAATTATTAAAAGAATCAAAATATGATTAAAAATATTTTTTAAAAGTAATTAAAAAAAATTATATGCAACAAAATCATTAAAAAGAATCACTAGTTATTATTTACATATTTATTTTCTTAAGATAAAAAAAAATTAAGAATCATAAATATAAAAAAAATTATCATCAAATCAATTCAATATATTATAAAACTGAAATAAAAAAAATTAACCGCACACGAAAAAATAAAAGTTACACGCAATAATGAGCCTAGTGAGAATTGAAGCGTATGCACGTTTATAAGTAGCACATAATCATAATAAATCAGGCTGTTAAAATAAGCTGAAAGAATCTTATAAGTCATTTATAAGATCGTTTTTTAAAACTATCCTAAACATTTACATAAACACTTATAGCATAAGATAAGTCTCCATGATAATAAGCTCTTCAAAATAGGGCATTTAGGAGTGAAAAAAAAAAATCGGTTCAAATTGAAACTGAACTGAATTTTATCTGAATCGATTTAAAAAAAAAATCAAATTAAAAAAAATCCTACACTAATTTAACCAATTCAAAAAATCAATTTGATTTCCAAATCGAATCGATTTTGCACACCCTTAACGTTAATCGTTTGTCCCCGTGCATCTGGAAAAGATAGGGCAAAAGAAGACATTCTTAAAAGGATTACACATACACGAGGAATTAACGTAGCGGTAAGACCCATCACTCTACACACCAACGAACCCAATAACGGGGCATCAATAAATCGAATAAGTTTTTGGGTTCAGTCCAAAGCCCACTATTTGCATTTAAAACTATAACACTGTTGATTTGAGAAATATGAACTTTTAATATGGAGTTAACTACTAGTAAACAAGACGATTTGGTAATGATCATAAGCCACTTTAGTTCAATTGATTTTAAGATCAAATTAGGCTGCGACCACCACATGCCCCAATGTTATTTATTTATTTATTTATTTTTATATTAAAAAAAGTACTAAGAAGCCCATTCATTTTTCTTCTTCTTCTTGATTTGTGTCCCATTTAGTTAAATGCAACCTTGCTCTTTCAGCCTGCGATTGTTAACCAAAAAAATGTATAAAAAAATACTTAGCAATAGGTATTGCAAAGATATTAATAAAAGAGTAAAGTTTGGTTTAGAAGAAGTGGTTTTATTATGTACCTCTTTGTCCCAGTCACATCGAGCAGTAACACAAGCAAGGATCAAAGTCTGAATTGCCGGTCCACCAAAAATTAACCCGGCCCAAACTCCCTGATGGTTTGTTCACATAAGATGATAATTTGTTTTTAATTTAATCTTAAGTTATCTTTCTATAGAAAGACAAATGGTTATCCTCAAAAAAAAAAAAAAAACAAACAAACAAATGGACACAACATACCTGAACTCCGAAACGAAAGACGAAACCTAATAAATACCCAAGTGGCAATCCAATAAGATAATAGGAACCCAAGTTTATGAATGCCACGTATTTCTGCCACCCAGATCCTACAGCCACCCCTGTTAATAAAAGATCATAGTGATTGTTAACTTTCATTGTTTCAAAAGCTAAATGATGAAGTTTTGGGAAAACAACTAACTAATTTAACTAAAAAAATATACGAAGTAACAAACTAAACTCATGAAAGTTAAATAATCTCACCTGATAGGACTGGTTGAACACTATTGAGCAGAATCGTAACACCTAAGATAGGTGAAAGCTTGTTTACCTCTTTAATCACAGCTTCACTCGAAGAAAATAAATAAGCAAGATCATTTCGAAATATCATAATCAACAACCAAAATAAAATGCTTATTGTAATCGATGTCATCACTGCTACTATGGAAGCAAACTTGGCTCCTTTTCCATTGCCGGCTCCAAGTTCGTTTGCAACCCTCACTCTACAAAACCATCACACAATATCAGTATATGGTTTTATTAATTATATGTCCGAATCTTAAATAAGTCTCTTGCATGAAAAATATTTCTTCTATTTTTTTTTTCCTTTTTTAATTTAAGTACATGCACAATTATAAGTATGGAGGAAAGTTAATATGCATTACCCAGTTGCAGCAAAGAATGATAGAGGAAACATCATCTCCCATATATTTATGGTCAAACTGTCATAAAAAAAAGAAGTAACAAACATTGTATTTAATCGAACAAAATGATTGACATTTGAGTGCTAGTTATTTTAAGAAACAGAAATCTTTTTTGAAAGTATGTACCAAGTTAAAAGAAAAAATATATATATATATATACACTTACCATATGGTTAAAGCCTCAATAGAAGTCTTTGCGCTTTGTAGGTTCCCAGTCATCAACATGAGTGCTTTATCATACCAAACTTCTAAGCTAAAAAAGAAAAATCCAACAGCCTATATATGATGATAATTCAATAGAATAAAAACAACATAAATTGATGCTACTTTAGAACATGTTTGGATACAAGTCATGTATAAGTATTTTTTAGAGTTTCTTAGTTAAAAATATAAAACTTTTTTCAATAAAGAAACTCTAAAAAATATTTATATATTTGTATCTAAATAAACTCTTAATCGAAGTTCAAAAATTTCCAAAATGGAAAAATATATACCATATCATGATCCCAGAAGCAACAGCGAGCTTGGTGAACTCCCAAACACCAGAGAATGCTTCCATGGAAAAACCAGTCCATGTTAAGGTGCAACCGCCACAAACAATGTAACCAAAATAACCTAGCACCAAAATCCACCAAGCAATGTTTCCAAAGGCTACAAGGGGAATCACTCCAAGATGAAACTTGTTGACCACAAACCAACAAAGAAATGCATGAACCAATAGAGCCAAGAGAGACACCCAAGTAATCACACTGTTTTTGAGTTGGCTTTGCAAGAAATAATACATAGGTAAATAAAATACGTAAGCCAAGTGAGTCGGAATGAGCCACAATGAAATCACTCCAACTAGTTCAGCTAATTCTGGAGTCTGTCCAAAGAACTTCAAGATAGGTGTCACAAAGAAGAACAAAGGCAAAATCATAACTCCAGTGATGAAAAGAACCACCCATGAACGTTGCATGTAAATGCCTAACATGTAGTACTTCTTGGCTCCAAAAGCTTGCCCACATAGTGTGTCTAAGGCACTTGACATCCCCAACTTATGAAACAAAAAACATATAGCACATTAATCAAAAAGAGGGTAAAGGCTATGCACTTTTATACTTTCATTGGTGACAGTTATTTGATATGTAAACGTTAACTTTTATAAAATTATCTAAAAAGTAATATAAATAATAAATCGCGATTGAATTAAAATGAAAATATTTAAAGTTTATACCATTAAGCCAAAGTCGAGCCCCAAAATGACATTAATGGCAATGAAGGTGGCAGCTAACTCAAGGTCACCTAGGTGGCCAGCTAAAGCTTGGGTAATAACAAACATAGAAAAATTGGCAACACGATTGAAAATTGCAGGGCCACATATATGCCATAGCTTCTTGGATTCAATCCAAAACCTTCTAACCAGATGTTCTCTTTCTTCTCCATCTGTACACTCTTCCAGCAATGGATGGTTTACTTTCTCTAATGCTATAGCATCGTCTCTTGACATCTTGAATCTGTCTAAGTGGTCAATTTCTTTATCAGATTAAGGTAGAAAAACACACCTGCATATAAAAAAATAATGGCATATCATAGAAGGGATAAGGGAACATCACAAGTAATGAAAAAGAATACTTTACCTGCAACTTTATGGGGTTTTCTTCGATATATGTTGTCCAATTCTAATGAAAACTTCAAACACGGAGTTCTCTTCCTTCAAAACTCAGAAATTACAAAGACAAACTTTTTTTCGTCTCATTTGCCAAATTGCGCTCTACTGCTAATTGTTGAATTTAAAAGACAACTCACTTTCTTTCACCAATGTAAATGAAAACTCGTTTTATTCAAATGGTGTTTGAACCTTGTAACAGTTTTTAAATATTTCTTCAATTTTTCAAAATGTAATTTAATGTAATGCATGTCACAAATTAATAAAATAATTAATATGTTAATTAATATTAAGAATAATGTTGAAAATTTATAATATCTCCTTTTTAATTAGGAAAATATTTATTAGTATGTGGAATTTTCATACAATATACAAAAGTAAAAATTATCATTTTAGAAAATCTTCAATAAAAATAAAAATATTAAATGAGTTACTTAATTCTAAATAGTTGCTCAACATTTTTTATTATTGGAGTAAATCACATGGAATAAACAATCATTATTTAAAAATTATTATCATAAATAATATTTTAATCATAAAATTAAATTATATAATTTTTTAAACATCTTAACCTACATTAGAGTAAATTATTGAATAGAAAGTTTTATAAAATTTTATTTAGGTAAAACTCAAAACTCACAAAATTCATCTATTCAACCTGTTGAATAAATGTTGTTAAAGTAATCATTTTATTATCCATTAAAATATTACTTTTCTCTTAATTAATTAAAAAAAACACATTTATTACGCGAATTTATTCTTTTTAAAGTGAAACGGTACGGTGCGCTTTAGATAATAAAATATAATTACTAATTAGAAATCACTAGTTAATATTTTAATACTTTTATGATGTATTAAAATACTAACCGGTAATTTATTCTTTTTAATACTTCATCCATCCGTCTCTCTTTAGAAAACTTAGTTGATTTTTAAGTATTAATATTAAAAATTTTTATAATTATAATATTTTTTTCAAATTTGTAAGAATTTTTATTGATCGTCTATTCATCTTCTCCTATCTTCATGAGAGAGAAAAAAAATATAATTCAATGCATTTTGGTCAAAAAATAGTTAATGCATAAAATAATTGAAATGAAGCCTTATAAAAAAAAAAAAAAATCAAGACTATGACTTACAAATAAGGAAAGAGAGGGTAACTCGTACTTTACTAATCGTATCTATATTTTTTTTATATATATATCATAATTAAATAGATTTAATTGCGCTTTTATCTTTAAATATAGCAATTGTGCAATTTTAGTCTTTTAAGTTTTAATTGTGTCAATGGAATCTTGTATCACAAATGTGGCGTGAAATTTTGTGGATTATTTTATAGTGAAGTAAAATTATTTCAATAAAATATTCTTACATCCATAATATAAAATTATTTTACATAATTAATTAATCATAATTTATTATTATAATATTTTTTTTGAATAACTTTATAAAAATTAATGATATTATCATAAATAAAAAAATTATGATCGAGGAACGATAATACATAAACTTTTTTCTCAAATTATTTCACATATATTTGGGTGGGTATTGAAAATCGATCGGAGAAGTTTTACTCTTATAACTACACGTCAACTCATTTGATTGTTTTTACCATGCTAACCGAGACAAAATTCTCTTAATTTTTCTTATTTTGGAGAAATTAAGAAGCTTAATATTTATTGAGAAAAAAAATTTATGTACAATGGATATAAAATTATTTTATATTAATAATTAATTTTTATAAAATTATTTAAAAAATTATTATAACAATAAGTTATAATTAATTAACATACAATATCAACGTATAAATATTTTATTCATATTTATTTTATGATAAAAAAAAATGTAATTATCAGAGTTTTTATATCTAGAGAGAGGTAGATTATGATTTATTTTTTCTTTCACTTAATAAAAATATTTCTCTAGTCATGAAGTTGAATCAAAAATATTCATAAATGCTTGTGGAGTGATGAATCAGAAACAGCACTGGAGCTTGGTTGGAGAAATTGGCAAAGAGATTTTTCTATTTCTAAAACACTACCATCATATATATGAAACAATTTCAATGTTTTAATTATCATATTTATTTAATTTGGTCGATACCACCGAAGCCTAAAACAAATATATGCGCGAGTATCCCTTAGTTCAGTTCTTGTTTTGGATCTGCCCACTTCGTTAAATGCAATTTTGCTTTTTCAGCCTGCAATTGTTAAGCAACAATTAAAAATTAAAATACATCAATTAGGATTAGATTATTCAAAGTCAGAACCATTAAGAACAGTTACCTCTTTGTCCCAGTCGCATCTAATAGTAATGAGGATCAATACTAATGTCTGAGTTGCTGTGCCACCAAAAATCATCCCCGCCCAAATTCCCTTTAATTTGTTCAATTTCATTAGCAAAAAAAATAGAGTCAGAATCATATCTTATTAATGCATTTGAAAACTCACATTCTACACAAATAATTAACTGCACAATTTTTTTTAGAAACAAGACAAAAAGAGAGGAACATAAACCATAAACATACCATAACTCCTTGATTGAAGACCCAACCCATCAACATTCCAAGAGGCACCCCTATAATATAGTAGCAACCCAAATTTATGTATGCAACATATGATTGCCACCCTGATCCAACTGCTACCCCTGTTTTAACATATATGTCACCATTTAACATCAAATATTTGAACAACACTTTAACAATAACAATAACCACCTGAAAATTATTACACGATCTAGATCCACGTCATTCTTAAGTACGTGACATGTGATGAATGACATGTGGTTCTAGACCACGTAATAACATTAACACACTTTTTTTTTTAACATATTTCCTTGATACCTGAGAGAACTGGCTGAACACTGTTGAGCAGAATTGTGAAGGCTAATAGAAGAGAAAGGCTGTTTACTTCATCAAGAACAGCTTTGCTATTAGAGAATATGTAGCCAAATTTGTCGTGCAATATTAAAATCAACATGCAGAAGAAAAGTCCTATTATAACCGATGTCACCACAGATACCATAGTAGCAAACTTGGCTCCTTTTCCATTCCCAGCTCCGAGCTCGTTTGCAACCCTCACTCTGCAGATTAATGCATGCATGTTTAAAAACAACATTACTACATTAGTTATTTGCATTTGTACCTCTTTTAGTTCTTATACCATTATAAATTAAAATATATTTTACAACTTGTTATTTCTTTTCTTATACTAATCTTTCCATAAGATGATTGTAGAACCATCCAACATATATATGTGTAGCTGGAGCAACGTGGTCACAGCCTCCATATGGAGCAATGAAAATCAGTATATAGAGGTTGTCGCTATCTCGTCTAGGACCATCCATGCATGTCAAATATTTAATATTAAAAAATCTCTAGGGAAAGAACGATTAATTAAAAACTAAGGAAATCTAAGAAGCTAGCTAACAAGGAATCTTGGTCAGATTACGTTCCATGGAGTACAATCCAGATGCATCATATCCAAATCTATAGATCACCACCATTCATAAGATCCATTTTTTCCAGCTAGACGACAAACTGTAACAATCACCACCTACTAATTAAGCACAGTTTTGGCTTGACTACTGGGTACCAAATGTTTATATGGCTACCATATATTTCTAAATTATTTGTTTATTGTTATCCATATTAACTTGGTGGTGAATATTGGTGATTGCGGAAAAATTGATCACGCCGTGTTTATTTGTGCCACTTCAGAATGTACAAAATTAAAGTCTCAATCACCACTGCAATTTAATCAAAGGAGAAAGGGTTATATATATCCTATGAATTAGCTCAGCCATATGTTTGATGGGTTCCCTAAAGTTCATGAACTAACCACGTTTTCTGTCGTTTGATATATACTAACTATTGATATATTATAATTAATTAAATATTTTGTATGGACGTGTTCGTTTCCAGTTTTTTTATAAACTGCAATCGATCGATATGACCTCACACTGACAGACATAATGGCGTGGCCCCAATTTTTGACTTGCACAAAAACAAATAAACTAAAAAGTAAGTAAAATAAAAACAGAAGAGAAAGAGAATTGAGAACAAGAAACATGTTACCCTGTTGCAGCAAAGAATGCCAGAGGAATCATCATCTCCAAACCATTGATGGTCATGCTGCCAATCAAAAGAACAACATTCTTAATGCCAGTAACAAAAACAAAACATAAGTAATTAAAAAGGATCAAACAAATGACATTTACAAAATCAAAGATTAATTAATTAAAAAATTATATAAATAAAAACAAAAATAAAATAAAAGACATTAAATTACCATATGGATAAAGCATCCACAGCAATCTCTGCGTTCTCAAGATTCCCGGTCATCACTATCAGAATCCTGTAATACCAATTCTCCAAGCTGCAGCAAAAGCAAAATCCCATGAATTAAGAACACATGTACATTGTGTGAAACACAAAAAAAAATTACTCATAATATCAATCCATCGAAACATATCGAATCCTTATATTTTTAATGAAACTATCAAATTAATTTGTTGAAAAAAAAAACTGAGAGAGAGAGAGAGTACCAGAGCATGACCCCAGAAGCAGCAGAGAGTTTAACAAACTCCCAAAGACCAGAAAACGCTTCAACTGAAAAACCATTCCAAGTGTGAGGACACCCACCCCAAACAGTGTACCCAAAAAGGCCAAACGTGAGGACCCACCACGAGAAGTTAATAGTAGCAGCGGCACCAACAACACCCAACTGAAGCTTGAACACGAACAACCAGCTTATAACAACATGCACCAGCAGCGCCATCAGAGACAGCCACGCAATAGGCGCGGTCTTCAGCTGGCACTGCAGGAACCTCTGCAGAGGGAACTGAAACGCAAACGCGAAGTGCAACGGCAGCATCCATATCGACACCGTGCCGGACAGCTCCGCCAGCTCCTCCGGCTGCCCCAGCAGCTTCAGCACCGGCGAGGCAAAGAGATACACCGGCAGAAGAAAGATACAGCATACGAATAGAACTATCCACGAACGCTGCATGTAAACGCCTAACATGTAGTACTTCTTCGCTCCGTAGGCTTGCCCGCATAGAGTTTCCAACGCACTTGCCATGCCCAACAAGAGGCCAAAGTCGAAGCCGACGATGACATTGTTGGCGATGGAGATGGCGGCGAGTTCGAGGTCTCCGAGGTGCCCGGCGAAGGCTTGTGTGATGACTAACATGGAGTAGGATGCAATACGGCTGAAGATTGAAGGGCCTACTATGTGCCAAAGCTTCTTTGACTCAGTCAAAAACCTTTGCGGGAAACTTTGGTCTTGTAATTCTCTTTCATCTGTTAGGTGAGGTTCCAATAGTGGAAGATTTGCTTCTCCTAACGATGAAGCCTCCTTGCTAGGCATCTCTCACTCTGCAAGCTTTTGGGGGTTCTGAAAAGTGATGGAAACATAAAGAAAGAAAGGAAGAGGAGGGAGTGATCAAGAGAGGTTCAAAAGCTTGAGGTTTTTATGGTAGAAAAGATACTAGAGTACTTCGTAACACACTCTTGTATCTTATTAAAATTTATAGAAAATCAGATGATCCCAGGTTTCCATCAATGGAATCTGTTCATTAAAGTGGTAACTTATAATTGGAGTGACAGAAGGGTTTTAAGTTACCAAAGGAAACACCTTTTTAAAGGATGTGGCTTGGTCAGGTTTCTAGTTTCTTTCATCCATAGCATGCTAGCGCTAAAGCCCAAGACGTATTAGGCTATTACTGAAAATATGGCTTATTCAGTTATTCTTGTACAAAGACAAATTTAAGCTATTTGTACCATATTTCATTCTTAATTTTATAATTTGTCATTTTACAAACATATTTTTTATTTTTATAGAAATATTCATCTTTTCTTTCCTATTAAGAAATCATCTCACCTGTACTCATTTTTACTTTTTGTTTTCTTTTCTAAATCAAGCATACCATGAGTACTCAAAATAATACTTAGGTTAACCCCTTATTACATAATAACAAAACATGCATTGCAGTGAAAATTATACTCTATTCTTAAGGTTGAAAATATGGGCGAATGCACAATTTGTAGGGACAATTTTATTTTTAAAATAATTAGAACAAATTAAAGTATCATTTCATGAGATTATACATGCAATTGTAAATTATAAAATGAAAAGAGAAATTTGTTAAATTAAAAGTGAAACTTATAAAAAAAACCATTTTAGTAAATCTTAATAAATAATAATAAATACATCAAATGAATTATTTGTTCATTTATATTATATATTTTGTTTAATTTAATCTTTTATCTTTTAAATTTTTTATTTTAATCATTTATGTTTAAAAAATGTAAGGATATCAAAATATTTAAAAAATACTTAAAATAATCATTTTATTAGTGTGTATACATCTTTTACAAAAAGTTATTTATGTACTTGATACCAGTGAATAACGTATAAAAAAATTGTATAGTGGGAATCAAAAATTAATTCATAATATATTCATGGAAAAAATATTAGTTTTTTTTCAAAATAAATAATTTTTTTGACAAATTTTTAAAAAAATCTAAAATTTTATAAATTACCACTATCTTCTGCACATCTTAATATGTTTTTTCTTTAATTTTATAACATTTTTTCCTTCTTTTTGTCTTGTGCGGGCAAAAAATATTATTACTAAAAACGTAAAATTAGTGGGGGCAATTCAGAAAAAAAAAAAAAAAAAAAAAAACAACCAGTGGAGGCAATTGCCCCACACCCTTAATGACATGTATCCTTACAATCTGACCTCTGAAAATTATAATTATAGTGAGAACGAACCATTTGCATACTGTTTCTATGTAAATGCAATCACGGACGGGGCCCGATGGAAAAAATAGGGAAATGATGCTGTAACAATTTTATTATACGTTTTTCAAATGCATTTAAATTAACTTTCTAATGTAAAAGTTAAACATATATTCATTCGTAAGTCCAGTTTTCAACCAAATATATTTGTGAAACATTGCATCCTTGACAACGAGGCTCAAGGAAAATATACTAGAATAGATAATAAACGATTGTCTCAAGTTAATATCCAAGTTCATTGTTTGTCAGTGTGGCTCTTGCCTCTGTTTCATTTATGGGCCTCGGAAACCGTTTGAGATTTTAGAATTATATTTTAAAGCCCATGCCCTTAACCCCCTCCCTTATATATATATATATATATATATATATATATATATATTAATAAAAAAATTATAAGAAATATATTTTTAAATTAATATTTATTTAATTTTTTTTCATTCACATCTTAATTTTATACATAAAATTAATAATAAATATTTTACTTAATTGTATTTTTTATTCAGTATTTTTAATTTTTTACAAATTTTATTCTTAACAAATTAATTTGATATTTTTTATTTTTAACTTTTTAAAATTTTATAAAATTTACTATATCATTTTATCTTCTGATGATTACATATTTTATTCCTTAATTTTTTTAATTGTTTAGAAAATTTTGTATCCATTTTTTTGTCTTTTTTTTTAATAAATTTTACTCAAATATTTTTTATTTTTTAAATTTGTCCCTTCTCATAAACCTCTGAATCCATCACTCACAGCCACTAAGAGCTGTTTGGGAGGGTCAAGTGGGTGCGTAGGAACATATGGCCAATTAGGTCTCCAATTGTAACAAACAAATTTGGTCCATTAGAAATACTAATTTTGACTCGTGAAATTTATCTTTTTTACTTTTTAGTTTCTATATATATAAAAAATAGTTTCCATAATTTATTTATTTTTTCCTGTAAATTTATACTTTTTTTTTCTTTTAGTCTTGAAAGAACCAATAATCCCAAAAGGAACAATCACCTTTTGAAAAAGAAATTAGTTAAAGAAAAAGTAAAGTTGAATTTGACGGGAAAATTCTTCTATTTTCACATAATATATAATCCTGGATACATGCAGAATGATTCTTTCTCGTAGTTGGTCATTTTAAAAGGATTATAAAAGTGACTTTTAATATTATTATTATTTCCAATCCCACTCGCCAAAAAAAAAAAAAAAAAAGCAGAAAAAGCACGAAAAATCCAACTTGTTAGGACTTCTTAATGCATCGAATATTGTTTATTATAAAAACTAGACAAAGTAAGAACAAGCCATAATAATATATAAATATAATATAATATATACAACAATAATACTTACTACAGTTTTAATTGAAAACAACGTTTTGCGTAACTTTCAGTTTCCAACCAAACACATCGGAAAAAATAAAACAAATTAAAACAATAAAACATAATTATGTACATATTATATTAAAATGTATTTTGTTAAGATTCATTTATTTTATTTATTCTCTCTTAAAAATGAATACATGTTACTATATTACCTTAAAAAAATCAAAATTAACTTGAATATCGTGGCCACTAAAACAAATTATATACACTTTGAATGAAGATAGTCGAAACTTTTTAGTGCAATCAAAGATGTTCGATTTTCTGATTAGAAGAGTGGTATATATTAATACACTTTCAAAATTATAAAATTGTCCCAAAAAGTGGAATTAACAAACAAAAAATTGAGGACAAACTTTTCTAATTTCAAAAGGTTATGTTACAAAACAAAATTCAATAAATTGTTTAGGAATAATTGTTCCAAATATATTATATCAATTTACTATTTTTTAAAACATAATTTTTTAAAGAATATAACCAAGTGTACAGGCCTAAATTAAATCTCTTCACAAGTGATATCAAAGGCATATGTATATTACGTGGGGTGGGTCTAGTGTATTTATGACATTTTTCTATTCTGTTAGGTGTTGACCTTAAATGTTTTTGTTAAGAAACCAAACACCCAAATTTTATAGTTGCCTGATTAAAAGATGGTAATTGCCCGATCAAAAAGGTATTTACCTCTTGATTTTGGAGTAAAGTCACAGAGGAATGGCAATATATAAAGAATAGTCAAAATCAATTTTAAAGACTATTCATTAAAAACTTGACTTTTTATATTGCTTTTTGTTTGTATAAATTTTGTTTTGTTGTGCAAATTCCACAATAATATTAAGTGCACAAATGTTAAGTAAATATTATAATTGATATGTGTGGAGCGGTCGGAGTTTATACACTTTTTAAGTAAAAAAATGTTAATACAAGTTCATACAAAGTAAAACAACAATTCTAATAATATAAAAGAGATGAAATTACTATGCATGGACTAATTTTAAAATAAAATAAAATGAAACATGAACTTAATAATTTACAATAAATAATCCGTTTAAGCGATAATGATTTAGTTTTCATAAGAAAAATATCTAATTCGAATGAAATCGATAAATATTTGATACAGTACTATGTTTATAAGAAAAAAATTATTCCAAAAAATTACTATATATGCTTCTTTTTTTTTTTATCAGCTAAATATATATGCTAACCACATCGATCTAACCCACCAGGGTTACCAGTTTAACCAATCGGTAACCAGATCCAACTTGGTTGCAATAATACAAATTTCTTGTTGGAAGCATCTATATGGCTACCGGCTAGTACGTGCTTGCCACTTTCACATAAATAACATAGTATTATAATTAGGAAAATTCGTCTTATAGCATGTCAATTTTCTATGGAATTGATCATCATCAGGTACAAATAAACTAACCTCGACAACATTGAAAGGAAAAGACGAGGAAAGCCACGTTCTCTACTTGAGATAGAAGCTGGACATTCAGAAGCCTCTTTCATCATCAATAGCGTCACATGGAAAAGATGATATGCCATTCTAATTTTAAGGAAAATGTTTTTTTCAGCACAAAAATACACAAAACCTGTCCTTTTAATTCCTAGAGTGATGTTTAAGATATGCGCTGTATATACCAAAATAATAATAAAAAAAAAGATAAGTAAAAAATGAATATAATAAATACGGTAATTTGTTATGTTTAAATCATGAAAGAAGAAATCCTAGTAACACTTTCTAACAAATTCTTTTAAACGCATCATCTAAAATGTCTCTTTTCGTGTGTGATGCCAAAAAGTCTTGTGAGTTTAAGATATGATTAACAAAAGTAGAATGATTATGATGAAAAAGTTAATTCCCCGTGAACAATAATGTAATGTAAACTTGTTTGTTAAGATTTAGACGTTTAATCATAAAATATTAAAACGTAAGTTGGTTTCATTTGATTTCTGAGATTTTTCTTATTAAAAGGATATAACAGTTTTTTTTTTTTTTCATTTTTTACTTACATCTAAATAATTAGCAAAGTTAAAAGTAGGTTTTAAATGCAGATTTTGAGTAAAATATGTACAAATTTGTTTCCTTTTTCCGTATATATGCTTCTTTGTGGATCTGTGGTCAGAAAGTAAAGGAGGAAAAAAAATCTTCTCAGATTTACTTTTCTCCTTTCAATTAAAAAGAGATCGTAATTACGTGCCACAATGTCTATCGTCCAAAGAAAAGTGGAGTATAAGCATAATGTGTAGAAATTCCACAATGAGATCTAACGAATCACAAGGAAAGGAGTAATAACTTTGCATCTACAATGGTTGGTCGTTCTGACAAAGGGAACACGAGGAATTTGCACATAACAAACGAACCACCGAAGTAAAAAGAATGACAAACTGTTTTATTCTTTCAATTATTAGATGTACAATGAAATGATCAAGGTCATCTACATACACGTGTGAACACCAAAACAATGAATCACCAAATAATCATCATCATAATCACAAATCTCATCATCAACGGCCACCACCCCTCCCAAATCTCGAATGAACAAAACACATCAACAAAGTACAAAACTAGGAAAACAACATAAAACCCGAAGAAAAGAGGGAAAAAAAAAAAACCGCTACTGAACATGATACAAATAAATCAAATAGATCCGGTCCGTCGGTGTGCGAAGGAGAAAAGATCAATGGCCGAAGCGGCTCCACGTGGACGAATCCAAGACATTGGTTCTCTGTGTGAAGTTCTTAAGCCAAGACGATGGCTACGAAGGTTCCAGCGAGAGCGGAGCCAGCAATGAAGGCCTTGTTGAGAGAGAATGCAGCGGAGGGTGGCGGTGTTCCGTCGGCGCCTCCTGCGGGTCCAGGTGCAGGCCCTGATGGGGTTGGTGCCGGTGGAGAGTTGGTGGCGCTTGGTGCCTCAGATGGTGTGGGTGCTGTAGGTGCAGGTGTGGGTGGTGCAGGTGCAGGTGTGGGTGTGGGTGCAGGTGGTGGTGTTGCTGGCGGTGGTGTTGCTGGCGCCGGTGTT
Source organism: Amphicarpaea edgeworthii (assembly GCA_014843725.1). Lineage (NCBI taxonomy): Eukaryota > Viridiplantae > Streptophyta > Magnoliopsida > Fabales > Fabaceae > Amphicarpaea > Amphicarpaea edgeworthii. The sequence goes on along the minus strand of CM026324.1, from coordinate 2,261,126 downwards.
GCTGGCGCCGGTGTTGCTGGCGCCGGTGTTGCTGGCGGTGGTGATGGGGTTGTAGTGGGTGGCTGTGTGGGTGCGCCACTCGGGGCTTGGGCTAAGCATGAGCTAGCCAGAAGCCCTAGGACCAGAAACAGTTGTACGGCACCAGAACCCATTATAGAGAGAGAGATAGAGAAAGAATAAGCGGTGCTTGTAGTGTGTGAGTAAGAGAGAGAGAGAAGAGAGTTTGAGCAGTGGAAAGATGATAAGGGAACACAATATATAAAAAAGAGAGGCTTCAGGCTTGAGAGTCGTTAAAGGACAGCGGCGATTAATGCATCAATAATGCTACAAGATTCCTCCAACTCCAATGTCTTTATTTAATATGATATGCGCACATACTACTATTTATTTATCTAATGTCGTAACTGTCCTATCTTGCTGGCCAATGCCCACTTTTGCATTATATCGTGGACTAAGTCAGGGCGGTGTGATGTGAGTACTAATCATAATCATAATAATAATGGGTCAACACTTAACACTCGATTGCCTTTTCTTTTTCTCTAGGGCTGGTTGGTTAGCTGGTACTGGTGTATTTTTTTTTTTTGCTATGTTTGTGTGATTGTGGCAAATATTAGCTGGCAGATGTGGATGCTGTGGCCAAATTCGGGATTTTACATTGGCCACTATGAATTTTTCTTTTTGTGATTGTAGTGAAATATTACCTGAACACCCCGTTTGGGTCAGGACACGTGTCGGTTCAGACTTCAGAGGGTCAGTGAGCAGTCGCTGTCTGTACGGTGTTTTTTCCACCCATTTTCCTAATCTTACACTACACCGCACAACTTCCTACTCTTCCTTCCGTGTTAAGCTTTTTACTCTAAGGCTCTGCTTGTTTAAGAATTATCAAAAAGGAAAAAAAGTTAAAATTGAAATGAAAGACAAAAGAAAAAAGAAAAAAAGTCTTATTTTTTATTTTAAAAAAAAAAACAAACTAAAAGAATATATCATTTTCCTTACTTTTTCTTTCTTTCTTTCAAAAGAACATTACTTTTCAACAACTCATAAAGTCATCCTACGATTTTACTAGGGTGCCCTCACGTTCTAACCATTGATCAAAAGGTCACACGTGTGTTCTTTTTAGTCCGTTGATTGGGTTCTGTCTTGTAGTCGTAAATCAGGTCAAAACGGGGGGGGGTACTTTACCCGCGTTGAAGCCACTCGTGTCTTGTCTTTTGCCCCATGGATAACAACTTTTTTGTTGATTATCTAAAAAGAATTTTTAGAATCTAAAACAAAAAAATGATTAGTGCTAACTAAGTAATTATTCTTACGCGATCTGCTTAAACCTCCACCAGATGAGAAAGTCCTCTTTATTTTTCTTCTGACCCTTTCTCTATTTCTAAATTCTAACCATTTCATTATTCATATATTTTAGACACATAATGGGGGCAGTAGAAAGAAACAAAGAGAGAATAATTTAAAAACTAGCCGTTGCAAATGGAAAACAACTAACATGTTGATCTTTCAACTCCAAATAATATAATATTTGTAAAAGAAAATAGTGTATGATGCATGTTTTGTTGTCGTGCTGGTGCTACAGTGTTGTTGAGCAATGATGATCGATGACGATGACGATGACTAATGACTATAGTGACTTGGAGGACCAATGTGCAGCTGGAACCAGTGTGACCCTGTTACACGTGGCATGAAAGGAATAACACGACCATGTGACAAAATGTGGAAATCCAATGTATCCCGTTGTCATTTTTCGGACTATAAGGGGCAAAGTCTTCACTAGTGTTTGTGTATGTGTTTTTTTAATTCAATTTTAATCATGAACTAGGAGCTGGCAAAAGCTGGCAATTATTAACTTCTTAATAATACGAGTTACTTTGGACTTTTGCAATTCCTTTTGTTTGTCCGATTTGCTTGTAAAATATGTGGAAAACAAAACAGAAAGGGAGGTTTCGCAATGAGTAGTAGAATTATCAATGCATGGTTTCATCTCATTTAAATCCATACCTCAATGTTTCGAATGGAACTGAAAGCTATTTTTTTTATTAATAAAAATGCCCGCATTTCCATTTCGTGGAGATGTGGAATGTTCGATCGCGCTGAATTAAAGTGAGGACAGCTACAAAGAGAAGAAAACAAAAAAATATACATATGATCGGCTTTTTTTTTTTCCTGAAATGCATTGTACTGCATTCTTTTAATTTTTTTTTAGTCTCTACATTGTACTACATTTTATATATATATCTGGATTATAATAATTAATTGTAGGACATTTTTCCAACGCATACAAGTATATATTTGGATAAAAATGTATTTTACAACTCCGCAGTTTTTCTTTAATTTTAGAGAGTATATTGTATATATAAAACAATAAATTAAATACATATACTATTAAATACGTAAAAGTATTAGAAATAAATGGATTTTTTTCTTTCAATACGAAAAGTATTGGATTTCAATTTTCATAGCACTATAACTAAAAGAAAAATAATATTCTTCTCCCCTAGGTTATATTTAGATAGATACAAAGGAGAGGAGAAATAATTAGAGGAAAAGAGAAAAATATGTGCAAAATGAAGTAGATTTTTAAGTTATTTAGTGTGAGAGGGAAAGAAAAAGAAAAAAGCTGCTGAACTTTGTTTTCTTTTTTCTCCCGTGAAACTGCTTTTTATTTAAAGGAAATGGACATTTTGTTTGTTATGAAAGAGATATTTTTATTGTGAAGGAAACGATAGCGTTATTTCGAGTGACAAAAATACATTTTAAGTCAATATCATGTGGAAGTGAAATTATACGATAATTAGGTCACATAAATAGACGGTATATTTGTTTGCGGCACGTGTCTTACTTGTAACTCTAAAAATATAATCCATTTCCACTATTCTACGTTCATTATTGTTTATTTTTTTGGTCCTGGGTTCATTATTATTTATTTGATAAATTTTTTAAAAAAAGTTAAATTATAAATTGTGGTCGTAATAACAATAACAAAAGTTTAACTTTACTTTATTAACCTCAGTTTGATACCCTTTATTTTTTATTTTTTTTTCCAGATTTTCTTTTAATAAACAACTTCAAAATTATGACTCTCTACTTTTGTTTCCCCTTCCTTTCCCCTGTTTTTTATTCTTTTTATTTCACTTTCAATCCCTTTACTGTTCTCATAAACTAAACGCACCTGTGTAGAAAAGTAAACATAAAGGCATTCACCTCTATCCACAAAAAATGGAAAGGCAGTAGTTTGAACTTTTCCAATTAGGTCACCAAAGCCGTGGAAGAAACATACTAACATTACTATATGAGATAAGAATTCAGGTTAAAAATTATAATAATAGTAGCTTTTAATGAATTTGATTTTTTATGCTAATAATATAGTATTATGTTCTAAGAAAGCACACAAAAAGTATTTATAATAAAATTTAACTTTATATAATTATATTTTCTTTCACTCTCAAATTCTTTTATATATATATATATATATTTAATCTCTTTCTTTTTCATTAGATTGTTTATGGTATTATTATTTTTTATTTTTTTTTATTGAGATATATATCATTATTATTCATATTCACATAAGATATACTATGAATTTTATTTCCTACATTAATAAATACAGGAAGATTTATTAGTTAATATTTTTGGGATCTTTAACTCCTTATTCGTCTAACTCAACGATAACGATCGATTAAATGATATTTAATCAAGTGGTTTAAGTGATATAAGATGAATTCAAGTTGGATTAAAATTATGTTGAGAAAAGAATAACAACATTATATACTGTAAAGGTCTACGATAAAAATTATTCATTACTTTATATACTTTCATATATGAATATCATAATAATAAAAACAAACCTACAACAGCCTCCCTAGTCATTACATGGGAAGACGAAAAACCTAGAATTTCAACACCAAGTTACCAACCAATAATATATGTTTAGGTACATCAATCATCAATCATCAATCATAAATTAATACTATATAGTACGTGTCTAAAAAAATATTTGTAGCATATATTAAAAACTTACTTTTCCCACCGTAAATTTGGACGTTAATAATATAATTGCAAACGGCGTTGAAGAAACGGCATTGTGTAATAATTAGCAATATCTGATTGAAAGAAACACGGACTTGAGAATTCAGATTCCTCTGCATTACATCAGAGGACGAATGGTTCCTTCCAAAGCATTATCAATCCAGTGACAGTGTCAGGCGAGAAGGACAAAACTTCTTCAAACATTCATTTAATAGATAGATAGACATGGTAAGGTCAAGGAGACCCTCGTGTTACGCTAGACCAACAAAATGCAGACACATCTAGTAAAAGTGGCCCTATCATATCCGTTAATATTATCTGCTACTGTAAATAATAAACCACAAGAGAAACTGCCAGCTAGCAGTCAGAATTAATACTTCAAGATAAATGACCGGTTGGAATTGCCGTCATTAGGATTGTCAAAAAATATAAATAACTGCTTGGTTACTGTTCCGGAATCAGGCATCACCTATTATCCATGAGACCTGATACAAGTGCACAAGGTATGTAAGAATGTTGTCCTTGGTTAGTTTAGTGTCTTACGTAGTTTTTTTAGGGATACGTATTTATCAATCATTATAATTTATTGGATGTTATATTGATATTCACTGGTTTTGGTAATACACTAATTTGTCAGTCCCAAATGAAACACGAACAGGTTAAAAAGATTTAGTCTCTAGATCGACGTACAAGTGTACAACCCATACACTCATACAGTACAGAAACAAACCGATCTAATTTGTATATTTTGAAATATGTTTCTGAAATAAATCAAATTTAAAATAAAGACACGTGATTCGGAAGAATAAGTATAATCTGTCCAGCATTAGATCTAATTCTTAAGTTAAGTAGACCTTCCTTCATTGCCTTTAGCCCTCATAATTTTTGGGAGCAATTTTTGGTAATCGACCGGATAACTATTAAAGAACATGTTGACTCGGACAAAAATCATTCTGGGCCACTGCAATTTGTAACTGAAAGTATGATATAAGTATGAATGTATGATACGTTGTCAGTGACTTAAAATTTGTTCGGTCTTTACGAATCATTTTATTTAGTTTGAAAGGATAATCTGTTTCATTAGCCTTATAAATCGTTTGTTTCTGATCAATTTAATATACGAGTTCGGTCTTATGAGATATTAATTAGTCTTAGTGACTTGACCCTATTTATATCTATTTCAAGCTAAGGCTCCTGTTTTAGTGATCGATTGTGCAAAAAGTAAACCATAGAAAAGCTTGTTGTTCTCTTCTTCCACCTGTCTCCTTTTGTTTTTGTTTTTGGTTCCGTTGTGACGTAGGTAATTAACTTTTTAATATATCCTTAGTTTATCTTTATGAAAACATGGAATTTGTTTTAAAAGATTTTTTTTTTTAGGGAAATTTTAAAAGATTTCTTTTTAATTATAAATATACATTTTATGGTACCATTCCAACACGTTCCATTATTTTGTAAGTTCTTAAATAGAACTTTAATTTTGTTTAGAGCATAACATTAAAACATTTAAAATAATGTGCATAAAACTTATCTTTTAAAGGCTAAAAGAAAATTGTTGGTTTAAGTAATACTAAATCTTCTTAAACAAGTTCTTGTCATCAATGGCGGATCCAATAAATTCTTAGAACAATAAAATAATTTGTAATATTTTTATAGAAGAAAAATATTATATTTTTTTACAAAAACATAATGTAGGACAAAAAAAACATCAAAATACCTATGCTTTTATAAATTATAATTGCTCTTTACACATTTTTTATATTTTAAAATGTTATATATATATATATATTTATTTTTTTTTCATTGTGAATACTATAAAAAAATTATAAAGATAATGAGATAAAATCACTATCAATTTATTTTCTGTTTTATCTCTTATAATTTTGTATTTAAGAAAAAATAGTTTATGGGAGCAAAACTATTTTTCTTACGGGGCAATAAATAAATGCTATTATTGTGAAAAAAAAATCTTGTGTGGGGGCAATAAATAAATGCTATTATTGTGAAAAAAAAATCCTGTGTGGGGGCAATTGCGTCCCACCCTACCATGTGATCCATCACTTCACTGTCATCAACCGGTCTAAGGTGGGTGAGACCTAAAGCCAATTTTAAGAAAAATATTTTATTCTAAATGAGATAGTATATAATAGACATTTTTTCTAATATAGATTAAATGTCATCGTCGATATAAGAAGTCTTTTTTTTTTTAATAATGAAAAAAATATTTTTTTATGATGGAATTAGAATGAGAACTTTAGTTATATATCTGTCTGTTTTCCATCCCAGTGAAAACACACTTTCCTAATCCAAAAACATAACGCAGGTGAAGGAAGCTTTTGAATGAATGAATGCTCAGTTGCATTCCAGCAAACGTTTTTTTGCAAACATGCACTAAAACAGTTGGATGGAGTGAATACTCAACTACTTCATTAAACCACTGGTAGCTGCATAAAAAAACAAAACACTGGTAGAAGTATAAAGTATTGGTAGCTAGGCCAAAGGAATATATAGCTACTAAAATTCATTAATCTGCAGACAAAGTTTAATTTCTACGTTATGCATGGAAGACCAAAGCCAGAGAAAACTCAGAATCCTGTGCCTCCATGGATACAGGACCAGTGGTGAAATCCTCAAGCAATCAGTCCTAAGATGGCCTGAAGCTGTGTTACAAAAGCTGGACCTGGTGTTCCTCGATGCCCAGTTTCCTGCACAGGGAAGATCTGACGTTGAAGCCATTTTTTATCCTCCTTATTATGAATGGTTCCATTCCAATGAGGTTGTATAGCTATGTTTAGTTTTAACTTCAAACGCCTTTTTTCGCATTCCAAAGCACCAATGTGAAAGTTACTGCCCAATGCCAATTACATTTCAAACATGCATATACAATATTTTTAACTCGTTAATAGCCAATGTTAATCTCCACTTGCAACATCATGATCACAGTCATGGACATGGTGCTAACTTTTATTTATTTGTGTACGTACAGGACTTCACGTGTACGTATACCAACTTTGAAGAATGTTTAGCATACATTGAAGATTACATGCTGAAAAATGGTCCTTTCGATGGTTTATTAGGTTTCTCTCAGGTGTGGGACCGAACGCTTACTCAAGTTTTGGAATATTGTGTTTTTCTATTTATATGGTTGTTTTATTAATCAGGAATGTCTCTCACTCTCAGGGAGCAGTTTTAGCCGCTGCATTGCCAGGATTGCAAGCAAAGGTACTCTAAAAACCCATAATATTATTTATTGTTTACAGTTTTTCTTCTTGGATAACATCATAGCAACAACTTGACCCCTTTTTTTCCCACGTTGTGACGAATGAAATGCACTTAAATTTGATTTGATTAATCATTAATGTGATGATTGATGACTATATACATACTATATAGGGTGTGACACTTGGGAAGGTAAAGAAGATCAAGTTCGTGATTGTGATATCAGCATCCAAGTTTGGTGGAAACTTGTACGGAATGCCAAAACTGGCTTCTAGTGCATATTCAAAACAAATGGACTCTTCACTTTATAGGTACGTAGTTTAAAAACACACACAAGTCTCATTTTGCAAGTTTGTGTTGTTTCTTCCATTGTTATTAATTATTATAGCAGTATCGAATTAAAGCTTAAATATCTTTGGAATGCCTAAATTTGAACACAGTTTTCTTCCACCAGTTTCCAAAATTTAAAAGTGATTATTTTTCTAGTAAAAACTAAGAGGATACAAAATAATCACGATAGGAAACTAGGCTTACATTTCATAAACCAGAAAAACATTGAAGCCTTCAACTAATTAATTAAGAGAAAAAAATATATACTGAAAGTATAAAATAGTTTCATATTCTTGTTCAATAACAATCCTCTACGATGATTTTTATAAAATTACTTAATAAAAAACTTAATGGATCATCATTAAACTTGTTAATTATAATAAAAAAAAACTTAATTTGTCGGTGTTGCGTAACGAAGGGGAGAAAGATTTTGTAAAGCCAGATAGCATTGCTTTGTTGGAAGCATTCAAGGATCCCGTGGTGATTCACCACCCTAAAGAGCACACAGTTCCTACACTTGGTTAGTGGAAATTTCAATAATTAATTTTGTTCACAGAAACTATGATTTTGTTGCTAGGAAATTAATAATTGAATATAGGTTTTGTGCATTCAATGTCTCTGAAATTTTCTGAGAATTTGATTTTTGTGCTTCTTTGTTGTAGATGATAAGAGTCTTCAAATTATGCTCGGTTTCATTGACACAATTCAGAGTAGGATGACCTGTTCAAGACTTCAAATTACTTAACGCACTTTATTTGTTTTACTGATACACCACATACTGTATGTTAAAATAAATACTTAAATAAGTTTTGTATGCAGTAAAATATTTATTTTTTATTTTATTTTGTATCTCAGTAAAATTATTAGTATGTTTTAATTTCTTATAATATATATATTTTTTATTTTAGGTACCTATCAATAATATAATATCATCTCAACTACGAATATATGTTGAAATGATATCACATCATCACTTAATTAACGATTGAAATGATGATATATCATCGGTAAAAATCCAAAATAAAACAAAAAAATATTATAAAACTCAAAATATAATAAAAATAGACAAAAAAACATAACAAAAATTTTATAAAAAATATATTTTATTAGAATTCAAAACTTATTTAACTATTTAAAAAAAAAAACGTATTCGTTTTTTACTCCCAGCTCAGCAAAAGATAATTAACACCTTACAAAAATATATTATCAATGCAATTTTGTGAAATGTTAAACTCTTTTATTTTATTTTAACACATCATAAAATAAGTGATTGTTTTTTAATGAATTTGTAAATCATTTTTTTTTCAAAACAATTGATATTGTTTAGACTAATCGATAAAAACAATTTTTTTTTACCGAGATTAATAAATAAATGAATTAAAATACTAAAATAACAAACTCCCTGTTTAAAAAAAAAAGTTATTTAAGCCTTTTTTTTTTTCCAAGTAATTCTAATGATAGCAACACTGAAACTCACTCGAAAGCAGAGCCTCTCTCTTTGAAGCTGAACAAAGACCCTTGTTGTTCTCCTGAGTAAATTGCTGGCATTATTGCGTTGTTGTTGTCTTTGCATGCATTCCCTTTCTTCTATGCATAACAAGTTTCAATGTTTCCAGTTTGAAGATTCCAAAACCATTTCCATTTTTTATCCATTTTCTACTTTTTCTCTGTAGAGTTCCAGATCTTTGCATTATCTGGTTATAATTCCGAGGCTGGTTTCTTGTTAGCACCGTTAACCTCCTCTCACTGCTCATTCCCACCATAGTAATCCCTTCGACGAAGAACAAGTCAATGCCTTGCCCGTAAGTTTCTTTCTCTCATCCCCACGAGTCTTGCTTTCTCAAAGTTGAGTTTTTTTTAACAGGGTATGCACTTTTTTTCTGTACTTGGTCTTGTTCAGTGGTCTTTGAGCTGGGGATAGTGGATATATTACTGTTTTGGATTTTGGGTTGGGAATTCTCAGTAATTCTTTGTCGGTTGACTACTTGACTTGTTTCTTGCTATATTTGAATTTGATGTTCCCTTTGAATTTAGCTCAAAAGACACCTCTTTTAGGTTCTTGTATGTACTCTCTGTATAGAATACATTGGTGATAAAATGTAAGTAATTCTTAAGGTAAGGGATAAGAGATTAACTGCATAGTGAAACCAATGTCCAATCCTATTATGTGTCTGTACTCTGTAGTTGATAGAATTCACAGCTAATAGAGGCTTAAACAAAATTAATGGAAGAAGCTGCAAATAATATATCAACGTGTAAGAGGATAACAGCCCAATTACCACATTGCATGTGCATTATATCTCCTTTTGCATGAAATATAGTTGGTGTTCTCGCAAAATGGTTTTGCACATGAATGAAAGTCATTCAGTTTTGCAATAATGTTTTTCTATTTTGGACCTTAGGTATTGTTCACTAACTGAGCTGAATGGCAATCCTTCTTCTTTTTTCAATATGTGTGTGTGTACTTCAGTGTATTTTGTGTTATGCTTTATAACAGAGAATATGGTAACTTCAAATTTTGTTGTGTTGATCAGTCGGATTTGTTATTAGTGTCAAATTATGCAATGTTATTGAGAAGCAAATATATAAAGGATTGGGTTGAAATAGCTTATAAATTCTAATGCTTTATGTCATAGCAAGCAGTTTTTGATGAGGACTGAATAAAAGATTCAATTTTCTATGACGTCGACCAAATCATTGAGATGGCTGATGAGAAAAAAAAGTGGATTGTCTGATGGGGTTTGTCCTCTTTTCTTCTAATCTCATTACTTTTGAATTTTGTTAGGAGAGTTTCTTGTAAAAATAGTTTTTGGGCAGGGGAAATCAAGTTTCAAGACAATGCAACTGTCTTTTATGGCAGTTTTGTGTACAGTAATGTTGTTCATTGTGTATAGAATTTCAAAGTATCAGTATCACCAAGAAGAGGTATGTATGAGATCAGTTGAATTCTTGGGATATCTTTGCATGTACATTATAACAAAGGGTCAAAATGTTTATTAAATGTCTGGCTAAATTGGTGCTTACAATTTAGCATCTTATTAATGATAAATTGGTATTGCTTTGCCCAGAGAGTCCTATAACCATGTCAATAATGCATTGTTAAATGACATGTATTCTTGTGCTGGGTGATCTAACCTAATTTTCCCCTCATTCTCTGTTTATCATCTGCAACCATCAGATTGACAAAAAATCAAGTTTCTGGGAAGAACCAAAGGTAAAAACTATGATGTTAGATTACTAGCCCAAGTAGCTTTCTGATTCTTTTTTTTTTTTTCAGAATTAATCTTCGATGTTTACAAGGCCCTACTGGTTTTAGTAAATGATGGCAATGGTTGATTTCAAAATTTGTGATGAACCTGTTTGTTTCACAATTCTTGCCTAATATATGATTTTGTAACTTGGATACATTTTTTATGTGTTGGTGCGCAGACGTATCCTACAATTTCTGGGAAGTTGAAAGGCTTGCCACAAGGTATAGTGCACGCTAATTCAGATTTGGAGTTAAAACCATTATGGTCGAGAAGTAGTTCAAGGTCAAAGGTTAGAATTTTTGCATTATTCTTTTGTATTTTAGTTTTATTGAAACTGTCAGAAGATAGGTTAAATTTGTGAATTTGTTGCATTACCTGAGTCAACAATATAATGATTGCTTGGGGTTGTTTATGAAATTGCAGGCTGTTTTCTCTAACCGTAACTTACTGGCAGTTCCAGTTGGTATTAAACAAAAGCAGAATATCGATGCTATGGTGCAAAAGGTAATTCTGATGATTGCTTGGATTATAGTAAATTATTTGATCAACATTCTTTAACTAATTTCATTTATTTCAGTTTCTTCAAGAAAACTTCACAATTATTTTATTCCATTATGATGGCAATGTGGATGGATGGTGGAATCTTGACTGGAGTAGCAAGGCCATACACATTGTTGCTCAGAATCAAACAAAGTGGTAAGTATGAGACCAATCACCCTGTTGTCTTTTTTTTGTCTGAAATTTGTTCATTAACTTACATATTAATTCATGAGTTCTTTGTCAGGTGGTTTGCAAAAAGATTTCTACATCCAGATATAGTCTCTATTTATGATTATATCTTTCTCTGGGATGAAGATCTGGGGGTGGAACATTTTTCACCTTCAAGGTATGAAGGGATGCTTCTTTGCTTATATTTTTTTGAAAAGGGCTTCTTTGCTTTTCTGCTATTGCTGTTATGTTGATATTGGTGTGCAGTCTGCCTTGGATGTGGAATGATTATCGTTTTATACTTTATAGACTAGCAGGAACCTGCAATATGGTGTAAATGTTATGAAAAAGAGAATCCAAATTTATTTGATTACATGATGATATATTAGTTTTTTTTGCCCTTTTAAAATTTGATAGCTGAATGAAGACTGACTCAGAATTTTCTGCAACACATTATAAGATGTATATTATCCTTATTTGGTTTGTTAGGCTTACATTAGGTTGCTAAGAAATCTTGGCTTGTCTAGGGCGGTATCTTACAAAAGAAATTATTTGTTGGGTTTTTATTCTTAAACCTGTTCTAATTTTAAGGCTTGTCAGTAACCTCTTTACAGGCTTTTATCTCATCAAATAAAAAATAAAAGGAATCAATATAGGCTTCCTTTTTTTGCAGATATATTGAAATTATAAAGCAAGAAGGTTTGGAGATATCTCAACCAGCTCTTGACCGAAATTCAACAGAGATACACCATAGAATTACAATTAGAGCTAGAACCAAGAAATTTCATAGGTGATTTTTTTGTTAGACTATCCATATGCACTTGCTAAACAATGTTTATTGTACTTAGATTTGATGTTTCATTGAAGCAGAAGAGTCTATATACGCAGAGGCAGTGCAAGGTGTTCAGATTCAAGTGAGGGACCACCATGCACTGGGTAACTGTTACTTTCTTTGTTCCTGGTAGAGCTGTATAATATTTCAAGATGTTTCTGCTGGATCTTGTTGATGCTTTTTATCATCCCTCCATCTACCATAAAGATGGAAGGGTGTGTTAAATTTTCTTTGGAAGTTCATTCAAGCCTATTATAATTAGGAAAAAAAATTAGCTTATTGTTGGCTCGAAAGTTTTGATTTAAAAACAAAATCAAGGCAAATCACTTATGAATTGTGAGATCAACTGAATTATATCAAAGCATCATAACATATACAATGAGACAAATTCCTTTGTTGTGATTTATGATAAATCTTGGCATGCATGTTGTGTTGTGAATGACAAAAAAACTGCAATACAAATTGTGTAGGTTTGTGGAAGGTATGGCTCCGGTTTTCTCTCGATCTGCCTGGCACTGTACTTGGCATCTTATACAGGTAAATATTATTTGCATGGTATGCACGAATATCAAATCTAAGTTCTAACGTCTAACCAAAGACATGTTGCAAACTCCTTTCAAACTCATCCAAAACTTTTGTTTCTTCTAGTTGTACTATGTTTTACATACTAATAGAGTAATAGATGAAAATAATCCATTATGTTGGTGTTCAATATTGGCTCATCCCTATCATTTGTATTTTCTCCAGAATGACCTTGTCCATGGATGGGGACTGGATATGAAACTAGGATATTGTGCACAGGTGAGAAATATAATGCATTTTCTGGACATTTTTGGTGGTTGTAAGTTTTTTTATTTCTTTATTTTCTTTTTTCAATGATGACACTTATTTCCAGGGACATCCAACTAAAAAAGTGGGAGTTGTTGATAGAGAATATGTTTTTCATAAGGGAATACAAACTCTGGGTGGGAGTGGTCACAAAATAACAAAGGTATATAGTTTGTTTGTTGTTGATCATTGAAAGGGATTATTCTACCAGTTTTAGTAGTTTGTTGTTGATCATTTGCTTCATGCAATGTTTTTTTTTTTTTTTTTTTTTCATTCTCTACAGGTTTCAAAACTACAAAAGACAACTATGGTACAGTTTTAATGACATTCTGTGGTTCTTGTCTGTAATCCTATTTCATTAATATTCCTTCCTAATGTTCTTAATAATCACTTTATTGTTGATTTTTCTATCCTTTCCTAAGTAGAAACAAGGTAGAGTGGGAATTGATGTGCGAACTGAGGTGAGGCTTTTTTTAAGCTTAGTTTCAAACCAATTATTGTGTGAGGCTTTTATGCTTAGTCTTAAATGACACTATTTACATCTTAACGTATGGATTGAGCAGATAAGAAGACAATCAACATGGGAATTTGAAACTTTCCAAGAAAGGTGGAATGAAGCTATTTCTGAAGACAAAACCTGGCTGGATCCATTTAAGAGTGACCAAAGACGCATAAGAAAACAGCGTGATACCCTACGCCTTTCTAAGCCCTTTATATCTTAAAGTTTCATTCACAAATCATTACTACCTTTTTGTTTATATAGGCATAATGTAGTTTGTGTAGCTCAGTAAATTCATTCAGTTTTGAAAAAAAAAAAAAAACGATAGTATTTTTCTTTATATTCTCTTGTTATGGTTTGGAATTTGTTTTTATCACTCTTTCCATTTCCTCTATCGTTATTCGTTACAAGTTACAAACAATGTTTTAAAACTGGGACGGGTCATTAAGACCAATGATCAAATTCTTTGAGAAATTTATACGAAAACTTAATATGCAGAAATTTTGAGATAAACAAATATGATACAAAAAAAATAAAAATACAATGCCTATTAGGTATTACATTTTAGTTCGAAATGCATTTTCCAATATAATATTCAAACTAATAAAATCAAACCATAATAAGTAATAAGCATGAAGCACATAAAAGAAACACTAATATAGAGAGGAAATATTATACTAAAAAGAAATCTTTATGAAAATATGGAGTGTGTTTTAAGAGATTTTCTTTTGAGTTCCAACATATTCCATTATTTTATAAGTTCTTAAAATAGAACTTTAAGTTCGATTAAAGAACAACATCAAAACATCTAAATACTGTACAAAAAACTCATCTTTTAAACATGAAATAGAATACCAATAAAAGATTATACTAAAAAATTAATCAACACGTTTTTTAATTTTCGCCTGATCTTATTCTGACAGACTAAAACAGTTGGGTGGAGTGAATACTCAACTACTTCATTAAATCACTGTTTCAAAAATTCCTTAAAAAAACCACTGTTTCAATCTGCACTCAAGTTTATGCGTTATGGAAAACCAAAGCAAGAGAAAACCCAAAATCCTGTGCCTCCATGGATTCAGGACCAGCGGTGAAATCCTGAAGCAATTAGTCTTAAGATGGCCTGAAGCTGTGTTACAGAAGCTGGACTTCGTGTTCCTCGATGGCCAGTTTCCTGCACGGGGAAGATCTGACGTTGAAGGCATTTTTGATCCTCCTTATTATGAATGGTTCCAAGCCAATGAGGTTCTATTAATTGTAGTGTTAATCCCCACTTGCGACATCATCATAGTCATGGACAAAGGTGCTAACTTTTATTCATTTGTATACGTGCAGGACTTCACTGAGTATACAAACTTTGAAGAATGTTTAGAATACATTGAAGATTACATGCTGAAAAATGGTCCTTTTGATGGTTTATTGGGTTTCTCTCAGGTGCGGACTGTGCAGTTATGTTATTAGTTAACTTTTGGTATCTTCTGTTTTTCCATTTTTGACTAATCAGGAATATTGATTGTCTCTCAGGGAGCAATTTTAGCGGCTGCATTGCCAGGAATGCAAGCTCAGGTACTGAAAAAGAAACACATATCTTATTTACTGTTTTTTTTTACACTTTCCCTTTTGAGATAGCAAGTTGACCCTTTTCCCCTGTAAATGCTCTTTTGGTAATTAAAAGACCGAAGCTATAAGTTTTCAAGGATTTGATTAAAGTGAGTGTTGACTATAGGGTGTGGCACTTGGGAAGGTAAACAAGATCAAGTTTTTGATTGAGATATCAGGAGCCAAGTTTGGTGAAAACAAGTTTGGAATGCCTAAACTGGCTTCCAATGCATTTTCAAAGCCAATTGATTGCCCATCCCTTCACTTCATAGGTAGTTTTAAGAAATTATGATTCTTTGTTTCAACAAATTCTCCTTTGTATCTTCCATTATATTAGTGAACTAATTAATAGAGTTTGTCCATGTTATGTGGTGAAGGGGAGAATGATTTCATGAAGGCAGAGAGCATTGCTTTGTTGGAAGCATTCCAGGATCCTGTTGTGATTCACCACCCTAGAGGGCATACAGTCCCCAAACTTGGTTAGTGTTAGTGCTATCTCCTCCTTTAATTGGCTTTGTTTTGTGTATACAATGTGTCTGAAATCTCAGACTTCGATTTGTTGCTTCTTTCTTGCAGTTGATGAAAGTCTTGAAATTATGGTCAGTTTCATTGACACGATTCAGAGGACGATTTAGGATGGTCATATCAAGACTTGAATCTTGTGGAGATCTTTTGTCATTCTATCTAGTGAAACTTTACCGAAACCATATATAATAAGAATTTTCCACGTAATAAACTCGAATATATAAAGGTGGTTTGATTCAATTGTTAAATTTATATAGTTTCATGTTAATAATTTATTCATTACATAGATGCAATTACTTGGTTAAATCGGCACATAAGGTTCTAATGTGTCAATCGTGTATCTGGAAGCTAGCTCGAGACCACATTTCCTCCCTTAAAGAACTTAGCATATAAAGGTATTATTCCAACCAATGAAGTCATGTGTAAGGTTGACTCAAAGCTGTTGTGTTACTTGAGCTACTCTGGGACATTAATGTTAGTTGTTAAATGGTTAGTTTTTTTTTATTAGTGGGATCACTGGAGGGGGTAAATGGTTGAAATAATGTTTTTTAAGTTGTACTCTTGGCAGTGAGTGGATTACATTTACTGCTAAGTGCGGTTTCACATTAATCCAGGAGCTTGTTTTGAAGTATTTTAGTAGATGGTGTTAGGCTTGAGGTAGTAGTAGTAGTAGGTGAAAGATACAGGGAATTGCAACTGGTATGTTTTGGAAATTCAGTGGAAAGGATTATTTTTTTAGCCTTCGAATCTGAGTATACTTTGATCTACAAAATCTCTTCCCCAAATTGTGAAAATAATTGTATTTTTTTTAGACAAAATATTCAATTACTATTTATTTTCTTTTTAATAGTATTTTTGTTTATCATCTATAATTTGTTATATTAAAAATTATAAATAACTACCTTTATCATCTAATATGCAAGATATTTTGGCAAAATGAGATTTGAAATAGAGTCACAGAAAATTCCTCTTTCCATTCACTTTGTAGTATATTTCTTTCTCCTCATGTGTTTATTTCCATAGGTCTCAATCATTTTGTGGGAGTAATTCAGAGATGCGAGATCGACTTTTATGTGCAAAATTCCGTTGAACTAGTGGAAGTGATACACCGTGAGCCTAGTGGGTTACGAAATATCCATAGTCTCCAACTTTGGAAAAAAAAAATATATGGATCGAAACATGCCACGAAATAAATCTCGAAATTTGACGTGCATATACATGAATCTCAGTTTCCACACTTAAAGTCCGGCTCCACCTTGGCCATGCAGTATTTATTTTGACGTACTAAACAGTTGTGCAGAGTGAATACTCAGCTCAGCTACTGCATTAAACCATTTGTAGTTGCTAGAATTCCATAAGCCACTGTGGTAATCTTCTGCAGTCACGTGCGTTTGTGTTTTGTTATGGAAAACCAGCAAAGCCAGAGAAAACCCAGAATCCTGTGCCTCCATGGGCACGCCGGCACTGCTGAAAGGCTCAAGCAATTAATCTTTACTAAGTGGCCACAATCTGTAACTCAAAAGCTGGATCTTGTCTTCCTCGATGCCCCTTTTCCCGCACAGGGAAAATCTGGCATTCAAGGCTATGAATGGTTCCATGCCAATGAGGTTATCATTCATCATGTTATATATATAAGGTGCTAAGTTATATGAATTTTATTTATTTGAGTGTGTGACAGGACTTCACTGAGTATACCAACTTCGAAGAAGGGTTAGCATACATCGAAGATTACATGGTTCAAAATGGTCCCTTCGATGGTGTCTTGGGTCTCTCTCAGGTGTGGTTATTATGTTATTCCTCAGCTTTTGGTTCTTATCTTCTGTCACTAATCAGGAATTAATTTCGCTCAGGGAGCAGTTTTATCAACTGCTATGCCAGGAATGCAAGCGCAGGTAGGTACTAATAATTAAGAAACTAACTAGCTCATCTTATTTGGTAGAAATAAATGAATATGCTTAAGTTTGATGTAAATAAGGGTAAATTATAAGTTCAAATTAACTACAATATTTGATTTTATTGAAGGGTGTAGCACTTGCAAAGGCAGAGAAGATCAAGTTCTTGATTGTGATATCGGGAGCCAAGTTTGGTGGAAAGAAGTTTTCAATGCCTGAACTGGCTAAAAATGCATATGCTAAAATAATAGATATCCCGTCTCTTCACTTTATAGGTACGTAGTTTCAAGAAATTAACCCAACTTCCTTATTCTTCTTTGATTCGTATGTTATGTTTACACTTTAATCTTTACGATTTAATTCCTATGCTTACACTTTCTAATATGTTTTAGCCTTAAAAAAACTTAACAGATCGATTAATTAAAATGTGTACATGTAGAAACTAAAACGAACGAGTACTTCTTAAGTTTATATATGGATTAAATAGCTGTAGAAACTAAATGAGTAATTAAATTTTGGTAAGATATTGGTGAACTAATTTATAGTATACGTGGCAAAGGAGGGGAGACGGATATTGCGACGCCAGAGCACATTGCTGCATTGGAAGCATTCAAGGACCCTGTTGTGATTTACCATCATCAAGGCCACACAGTACCCAAACTTGGTTAGTAATTTTGTTCATTATGTTGTGCTGTTGTCATTGAAATTTGAGATTTTGATTTGTTGCAGATGGTAAGAATCTTGAAACTATGCTCGATTTCATTCACACCATTCAGAGTAGGATTCTCGAGTCAAGACTTTAATTCTTTATCAAGACATTTTCCTTTCCCATTTCACATCATCTTGTGAAACTCTGAAACTTCATTCAAGTCATAATATAATAAGAAGTACGTAACTTCAAATAAACAAAACCAGCATCAATCTTATTCAATGGATGAATATCAGTAACACAGAGAAATACCTTATATGAATTATCGTTTTATTATACATAATAGAAATACCATTAATTTCAATAAACTACTGCATTAGCTAACAATTGGACACTTGAGCTAAATTGGCAATCGAACACGATTCAGAGTTGTCTTGTGATGCTTAATTCATGGTTATTCTCTCTTATTGTATGGTGAAAAGTGAGAGACCTTAGCTTGGGCTTAGTTGTTGGCACTCACTTGTTTCTTTTTATGGACCTTGAGAAATAAACACATTCATAAGCCTGGTTATATACACTCTCTTGCGCTGTGTTTGGTCCAGAGAAAAAACAAATAGAGTAAATAATAATAAAAAATGGATCAAGTAGAAATAAAATGATAGGTTGTGTTGTTTGTTTTAATGTAATATGTGAGAAATTGAGTAAAAATACTTAAATAGAAAAATAATATAATTTAAGTATTTTTGAAAGAGAAATATAAATACCTATAAATTAACTTGTTACGGATTTGTTAACATAGTTTTTGTTAGAGCATTTGTTAACATAGTTAAATTTATAAACTGTATTACATATTTTTAAATAACGTGATGATATAACGACAAATTAGCAGACACGCGTTTTAAAACTTTTTATAAATGTTGAATTTGATCAATTTAGCTATTAAATTATGTGATATATACTATCCTAATGATCAGTTATATAATTTTTTTATAATCTACAAATTTGTAGTTATTTTATTTAATCACAAAAAGTTACTTATATTTTAAATAATACATTATAGGTTAAAACAAAATCTGAAGTATTAATTAGTTTTTATATAATATATTTTTTTATTCATAAAAATGGAGTACAATATCATAGAATAGAAGATTTACAATACTTACGCATCCAGTTGAACCGCTTGCTAGTTTTTACATAATATGATATTTCATAAATTAACTTAATTTATTTCGTGAAAAACTTTTAATGTCATGGTTAAGTTGAGAAAATTATAGGTACATGATGTAGCTTTTCTACAACTTTCGTATCGAGTTATATCATTCGTAAAACTCGTTTTTACATTTCCTACAACAGTATTTTTAATATCTCTTTATCAATCACATCAATTATTTTACATCCCACATTTCTATTCTCCATTAATGTCTTAATTATCTACCACAAAGGCCTCATCCGAGTTCAAAACCCACGTTCTCTAAATTCCAATGGTAAGATATATAGGTCTTAATTTAACTTCTTGCTCTACAGCTATCATCTTCCGACATATAAATAATAATGGAGAACAGAGTGGCAAGCCTCAAAGTAAAACAATCATTTTCTTAATTTTCTAGAACATGCAAATATCATACTATGAACTTTCATAAACTTAGTCCAAGAACATTGAAAGTGCTCGTGGTGCTGACGTGTAAAAGCACCAATGCATGCACCCTTTATTTACTATTAATTATTATCTGTATATAATAATGATAATTAGTTCACAAATGTCAAAAAGATGTTTAATTAAGAGTGAGACATTCACTAAGAGAAGAATCCTTCCAAATTTCCCTAGTGGGGGCAGTATTAATCATTACAAACCCTACTAACCCATTTATTTTTTCGTTTATTTCCCCTCTTACACGCTTGGTTGAAGCTTCTAATTAGTCAGTTCTAAATGAATAATAATGATTATGTATGTACCTTATGTTATGGCAAGAGATTATTTGCTAGTCTTTCTCAAAATGTTGAAAAATACATATATAGGCCGGTGTTTAGGGCCTGGCGGTGCGGTTTCATTACAAAAAATCTTAATGGCAATTTATGATCTCTCAGCAAGTTGGGGCATGTTTGGGTCGTGGCCTATACTTGAGGTGTGGACCATCATCTAATATTATGATGGCCTTAGATTAATTCACAGGCCCTTAAGGAGGCAGGTTCATCCCATTACACTAACATTTTTTTTATCCATCGAACATAGGTGTTAGAGAATTTGTAATAACTCATGCAAATTGCTTAATCAATGTATTGATTGATATGAGAGACAGAGAGAGGAAATAATTAAGCTAAGGTATGTTAGGCCTAGTGGTAGACTGGTAGGTTTTTGATATATACATGAGATGATAGAATCTAATCTCAATGTGATTATTGTATATTAATAATAATAAAAAATAGATAAGATGGTTTTGGGCTTTAAAAGGATAGTTGGAGAGAAAAGGTCAAACTATCTTAAATGAGAAAAAAAAACAATGAACACTCTTCAGTTATGACTATTTGGACAAGATCCGCGGCCATGTAGTTATATAAGAAATTAAAGGATAAAATACAAAATAATTATATATGAAGAAATATTGATATGATATTTACTTAAAAGAAGATAATTGAAAAAATTGACATGCATTGTTTCTAGCATGTGAAAAGAGATATACTAAACAACATCTTATAAGAATTTGATTTTGTTTTTATTGAATAAACTATCAAGTAGTGTTATCAAATGTTATATAACTATATTTGTTCTTAATATGAAACATTTAATATCTTAATGAAGGAATCCAGTTAACTGTACATAAAGCAAGTCTAGACGACCCACTAATAATATTTCATTTGCACGCGGGAATGTCATTTCGTAAGATTACGCTTTACAGTTCCATCTTTAAGTAAAAATTAAAGCTGCAAGCAAAAAGTGAAACCAAAGCAAAGTAGTTATTTTAGGAAAAGCATGCAAAGTAATTAATAACCATTTTAAGCTTATGCTCAACTGCCCATAAACATAATTCAAAGAAAATTAATCTTCAGCTCGTAGTCACGTACTATGGAATTAATCACTAGATAAAAAGTCAATTCATGAACAGAATGACTCAAGTCTCAAGTTTATATATATATTTTCCACATTTTTTTAAAATGGATGAAGAATTAATTATTACCTTCTGATCGACGATGCTTTAGAATAGGTATAATTAAGACTTAAATTAAATTAAATTGCTGTGTAGTTATATAATTAATTAGTAGTAAATGGAATAAGTGCGTGCAGTAACTAAGGGAATATATGAGTACCTCTGCCATATCTATAAGTCATTTGAAGTGGAACAGTGTAATAGTGTTTTTATCGTACCACAACAGTGGCCACAACCATTTAAACCAGTTTTATTATGGCATTGTCATACCCCAAAACTCAAAAGTATGCAATTCCACTGTTCCATTAAATCATTGCTTTTCTTCTCAAAGTTCTTCCGTTAAATGATTCGGTTAGTTTGCTTCCCTATCAAATTTCTAACTATTGTTCGTGGTAAGTGATGTCGGTGCCCTCTATGAACCTTAACTTTCTAGGGCATTATTATGTGTCTTCAGTTTTAGCCTCCGTATATTATGTCTAAACTTGCTATCATTTCTGGGCCCATTAAGTTAATATTGGTATAGTTTTTTTTTCTTTCTTATTAAGAGTGTTACCTAGTGTTTGTTCTCATTGCCTCTTAATTCTTTATTGCATTTGGTGGAAGGTAGATGGAACTCTATATAAAGGGTTGATGTGCTATATCTTTTAATTATTTATTTATATATTTTACTAATTCGTTTTCAGAATATAATAACATCTCAAGGTGTCAACTGTCAATTGCTAAAAAATTTACTCTTTTTTACACTTTTCCCCGATTATTTCTCTCCATGTCTGGGGATGAGTTGGGTAAATAAATCACATTGTTTAAAGGAATTAATTAAATACAATATGCTCATTGTAAAATTTAATTTGTGTGAACAAAAGTGTAGATTATTGAAGACTTAACTTAGATTGATGCTTAGTCTGGTTTTTATTATTAGCCTCACGCTTGATTGTAATGGCAAGTTGTATTGTGTGTATCTTACTTACTTAGCTTCTTATTCTTATCTTATTATATGGCTAAGTTGACAAAAAGATTCAATGAGCATTCCTTAATGTTTTTTTTTTGGGGGGTTTCAAAGCTAAATATAGATTTTTTTTTCCCTTTCCATTATGTTAGTCTCCACTTCTTGAATCCAATCACTAGATGCCAAGTAGACATTAATTTTTCGTAGGTTAGCACGTAGGCAACCTAGCCAAGAAATTTCAATGGTGTTACATTGGAAAGAAAATAAAAATAAAAACTAGGAATCAGAAGATAGAATATGTACCAAATAATGAAAAATAAGATTTGGAAAAATAAAATAAAACAAATATATATATATATATATATAAAAGAAATTAGGGACATGATGATGTCAATGTCATAAATTCACACATGGTGGTCATGATTCATTGAGGGATGGGTGAAGAGTCACTGGGTATCTTCTATTTTGGTGCAAGCTGGATGCAAGTGGAGTGAGCATTTGACTATGTCAGCCCAAATATAGTAGCATATTGTCTTCTTTAGATTTCAATTTAGTCTTCATGGCCATCAATTTTATACGTTTTTTAATAAAATAAATTATGTGATAATAAATAACTAATTATAATCTTATTTTATATAATAACAATATGTCTCTTGATCAAAATCCCTTAAAACAAAAAGTAATTAAAAAACTAATTAGAAGATAGAGAGGGCCACCCCCTCCTCCCATTTAATAACCTCTCGTTGTTCCACTACACTTTTCGCTTCCTCTCAAGCATTCTATATATGCAACAAGCAACATTGTATTTTCGGAAATGATCAATGGTGCAAAACATTTTCATGGAATTGTGAACGAAGAAGCGTCACATTTCATGTTATTTTTTCTTTATTTTATTAAAAAAACAATAAAAGCATCTCTTACATACAATATTGTCATTCGTGCATAAATATTTTGTAAAATGAGAAAAGTGGATTACATATTCATTTTAATTAATAGATTGTTTATTACTGGTTAAAACTTTAACAAATAAGATTAAATTTTATGAGTGACACCTTTTATTTAATGAGTTTTTCACTCAGCACTCCTCTTTATATTATGGTTTTGTTAAATAAATTTCTTTATAATTAGTCATATATGTATAGAAGTTTATTCAAATTCAAATAAGAACTAAAGAACAACATTGTTATTGTATATTTCACCTTCCGTGTCCTCCTATGTTTGAAAAGCTTATTTTATTGGGACTGTCTTCTGCATCTCACTCTGTACTGCCAATTGTCAGTTGCTAGGGTTTTTGTCTGAGACGCTGGATTTTTTCTCCATTTCCTTCCAAGAGGTAGAAGGATTGAGAAAAATGCTACATTCGGGTTATTAATGATTTAATTAAAAATATACATCAGAAAAATGAATAACTTTGGAGAGAACAACTAATTAATGGAACAGCTAGCCTCTATTATTAATGCAAAATTGTGTGCCTAAGGTCATGCATGCCCAATTAACTGTGGTTGGTGGGTGATAATAGTATATAGCAAAACGTTAAGAACTTAAGATCATTGCTCCCTTTCTTTCTTTCTGTGCATTATATATTAATTATGTTGCAAACACGCACGCCCTTAGAGTATCTTTCTAGCTAGACATAAAAAGAAGTGTGGTCCTAATTAATTATGGCTCTGTGATGACGAAATCGTCATCAGATCAGACTTCATCAGAGTCATGTGCATGATGATTCTTAACTTCTGTGTTTTTCCTGCTTTGCTTGCGGTTGCGGACATATATATGTATGTATAGGCTACAAAACCCAAATTCGTGAAAAAAAGATGCAGAGAGGGAAAGGGAAAGAACATGTGTGTCCAGGACTGTGTTTGAGTTTGCGTAGTAACCTCACTCATCAGTCATCTATATAAACTGAAGAATCATATCTGACTTTCAAACATTCATATACTGTATATCAATTAAAAACCAAACATTATTACAAAAGTTTAATGATAATATACAGAATGTAATTTTACATTATTTATCGATCTTAATATTATGTTTACATGATTTTTAATATAATTTATAAAAATAAGTAAATGTATCATAAATAATAGGCTATAATAGATTGATATTGTTATATTTTATCTTTTTTAAAAATTAAACTCTGTTAACATACTTCAAAAAAAACCTAGATATTTATTGATTAGAGTGTATTTGAATACTTGTTTGAATATCTTAAACATAAGTTTTGGAGTTTTAAATTTAATTTCATATGATATTTGAAATTTTACAATTTATGTTTAAGAAAAATTCGGATTTGAGTAAAAAATAACAATTTTATGCTTTTGAAACAAAAATATTTTTAATTTGTATATTTATATTAGAATCTTAAAATAAAAGTGTTTTCATGATAACTTATTTTTATCTAACTTAAATTTAAAATATATTTTTGATTCAAATTTAGATATAAAAACTTTAATCCAGACACGTAAGTTTAACGTTTAATCGTAATATTATTATTGTTTGATGTTATGATATATAAAGAAACAAAAGAGTGGAAACGGAAGGGAAAAGTGAAGAAAAGATCGAGAGGTGAGTTTGGTGGATGTGATGGTGGTGCGAGAAGCAAGCTGGGGTTGTGGCATGGGATGGGGGCCACAGTTTTCAGTGTAAGCGTATGTGTGTTTGTGTTATTAGTACATGAAGCACTGTGTGAGAGAGAGTAAGAAAAAAAAAGCTGCAAGAGAATATAGAAATGCAAAATCACGGTCGTCCCATTCTTTTTCTTGTCTTGTCACTATCCACTTCTCTTTTCCCCGCAATTCCCTCTCTCAACGGACACAACTTTTCCGTCCCGTAATTAATTAATTAATTAAAACAATTCATCACCCCAACGGAGAGAAAGAAGAGAAGGGTGTTTAATTTTGGGGCGTGCAACGAAAGAGAATAGAGAGAGAAGATGCATATATCGTCGTTGGTTTCATTCATTGATTCATGGTTTTGTGGTTGGTGGTGACACGTACAGTACATGTAAAAAGTTGCTTGTTTCGATTTCTGTCTTGTTCTATCTGCGGTTTCCCGCCAGCTGACACACACAATGTATACATCATCAATCATCAAACACCAACTCCTAACCAAGGAAAACGATTACTTTCAACTTAAGAAAACAAACACAACAATTAGGAGCGTTTCTCTCGATTTTACTAATGTGCATGTGTGTACTTCATACTGTAATTATTTTCTTCTGCTTTTTCTCATACATTGATTCATGATTCATGATATTTTTTTTTTTTTAAGTCTTCACGAGCATGTATCGGGTCCATTCATTAGTTAGTTGACGAAGATTAGATATTAAAATATTACAAACAAGCTAGTTAATGTTATGTATATGAAAAATTCTAATGGCATTATGTATTTTTGTATGAGAATAGTATAAGATAATGGGATTAGAAAAAAAAAATTAAAAGAGAAAAATTATCATATCAATAACGTTGTAGTAGCTTGTAAGTGGGTTACCACTTACCAATAGCATTGTACTTTATCATAATACTACTATATGGTACTAATGATGTTGATATGAATTTCTAAAAGAAATACTAATAATATAGTCTTTTTATAAATAAAAAATAAAAAATTATACTAACAAGTAACAAAACTAGTTGATTTTTAAAATACAGTAAATGATATTTTTTGTGTTGAAATATTTAATTGAATTTAAAATCTCAATATTAGTTAATTAATAAAACAAAATCTTAAACACAGATACACGACAAAGAGATTGAGTACTCTCTCTGTGTGCGTGTGTCAGAACGTCCCATCAGACGTCTATCCGTCCGTTTTGGCTGTTTTTGGAGCATCACATGATGAACTCCATCCACCACTTCACCAATTCCTTTTTTTTTTTTTTCATGTTAATTTTAAAATTATTAATTCCGTAATAAAAAAATGCCTTGATAATTTCTTGATTAATGTTGTTGCTTAACTTGCGTACCACCCTTTTTTAAGTATCTAAGTTGAAACAAACTTGTCGATCTTTAAGGGAAAAATTATGCCCTCACGTTATGGCTTATTTAGACTTATCACGCTTTTACCGTAACATTCTTCTTAAGGATCGGATTTCCCTAATAAGGAAATGGCGCAAAGCAAGTTCGACTTTGAATGGATTATTAGTCATTTGGATGTTGTAAAAGGATTAGAGACCAAAGTACGTACCTTCCCGTGTAGTAATTATCATCGATAGTTGAAGAGTGCTTGCTTTATTCTTTTAACTTATTTTGGCTAAAGTCTCTCTGACTCGATGAATTGAAACTTCAAATGCTTCACTATTTTAAACTAGTTTGCACTTTGCGATTATACGAAGCGACAGTGGATGCAGTTAGTGTGACATGATAACAATTTATTTATCTTAACAATTACTCGTAGTATCTTTCTTTCCCCTTAATGGGTCGAAAATGCACATACATATTGAAATTAAATTAAAGTTATGGGTATTGGGTACTATATGATTGATCCAATGGCAGGGGTGAAAACATATATAACATAAGAATAAGATGTTGTTAACAGAGTAAGGAGTCATGAAGGCCCTTTCTGCATCAATTATTGGGGGCCGTTCCAGATTTTGATGTGATTAGACTTCCCATCACTTCCCATTTCCAAAACAGTTTCTTTACTTTACTTTTCTTATCATCAACAAATTATAAATTTGGATAACTCAAAAGGCAGAAATAAAACTATTATATTGTTTATACTCTATAGAGTATGTAATAGTTTTTTAAAATATAAATCAGTCTTTTAAAATGTAGTAATATTGATTACAGAAGTAAATACTAAAATAATATCATTAATCCATTTCACTGTAATGTATAGGGTTAAATATGTTTTTTTTTTACATATTTTATAAAATTTACTTTTAGTTCCTAAATAAAAAAATTCGCATTTTTTTTGTTTCAACACTTTTTCTATATTAATATTTTAGTCCTTATTATCAAGTATTAACATTAAATGATAATTTAATAGTTATGTTGACGATCACACAATTTGTTATTAATGCTACATCACTACTTAACATTAATACTCGAGAACGTGAATTAAATTGAAAACATTAACAGAATAAAACTATAAAATTAAAAAATGCTTAAAATCTGTTTATAGACTGAAAATGTATTCTACCATAATTTTGAATATTAATTTTAATCATTTTCTGTTATTGATGGTTTAATTATTATTTTAAAAAACATTAGTAAGTAACATTTTGTTTTATATTTATATCATCTATTTTATTTCATATGCGCCTTTGTCTTTTATCACTTGTCAATGTAATTTTTTTTTATTAAGAATAAATTTCAACATAAATAGATAAGTCAGAGTTCTTGTGTAGAGTACACACAATAATTTTTGGGTGGAATCTGTATGTTCTTGTTTTATTTTGTTGTATTATTATATATGCTCGGGTTGTTTTTTTAGTTAATCTATGTATGCTCATCTTTCGTAAAATCCATCTGACGTTGACGTAAGTTTCTACTGAATCTTTTTTTTTTTTTTTTTGGAAGGCAGTTTCTTCTGAATCTGAATTTAATCGTGCGAGTGGTATACACGCACAGTGAAAAAAAAATTGAATTGAAATAAAAAAGAGATTTTTATTTATTACTATTCATATTTTATTTCTTCTCATCTAAACATTGCAAGAGCTTCAAACATGACAATACCAGTCACACGTTAAAACTTTATACACGTGACGAGGTAAATTATCGTTTTTTATCTTACTTTTTTATTCTTATAGTTTAATTTAACATTCATTACAACTTAATCAAATATTTTGATCGCAGTCATCATTTTAATCAAGTTAATATTTATAATATAATATACAAACTTAGATTTACTTACCTTAGTTGTCACTGGAATGCTGGGTATAATATAATGAACTACTGAAACAACTTACATTTATAACTTTTGATATCTAATGAACACTAAAGTTATCAAGCTACAATATTCTTACTACCAAGTTAATTACATTATAAATGTTTGTATCGAATAACAGTGTAAAAATATATACTTTGTCAATATATTTTAATTAAATTTTAAATAATTTCATCCATCTAATAGTTGAACTATATATATGATGTTATCATGATTGTGTGTATTAATTTGTTTGAAACACTTCAACTTATCTAAAATGTCTAAACAACTTGACCTTGAACATAAATGTCTCATGATTTAGACCTTTCATGTGAAACACATTCTAAAATTAGTATAAGCATCGTTGCAAATGGTTAATGCATCTTAATTTAGACACGTTAAATGCATCACCGGTAGCATCTTTATTTCTTGCTCACATCGTATGCCACAGGAAGTGACAAAAATTGAATGTACATTTAAGACAGAACATATAGATATACAAGGGCACATGATCACATTTCATGCAAAAATGAGATGACAAACTGATAACTTGCATTGGTAAAACCAAAGGTCGTGAATGTATAAGCAGAAACATGAAAAAGATGAAACATTAATGGCTTGTTATGGCAAGTCAGTGTCCTCTGTGTGCAATCAAGCTTGTGATCACACGGAAAAAAAACATATATAGTACGTAGAATCAACCATCAAAGTGCATATTTAATTTGGAGACACTTTCCCATTTATTTCAAAATTTCCACGTCTAATGGCAAAATGATGCATAAGAGTAACTTCTCAACAAATGTGGTTTCATTCTCCCAAAGCTTACATCCAAACATATTGAAAGTTAAGAACATTAAAGTGCATGTTTAGATACTAGTTTGTAGAATGATTTTGAATGAATGTAATTTTACATAATTTATTTTAAGTAAATGTGAGATTGTTGTAACAAATTTTCTTTGGGCAAATATTATAAAATTGATTTTTTATGTCACACAATTTTTTTTGGAAACTTGCATTCAAAATTATTTTTGGTTATATTCTTCCCAAAATCGGTTTGAATATATATCCATAACCCTATTGCATATGACTTTTATCAGTATCTCAATATCCTTGATTAAAAATGAAATAAAAAAAAAAGTCATTTAATTTAAATTGTAGAAAAATAAAATGAAGACGAACCACGACAAATCCGTATATATTTGTCCACGCAGTACCATGTGAGTAAGCTTAGGTGGTCTTTTTCCAAAGATTGGGGAAAGAAGACAATGGCTTCTTATTTTCCACAAAGCTTTCTATGGATTGCGATGTGCCGCCTTAACATTTATATTCAGTTTCACACGCCATTCAGTTGGTTGGTGTTGGTGGACGGTGGTGAAGAGATGCTGACCCCATAACGACGTCGTTTGGTTCCTACCTACATCACACAGCTAGCGTTTTGTATCGAAATGGCCAAAGTCCATCTCCATCCAATCTCATACTCTTCATTTCACCTCAGTTTTGTAAAGTTAATCAGAACAAAAATAAAATAAAAATTGAAAAATTAGTACCTTATAGACTACTCTCTCCATTTCATAATAAGTGCCATCTTAATCATTTTTTTTATCCAAATCATGAAAAGTTAGCAGGAGTAAATAGAAAAAAATAATTTAATGAAATTAACCTTCTTTGTTGGAAGCAATATAGTTCAACAAGATTATAAAAATATTCTTAAAGATATAAACGAAAAAATAATTGGGTCACACTTTTTGGTTTGGGGTTTACTATATATGTGTTGGGATAGAGATGGTAGATGATAATAATAAATATTGGAGTTTTATATATTTTGTGATCTACAAACTATTAAAAATGTTGATATAAATGATAATTGATTCATGTTTTTAAGTAAGATATCAAATTCAAATTTTATATGAAAAAAATATAATTAATTTTTTTATTAAAATAATTAAATAGATTTTTGACAAAGATTAATTATTAAAATACATACATATATATATATATATATATATATATGTGTTAGGAAATGGTACTCTTGTACCCATTTATTCTCTTTATAAAATTTGTTTGCTTATAAAAAATATATTATATTAGAAAAAATAAAATTTATTTATTTTAAAGAGTTTAATATTTATATACTGATATAAAATAATTTTATACTATATAAGTTAATTATAACTAATCTATTATTTAAAAATTTTATAAAAATTAATTAAGTTATTATCTTAAATTTACTGAAAATATACTCATATTCAACGTAATATAATTTTATATATAAAAAGAAAATAACAATTGAAGTTATAATTCTTGAACGTTATCTGTTTTCAATTGGTTTAAATCACTGAAGTAAGTGCATGTT
The DNA here is from genome assembly GCA_014843725.1 of Amphicarpaea edgeworthii. Lineage (NCBI taxonomy): Eukaryota > Viridiplantae > Streptophyta > Magnoliopsida > Fabales > Fabaceae > Amphicarpaea > Amphicarpaea edgeworthii. Next base: position 2,230,458 of record CM026324.1, on the reverse strand, counting down.
GACGCCAATAGCTCGTCACCGATGTCGGAGAAGACCGCACGTAGGTGTAGCAACAGCTGCCTTTAATGCCGACAACTTACATTTTTATTTTCGTATGTAATAATTCACATGTCCCTTTCTTCCTCTTCATCCGATGTGCTCATCACTCATACTACAACTAGCCTAGTATCTATCACTCAAATTCCATTTGTTCTTTTGGAAAAATCATACATGCACACTTTAATTCTTAGTCTAATCTAATAAATAAAAAAAAAGAGATTACAATTTTTTTTTTTTTACAAATAACATAATAGATAAAAGAAAAGTTTACTGTGATCCACAAACTCTTTAAAATAATAATTTTATAAAAACTAACTGATTTATCATAATTAATATTTTTTTTATTTTATTAAGATTTTTAATTTCTATTTTTTTAAAAAATTTAACACTCATGCATTATAAAATAATTTTATATCATCGATCAATCATAATTTATTATTTAAATAATTTTTAAAATAATTTTATAAAAATTAATTTATTTATCTTATATGTTGGATTAACTGATCGCGTAAACCTTATTAATACATATTTTTTTCTCCTTTTTAAATATCTTTCAGTGTTAAAATCCTATTAAATAAAAAATAGAATTAAAAATTTTATTCCAAAACTAGAAATTGATTTTTTTTAAAAAATTGACTAGTCAAGCTTTTATTTAAAAATTAAAATTCTTAAAAAAAAGTTTAAGAATAATGATCCATCAAACTTTTATTCAGAAGTAAAAATTAAATTATAAAAAGGTTTTGTAAGGACCAACAATTTAACTAACCTTAAAAATATAAAGATATTATCCAAATGTGTGAAATTGTACCGTACTAGCCTACAGCTATAATATTAACAACACGCACTCCGTCAGGCCCCCCGCTTGATCCCTCCTATGTGGGAACAAACAAAGCAATCTGCGTGCTTCTGCTCCGTTAACGCGCCATCCACGCGCCCCCTTGCACGAGTCCCATACGACGTCACTTCGTTTCCGGCACTGGAATGCGTGCACTCTGGAACACCCTAAAACTAGCGCGTGGCATCATTTTGTCCTCTCTCCATTTTTTCTTAATTGGGTATAATGTTTTCTTTCTTTCTTTTTATTATATTAAACTAATTATTGATCATTTTGTCACATATTCTTTCTCTTTTAATTATCTAAATTTCTATGATAAAATTTAGCTATTTTTTTCTTCGATAATAATTCTTCATACAATTTTTATTGCATGATAAAATTATTTTAAAAAAAACGTGTGAGCCAAAGAATTAAAGTGTATTTGCACACACTTTTTGTTTTCATTTTGTCCAACTAAAAAACAAAAAAGTAGTATAAGGAAATAACTCAATAATTATCACTAAAAAAAAAATTATTGTGCAAATGGCAAAGTTTGCTTATTAAAAAAAGAGTTCAATTTTGATTCGATATATTAATATAATTAAAAATTAAACTCTGATTAATGTCTGTATCTATCATTTTTGTTTGTCATTTGTCCTCGCTCATGCAGAAGAGTACCATGGTCACCGAAAGTGAAAACTTTTCGCGGTAAATTATCCATATTGATTCATCTGCAAGCGGTGAAAAACAAAAAACCAAAAAAGTTACCGAGTGACCGGAGACAGCCGGTGGAAGGTGACGATCTTAAGACAAATCGAGAGAGAGTGGTATATTATGCTCTAATTGTCGTGTCCTCCGAAAACAGAGAACCGCAAAAGTATATGAAGGAATACACCTTTGGACAAAGAAAGCACGAAGACACAGAGAGAGAAACACTGCGAGAATAGCACTGAGTCCCCCACACCACCACACCCAAATTTTCCAATTTACTTACTTAATCAGTGTTGAAAAGTTTGCGATTTTGGTGTTGTTTTCTTTTTTAGCGAAATGGAATTCGAGGATCAAGAGGAGCAAGAGGAGGAGCTGTGTATGGGTGGTGGTGGCGGAGCGGGTTACGACCCGACCCGGATGAAGGTTCCGCTGGCGGCGGAGCCAGTGAGGAGCAGCAGCAGCAACGGCGGAGGAGGCACCAGGGCGAGGTACAGGGAGTGTTTGAAGAACCACGCCGTCGGAATTGGAGGCCACGCGCTCGACGGTTGCGGCGAGTTCATGGCGGCGGGGACGGAGGGCACTCTGGACGCGCTGAAATGCGCCGCGTGCAGCTGCCACCGTAATTTCCACCGCAAGGAGGCGGATTCCTCCGCCATGGTACTCGGCGGCGGCGACCCGTTTCTGCTGCAGCACCACCACCATCCGCCTCCGCAGTTCGCGGCATACTACCGGCATCCCACCGGGTACCTGCATGTGGGAGGGCAGCATCGCGGCGCGGCGGGGACGCTGGCGCTGCCGTCGACGTCCGGCGGCGGAGGAACGCAGAGCACTCGCGAGGACCAGGAAGACGTTTCGAACCCTAGTGCAGGTGGAGGAACGGGGTCCAAGAAACGTTTCAGGACGAAGTTCACAGTGGAGCAAAAGGACAAAATGCTTGAACTTGCTGAAAAACTAGGGTGGAGGATTCAGAAACACGACGAGGCTGTGGTCCAAGCCTTCTGCAACGAAACCGGTGTCAAGCGTCACGTTCTCAAGGTTTGGATGCATAACAACAAGCACACTCTTGGTAAGAAGCCCTAGGAAAGTGTGGAACTTTATTTGCCATCATGTAATTCAAACAAATTTGTTAATTAGGGTTTCTTTCTTTCTCTCTTTCTTCCATTAAGAGGTAGTGTTAATTAATTAGTGTTAATTTCAGGATGTAGCTAAGCTTCTAGTTCTTCGTTCCACCGAATTAATTATTATTATTATTATTATTATTGCTAGTTGCTGGACTAATTTTCATTTCAGTCTTTCGTTAATTATCTATCTCATGGTACTACGACTACGACATGTTCTAGTTTTAGCATTTTTGTGGCAGTTTGTTACATAGGTGGTGTGGTGACGCCCTTTTTTTAAGGGTGGATGATATCATGATATCATATCTCGAAGGTGGTGAAGAGGAGGGATATTAATTAAGATGGCATTAACTAGTTTGTTTGTCTATTCTGATATTATTATGAATATGATGATAACTCTTATCCTAAGACAGATGTAGGAACTAGGAAGAAGCAGAAACTTCCTCGGTATCTTCAATGCGCTCTCACTTCTCACTTCTCAGTTCTCACTCCTCACTCACCTGCATTTTCCGTTTTTCATGTCTTTCATTCAATTCCGTCTTTGCTTCTCTCACTCTTTGACTCCTTCGGTCACACCACGCAGTACTGAAAAAAGTGAGAGAAATCCTCGTGCTAGCAAGCTAGTCTCACTTCAGCATCTCCCTCGTGCATTTTCAATTTCTCATAATTCTATTTGTTAATTTCCTTTTACTTAGTGTTCGTTGACGTGTTTAATCTTTAGAAAGTAAATATATATAATGTTAGATATAAGATGGTTTAGTTGGCAGTAGTTGGTGACCCTTGGACGGTAATATAGGGCATTAATTATTTGCTTGGGTAGAATGTGTATATATTGAATTTCTTAGCTCGTTATTTTCCCAAACGAGTTAGAAATCAGAAACACTTTCATAAGTTGTTATATGTTGGATTCATTGTGGAGGAGGTTGAACAGGAACCGGTTTGTTTGTATTAGTGGTTGGGTCTTCCAGCTTTCTTCATCATGACCTGGGGTCTGAGCAAGGAAAGGGACTGTTGTAATTAATGTTTTTTATTTTATTGCATGCGAGTTTTCTAAAATTTGAGAACCATTATTTTGTTATGTTTTCTTTTGTGTTGGGGAAGAAATTTTTGGAATACTCAAATCCTGATGATGTGGGGTATAAATTCATGTTGGGGTAAATAATTCAATAGTGCTTGATTGATTTCCATTCCATATTAATTATCTCTGTTTTTCACTTGGGAAATAATAATTTTTCATCGTTTTGAGTTTTGACCAACTTTTCCTTTCTATTAAGTTAACAATTAAACAAAGAGCTAGGAATTAAATTAGGGACACGAGTTGCAGTTACACAACCTTATTTTGCTGCAGTACTCCTCCAACTACTACCATCAATGAATGAGGTTTGAGAGAGAATCTATTAGAATCCCTAGAATCTGAGTCACGTCTGTTCCCTCATTCACAATCACAGTTGAACTTGTTGCATTTAAGAAGAGTAACATAACACAACATACTACTACATATATACACATATACAAGGCAGCTAGAGTTAATTAATTAGAATGGTTAATTTGTTTTGTAGCTTTAAATATATATACATATATGGGTCAGCTTTAGCATATGCATGGTAAAGGGGGGACCTGGTTGATTAGTTGGGGGAAAAATGGAGAACCGTGCTAGTTTGTAAGGTTGCTAATTGAAACACTATAGGGGGGTTGTGATGTTTCAATTATAGTAGCAGGATATGATGCTTTTTATATGATATATGATGATGATGATGATAGTATATTGGACAGCTTGCTTCTTAAGTAGTCCAAAGCCTGCCCATTACCAATTACACGTTTTAAGATGCTTTGCTTGTTTTGGGGGGTCTTGAGCATCAGTTAAAGCTGCGTGCTTCAACTGTGGTCCACACAATATAATGCAATCCTTTGGTGCAAGTTTTGGTTTATTGATCAGTCAGATGTACATTACATACAATACAAAGCCCTACATACTCGTATCTCTCCTACAAACATGTCCATCACTTAACGGATATTGTCTACATGCTCACTTCCATCATCATCATTCATTCATTCATCAATTGCAACAAAATTTTTATAAATTAAATTAAACCAAACCTACTAACAATAAGTAGTTGATTCAAGCAGTCACTCGTACCTTTTAAACAAGTCTCATATTTGAACTTTACTGGGTCGCACAGACACATAGATTAATTAGTTGAATATTTGGTAGCAATGATAATAATATATATAGTTTAAAAAAAAATTAAATCAAACCTAACTAACACATAACTTTTTTTTTTTGAATTTTTCCTCTCTCTTACTGTGATGACTTCCAAAAACCTGCAACCCCGTCAAATCAGCGCATTCTTGTTGCTACAACTCGCAAGAGAAGCCATGCTTTTTCAGTTGTTCAAGTACGTGCCATCAATTCATCTAATATTTATTTGTCCTCTCTATCTCTATCACAGTATCACCACATTTCTTGTGATTTGTTGAACTACTGTTGGTGCAATTATGCTTTTTTTTTTTTATTATATTTTTTTTTTATGTCAAAACAGTGCGATCATGTTCGTTATAATAACGGGCACTCGCTCGTGAGATCATAGGTCATGGGTCAATTTAGCATGATATATTTTAAGATAAATATGTTTAATATAAAATATCTATTAAATAAAAAGGTTTTAGTGTTAATGTTAATATGTAATTATTTATAATATTATATAAAAGAATATATATTAAATAAAAAAGTTTTAGTGAAAAATATCTGTATACATAATTTATTTGCTTAAGCAGTTGGATAACGTTGTAGGGCAAGGGTGAAAAAATAAACAAATTTAAATAGATAACTGATAACTTGATGATGTAGCATGTTTAAACATTTAGAACCACACTGATGTGTATGGATTTAGATTTCCATTAGCATACAATCAAATAGGTAGAAGAAAGTTGGTTAAGCTAATAAGCAGATTCCCTTAAATACCACTGGACACGCATAACTACATAATAGGTTATAAGGAATGGGAAAATATTTACTAGGCACCCAGAAAAGAAAATAAGTTATAAGGAATGTTATTTCGAAAATAAGTTATAAATTATAGGCATTAAGCCTAGTAATTATTACTACGAAGAAAGTTATTTAGAAAATACTTTTTCACAATATCTTTTTTTAGCAAGAGAGAGATAAAATTAAATACGCTACATGCATGTGTCTTTCTTTTCTTAAGAGTAAAGTATGGAAATGATGTGAAAATTTCCATACGTATATCATTGCTTTGTACAGCTAGAGCTGACCAAAAGAAGCATCATGAAAGTTCACTAATCAATAGTATAGTGGCATTAGATTATGCAGTTGGCATGAAATCATTCGTCTTGTCACTTGCAGGTTCTAGAAGAATGGAAAATAGCACTTACATAAATCATTGACTAATTACTCGTTAATTATGGTTACTGTTTTACAAACCAGGATTTGAGAGAAAAAAGTGAACATGCAGGTGTTGAGAATCGTGAAAACAATATATTATGTTGAAATTAAGAAAGCTAAGCAAAAAGACCATAAGATGTAATATTATGGTGAAGGAGAGAATATTAATATATATATGGTTGTGGTTGTGGATGAGAGTCAACTGAAAGGTGCAGGGAAGTAAGAAGAAGAGGAGGGACCGGGCTATAGATTCGTTTGGATTACAAACTTTTCCCAAAGCAAAAATTGATGATTCGAAAGGGAAAAAGGAGAAAGTGAATTTCCAAGGAACTTGGCTTTGGCTTTGTCACCTTACCTTGTGTCCCTTATGGCCATTGGCCTGCCTCATCAACTAGAGAGGTAGCTGACCTCCAATTTTGCCGTCCCTACTGGTTCCCAATATCCAAACAATCACATTTTGCTTTCACAATCATTCCAACACCAATGTTTCGGGTCTCCATTGCCCCCACATCACTAGTACAATTAACTCAAATCCAATCTTCCAAACAAGGCTTTCTCTCACATTTTCATATCTAGGGTTGGTTGCTACTTGGGCTTTCCTTTTCCATTGGCCCAACAAAGAGGCTACACATGATTTTTGGCAGCCACTTACTATTTACATTCCATTTTATTAAATACAGCTCCTCATTTATTTTTATATTTTGCTAATTATACATTTTCTTTGTCCTACCACAACCTCCAGCTATTAGTTATTATCTATTAGATTAAAGACTAATCTTGCTCATGGTATTGTAATTGAAGTGGCTGATCCAAGGAATTTTCATACAAAATGAAATCAAATATATGATTTTTCATTAAATAGATCATTTATGTAAAGTGTCTGAGCACATGGTGTTTAAACAAAATTAATAGAAGAATGTAGGAAGCATCCAAGAATCCAATTTAAGTTGAGCATCATCAAACTGATACTTTGTTTCCTTACAGCAACTTTTTCACGCCTTCAATCCACCCTCTCCATGGATCATATGTTATTAGGGAAAATCATCTCGAACTATACTATTATTTATGCAAACAAAGCCAAAAAGAAATCACCAAAATCAGATTACAAAGATCTTCAAAACTTCCACCCCAATTGAAGTATCTTCTTGTCCGCACCATCATTACGTTTCACTAGCCCGGTGGAACCTGCACTCTTTCCCCTCCCACCATGAATTTTCTTCCAGTTGGAGAAAACATGAGGGTCAGTAGTGTTTAGCTTTTTATTCATATTCTTTGAGCTGATACGTGATGATCTGCTAGCACAAACAGAACTTGAACCTGCTGCCAGAGTCTTCACCCAATCAACCTTTTTCACATTTTGTGGTCTAGAAATTCGTGAACCCTTTTCAGCTGCTTTGTCTAATTTGTTCACCTCTTTGATTTCAACTTTGGTTGCACCTTCCATTCTTATGCTTATGTTCACTTCCGAAACTGCTCTAGCTTGGTTATTATTGTGATCAAGTTCGCATGCTTGATCTTTTGCACTTCTTTCCTTCCTCTGCTGGTAAATCCGGTGCAAGCGAAGAGCAAGATGGTATATGCCCTCCTTGATCTCTTCTTCTAAGTCCCTTTCAATCTCCATTCCAAGCTCACTTCGTATCTTCAGCTCCTCTGCCGAAATAGGAACGGCAAGGATGTTACAATTGTTCTTCTTCACGTAATTGCACTCCCTTTTGCCGTTTTCAGTTCTCTCCTGCTGTTCAAATCAACCATGTGAAATAATCAGAAAAAACATTTATGTACGTTCCAGTCGAGGTTTTAAAAAACGGCACGCAAATTCAATTCCAGTCACAAATTCAAGTATGAGTAAATTTTGAAACTAGAAAAAAAGCAAACTTTTTGTGAGTCTAGTGTTGAACTGAGCCAAGTACTGCTGTCAAATTTAAAATCTTGGCATTTCTCTGCTGATAAATCTGCATAAGTATGTAAAAGTTTAAGGAATATGAAAATAAAGACTTAGATTAGAATAGAGTCGAATATAATAACTGAACCTAAGATATCTGCCTTGGTGTACTCTCCTTCGTGACCCATGTTGTATAGTTGGTGGTTGCACTAGCAGCATCGAAAATGTGGAATTTATATGGCAGCAATGCGATTTGGACCGTGCTGATATGGGGCCTGTGACAATTTGTAAGGAATAGGACACACATTGGGTGCTTAGAGAAAACATGACAGTGTTTCCCATGGCTCATGCAAAATTAGGCGCCAAATAGCTCTAACTGTTTTAGTATGTAATTTGGGTTTGCATGAACGATAAGGAGAGACAAATTGTGCTTTACGTGGAAGGAAGGAATAAACCAAGGCAAGTTGGGTTGCACTTAAAGCACAATCAATAATAGCTAGCTAGGGTAGTGCCATACCCATATGTTTGATGTGTACCTTTTCCTAGGGTTTTTTAAGGTTAGTTAAAATGAACCTATTCATGCCAATGAAACCATATATGCCACTCACCGTGCAATAAATAATAATATCCATCGCTTCCTTGCGAATTCCATTATTACCATTACTATTAACTTATTTATCACGAGTTACTACTTTGTGCATACAAGTTATAGAACTCAAATTTATAATAAATATTTTAGATTTATAACAATTAAATAAATATTGGGTTATTTAAACTATTGATAAATCGAAGGGAGTTTGAGATAATTGACAGATTTTTTTTTTGGAAAATAGTTGAGATTAGTGTGTAGTATACAATTTAAAAGAAAAAAATATTGAAATTTTCGAATTGGAAAAGTAATAGAATAAGACTCTTATTTTTATTTTTTATGTTATGTATTTTCATTTATAACATAAGAATGCAGATATATATAATACCATAAACCTTGCTATGAGAGTAAATATTTAATATCAATGACTATGACTTATGAGATTTGGTTCTATGTCCCTTTCAAATTAAGGAATAAAAAAAAATAAAAAATCCATGGACGACAGCGTTTCACATGATAAAACTCTACACATGTGAGAACAGGCTTAAATTACATGTCAACAATGTTTTGCAAAAAATCATAGATGAAGTTCCTTAGAGGATTTTAATATTAATCTCTAATTGAAATTGGCGTTTCACTTTTATAATTCAATAAAAGTAAATAACATTAAAGGTTAGAGATATCGAGGCCAAACTCCAATTTTGATTAGACCACAACAAAAATACCTAGGGAAATACATGAAGTTTTCTTTTTTATATATGTCTTATATATTAATATAAAAAAAAAGTTTTACACGTTACTATGTTAAAAGTTAAAAAAATACAAATTGAAAGAGATAAAATGTTAAAAAGATAAATACATGGGTAAGGATAACAAAAAAAATTGTAGCTAGAAAGAAAACTTTTAATAATTACAAGTATGTATAACATTTTTTTTTATCTACAAATATTATTTTATTTGTTTTTTTTTTTTTTTATCTCTCCCCTCCCTTCTTTCTTTCTTGATGAGAAAGATCTCGTTTCAATCATGGATCAATATTATATCTTTGAACACATATGTAAAATGCTCGTTTAGAAAAATTAAGTCAATTTTGTAAAATGAAGTTTAATAAAAAAAAATATATATATATAACTTGATTTATATTTATATACTTTATTTCAAAAGCACTTTTATCAAAATGAACTTGTTTGGATGATAATAATGAAAAGTATTTGAAATGTGTAATAAATTAAAATGGACATAAATTTATAATATAATTTTTATATTATTTATTTTAGATCTGAATTTTATTATGATATATATATATATATATATATATATATATATATATATATATATATTTTTTATTTTGGTTCCTATTGAACAGATCGATTGAGTTAGTGTCTAAATATCACTTAACTAATAATAGAGATTTTAAAAAAAAATTAATGCTAATGTGAATTGGAATAAAATTTAAATATTTATTAGGATTTGAATCTAAAAGTTATTTAAGATTTCATTATAATATTTTTAAGTATATTTGATTTATGTTATTATTATTATTAAAAAAATGATGGTAAATTTATAAATTCAATTACAATGTTAAAATGATTAGATAAAAATATATTTTTAATTAACAAAAATATAACAAAAAAATTAAAACAACACGAGTATGGGTGAAAAGAAAATGTATTATTTGTTATGCCATGAACTTTTAACTGTCCTATAAAATAAGTGAATTAAAAATAAAAATGAATCTGCTGTGCCCAATTACCCATGAGTTGCTTTTGATTCAACCATCGTTGCACACTGAAACGCTTAAACAAACGTACCCTTAGTTGTCTTTCTTTGGGGGTTTGTTCAACAAAGGTTTGTGGTTGGTAGGTGAGTGTGGCTGCTCTCTTCAAATAATGACCAAATATATTTGAAAGCTGTTTTGTTGGATCACTGCCTTATAGAGATGCGAATTTGATCATGTGATTCTCTAATTGGAAAAAGTCTTGTGTACATTTAACAATATAAGGTAAATTACATGACAAAAATGCTACCTAACTATCACTCTTTTACTTTCTTTTCTTTTCCAAAGGCCGTTAAAGATATATTTAAATTAAAGTTCTAAAAACATTTAATATATTTCATTAGGTATGTTCTAAGTATTTCAAAATATTAAATGATTTTGTATTTTTAATATAATAAATACATTTCTTATTACTTTTTCCTGCTTTAATCCCCCACAGTTTAACAATTATATTGCCTTCTCTTATTTTTGGTAGACATAAATATCTTTCATTGAAGGTCATTCATTATTTGAAGAGATCGAGAACTCACCCTCACAAATGAGTGTTTAAAAGAATGTATTGTATTGTCATAAATTATTATTATTATTATGTATGATAAGATGGTTAACTAATTAATTATTTTATAAATAGGATAATATTTAATTCGTTAAATGTGTTAAAATCTTTGCACTAATGATATATGATAATTAAACTCAACCCATTATAGAAGAAATATCTCATTATCTTTCGAATACAAAAAAACTCCAGCAAAAAAATCTTTCGAATACAAATCCTAAAAAAACAATGTCGAGCAAACAATTCATAAAGAATAACATGGTTTTGAAGTTCTTTAAAGAAAATAATTATCTCAGTGTTTTTTTTTAAAATAAGTTATTAAAAAATAGAGTTTAATTTTAATAGATTATCAATGTAAAAAAATTTACACTAGTATATAAATCACTTCACATATTATTTTTAAAGTAGTTACGACACATAAAAATTCATCATGGGATAACAATGTAAAATAATTTAAATTTAAGTTTATTTAAATGTAAATAAATAACAGCATAAAATGTTTTTAGATTTTTAATACATTTAATTATTGGAGTGAAGATCTTCTCCATTTATTGCTTCTGTTACTAAGCTTTTGAAAAAATAAATATCATTCTCCATTAAATTTATGTCATCTACATTTCATTTATTTTCCAAAATGAAGGAAATTGAAGCATATGGAGGAACAAATAAATGGAGAGGATCCAATTATTGTTTTTAGAAATAATACATTCTAATTAAGTTCTTAACTAATTTGAATTATCTTCCACTAAAAGCAAACGGCGGATGCATGCACATTTCAGATTTATTCTTGTTAATTGACTAGCCTCTCTTATATTATAATAAATAAATGGTTTTAAATAAATTAATTTAGCAGTTACCTATCTTACCATAATCCTATAAAACGTTTTTTTTTTTTTTTTTTATTTCTTTCAAATACACTTCTTAATTTCCATTTCAATTTCAAATTGTTTTAACAATTTGTTCAAAATTTTGTTACTGATCAATCATCTTAATCTTTTTTTTTTAATCTTTACCTGTATATTTTATTTTTTATAATTACTTATCGCTTTTAATATATTCTTTTCATCTTTATTAAACTGTTTCAATATTTTTTAAAAGAAGTTATCAATAATTAAAGATAATTTTTACCATATTATAGATTTTTTTTTATCATAAATTCAAAATATAATTTAATATTCATATACTTAAAAGTATTAATTAATTTATTTTTATAAATTTTAAATATCTAAAAATAAATATTTGATCTTTTTAACTAAAACAATCGTTGACCATGAAAAGTAGAAACCAAATAAATAAAGGCGTAAGGCGATAGAACTTGAAAAATCAATGAAAATAAAGGAAGTAACAAACTTTCCATTCGTTTCAAGGTTGAAGATTCTACACTAACCATCAGCAGCAGTAAAGTACACATACCAATTTCCCCATTCTTATTTGTTAGCACTACAAAGGTTGTCTCTCTCGTTTGTTTCACATTACTTTTTTAACGTGGCCGCATGCCACAAACAAAAACAACAACAACTATTGAATTTCATTGATCACTCTCCGCAAACCCCCGTTTTTTGATGGGTACCATGTTGCACGTGATCACGCTTCATGGCCTAACGACGACTTCTAACGGTTGCTGCTACGGGTTCATTAAGTCCAACCCTCGTTTCAAAGCGTTGGTGGCAGCACCTACCAGAGTCGTTGCTGCTAGCGTCTCTGCCAAGGTTAAGTGTCAAAGCTCTGTTTCCAATGATTTCAGCGACCCTGTCTGGAAAACCCAGTTCAAGGAAGACTTTGAAGACCGTTTCAGACTCCCCCATGTCACTGATATCTTCCCGGATGCCTGTTCCATGCCCTCTACGTTCTCTCCTAAAATGAGGTTCGTTAGACACCAGACATTGTTCAAATGACTACGTTAACTTTGTTTATTTATTTATTTTGATGACACTTAGATATAGTTCCTTTGGTGTTGTTTGTACTGGTCTCTAATCAGAATCAGATTCTCACTTATATTAGATATAGATGAAGTTTCTTAGATGTTTTTAATCTATAATCTCTAATCAGAGTTGGTGTTTCACTCTAATAATTCAATAAAAGTAGGCTACATTAAACGAAAACACCTAGCAAGTACGTCTAAGTTTTATTCTTTTTTCTTTTGTTTGCTTTGTTGATGTGTTTTAACTGCAATGTTTTTCTTGTTTTGTGACAGAACCCCTAGGACTAGTGACTTTCCGGGTAATTATCCTTTGGACGAGGATTGGCATGGATATATCAATGAAAATGACAGAGTGCTTCTTAAGGTGTGTGTCTCATTCACCCTTCATGTTGTTGCATTTAAAACCAATTCTTGCATTGGAATGTCTATTGTAAATACAATTGAAGAGTCGTGAAATGTTTGTGTTGGATATTAACTGATGATCTTATTCTATTAAGTTTATGATACAAGTTTTGCAGTTCAGAATGTTAATTTCCATTTGCTTTGATCTCAGACAATATACTATTCATCACCTACATCTGCTGGCGCCGAGTGCCTTGATCATGGTTGCAGTTGGGTGGAACAATGGTAAAGAATGTATTTTTTCAAGTGGCACTAGGAACTCCTCAAAAAAATGTTTCTTAACAAATCTTTTTCTTGTATGAAATCCTTTTCAGGGTTCATCGAGCTGGACCTCGGAAAAAGATATACTTTAAACCAGAAGAAGTAAAAGCCGCAATTGTTACTTGTGGAGGGCTCTGCCCTGGTCTTAATGATGTTATCAGACAGGTTAGTTTAATATCCAATTGTTTCTCATATAGCTTTGATAAATTTTAGATTATACAGTAAAGCTTGTCTAGTTCTCTTAAAGTCAAGGAAGTAAAAGTTAGTAGTTGGCACACTGAATTCTCTTGACAGTGAAATACTCTTGTGCCTAAGTATGCTTTATGCAACATTGCAACTCCATATCCTTTGCATTGAAGTTTAAAATTGTAAAATTATTTCATATTTAGTAATTTGGGATATTTCTAGTTTAGCTTTCATTGTAAACTAGTTTTTATAGTTATTAATTTGTTTCTCGGTGTTTGATTCATTATTGGACATACTGCAGATTGTAATCACACTCGAAATATATGGTGTGACAAAGATCATAGGTATTCCTTTCGGTTACCGTGGGTTTTCAGACAAAGAGCTGACAGAAGTTCCAGTAATCTCACGCTTCCCTCCTTGCTGATTTTGGTCTAAATATATGTGATTCCCCTAAAGATTTTTTTTAAAAAAATCTATTGAACTTCTATTCTTGCTGATGAATGATTACAATATTGGGATTTCATTTGCAGCTGTCAAGGAAAGTGGTTCAGAATATTCATCTTTCAGGTGGAAGCTTATTAGGAGTTTCACGTGGAGGACCTGGAGTTAGTGAAATTGTCGACAATTTGAAGGTGGTCTATTGACTATTGGATCCCTTCCATTAACAAAGTTGATGATTTTGCAGAGTTTTTATTTTTTATTTTTTATAATGTGTACTGTATTTACTGTGAAGTGTTTGATGCGCACGTTATGGATTTCAGGAAAGAGGGATCAACATGATCTTTGTGTTGGGTGGAAATGGCACGCATGCTGGAGCAAATGCAATTCACAATGAGGTTGTTAACCTTCTATCTTTGTATTAATAGATCGCTTTCATTTGGATCTTTTTGTGATCTATGATGAGTTTTTTTAATGAGGAAACCATACCTTGATTCACTGCAATTTATAGAGTTAAATTGTTGTATATTAGAATTTGACAAAATTGTGTATTAGACAGTTGTTTGACATATGCATTATGTGTGATGTTGGCGGATGTTCACTTATATTCTGCATGCTATTAGAATATTCAAGTTTGTCCTCATCCTTTAATGATTTCTTTCTCTTTCAGTGTTGTAAAAGACGGCTTAAGATATCTGTAATTGGAGTACCTAAAACTATAGACAATGACATTCTATTGCTGGATAAAACTTTTGGTTTTGATACTGCGGTTGAAGAAGCACAAAGAGCAATAAATTCTGCATACATTGAGGTGAATTACTTAATATTGCGAGTCAATTTGACTAAATCCAGTCATATTTTCAAGTTGGTAAATATTACAATATTTACATCTCTTCCCTCATTTTATTAGGCACATAGTGCATATCATGGAATTGGTGTTGTGAAATTGATGGGTCGTGACAGTGGATTCATAGCAATGCATGCTTCCTTAGCCAGTGGACAGATTGACATATGTCTAATTCCTGAGGTATATATATATCTATTTGATTAAAATTGGTCAGAACACTCTTTTTCTGTCTTATTGATATACTGATGCAAGCTCTTGCTTCTGTTCAAAGGTTCCTTTCAATTTACATGGACCTCGTGGAGTTTTGAGTTATCTCAAGTACCTTATAGAAACAAAAGGATCAGCTGTAATCTGTGTTGCAGAGGGAGCTGGACAGGTGATTTTTGATTATGCAATTATTTTCACAAATACTAAATGAACTTGCATTATTAAAGTTCTTCTAACTGGTGAATCTTCTTGATGCAGAATTTGCTTAAAAAAACTAATGATACTGATGCTTCTGGAAATACTGTATTTCGAGACATTGGTGTATATATCCAACAAGAGGTTTGATATTACTTCTCTATGATGTTTGCAATAATCTAAATGGGTTGAGACTTGATATTGACATGCTTTTTTAAGGTACAATGCCAAGCATTGTGTTCATTTTTACTTTAAATATAAGTGATTATTTCCAACAACCGTTTTATTTCAGACAAAAAAATACTTCAAGGAAATTGGTGTTCATGCTGATGTGAAATATATCGATCCAACATACATGATCCGCGCGTGTCGAGCAAATGCTTCTGATGGAATTTTATGCACTGTACTTGGACAAAATGCTGTTAGTCCCTCTCTTCTATCTTTTTTGTGTTGCATATAAAATGTATAAGATTTCATTTTTTGTTATTGGTTCTCAGAAGGCATTTTATTATCCATCTATTCTCAATTATCTCAATACAGCTAGGCACTTGTAGATTATGTTTAGATTTGAATCATAGAAAATCTAGATTTCAATCAAGTTACTATGTTCCTATTGATCTACTTTCTTTCAGAGAAAGATATAAACTTGGTGAGTATTATTAAGTAATATCAGATTCATTCGGAGTTTCAGCCCCATAACAGATAATAGGACTCTGACATAAGAGAGGGATTGAGTTACCCTGCGATAATATTGCTTCCACTCATCCTCTTTTATTCTTCGTTCTTCATGTTGTTTTCTGCTCTAGAGACTAAAAATATGTGAAATATTAAATCCCCTAGTTTATGATTATTATTGGTTATATATGACCTTGAACATAAAGTACTATTTCTTAAGCATGTACATTTGTCACTTGATATTGATTCACAGGTTTTGTTGTGTTGCAGGTTCATGGTGCATTTGCTGGATATAGTGGCATCACGGTAGGCACTTGTAACACACACTATGCTTACTTTCCCATTCCCGAAGTGATATCTCATCCCAAGTTAGTGGACTCCAACAGTCGAATGTGGCATCGATGCTTAACTTCAACAGGCCAACCCGATTTCATTTGATTATTTTCCCCATTTTAATACATTCAGGCTTTCATAGAGTATATCATAGGAAGATAGCTAGCTTCAAAAAATTATTTTTGGTTAACATACCCAACATCATAAGTGGAAGTAATGCATACTACTGAGAATGACATTCCCTCCTTATTCAAATTTGTATAGCATGGCAAATTCATAATAGTCTTCCAAAATGAAATTTGAGAGGAATGGCCGAGCATTATTTGCTTCATTTTTTTTATTTTTTTATTTTTTTTTATCGATTTTGTGGCATTTGTTGTAAGTATAGAGTATTCTACTATTCTATATATGAACATTCCTAGTGGAAGTCTATTGGAATGTGTTTCAAGACTCTGATGCCAATAATTGAATTCAGCAGTACTATTCATATTGTGTTTCTGTTATCTATAGTGCTTCCATTTCTTTTGAATTACGACTTTAGTGTATTAACTTTCTTTGAGAACAATCATGCCAATTAGAGTTTACTAGTTACCCTTTCACCTTGACAAAATTTACTCTTTTTATTTTCTTCATTAAGAGAGAAGAAGGCAAAATTTACTTTGATAATATTTACATCTTGAAAATTAATATCTAGTGGTCAATGATGGTAAATAAATAATACCCTTGGTGTAGAATTCCCTTCCTAGCTATAACCGAAAATGAGATAATGTTAATGTTTTTGTAGCCTTGTAAAAGTACAATTCCTTCTGAGAATTGCTAAGTAATAATGGACTCGGAATATGGATCTTCACCTTCTTCTACATGCTGTGTATTATTGTCTATAGTCAATAATACAGTGCTTCAGTCAAAGATGAAATTGTGGGAATATACCTCTCTGTTACTGCCTCGTACTAGGAACATAAATGTCACGAAAGAAGTTAAGTGTAAAAGTACTTTTCTGGCAAGGGGAATCAACCCAGGTCAGCCCTACTGAATAGTGATATTTTTATACGTTCATTCATCCTCACCCTTCATTCAATATTCATCTTTTCTTTTTCTTTTTCTTTTTCTTTTTCTCTCCCGTGAAGATATGCCAGAAAATTGTTCCTTCTTTTATGCCTTTTGAAAAGTCAAAGCTCTCATTCTTGTAATTAACCAGTTTTATTTTAACTAATGCTAGATTCCTGCGTGCGATAACAAGCAGAGGAATCCACCATCCGTGAACATATTTAAAACAAACACGCATTCAATTAAACGGATTCTAAAACTCTGATTCTTTTTATGTATGTCTGAGCAACAACCCTTTTGAGCTTTTACTCATCTCTTTTTCTCATTCACAGTCATTAAACAACAACATGGTTAATTACATGAATATACATGGTCATTCTCATGTTCTTTTTTCCCAAGACTCAATAAGCACATACAAAAGTACTTACAGATTACCCTCAACAAAGTTTTTACATTGATGAAAGCAGGCATCCCAACACATGTCATTGTGAGACATGAGTTCGATCCTTATCAACTAGCATTATTGGTGTTATTATTAAGGAAGAAAAATTAAAACCAAAAAAATAAAAACTCAATCTTGGATATAGCATATTGTTTAGTGAATTCAATACCTGCTCCTGATGAGTAAAAACAAATTTGCATTAGTCACCGATGTCAGCAACCAACACTAGAAGACACAAAAGAAATGGAAGGTAAATAAGAGAGTTATTTTGAATTGCTTGACTATATTATATGATACGTGAGAGACAGAAAGAGCACTCAAAAACTTCATCACTGCACTGCATTAATTCCACTCAAAGCTCTGGAAGGTAAAACTTCCACCAACCTTGATCAGTACTGTGGCAGTGGCATTGACCGTAATTTTGGGTCCCCACCACCTAGAATACACATGCATGGAGTGAGTGAAACACGGAAGATACACCAGAAAAACTGACATACACAGAAAAATCGAAATTCTCGTTACAAGTTTTGCTAACCCCATGTCTCAATTACAATATATGTGATTAATTGAGTTAATTCTTTGAAGATCATACATGGATATTCACTGATTCACAGTGCAGTGAGATTGTGCAAGTGCACCTCTCAATTTTATTTTTTTAAAATTATAAATAATTTTTTTTTATTTTATCTTCATTAATTTTATGTATTTGTACCTGTTAATTTCAGTTTTTATAATTTGTTTCTACTAACTCAAGTCGTATACTCCATGGAATTAGGTATTCAAACTTTCAAGTATAACTGAAAGAAAAATATGAATGACAACTCATTTGTACTTCACTTTATAAAAAAATAAAATAATTCGTACCACATATTTAATACTTTGTAATTATGTAAGTGAATGTTTCTATTTTTTTTTCCTTAAGGCCATATTGCTTTTCCCTTCATTTTTCGTGTGTGTTTAGTTTAGTTTAGGGTTGGAAAATTGATTATGATTGCATAATTGATTTTAAATATTTGTTAATGGGCAAATTTTCTAAAATTATAATAAATATTTATAAAATAAGTAATTGATAACTTATTTTAAATAGAAGTAATTTAGATAAATATACCTACTAAAAACATATATAATTAATTATTTTATTAAAATAAGTTATTATTTCATCAAATAAATTTAAACAAACCAACCCAATATATTTAATTTTACGTTGTAGAAAAATTTAAAATTGATTATGAATTCAAAATTGATTCTGAGCTTAAACAACTAATAATAATTTATGTGTTGGATTCAAAAATTTATATTAAATTTTATTTTAAAATCAATTTTAAGCAAAATTATTTAAACATAACTCACGTTACTTCAAAATTAATTATGACTAAAATCAATTTTACAAAATCACTTCAATAAAAATCAATTCTCTAAAACGCTCATTTAAAAACACATAAGTTCAATATCAAATAGTCAATGATGAACTAACATTATATTCTTTTTATGTTAAAAATAATCATATCTCATATTGTTTGACATTTCTAACTTTCAAAATTATATATATATATATATATATATATATATATATATATGACATATTAAGTGAGATGACATATTTTTTATGAGAGATAAGAAGTTTAAATAATAATTATGGATTAAATTTTAATGGTTCAAATGTAATTTTAAATTAAAATTAAATGTGATTTTTATCCTATACAATCATATCTCTTCTAATTATTACGCATTAATACAAACAGGACCACCACCATCATGGCTCTTGGTAAAAATAAATAAAAAGAAGAATATATTTCATAGAAGATAGAACTGCCTCTCCTCTCCTTTTCCTTCTAACAGTACACATAATAAAGACTTTTACGTCCCTCCATTTTCTTTCCTTGATCTTTTCGACATTTAAAATAAAAATACTATAAATATCAATTAATTTGAAATGAAAGAAATAAATAAAGTTTCTACCAAATTTTAATTTTCCTTTGACTAAAATATTTTAGAGCAGTTATTTTTAAAATTTTTAATTTTCAAACACCTACTAATAGTCAACACTCTTCATTTCTCTTTATCTTAATTTTTATTACATCATATTACTAAAATCTTAATTTTTATTACATCATATTACTAAAAAATAAAATGTTCATACATCTTTGATTAATTATAATTTATTGTTATAATAATTTTTAAAATAATTTTATAAAAATTAACTGTCTTATTATAAATGAAATAAAGAGTTGTAATTAACTAACGATATAAAATAATTTTACATCGAAATAATTTTACATCGAAAGATATACAATAGTTTTACACCTAATGTAAAAGTGATTTTTTCGATTACTAATTATACTTATATTATTTTATTATTATTTTTATTTCTCTAACTCAGTGTCTAAATCTATTAACACAATGTATGTAAAAAAAAATCATTTTTGAATATTTTAGTGGGGTTATATCGACAATAAAATCACAAATTCGTGGTAGTTTAAATTATTCAAATCAATATTAAAATTAATATCAAAGAATAACGAATAAATTAATGGATCATGAAAATTCTAGCAAAAAAAAAAAAAAGGATTAAAAGTTTGCATCGTGGACTTCATAGAAGATGGATTATTTTTTGTGGAAATGAAAATTGATATAATTGGATTGTTTTTATGTATATTCGTGACGTATAAAAAAATGCAAAGAAATAGTCTTCTAAGATAAAAAATAAAAAATAAATAAAACGCTCCTCTTAAAAAAAATATTAAAAAATAAAACGTTTATCGGGTAAACATTTAAAATATAAAAGCAACTATTTATAAAAAAAAAAATAAAGAATTGCATTTACACAACTCTTTTGTATAAAAATAAGGAGAATAAAAAGAAATGCACAATAAAATAATTAATAGTACAATAAAGAAAAAGCTTTATAAAAAAGAGTTATTATATTTTCTCAAAAAATATAAAAGTAACTAAAATTTCTCGAATCTGGGGAGTAGGGAGTAGGGACTAGGGAAGTGCCCTTATATCCTTTTTGTATTGTTTTGTCAGTAGTGTCCCACTAAACATATGTGAGGTTTTTGTTTTGTTTTGTTCAGTTTCAGTGTTGTTCGGCTATGAAACCAATTCTACTTAATATGTTTGACTGGTCAATGACTAAAAAAAACATCATAATTCATAGAGATAGATAGGGTTTTCCAATCCCAATATTCAGCAAAGACGAATTTTATGTTTCCTGTGTAGATCTTATCTTGGTCGCAAATACTGACAATGACCCAACAAAACATTGGCGTTGGTCACGTTAACTCTTGCTTCAATTTCAACCATATTATGAGACAGACATGTTAGTCCTTTTGAAATTTTGGATTATTTTTAAGCACTTGATTTATTTCTTTATTTATGTTTTTTCTTCAAAATTCATAAGCAACCCATAAAAAAAATTGCTTTTATATATTAATTCTCTTCTAAAATGAGAAGTAAGGACATTCACATGGACAACAGTTATGGCTCTCCTCTCCAAATATTACATTCATACTTGTTGACATGCTGTGTTTGTGCCTCCACAACATTGTTGCTTCATCAAAATTTTCTCCACCAACCGCATGTCCTAAGTATTTTTGTTGTAGCTGCTGTTTCTGTAATCTGACTATAAACCAAAAAAACTTAACTATCAACACCTCCTGTGATGTCCATATGCTTCTAGCAAGAAACCACTTAAAACTCCTATCTTATTCATAATCCGAAGCACACTCTCATTGAGAATATGTTTCCAAGGGATTCCAGGAAGAAAAATTCACATTTCATGACTTGTTGGAGGTTCCATTAGAAGGTCCATCTGGTTTGCTCCTCTTGGTAGTGTTTGGATTTGACTATAATGTGAAGAATTTGGACATGATCCAACAGTTAATTCATCACTCTTATAACTTAAGCACCCAGCATCCAGCACCCCACTAGGACTTTGGGGCACATATGGCACCACCTTGTTGCCCAAACTAGCAGCAACATTGACCAAGGACAAATCTCTTATCAATTCAACACACTTTAGAACTCTCCCCTGCAAAATGAAAACAGTTGAGATATTAAACGCCATGATCAATTCAACAAGGACAGAAGTCATGCTCTGTGGTAACAACAACCTCACCTTCTCTACTATTAAGAGATCGGCTATGGCCTTATCAATCTCTTTCGCTTGTGATTCCCTTAGAACAGAAACTGCCACCGCGGCTGCAATTTCAGAAGGCTGGAATTCCAAGAAGTCGATACCTGCAATTAATTTCGCAAAAAAGCACTCTTTAAACTCATTCCTCAAGGAAAACGGAGTATAGAAGGACTGAATATTCGAGCATGGTAATGAGAATACCTCTGATTAAGCCAAGGATGAGCTGCAGGGATATTGAGATGGATGATTTTGCTGGATGCTGCTCACAGGTGATCTTGCCAAGAAAGTAGTCTATGAAGGAACAAGGAGTTAAAGCCCGCATTTGCCATCTCAATGTGCTTAATACCAGTAGTTCCATTTTTTGAATGGTTCTAGCTTCAAACACAAACTTTTGTTCTCCAACCTGACCATTGTCAATATCAACGAGAAAATTAGAGGGTAATATACACAACAAAATCATATTTAACTATCTTACCATATTGCAAGATTCTACTATACCTGTAAATCTACAGATTGAGGCACTTTGATTTCCTCCATTTTAGCCGCAATTGACAAGCAAGCTACAGCTAACAATTGCACAGTCCAACTCACACCTTTCTAAACAAACCAAGAGACCAAAAACACCAATTAGACAATCAAAAAGGGACTACAGAGAAATATGCCTAGTAAAGCACACCCATAAACTCAGGCATTTGATCTTACCGGTAAGTCGAAAACTGATAGGAAGCGATCCAAGTAGTTCACAGCTAAACAAAAACTCAAGGGTCCAAAACCAAAAAAAGAATGAGCCTGTTGATCACATTATAAAAGGAAGAGATCACTAACACAATCATCCCAATTAAACACAACAAGATTACAAATTGCCACATTCGTCACACAGTTTCAACCAGGACGAAACAAAATTCAATTCCACAAGTAAAAAGGAAAATCCAAATCAATTACAGAACATCAATAAGTTACTACAAAAAGAGTGGCCAAGGAATCGGCAATAGCACCTAGCAACACCATTTCCAACTTGGAAGTTCAAAACTTGTTAAAATTAAAGGGAAACCAAAGGAAATTGCAAAAGCCAATTGATGAGGCCCGGTGAACAATCCCAACATTGCATAAAAACCGATATCAGAAGGCAAAAGAAATCAGATAAGAAAGTAAAACCAATTCTTTTAAATGACTGAAACCCCCTTAAAAACATCTGACCCACCAAGGCAAGAATCCACATAAATCAACAAACCCAAAAATAAAAAACATATTTTTCCATTCCCATTGAATGAAAAAGGGAAGTTGGTGCATCAAACAGAAGAAATGAACAAAGCACAATACCTTCCAAATCCAATCAAGAGCCTCCCTCCTAACCCCCAAGTCCAAGTCCCCAGTCCTCAGCCTCATCAAGTAATCATCCCTCGGCAAATGCTCCCTCTCTCTCTCCACCATAGCCCTCACAGTTTCCTCACTCTGCGCCACAAAACACGCCCACAACTCCGATCCACCAACACCACCCTCGTGATGTTCAGAATAAACGTTCCTTCTGTGGTCCCAGAAATGCGAGATTCTGGACCCATCCGCGGCATCATCATCGAAGCAAGTGCTGCTGTTCTCCGAACAGAGGAGGTTGGATGTGGCACTGTTTGAGTTGTGAGCCATTGATGCTGCAGAAACGGGTTATGCTAGAGCATAAGCAGCGTCATCAAAGGGTGGGGCTTGGGGAACAGAACAGAACTGCTTAGTGGGGCGTTTTGTTTTGAGAAAAACCCATGTGCTAGTGTTGGAGCATGGAAGTGTAGAGTGGGAGAGTGAGGAAAGGAACGAGCTTTATGTAGGAAACCGGCTTGTGCTTTTAGGGCAAAAGAGAGAGATGATGGGGCGAGAAAGAGGGGCAATGGTATTGGACATAGGTGCTGCTGTCCATGGATACCAAAGGAAAATAAATTTTAATTAAGATTGATTTTATGTTGTGGTAGGTACAAAAACAAAACCAATAGAATAGGGGTGAAATTTTGTATGTGGGGAAAGCCAAAATAATGGGGATTCCTCTTTTGGTGTATAAGTATTTAACCTTTTAGATTTGATTTTTTTATTTTTTTGGGAGGGGTGTTAATATATATTGTGTGATTTAAATGTGTTAACACAATTTTTTTTTTTTACTGTCATTAGGTTTTATTAATATGTTATATGAACTTATTCAATTGTGTGTGACAATAGTAAAAACACTGACAATAAAGGAAAGTTGTAAAGAATATTATAAATAAAGAGATAAATCAATAAAAAATTGATAAATATTATTAATATCATTTTTTTCATCTCAATTTCTACTATTTATTAGTATTGTTTTCTAAGTAGTACAAATATCAATTATTGTTTTCAATAACTGTCACACATGGAAGTTACAAGCGCATCTTCCATCATAGATTGTTGACTTGAAAATTGTTCTTGCATATTTTTCGCATTTTGGCCTTCGTTTGCTTTTATCTATTTTTCACATTTTGGCCTATTATCCATCGCATATGTAACAAAATATTACAGCTATCTTCTCCTATTTACCTTTATTTTTTTTAATTATATTAAGAAAAAAATTGATACACTTAACGATGTAAAATAGGTCGTTAATCATAATATTTTGTTTGCAATAAATTAAACTAATTAATTTAAATAAAATTATTTTAAAATTCATTAACGTGAGTTAAATTATTTTATGATAACAATAATATAGAACATTAAACTCTCGTATTATTTATACTTATTAAATTTCATAGATGACTAATCATTTCATAGATTTTTTTATTGAATTACTGGTTAATAAAAATTAGTAAATATTTTATACCAATAATAATATTAAAAAAAAAAATCAGAAAACTGCCTCCTTATTGGTTCTTACTGCCAGCTTGGTTTGCTTCTCGACCAGGTCCGTTTTTTGACCCACGTATACTGAACTTGCAAAAATCATTCAAAAAACTGCTAAGTTACTTTTTTTTTTTTTTAAGAAACTGCTAATTTAATTGTTAACTGTTTTTAACGCAAACTATCAATGATAATTAATATAATTCCTGAGAAAAAGATTAAATAAATAATAAAAGTATGATTAGGCAATTATATAAAAAAAATGATTTTGATTAAACATACTAGTATTTTGCAAGCATTTCATTATTTTCTCCATACAATAACTTACCTAGTTGGTGATACCATTGGTCTGACTTAATAACAATTGATGTTAAAAAATTAAAGATGAGTTACAAGCCTTCTATTCCATTTTCTTCATTAATTAATTTTATATTATAAATCAGAATACACAAATACGAACTCGCTATCAGTCATTTTTATTTTAACATTTTTCTCTTTTTTTTTCTTTGGAGATATATTTCATACATTAGCTTCATAACTAGTAAAAAAAACTACTCCATCTCTCAACAATCTCGAATTACTTACATTTTATTTTTATCATTATGTCTATCCTTTTCAATTTTTACCATCTTCTATTTTTATTTTTAATTAAATTTTAATAGTCTTACAAAAAATTATCAATAGTTGAAAATAATTTTGATCGTTGTTTAAATTGTTCAATATGAATATAAAATATAATTTATACATTTTAAAAAAATTATTCCGGGAATAAACATTTAAGTATTTTGATGAATTATAATTGATAAATTTAAAAGTATTTATTTTTTAAAATTTTATTCATATCTACAATTATTTTTCATCACTGGAACATTTATCAATTTGGATGAATATAATGCAAACGTGACTAAAAATAATTAAGATTTTGTAAAATTTTAATTAAAAATAAGGTTGAAGTGAAATAATTTATATCAACAGTAAATTTAGTGAGAAATTTTCAACCCAACACAATTTTCCCCCCACAAAAATACTGTAAAAAACAAAGCTAAACCCCCACCCCACCCTACACACATGTGCATGAGCATATCTATACTAGTATAGAGCATATTAGGGAAATGGGTTGTGCTTTTAGGACAAATGAGACTTTGATGATGAATATGATTTATTTCTATTTAAAAATAATAAAACTCAAAATTAAAATGCATCGTATATGCCAGTTGTTTATGACGAAATATACCAACAAACACGTGAATAATTTGTTCCAATTTAACTCTGGACAAAACGGACATATCTATAATCTAAATCAAAAATAAAATTAAAAATCTATTAGCCAGTTAATCAATTCATTCTACCTCATAATTTTAAATATCTGAAAAAAAAAATACTCATATAACTTGAGTTTTCTTCCGTAACCGGTGAAATTATTTCCTTATGAATTGGGAAGGGTTGGCAAATGAACTTTCAATGGAACCCAAATTTGTGGCAATTGATATGATGAAATTGATTCTTATTAGTTGAATTGAATCTCCCTTTGATGGTTACTTTGAAATGGAAATCTAAAAGATGAAAAAATCTTTCTTTTTCAAACTTTAGCAACACAAATTCCTAACCCTTTTTCGCCTCCTAGAGATGCTCCCTCTTTTCTCCCCTCTCTCATAAGATACTCTACCTTTCCATCCACCCCTTCTATGGGGTTGTCTCCCAAAAATTCCCCATATGGCCATATAAGGGACACTTTATAACGCATACCAAATCACGTGTATTATCAATTTTAATGGCACCCCTTTATGGTTGTTAGAGATCTATATCTATGCATGCTCACCATGTTAATACTGATACATATATATATATATATATATTTGGACTTGTATGGCAACATATGGTGGTCCAGATTAGTCTTTAAATTCTTTATAGTATTATAATTTGCTTGTCTTGTAGACACATTCTCTTGAACAAATGCAGATCAAAACCAATTGTTACTGAAAGTGGACAGAACATAAGCCATAGCAATTCTATAATTGGAATAAAATACCGAATCTCTGTGTCTTTGCAGATGAATGTTGCCTCATGTGTTGCCCTTGTGCTTCGCCACTTGTGAATTAAAAAAAAAGCTTTTTACACTTCTACTTAGAATCTTGTACTATTAAAAATGTTTTTTTTTGTAATTTGGCATCCCAACCGAGGTAGTAGATATCTTCTGCTACATATTAGATTATGAATTATTAGACTAAAGAGTGAAGATGGAAGATGTGAAATTTTAATTAACCAACCATTATAGGGTTGTCATTTAAGGCAAGAAATTCAATCATGCATCGACCAATATATTTGTTAAGGCATCTAAATGGGAAATAAAAAAAGAGGGTCGGGTCTCTAAGAGATGCTCTTGTGAGGCACTTGAGTTGTTTTGTCTGTGAAAACATCATATTTTTGGTTGCAACGTTACTTTCCTTGTGTGAAGATTCCCCTTTCTAAATGGACTTAAGGTACCTGAAATCCACGGTCAAAGACTCAAAGCATGATTACTTTGAAGGGAAATAATGATGAGTCTTTGTCCTCTAATGAGGGCAAACTTTTCCACCTTGTAATTAACATCAGTGATTGATCATGAGTTTTTGGTTTTCAGAGACCACACCACACACACACACACACACACCTTGACAAAAGAGGTTAATTTGATTAAGAGATGCGTTGGAACTTCCCGCTATAGGGGTCTGAATGGTTTGAATAAAAAGAAGCTTTGCCCACAAAATTACATTTACATCAATAATGATCCATGTGGGTTTGAGTACGTACCCTTCCCTTCTTGAAATATGAGTTTCCTAGAGTTCTTAGTGAAAATGATGAGGTTTCTGTCTTGGTGTTAGCGATTTTGTAGTGTCCCACCACCAGGAAACAAAGTTCAAGAGCCACTGGAAAACTTGCAAGGACAAAGGATAGAGGAAGAAGCGGGAACTGAATTGAATTGACCATGTCCATGAAGAATTATTATTAAGAGTGTGCTCATGTACTATAATTTTATAATTTTATATTTTCAGTGTATCATATATAATTTTTCTCTATTGAACCTATTGTTAAGAAACATGATTGGAAATTAGAAATAGCATATTTCAAGCGTGTGTGCTTGAGTGACAAGTGATCAACTATCATCTAAAATATCAGGAAACATATGTTTGTTTACACGTTGTATGCAATTAGCATGCATTTTAAAACTTTATTTTTTAGAAGTCTAAGATTTATAACTTTCATTTTAACGTTGGTTTATATAGCTTTAAAGTTGAAACAAACATATTTTATGTGGTTGGATTTTACATACAGTTTAAACTTTAAAGGTTGAAAACCGATTAAAACACCTGTGGCCTTAATTAGCAATGTCATTTTAGCATGTTATCTAAAAAAAGTCATTTTAGCATGAAATAGTAAATAGCACAGCAGTCCATGTTCCTCCTGCAGACCCTTTTAATAGGCTGTATGGGCCCAGCATGTGCCAAAGATCAGTCCATCTAGCTTTTTGCTAATTTTTTTGTTTATTCATTAGGGAAAAGCTTTGCGCTAATTATTTGGTTGGATTAAATTGCAAGTTTTATATTAAAAAATAATAATTTTTTGTGTGTTAACAATAATGATTTTTAAATATGTAAGTGATTAATGTAACGAAAAACAAATCTACTCCACTAATACAAATTAGAATATCTAGCTTAGTAACTGTGTGTGTTTCTACATCTAGCAAGAATAATAATAATAATATAACCAAATTAAAATGTGGACAATCTTCACTCTACAAGCATGCATACAACTTAATGATAAATTGATCTCTAAAATTTACAACTTAATGTCAAATTAATTCATAAACATAATAACATAATGACAAAATAGTAGTCTCATGAAACTAACGTGCAGGACGTAATGTCGCGCTTTTTATACTAAATCAAAAAAAATATTTTTTCAGAGACTTATTATTGATTTAGACATTTAGGACCAAAATATCATTTGCCTTTTAAATAAATATACCGTAATTTAAAAAGAATCCAAAGTGTTTTTTCTTTTCACTAAAAAAATCACAGCTTAGCCTATTTCCACTAGAATAACAATACACAGTGCTGTAGCCCAAATACGATGAGTAAAACCAACCTTCTCCCGAATTCTAACCTGACGTTGGCCCATTCTCTTTGCAACTAGCTGTTCTTAAAGCACACTCTCCGCCATTTTTTTTTGTCAAATTTATTCTAATAATATCTTTTATATATATGAGTTTTGTTTAATTATTTTGTAGTTTAATTTTAAAAAAATGAAAAAAATTAAGAGTTTAATTTGTATTTCTTTACACTACCAGACTTTTATGCTTTGTTCAGAAGAATAATGAAAAAAACACAAAATATAGAAAAGATAGCAATAGAGAAAAAAATAAAATTAAAAAATTATTGTTTGGATGATAGAAATATTACATTAAACTATTTTGTAAAAGTCAATAAATATATTATACATCATGGTTTTTTAATTATATGATAATAATAATAATAATGTGAAAACCAAATGAAACACCCAAAAGCTTACGATTGGAGGTGAACAAATGGTCATTTGAGATATGTGCATGCATAACAATTGGCATTGGCAATAAAGACATTTGTCACTGAAGGTGACAATTCTAGATAAAAGCTTTTAATTCATTTGTCATGAAGCTAATTTCCGGAATTTAAATCCTTTTTCTGCCAAGTACAAAACTACGTGCAGAGAAATTTTAACGCATTCGGAATTTAATTTTCCAAAATATTTAAGAATAATTCTTGAAAATAAATTCATAAAATATTTTTGAATATTATAAGAAATTAAATTTCAGACATAGAATTTTTGCATATTTTCAGAATTTTTTTGTTGTTGTATGATTAAATTAGGCCGAAATAATCTTTAAAAATTAGCGGACTTCGTTTAAAAAACAAAAAAGGTTACCTTGGACTTCCGTCCAAAGCTGAAAGTGTGGGCCTCGAAAACAGGCTTAGGCTGTACATGAATTGGTTGGATAAAATTAAAACAAAATAAAATAAAATATGTGTATTGAATTTTAAAATCAAATCACACTTTTCTTCCAAAAAAAAAAAAACTTAAATATCAAATATTTTTTTATTCACCATATTAATACAAAATATTTATCAAATTTATCGATAATTAATCATCCTCGAAAAACTTATAACCTCCTATAATTAGACCAACAACTTATTTATTTTAAATATTAAATATTAACATCTTAACCACTTTTCTGTGATAAATGTTTATGTTGGCGAACTATGAAAAAGGAAATGAAGTTATTTTTATTTGACCGTTTAAAAAAATCACTTTTATGAAAAGGCCATTTAAAAAAAAAAATTAACCTGTTAAAATTGGTTTTATTAATTTCAACTATCCTTACCCTTTTATCATCTCAAATAGTAGTTATTTAGGTTTCTCATTTGACCGAGTATAGAAAATAAAAATAAAAAAAGTGAAAAATAATCTAAACTGTCCATAAAATTAGAATAAGAGGGAAATACCGTTTCATTGAATAATAAAAAAGTAAAAGAAAAAAAAATTTAATAAAAAAGATAGAACAAAACAGAATTAATAAAATAAAATAAGAAAATGGAAAGAGAGAGTACCGAAAAGAAAACCCTAGCGGCAACACTTTTGTATATAAGGGACATCGCATCCCTATAGTTTCATTCATATCTCACTCTTCGAATCACAATGGGGCTTTGTACAGTTCAGCCTATCACTCTCTCGAAGCTTCCAAAAGCTTCTTCTTTTCTCCAGAAACCCACTCTTCCTCACAGTCACAGACAAACCCCTCTGACTCCCACCGCCGCACTTTTATCTCGTACGTTCTCCATTTCTTTTAACCAAAACCTAGAATTCTTTCTATTTGTTGTTTTTCTGATTGTTCTGTGTCTTAATTTTGCTTAATTTGTTGTCTTCGTGGGTTGCATGTCATTAATTGCGTCTCACTTGGTGTGATTGTGTTTTATTACTGAAGCTACATATTTGTGACTTTTTTTTTTTTTTTGTTGGGTTTCAGGATCAATTTGCTTGAGGAATCTGTCGCGAAAGGCAACATCTTCCGAAGAAAGTTTCAGTGGGGGAGTCAATTTTTCAATGAGAAACGCGATGGTGTAATAATCCTTGAGGATGATAAAGAAGAGTTCGATAAAACGGTGATTGAAGACACAAAGGAAGAGTTATCGGATGATGGACAGGGTTTGTCATTTGATGTGCTTGATAAGTTCAATGTAAGGATCACTTTAATCACCTTGCCTATATGTTAAGGTTTTCTGTTCTTTGTAGTGTGATACACATTCGCATTTGGTGGTTTAGATTGGTTTGTATTTCAAATATGGAGTTGCTATGATGAGATTTCAGTTTATTGATGGCATTTTTAGAATGCTGGATGATACTTCGGCAGACATGTCGAACCTGAGCGGTTAACTGAGCAACTTCATCTGTTTACCTTTTGATTTTGTGAAATTGTTTATGGTTTTGACTGGTGGAAAATTTACTTGAGCCTTTTGTGAGCAATTCTGCTTTGTGTTTTAGCCAACAGTTTGATATTTGCTTTCCTTTGATGTTTCATGTCTCATATCCCTTTTGTTTTAAATTTTTTATAACCACTGGCACTGACTCATCTAGATGGTTTTGATGTTCCAACTTCCCCTTTAAGTATTTTTAATGTTAGATTAAACCTTCTATTGCTGATTCGCGTTATAATTTTTTCCTGAGAAAATGTTAGTGTTATTTCTTCTATCCAATTTTTTGCCATGACAAAGTGTCCTGTTTTATGCTATGCTGAACATTAGCGATTGTGAGTGATTGCTGTGACATCATTTGTTAGTTTTTTGCCATGACAAAGTGTCCTCAATTTTTGTTTTGTTTTTTCAATCCAACATTTGTAAGAATTAAAATGACCTGGTTTTGCTTTGTTTTTTAATCTAACACTGTCCTCAAATTTGCATTTTACAGTTTGATGCAGATGACTCTGGTTCCATTGTCTTGTATGGGGGTGGTGCCGTAGTGGCTCTGTGGCTAACATCAGCCGTTATTGGTGCAATTGATTCTATCCCATTGGTGTGTATCAAGCATCGGTCCTAAATATTTCAAACCCAAAGCCAACTTTTACATATGCTGATTTGTTTCTTCATTAACAGTTTCCCAAGGTTTTGGAAGTTGTGGGGCTTGCATATACAGTTTGGTTCACTTCCCGTTATCTGCTTTTCAAGGTACTAACCTAATTTCAGTTATTTTGGCTGATATGTGCATCTTGGTTACCCAGATTACTAATTAAATTTGTTAACCTGCAGCAAAATAGAGATGAACTGGGTGCAAAAATAGAGGAGCTCAAGGGACAAATTTTTGGTTCAGAAGATAAATGATTGTTCCAAACGGATGAAATATTTGTGCTGTTACGTAAACATGAATGTACAGTAACACTTACCTTTGGTTTAGTCAAGGGAATGTAATATGTGATGTTACCATTTCCTCTACATTTTAGTTTTGGAAGTAAAATATAGTCAGCGACAGATTTCTCGTATTGACTAAAGCACACTCGATATCTAACATTATGGAGGAAGCATTGTAGAGGATGATAAAATATTAGCTATATTTGACTATTAAAAATTAATGATTAACATTTCAATAAAAAGTTTAAAGGTAATTAATTGATAATGTAAAATTAAGTGTAAACTAATTTTACCTTGTCGGATTTTTAATTTAAGTATAACTTTGAAACTAATTTCCGCAACTTTTGCAAAATAAAAAATTCACCGTATCGTCTAAATACTTTTTTGACACAAATTTGTTCCAACTCCTGTGTGCAAACAGGTTAAGGTGCTTTTCCAAATATATATATACGTAATAACGTAAACTTCACTTAACTTTTTATTGTCATCGAATCAAAATTCTAATTCAAAATTTACTTATTTAACTTTTACTTTTAACAATTTTAAGCCGTCAAATAAATTTTTTATTTTCATAACATTCGATCGTTGATATAATTTAATATGATCTAACATTAAATCAAAATTCTAATTTAAAATTTACTTATTTAACTTTTACTTTAACAATTTAAGCCGTCAAATAAATTTTTTATTTTCATAGCATTCGATCGTTGATATAATTTAATATGTTCTAACATTAATGGAATATTATTAATTTTTATAGCCATGATTTACTTTTAATATGATTTATCTTTTATTTATATATATATATATTTATTAAATATAAATAGACGAAACTAATAAATAAGAGATTGTAGTATTAATTTAAAATTAAGAAATTAATTACTTTTATAATTTATTACTTTAAATTATATTTCATGTGTGTTTTGTTATTGATGAAAAGTATAGTATAATATATATTTATAAAATGTAATTTAATTTAAAATAATTTTTATATAAAACTATATTTTTTGGGTAAAAAAAACTACGTAAGTTAATGTCACCAGTATATAAATAAATTAGAATAATTTATAATAAACTAACATTTTAAAATATACTTTGTGAACAATTATAATTAAAAATAAAGATTTTATAATTAATTTTTTTTTATTATTGATTAAGTGAAAATTATAATCATCAGCGGAAAAAAATTAATGTTTTATTATTGATTAAATGTATAAATATTTTTATAAACAAGTACTATTTTTTTTTTTGGACAGAATAAATAGGTACTATATGTAAAAGGAGATTTAATCCTTTATATATATTTTTTCAGTTACGAAAAATTAATTTATGATAAAAATTCTTAAATAATTATTAACTTTTCATATGTATGTTAACATTAAATAATTATTAATATTTTTTTAAAATTTTATATATCTTTGTCTTTTGGTTTAATAATTTTTGTTTATTAATTAATTTGCAGAGTAAATTATGTTTCATAATTTGTAATGCATGTGTTAATAGCGTATTCAATTTGAGTTTTTCTATCAAATGTTATTTATTTAATTACTTTAATAATAAAATATTAATTTAAATTGATTAAAATTTTAACATTATTAAAGATCAATTTATAAATTTAGCATTACCATGAAAAATATTCATTCCTGATACAATTGTTAACAAGATCACATCCACTCAAAGTTGCATAGAGGTTTCTCACTTTCACAAATTTTACACTATTATTTATATTATTATTCATGTTGTTATGTTGGAATTGAAAAAAAAGATTCTTATTATTATACTAACTTAATTGAATTTATTGATTTGAATTGTTGTTTAGGTTTTATTTTTCTACATGTTCAATTTCATAATCTTTTGAACTCCTATTATATTTCATTCATGAGACCTTAAATTCTTGGGATTGTACCAATGATACCTTAAATTTTTAGAATTGCATCCATGAAATTCTAAATTCTTAGGGTTACATCTACAAAATCCTAAATACTTAGGGTTGCATCGACGAACCCTTAAATCATTCAGGTTACATCAACGAAACCTTAAATCCTTAGTGTTACATTCACGAAGCCCTAAATCCTTAGCATTTTATTTACGAAATTATAAATCCTTAGTACTTCATTTATGAAATCATAAATTCTTAGGATTTTATTCATGAAACCCCAAATTCCTTTATAAACCCCATATCCTTAAGATTTCATACTTAATAGTTAGGATTTTATGAACGAAACCTTAAATCATAAACTCCAAAACCTTAGGATTTAGGGCTTCAAAAACAAGAAAAAAATATATATGAAAAACCAAGAGTATTATTGTGTTGAAATTTTTTTAAAAAATGAAAATTTAAGAAAATGAAAAAAAAACAATAATATTATCTTGAAAATTTTTAAAAATATGAAAAAAAAACAAAAGAATTGTCTAGAAAATTTGATTTTTTTTAAAAATTGAAAAAATAAGATTAATGTCTTAAAAATTTGAAAAGAAAATATAAATTTTAAACATATGAGGATTTAGGGTTTTATAAATGAAACCTTAAGTATTTAAGATTTAATAGATGAAATCCTAAGGAATTTGGGCTTTATGCATGAAATCCTAAAGTTTTAATGTTTCGTGGATGTAACCCTAAGGATTTAGTATTTTGTAGATGCAACCTTAAAAATTAAAAATTTCGTAGATTCAACCTTATGGATTTATGGTTTTGTGGATAAAACCCTAAGGATTTATGATTTAGGGTTTTGTGGATGAAAACCTAAGGACTTAGGGTTTTGTGTATGCAAGCCTAAGGATTTAAGGTTTCATAGATGCAACCCTAAAGATTTAAGGTTTTATGGATGCAACCCTTAATATTTGGGGTTTTGTAGATGCAACCCTAAGAATTTGTGGTTTCATGAATGCAACCCTAAGGATTTTAAGGTTTCCTTGATGTAATCTTAATGATTTAGGGTTTCGTGGATAAAACCATAGATTTAGGGTCTCATTGATTCAACCTTAATGATTTAGGGTTTCATTGATATAACCTTGGGGATTTAGGGTTTCGTTGATGCAACTCTAAGTATTTGGGGTTTCATAGATGAAACCCTAAGGATTTATGGTTTCGTTAATACAACCCTAAGGATTTAAGGTTTCGTGGATGAAACCTTTAAGATTTAGGATTTCGTTGATGTAACCTTAAGGATTTAGGGTTTCATGAATGAAACTTTAAATCCTAATATAGGTTTCATTTATGAAATCTTAAATCCAAAAGCATGAAATGAAATCTTAAATCATATACCATAAAAGCCTAACATATATCCTAAATAAAACCCTAAATTTAAACCATGCATTGAAGCCTTGAATTTTAAACCATGAAGCCCTAAATTTTAAATCATGGAATGAAACCTTAAATCCTAAACTATGGAATGAAATTTCAAATCCTAAACCATAAAACTATAAACAATGCAACACGAAATCCTAAACCCTAAAAGCTAAATCCTTAAATATTTAACTCAAATTATAAATTTTAAACCATAATCAAAATATCGTAATGTAGAGTTTCATTTATGAAACCCTAAATCCTTAGCGTTGCACATACGAACCCTAAATCTTAAGTGTTGCATCCACGAAATCCTAAATCCTTAGGGTTACATCAACAAAATCCAAAATACTTAGGGTTGCATCCATTAAATCCTAAATCATTCGGGTTCATAAAAAAACCCTACATCCTTAGGGCTTCAATTATGAAATCATAAATTCTTAGGGTTTCATTTACGAAATCCTCAAACCTTTAGGTTTCTTTTATAAACCTCATATCCTTAAGGTTTCATATCCAATCCTTAGGATTTCATGAAAGAAACCTTAAATCATAAACTCTAAAATCACATGGGAAACCAAGGATTTAAGGCTTTAAATATATGAAAAAATTAAAAATTATGAAAAACCAAGAGTAATGTGTTGAATTTTTTTTAAGAATATGAAAAAACAAAAGTATTATCTTGAAATTTTTTTTAAAAAATGAAAAAAAAAACAAGAGTAATGTCTTGAAAATTTAAAAAATTGAAAATTTAAAAAATATGAAAAATTTAAAATAAGGATAGAGTAATTCATGGATGAAACCCAAAGTATTTAGAATTTAGTTGATGAAACCCTAACAAATTAAGGTTTCATGCATCAAATGCTAGTGTTTTAGTGTTTCGTGAATATAACCGTAAGGATTTAGGGTTTCACGAAATTAATTCTAAGGATTTAAGGTTTCATAGATAAAATCATAAGGATGTAGGGTTTCGTGGATAAAACCTAAAAGATTTAGTATTTTGTGGTTGCAACCTTAAGAATTTAAAGTATCATGGATTCAACCTTATGTATTTAGGGTTTTATGGATAAAATCTTAAGGATTTAAGGTTTAGGGTTTCGTGGATGAAAACTTAAGGATTTAGGATTTCATTCATGTAAACCTAAAGATTTAAGGTTTCATGGATGTAACACTAAATATTTTGGGTTTCATGGATGCAAC
The DNA here is from genome assembly GCA_014843725.1 of Amphicarpaea edgeworthii. NCBI lineage: Eukaryota > Viridiplantae > Streptophyta > Magnoliopsida > Fabales > Fabaceae > Amphicarpaea > Amphicarpaea edgeworthii. The sequence goes on along the minus strand of CM026324.1, from coordinate 2,193,747 downwards.
CTTAAGGATTTAAGGTTATGTGAATGCAACTCTAATTTTTTAGGGTTTTGTGGATACAACCTTAAGAATTTAGGGTTTAGATGATGCAATCCTAAGTAATTAGGGTTTCGTGGATGCAACACCAAGTAATTAGGGTTTCATAGATGTAATCATAAAGATTTAGGGTTTCATGGATACAACCCTGAGAGTTTAAGGTTTTGTGGATCCAACCCTAAGGATATTAGGGGTTTGTTGATGTAACCCTAATGATTTAGGGTTTTATAGATAAAACTCTTAAGATTTATGGCTTCGTTGATTCAACCCTAAGAATTTAGAGTTTCATTGATGCAACCCTAAAGATTTAGGATTTCATGGATGGAATCCTAGAATTTAAGGTTTCATAGATTCAACCCTAAGGATTTAGTGTTTCATTGATGCAACCTTAAGGATTTAGGATTTCATGCATGAAACCCTAAGGATTTAAGGTTTCATGAATGCAACCTTGAGTATTTGGGGTTTCGTGGGTGCAACCCTAAGGATTTTGGATTTCGTGGATGTAACCTTAAGATTTTATGATTTCTTGGATGCAACCTGAAGAATTTAGTTGATTAAAGCTTAAGTATTTAAGGTTTCATGCAAGTCTTAGGATTTAGTGTTTCATGAATACAACATTAAGGAGTTAAGGTTTCATGGATGCAACCCTCCAAGAAACCCTAAATTCGTAGGGTTTCATCCATGAAAACCTAAATTCATAGGGTTTCATCCATGAATCCTTAAATACTTTGGGTTTCGTTTATGAAACCTTAAATCCTCAGGGTTTCATCCACGAAAACCTAAATCCTTATGATTTAATTCACATACCCATACATCATTTGGGTTATATTTACGAAACTTTAAATCCTTAGGTTTTCATTTATGATACCCTAAATCCTTATGATTTCATTTACAAAACCCTAAATCCTTAAGGTTTCATTTACACTATTCTCCTTAAGCTCTAATTTGTAAAATCCTATCTTAAACCATGAAACCCTAAGGATGAATGAAACTCTACATTTGTATTTAGTGTGTAGAGTTTTAGGATTTTAAGGTTTATGGTTTATGATTTTAAGATTTAGAGTTTTAGGGTTCAATGTTTTAGTACTTAGTGTTTATCGTTTATGGTCTAGGATTTATGTTTTAAAAATCATAAATTCAAATAAAAAAAATATTAAACTCACTTGAAATCCCAAAATAAAATAAAAAAAATGTTGATAAAGAGGTCATAAATTCAAATATCAAGAATATTAATTAAAATCACATGTTGATAAATGATTTATAGAAACATAACTACTATGTTTTATTTGCCTCGTTATTTTTCTTATCATACTTGCTTTAAATAATAAAATACAAACATTTTTATATTTTATTTCATTATCAAGAAAAAAAAATTGTAAAAAATTTCTTAAAGATATTAATTATTACAATTAACAAATAGAATGTTAACTAGGTGAGAAATTTTGATGAATTAATTCTGATTAAGAGCACTATAACATGTAGCTCACACCAGATGTAAACCGAGCTAGAGAATCCTTAAAATAACTTTTCAACAGTAAAATCAAAGAACAAGTCCTATGTTCAGGTTATTAAAACTATTGCTCGTTAAAGTATTATTATAATTATCATAGCTTATTTACTAATAGTATCAATTATATTTTAGGAGAGAAAGAGATCAAGCAACTCATTATGATACTTTACATTTTAGATATTCAATGTACAATATTAAAGGTTTGAAGTTTTTAATTAATAAATAGTTCGATTAAAGAGTATTTATCATTTATCAAGGTTCTAGTTATATTTATTATCAACTAATCTTTGACATTACAAATTTACAATAGAGCAAGAAACTATATCAACTATTTAATCAGTAATAATTTTATGAAATTTAACACTACTTGATTACAAATTCAAAGAAAAGCCAATAACTACACTGTCTCATTGACTTTGCTTAAACTTAGGAAATTAAAGCAGTTACAGTGTAAAGAAAAGTAAATTTGTTATTTGATCCTACAAATTATGTTAAATCAAAACAAAATTTATTCAAAAAATAATATAAATATATCATTATAAATTCTAAAAATCTTACTCACAATTATTATACATATCCCTTAACTATTTTTTCACCAAGTTAAAAGTCTCTTATGAATATAACATCTTTTAATCAAGTTTACCATGAAACTTCTTCGGAGAAAAAAAATTCCCAATAACATTCCCGAACTTCTGTAGAGCACGTTCTTCTTTGGATTTCCCTGTATTCTTTGGAGAAAGAATATTCTGAATATCATTGTCATACTTCTTTAGACCACGTTCTGGAATCTCACTAGAACTGAGGCTATCTGCTTCTTTTGATTCCCCTGATTCAATCTTTATAACAAGTTCTCTACCAGCAACCACATCATCAGAATATGCTTCACTATCTTTAAAAGTTGCCACGTCTGTCTCATGTGCACAAACATCAGAATTTGCTTCAGGGTCCTGAAAATTTGCTTCATTTGTATCACTTGCACAGTCATCATAATTTGCTTCAGCTGGTTCTTGAAAACTTGGCTCGTTTGTATCACGTGCAAGGACATTAGAATTTGCTTCAAGGTCTTGAAATTTTGCCTCATTTTTGTTATGTTCAGAGACATCATCAGAATTTGCTTCATGGTCTTGAAACATCAGAATTTGGTTCAATGTCTTGAAAATTTGCCTCATTTTTATCATGTTTAAAGACACCAGAATTTGCTTCAAGGTCTTGACAATTTGCCTCATCCGTATCATCTGCAAAGATATCAGAATTTGCTTCAAGGTGTAGAAAATTTGCATATATTCTATAATTTAGAAAAGATTTTATAATTATTGATATATATAAGAGAACTCTCACACGGTTAAAAACAAATATAATTAAAAATATCATTGTAAACTGATCTCAAATTCTCATTCGCATGATATGAAAAAGAAGTTAAAAGTCCGGATATATAACATCTTTTAAATAGGAAAGTAACTAATATCTACCTAAAATCGGGTGATGAAGAAATTAAACAGATAAAACAAAAAGAAAAGAACACTCTGAATGTGACAATTCATGAAATAAAGAAGAAGGATGGTGGAAATGAGATGAAACAAAAATGATAATAATAATTGTCTTTACTCTGTCCTAAGTTTACGTACCTTTGAACTTCTTACGAATAAAAAGCTTCCGGACTTCACATCCACACCTCTTTAGAAAAAGAACTTGTTTAGATTTCGCTATATTCTTTGGAGAAAGAACACTCCGAATATCATTCCAGTACTTCTTCAGAACAAGAATATTCTCACTAGATCTGAAGCTGATTGCTCCGTTCAATTCCCCTGATTCCTTCTTCTCATCAAAGACATCAGAATCTGCTTCAACATCTTTCAAACTTGCCTTGTCTCTGTGATCATCTGCACGTTGTGTTGCACCACGTGAACGCAATTCAAGCAATGAATCAGAAATTGTAAGGATGTTGACAAGCAAATAGCAGAACAACGCTGCAACTGGAGCCAACTTTAAGTTCATTTTCATCAGCGTCACCAAGAAACGTCCAACCAAGAAGTTTGTGACACCAACATCAAATCCAAGCTGAAGTTGTCGCAACAAACTCATGGCCATCAATGCAAACACACCCGTGGAAGTGAGGTTCATCATTTTCCTGAACTTGTTTTCCACTTTCCCTTGTTCACAGCTGTCTTCCCAGAAAGACCATAGAGAGGTAAGCGCCAACACCACAAAACCCACATGCGCTTTCAGTAGCAAAAACTTCCTGTGTTGTCCCAAGCTACATCTTTTAACAAAGAGCATGAAGATGGATAAGAGTGAGCTTGCCACGCTGTAGAAAACGATCTTCAGCAGACTCCATTCTTTGAACATGTTTCGGAAAGAGGGGCTTAGGGCATAACAACTGAACCCTACTATGCTTGAGACAAAGCCTGTGAGTTTCCATAACAACGGTTTTGATAGAGTTTTGAAAGGATTGAACACTGATCATCGTTGTGAGGAGAAGAATGGTAGATTCAAAACTTCTTGATTTGTTACATAATGCATGTGGATAAGGAGAATGGGTGGAATACGTCTTCTTGACAAAAAAAAAAACAAGAAATTTTGGAACTTTGTTGTAGGGCCTATAGAAAGTCTTCTAGATAAGAAAATATAAAGAAAAATGATTAATTTCTCCCATAAAAATGATGACTTGAATTCAAACAGTTCACTCACCAACACAAGAATTTTTGCATTGGTAGTAAAAATCAAGTGGCTGAGATGTAATAATCAGAGATAAATTAATTCATATCAGCTCCGCACTTCCAAGCAAATTTTCACCCTTATTGTAAGTTTAGAAAAAAAAAAAGAAATCTGAAAAAATCCTATTGCCAATGGATTTCAAATTTATGCAAAATGTTTTTCTATTTCTAAAAAGTCCAATATATATTTTACATTACCAAGACTTGAGAAATTGAGATTCATTGCTGGGAAAAATTTGAACATCTCATAAAGAAGAAAATAATGTAAAATACAAAATTTTCAGGTTGTTGGTTACTCCAAGTCTAAAAGGAAAAGCTGACAAAGGATGTTAATTTAGCCTCTTTTTTCTAAGAAGTAAGACTAATATTAGTTTGTCTTAATCTTGAAATAGCAATCACAAGCAACTAAGACAATAGAGGCATGAAATAAACTAAGATTAAAATCTAGAAAATGAGAGTATAGTTGTTCCTTTCCTAGCTCAAAAGAATGTATAGAAGAGCTCTCTGAAATATTGATTTGTTTCTAGTAAAAAAAAATCAATTTACTCAAATAATAAGCATACTTGTACAACCTAGATTTGAAATTCTCCCTATTCATAGAGTTGTGTACCTGAAGTAGAACATAAAAGGATGGAATGAACCCAAAAACATTAAATCGGAGAAGTATAAATGAAAGGGGGGTAACATTAATAAGTAGAAATTGTCTCAGCTGATGCATACTTTATCATATTTCTAAGTATTTTCCTCATTGCAATGTACTCAATTATAATCCTCCCTTGTTGGGTAAGGGTTTGCTTTTCATTTTTAAATCACCAGCGCAAACACAATACATATATCTGTATACCTGTTCCAATATGAAGATGAAGGAGATCCTTAACTCTTGAACTAAAGTATCCTACTACATCTTATGGTTCCTTCATCAACTCAGAGAAGAACTGTTGACCACACACTACAAGTGGAAAACAAAAACACATTATTACACTACATAAAGTTTAATAAGTATTTTGCTTATCACATGCTTTGAATCTAACTGCAGGTAACATAAGCTCAGATCAATTGCAAAGAATATTTGCTGACCAAAAAAAAAAATTGCAAAGAATATTCAAAGATAGCAAAGCATAAGGGAAATTAGGTGTTACAAAGCTAATACTAGATGAGACTTAGAGTAAAATCATATTCACTGAATAATGCTAATCTCAGTTACCATAAGCTCTAAGTAACTTTCAACTTTATAATCAACCATCCACAGCATTAACCATCTACCCCAAATAACCCTGATTTCAAAATGTTATTCTCATTTTAAAATGTTAAAGCCAGTAATATCTCTTGCTTGTTCTTGGACCTTTAAAAAATTTCCGCTTCCTTATTTCTTTTCAAAAACAAAAACCACAAATGAACTATATTGAAGTGTCTTATATGCAGAGAGGTATGTGTTTTGTACTTAGCTTTGACACCGAAGCCCTCAACAATATCACAGTAACTGAGGCTAGACTTTACATAACTAATAACAGCTGGCTACAGTGGGCTGAAAAACTAACCAACTTAACGGTCTAAAAATATATGGCATAACCATTGAAGGGGAGGGGAAATGCGAACTTACTTATGAAGAACAAGGAACATGCCACATAATATAAAGGTGCCGGTAACAAGAACTCATCTTGTGATCACCTAGCTGCATTTATTTACGCCGAAGTGTTTCAGGAGAAATTATAATGTTGACTTGTATGCTAAAAATTGAGAATAATGTAGTAACAAGTTAAAAAGGGAAAATGAATACCATAGCAAGTAAGAACTTCGCCATCTAAATTGGAGGTCCATAAATTTTTTATAGGCCCCAATGACAGTGGAGTCCTATTAAGGTTTTTTTGTCTCAATTCCAATTTCACAAATGAAAATTATTTAAATAAGATACTTTGCCATCAAATTTTCAGCATGGCAAACGTAGAAATCCCTAATTGTGGATTTCAAGTAAATCCTTAAAACCTATTCATTCAAGAATCCAGGAGCGAATTGGAGAAAAAGATGGAACGAAAACCCTAATTAGGAGGGTTTGGAGGAAGAGCTCACCTCGCTACTAGCGGGGACGAGGAAGGCGTCGTCGACCGTTGACTTGGTCGAAGGCGATCTGCAACGGCTTCGCAGTGGTCAATTACGGCTTCGTTGGCGCTTTAATCCTAGGGTTTTGAAGGAGTTTGGCACCACCATTCCTCCACCCTCAGCACCGCCGCTGCAGAAATTCTGCCATTTTCTTCTATCTCCGTCGAACTAGATGATGCAAAGGATTTTCTTTTTGTTAGGTTTATGTTCAGTTCTGAATTTTGAAAGAATGATGCATTATGTGAGAGAGAGAGAAAAATATAAATTTATCTAATTGCCACTATATAAATGTGGTTAAAAGTAAGTTTTGGTGTATCGCTGATCCATATAATTTTTGGCATCGTTTAATGCTCCAGTAGAGGATATATTTCTTAATCAGAATTAGTAACACTTTTATTCATGTTACATGTTCGATGTTATAAAACGTAGTGTATGTTGCAGTAGATCTATAGACACTTTTAACAAATGTTGTTAAATGAGTTAAAATTTATCAACAATTTTGATAAATGATGTTATTAAAGGAAACTCATAGGCCTGGCGTAATGTATAAAAACTCATTACTGTGTTCATAGAAATGGGAGTAATCTATCTAAAATTTTCCTTTGACACCCTTAATTTACAACGGAGATGAAATTGACACACGATGTACCGTAGGTGCAAATAATTGGTCATCAGATTCAGTATTGCTGTCATCTGCGTGCTGTGTAAGTATTTCAGGCAGTTCGGAACTATCTCCATTTTTGTTGAGATATTCAGTATCCGTGGCATGTGTAGCACCACCACCATGTGCACGCAGTTCAAGCAGGAAATCAGAAATGGAACGGATGTTAACAAGCAAATAGCAGAACAATGCGGCAATTGGAGCAAACTTTAAACTCATCTTCATCACGGTGACCAAGAAACACCCAACCAAGAAGTTAAACACACCAACATCGAATCCAAGTTGAAGTTGTCTGGACAGGCTCATAGCCATCAAGGCAAATGCCCCAGTGGAAGTGAGGCTCATGATTTGCCCGAACCCGTGTTCCACCTTCTTTTGTTCGCGTCGGTCTTCCAAGAAAGACCACAGAGAGGTGAGCGCCAAGACCACAAAACCCACTTGTGCTTTTAACAAGAAACCTCTCCCATGTCCACTGTTGCATCTTTTAACGAAGAGCATGAAGATAGATAAAAGTGAGGTTACTACGCTGTACGCAACGATCTTCAGCGGACTCCATTCTTTGAACAAGTATCGGAATGAGGGACTGAGGGCATAACAGGTGAACCCAACTATGCTCGAGAGAAAGCCTGTGAGTCTCCACAGTAACGGGTGGATTATGATTTCTGGTATTTTGTTTTGTAAGGCTTCAATATCGGTCGTCATCGTTGTGAAAATAGAAGAATAGTATAAATTCAAATGAGTTAGGAGGAGAATTTAAAAGAGAAATGTACATGGAACATGCACTACGTACCATTGTGGAAAGACAGGCTTCCTCCGTGTGGGACCGAATTTATAACCGTGTAAATGCAATAAGGAAAATGTCTTCAATCGGTTTTCTTATCAGAAACTTTCCATTTTTATTTCCCCTCTTACTTTTCTCTGTGTTTGCCGGCCTTTGAAATAGTGAATTGAAAATAAATGAAGTCAACTGCAAGGTCTTTGTCTGTCACCACAATAGCAAAATCGGGGCTTGCATGGTTTGAGAGTGTCAACAAAACATGGAATGTGACAATAGCGAATTGCCTGATTGTAATGTAAACTCCGGGCCCATCTTCCTCGGTCTCCATGTCACTGCCATTGCTCATTGAAGGCTCATCTATAGAAGATTGAATCTTGCACATTGTAAATTAAAGCTCCATAATTCTCACCCCACTAGTTGAGATCATTTTCCTTTTATAGTCTTGTGAATACTGAAATATCAGCATTCTACTTAGTTTACTACAAAAAATTATAGCTTTTGCAACATTAAAAAAAATGTCACTAAATCTTTAATAAATGTTGTTAAAAGTCTATGTTGCTAAAAAAATTTAGTAACATTTTTACATACAAATGATAATATTTATAAAATTATTACTAAATTTTAGCATCATTTTTACATACAAATAGCAAAATTTATAAAAATGTTATTAAAGACTTTTACCAATATTTTTTCAATATAAAAGCATCATTGTAAAAATATTGTTAATATAAATGTTTTGCAACATTAAAAAATGTTACTGATTTTTATTTAACAATTTTACAAGTTCACTCAAAGAAAGCAACAAATATTCTCTCCTGTCATATTTTGTTTCAAATCTGAAAGTTAATCCTTCAATCTTTCGTCCTGTCAAACATGTAATTAAAAAAAATAATTTATTAAAATCAATTTTAAAAGTTTAAAAATAAAAATTAAAGAGTAGATAACCAAGTATATCTCCTATCTTATTTAACACATTGATAACTTTAAATACAATAAATGCAATGACCTTTCTTTCTTTTCTTCTTTTGAGAATTCCCAAACTCAATCTTTCTATCACCTAATATATCCAATATGTGAGACCCTTTTAATGAATTCGTTGGTTGGTTCGGTTCTTACGTGTAGAGAGGAATAGGTTTTTGTCTTATACACTGATGGGGAAAGTGAGTTCTTTTTGACTAGTAAAGTAAAACAACAACTGCAACAAAACATAAAAAGAGAGCAAATTATGTGTATTCAATTCTGACTAGGAAAAAGTTTTTTAAATTAACAAGTGTAAACTGTAAAGTGCAAGCCACAATAGTGAAAGTGGAGAAATGTTCTTAGAGAGTTGTAAGAAGAAACCTCTCATTACTTTATTAAAAGTTGAATATATTAAAGTTTTAATTCACTCAAATATTTCTTTCCTATTTCTCTGTTATACCAGTTTCTTCTAATAAGTGTATGCATAATTCAACTAGTAGTACTAATAGTACACTGCCATGCAATACGAGCAAGTACCAGAATCCCTACTACTACTTCCTCTGCATGTTGTGGTGTTGGTGCTGGAGATGGAGATAACAAAGATGACGTAACAAGTTTGACTGCAAGATTAATAATAGTTGATGTCATCTGTTAACTATAACGGGACTTTATTTATCAAATCAGAAGTCAAGAATCTAAAATATGTAAACATCTCACGAACTTTATGCTCAGTATTTCCTTCATATCATAAATGCAAGATGTCAGGAAGCCTATATATTAACTGTATTATAATGTTCAAACTATAGAAAATGTTTAAAATGTTGAGTGGTGAATAGACAAAGGTGACCTATTAACACAGTTTTAAAATAAAAAACACGTCACAAGCAAAATAGAGTAGAATGAAATATTAGGATTAATTATAATGTATTGTTTGTTGTCTAGAGATATCATAAAGAGATAAAGTAACCAAATCAATAGTCAGTGCATGAATTTGTAAATGCTTTAGGATCATTATGGTTTGTAAATGCTTTAAGATCATTATACCTGAATTTTATCTTTAAAAAAAAAAAGGCATACCTGAGAATTGAGACTTAAGAGTAAACAAGATTCCAAAAATTGAAATAAAAAAGTGGAATGTGAAATTGAAAGTTGAAACATAGAAGGCTAGCACTGTGATTGTAAATGTGTATAGCTGGAATGTGGAACATGAATGAAATGATCGAATGATGAGAATCAGACATTGAATTAAAAAATAATCAAGAAAATGGAATAGTGAATTCAAAATTTGATGGTGCAGATCAAAAATTATTCCTAGAATGTCTAATAGCAAGACAGAAAATAACAGGGAATTAAAAGGTTCGTGAAAGACTATTTCTTAACATGGTTGGCCTCAAACCTCTTTGGAACTCTTTGAAAGTGAAACAATATACTCTTCAATGCATTGAAGATGGGAAAAAAATACAGAGACCCAAACAGTTATTTGAATACCCATACGCAGAAGGAGCATTATGGCATATTTGTACCCCCAACATAAATCAATTAATTACAGAGTCTGCATAAGGCTATCAGAACAAAACTGACACCACCTGAATACAAACCACAACCAAAACCCATCTTTGACCCCTAATACACGCACCAGGATTTTAACATTACTCTATATGTGAATCACGCAATAGATATTAGACCTTATGAAAATTAGTCCTCGACAGTGATTTTCAGAGGAACTTTTCAAATCAATGCAGAGAGTAGAGAACACCCTGTTAAGAAGAGCACCAATGATAAAATTGAGAATGTAAAGCCGAAAGTGTAACAAGAAGGAATTCACATGGATGCTGGAAAACAGTGTCTACCTTCACCAGCACGTGAGGGAAGTACCCATTTTTCCTCTTATAATAACAACAACTCGCTTTTTAAATACAGGGCCATGCTGCATGCAACATTTGAACTGATATATCAAAGATAATATATATATATATATATATATTAAAATAAAAACATAGTTAAAATAAATTAGAACTAGGAAACCCATGTCAAGAAGCATGTATCCTTGGAGAAATGTTATAGGTAGACAAACAAAAGCTATTATTATAAAAATGAGATGGAGAAGAGGTTGAGATATCTCTGAAAAAATTAATAGAGAAATTTAAAAGGTCCAACAGACCAAATTACAAATAAAACAGATCAGCCAAGTAAGTCCCGAAATGAGAATTGACCAACCAATATACCGACAAGACTTACAAACCAAAAAGGAGACCGTCTGTAAAATTATGCAGCAAAACTCCAATAAAGAAACCAGCAAACAAAAGCTTCTATAACGACACCATAAACTAGACAGAACAATACATAAAGCCTTCGATCACAAGGCCATCTCCAAAGGCATAATGCTATCACAAAAATCTTAGTTTAGCAAATAGGAGTCGAAACCGGGCCACCACTACTTCAAGTTATTTAAGCAATCCAAAATCATCCTCCTAATAATAAAACAATAACAACACCTTAGACCTAGTCATGCAATACTTCATTTCTTTAACCTTTAAGACACGCACCAGGACTTAAATATCATTGAGCAAATGAATAATCAAAATATCTCAGCCACCACCAGACATGAAATAAAACTCCATCTCAGCTCCTCCCCAGTGAAGATAATTGTAAGTATAAACGTGTGGTTCTAATTCTCCTTTTCAATCTTTCTAGCTACTAGCGTGCAGGGGTCTCCTAATTAATGAAGAGCAAAGATGACAAAAGTAGGCTATATATAATGTGATTAATGTCAAGTGGGTTAATTTGTTCATATATTCCCTGAATTTCTCAGCCATGACTTTTTAACATTGAAACTCCTCCCCAGTGAAGATAATTTCATTCCTAGCATTCCAAAAAACCCAAACCACACCACATACACAAGGGAAACATAAAAACAGTAACCATTATTACAAGCAATTCCTGCAATTTACTTCACTAGTGCGTTCCCTACCACTAAGTGAGCAAATTACTTCAATTAGTAATGATCACTAATGGCATGTTTGAAATGTTTTTAATTTTTGTTTTTAAAAACTATTTTTAAAACTATTTTTTAGAAGAATTTTTAAAAAAAGAAAATTCTTTTGGTATTTAAAAAAAAATTAAAAGATATGTGACTTGTGTGTGGGACAGATATAAAACTCATGTGAGAAAGATAAAATGAAATATGTAAAACTTGTATGTAAAATTATTAACAAATGTGAAATTTTACAAAAAAATAAAAATAAAAAATGTGAAATTTTATGAAAACAGAAAATAGAAAAGAAAAAAAAATTGTTTTGATTTTTAGTTTTAAAAATTAAAATAAAAAATAGTTTTTAAAAATAATTTTTAAAAATTGATTAACCAGACAAGTTTTATAATTTTTAAAAAGTAGAAACTTTTTTTAAAAATTGAAATCAAACAGCCTAAATGTCTAAATTTGCAATACCAAGCACCAAAAATCCTCTAAAACCCTTTAATATGTGATAGAAATTCATTACTTCCCGTGAATTAAACAAATCTCTTAGTAACTTAACTTTAAAAATGATTATGTCTGTCATGGAGTATACAAAAGGAATTTGAAGAGAAAATAAAATAGATAATAGGTTATCGTGAAATTACTAAAACAATGTCGATGAAACCTTTGATGATGCTGCCAAACCAAGAGAAAACTAAGTTGAATCTGAGTAGATTTATAAGATGTTTATTGGGATGGAAGAAAATGTATCTAAAGATCACATTTAGGGCTCAATCATGGCTTTGATTGGGGAAAGTTTCTTTGAGACTTTGATAAATGTTGAGTAGATGAGAGATTCAATCAGTTTACATAGTGGCCGACTGTAAATTTTGAGAGAGTGAGAAAGACACGTGAATGCGATTATCGTGAGTGAATGTTTTCGAGCATTAGAGGCATAGAGGTTTTGACATTGGTTTTTTTTTTAATAATGGTAACATTTATTTTAAGAGAAAATGATTGATATTTACCTCATGTAAAATTGGATTTTAACAAGTAATTGTAATATTTTTATTTTGAAAGAAAATAAATGTTAAAAAAAATTTAACAAGCAATAGCAATATTTTTATAAATGTTATTTATAGAATATTACAACAAAAATCATATATATATATAAATGCTTAATTAAAAAATTATATAAAAACATTTTAAATTTACTATTAAAGTTATTAAAAAGAGTTAAAAATGATGTAAAATTATATGGTTAAAAATGAATGCTAGGAGAAATATAATATTAAAAAAATTAGTAAAATTTCACTAAATATTAATAAACAAGCATGCTAAAAGTCACAATGTAATGATATAACTAACATTTTAATAAATGTAATTAACAAATGTTATTAAAAGATTAAACATTCATCTATTGCAAACACTTTTAATTAATGGTAACCAGCAATTATTGCTAAAGGCATCTATGTCAACACTTTTAACCAATGTTATTTAACCATTAAAGTAATCAATTAGTAACATTTCACGTGTTAGGCAAAAAAATGTTATTAAAGATGACATGTTATAGTGTTAGATTTCCCTCGTCATTTTCCTTCACTCAACTAATGCTAAGCTTATCCTCAATCTTTGTTTTAGTTCTCCTCTATTGAATTTTCTATGAACCTGCAGTTTATCACAGAGGTGAAGAATGAACTAGTAAGAAACAGATACGTTTCTGATGGCATGCTGATAGACCATGAAACTCTTTCAACTTACAAGTAACAACCATAAGATATATAACATCTCTGGTTTATTGGGAATGAGATATTATTAACTGGGAAATCCACAATCATCAATTTCTCCCTAGATCAGTAAATAATCTATTGCAGAGAGCACCAATTTCGTAGCTGAAGATAGATAGAGTACTAATTTTCCTTCAAACAACCCAAAGGCTTTAGTGTTTGCCATCATATGATCTTTCTAAATACTCCTTTGAGATTTTATTTTTTTTCTTTTCAACTTTTTTGTTATTTGGTAAAATTTCATATGGACCATGAACTGACGCAGGTAATGAAGGGCAATTTTAAAGGCTTTTGACCAATAAGCCGAAGAGTTAATTTACATCCGCTGAATGACACTATTGACACCCAAAATATGTGCAGAAAATTTCCAAACAATTTGAAAAGTTAAAAATATGTATTTTGTTCAATTTGAAATTATTTCATGCATGGTCCTTTTTTTCTGTGGAGTATAGTATACGTTTTTTTGTGACACAGTTAGAATAAAATCGTGGTTAACCAAAGTTCGAATCTCTACAGGAAGAGATACCCACATTTCATGTCAGTAGTGAACACAGTTATCTCTAAAGGAGGCTGGCTTTCGGAGGGAAAAAAATATCTACAGACAGAAAAAAACAGCATGGAATGTGGGAATAATAATAGAACTTTGTAATCTCTTTTAGGAGATGTTACACACCTAGCTGCTATATTATTATAGGGTCCATTATTGATTATGGGTATGGTGCTTATTTGTGCCCATACAAGAGTGCACAACGCAAAATGCATAGTCAAGTGAAGTGTAACTTTGGAACCACTTTCTTATTTGAGTAATCTAAAGTGTTCAAAGTGGAATACCTTGCTGCCCACACTCCATTTCTAATCTTTTGGTGATGAGTGGGATTTTCATTTTTCAGTAACCAGTAACTCTGATTCGATAAGCCACATTATAGGGACCAGATTACTTATGGTCCCAGGTGAATATGAATATATACCGAAATTCCGGTTGATTATGAGTTTACTCTATGTCTCTATGGCTTTTTTTTTATCTAACTGGCACCCAATTTGGAAGTGTCTAGCTGCAGTACTAGCTCCAATTATAGTGTTGATTCGTGATCAATTATTGCTTTTTTAAACTTTTTTCGGATATGTTGCCTAAACCATTGATACGAAAATTCCATCCGAAGTTTACTATTTTACGGAATAAATTGTTATTCCATTACTTAGCTCAGCTGCTTTTCACGTGGTAGAAAATGAATGAATTTAATAATGAATCGTGGGTAATAGTCACCAATTTATTGCTACTTGCAAATTGCAATATATACGTACTCAACCAAAATCCAAAATTTTGCATCAAGCCATCCCTTTGTCATGATTGAGACTATTATACATAGTGCATCGATCACGTTTACTCAAGATGAAAGGACGATAAAATACAAATTTAAAATATTTCAATAAATTATTGATTAGTCATTTTTTATTCATGCTCGTGCACAACTCGCGATTTCTATACGCAATAAACATGTGCACGGTGTACCTACAAAATTTCCCCCCGATTGGATCCATGGTTCTCAATTTAAGGTTCCATGCGCAATTGCATTTAGAACCATGGATCCAACTCTTTTTCGGTCTGTTTTAGGGTGCAGAAATTGTACTTATGCTGAAGTTTCATTTCTGTGTTAAGACATTCTAAAGAAAAGGAACCCAAATTATTTAAAACATGGATAAATATTCATATTCCTCTTCAAAAGATACACATATTTTGTCGAGAAAGCTATGATGACTAATAAAATCAGAGAGGATCGTTGTGTTCGTCCACAACGTGTCTTAGCTGTAATGCTGGTTGTGAAGGCACAACATCCTATACATGCATGATATATAGCATCCCTCATTTTGATACATATCTAATATACAGGGCTTGTTCAAAAATTGTATCATGATATTGATATCAAAACTCAATAATATAGCATACCGATCCAACTAAATAAAATAATAATAATAATAGCTACAGCCAAAAGAATAGCCTGACAAACAAACATGCTTGCGAACTGGGCCAACAAATAGATGCGAAACTTCCAACATTTTTCTGCTGTTTGGCTTATATGGTTAAACAGAAATGAACAAATAACAAATTTTTTTTTTTCTGGATGAAAATTTAGAACACTCTAACCTTGATTGAACCTGTTCATAAAAGGGTGGGTGAAAAGGAATGTAGATGATGGTGCCTGAAAGCATAATAAGTGAAAGGCTAGTTGTAGAGTGGAGGAGTTATTCGGTCGAGATTGGTTAGAGGGTTCACTAGAAACTTTGCCAATGGTTAACTAAGGACATCAACAATTCAACATTAATCTTCTTTGGATTGAGGCTGACTCGTGGAGCGATGTTCAGTTGGTGACGGCTGCTACTACAGTGACTTACGTTAACTTTTGTTTTACTTCAGTAAAAATGTGAGAATCACGATGTCCAAACATGAATAATTAAACTTATCCCACATGATCGTGATAATTGGTGTAGTCTGACATGGGTGTTAACATGACATTTAGAATACAAATTTTGGTTCCCACTCTCATGTGTCTTGTGTCATGCGAGTACACTATTAATGTTACATCAGTATATATGTCAAATTTAGAAAGAGAGTATCAGTGACAATTTTACATGACAGCCTTTTTTATATAAGTTAATTTTTGATTGATTTAAAGTTATTGATTCTATTTTTTAATTTATTTATTTTTATTAAAATGAGTGATTTTTAATCAAATTTATTTCCGAAGAGTTTCTAAAAGAATGTTATTAAAGTTGGGTTGAATTTTGTTTATTTTTTAATTTAATTAGGTTGAATTAGATTGAGTTTAACTCTTTTTTTTTTTGTAATTCAAACCAACTTAATTTAACTTTAATTAGATTAGATCGGTTATCTTATCCAATTAAATCATTAAAAAAATTGTCTTCTTTTTTAAATTATATATGAAAAATTATAAAAATCTCAAAACTAACAAATAATAAAAGATAATTTTAAAATTAGATATTTATAAAATATTATACTATTAATAAGATGGTTTTACAATTAAAATATTCATTCAAGTAATCCCTAATCATATAAATATAAACATATAAGTCTACTATGTGAGTGTTTTTAGCATTTTAATATTAATAATTTATTATTTAATATATTAGATTATTAGTAATAATATATAATTATTATTTTATTATAAATTTGTTAATATATGTAGGTTGTGTTGGATTTTGATCATTTTAAAACATTAATAATCTGTTATCCAGTCTAATTTTAATTAAGTTTACTAAAATAAAATCAATCTAACTCAATGATCCAATTTAACCTGAAAATTTCAATTGAATTAGATTGGATTGGAAATTTTTTTGAATTGGGATCCGCTTACACCCTATAAGAATCAATGCAATACAAAAAATTAGAAACCAATTGAGCAACAGCAAAACTATAGAGAACAAAATTGGATTTCAACTCCCAATATTAATAGTATTTATAAGTAATATTAATATCAATTAATCAATATAAATAATTAAAAATAATATATAATTAACTAATTATATATAATTAATAGTATAATTATTAAATTTAAACTAATTATATTAATGACTTTGACTGGTCAATTTTTAGATTAAAGACTAAAAAAAAGATAGCAAATCCTGTTTAAACTTTAGAAAGGATGTATTAAAAAAAAATATTATAATTTAAAAAGAAAAATGTTAAAAAGTGTGTTATTACTTATTAGTGCTAATTAACAGAAGATGAAATATGAATACCTTCATATATCATGCATGCTATCAACATCTATTACTTTTCTCAATTTAACTTTTTTTCATATTATATTACCTATTATATTTAGAGTTTTCTCTCTTTATCAATGTTTATCAAAAGGACAATAATTTTCTAAATAAATAATCCATGAGTTGCTTCTGGCATTAGGTACCAACCGATCGCAGAGAATAAAGTTGGAAAACCACAGGTTAAAAAGAAGGGAAGGCATTAGAACTAGTAAGGGTTAAAAAAGAATGAAAGACAATCAAACAAACATGTTTAAAAGAAGGAAAGAATTATCCTTATTCCTTAGCACCTTTGATCACGCGGATATACATCTATAGTTCATTAGTTCTATACCTACACATAGAAAGGGGTGAGATACTTTACGCGTCTCATGGTCCCAACCCCCCATTCCCCAAAATATCAAGTGGGATATTTAGAAAATAATTAATGTGCTGTGTTGTGTGTAACTTGTGTTGGCTGAGGAAGACACACAAATAGAAATCGCCACTAACATCGCTACCTTTTTTTCCTAGATCTCAGACCACTTCAGAATGCAAGGCACCGTTTCATAGTCTCGTTTCTCTGTCTCTATCGCAGCCTATCCTGTCATGGTACGCGCTCTCACGACATTTTTCCCTTTCAAATCAAATACAGAATTCATAAAATTGACTAACCATAACAAAAAAAAATAAGCGATCTCAGAATTAATTTATAATTACGTAAACATAAACAATTTGGCGTGCCACGGTCCAATTCGGAAAATAAAAGTGCTTCTCATTGATTAATAGAAAATAACAAAATTACCATTCCAGAACTACATCAGTATCACGACACAACACAAAAACAAAACGCATCTTATTGAAAAGGAAAGAAGCATGTATCTTCGTCATCATCATCGATCTCGCTCAGAAATCCTTAAGCAACTTGCGAACCTGTTCCAACGTCACGAACAGGACGACAGTGAACGGTCCCTGCCTCGAGATCGTGGGAATAAATCCCTTATAAAGTGCCATGGGACCCTCCGCGCGCACAGTCTTAAGCGCGCAGTCCAACGCACCGGCGTAGGGCGGCGGTGCCCCGGGCTCCACCCTCATGTTCATCACCCTGGTCTTGATCACGTCGACGGGGTTGGACGCCACCGCCGCCACGAACCCCGCCGCGAAACTCGCCGTGACGTGGGTCCCGAGGCCGTCGCGCATCACGCCGTTCTCCAAGATCGTCTCTTTGAACTGGTCGTAGGACGCGAGCTGCGACGCGGTTACGAGCATGGCGCGGTTCACCGTAAGGGATGAGCCTCTCCACAGGCTAGTAACGCCTTCTTGCTTCACCATTCGCGTGATGGCGTCCACGACGGACTTGTAGTTGCGCCGCTCCGCCGCCGGGAGGCGCCCGTCGGCCTGCATTCGCACCATCGCCACGTCGGCGGGGTTTCCCACGGCGGCGCCGATGGCGCCGGCGATGAGGCCGGCCTCGATCTTTTTCCCGAGCGGCATGGTGCCGGTGACGGAGTCCGTCCACCTGGTCTTGAGCATGTCGTAGAGGCCCATTCGGGTGGTGGAGTAGAGCGTCTGGCGGAGGACGGTGGCGGAGACGCCGGAGAACAAAGCAGCGAGACCCTCCTGCCGGACGAGGCGGGCGCCGACGGAGATGAGCCCCACGCGAGGCTGTGGTAAAGTAGCCACGTGGACGGTCGAACCGTTTTGAAAAGCGAGTGCGGGTCGGAGGTTATGAACCGGTTTGGCTAAATTGTTTTCGCCCTGGAGCTGCATGCGGACCTTGAGGAGATCAAGTGGGTGTGTGGAACATCCTGCGATGATGGAAGCGATGCCTCCTTCCGCGAAACCTTTGACGCCCATGATGTTGTTGTGTCGGAGAATGGAGTGAGTGAAAGGTTAATTAATAAATACAAATTGGTAAAGTTAGTAGTAATTTGTTTGAAAGAATGAGAATGAGAATGAGATGGGATCGAAAGATTAATGAGACCAATTGGAGCTAGGGTTCATCTCACTGGAGACCAGGAGATGAGAGTGAAGGCCGCAAGCTATGGAAGAAGAGTGAGGAACCGTGGGCCTTTGAGACATATGCTGAAAAGATGAGTTTTGGTTTTCGTTGGGAGAAAAATAAAGGGATGGGAAGAGGAATTTATAGTAGTAACGTGTCGTGGGTGTAAGTGTCTTGTTTGGACATAGGAAGGATCTAATCTGCTTTCTTTCTAACGCGATTACAGGACGCACCATATTGTGGAATGGAAAGGTCGTCGTGGCTCCCAATTAATTAATTGACGCGGTTATAGGGAAGAGAAGAGACCTTGGCTCCTTCTTCTCTGGAGGCCACCAATAAGTCATAACACGTAGCGGTTAGGTCCACTCTATGGTTGGCTTAATTGCGTTTCAAATCAAATTAATTATTTTTCTTTAGATTTTTTTAATTTATCAATAATTTTTTATTAGATAATCCTTTTTGTCGTTTTCTGGATTTTATTTGTATATTTTATATCATTGAGGAATGTGATGATGTGTTTTTGTGATATTTTTTTATTGGGTTATAAAGATAAATTAACAAACGTTTTTTGTGCTGTATATTTTTGTGGATATTTTATTAAATTTATTTTTGGTCAAGAATTATAGATATTGAAATATCACAGTTTTGGTCAATATTTTTTTAAAAAAAAATTTACTAGTGATTTCTTTTTCACTTCACATTAATTAAATATAAACTAAATATATGTATAAAATAATTATTAATTAAAAATAATAGATGAGTGAAAGTATAATTTATAACGATTAATTATTATGATGTTAGGGCTTATTTGGTGTATATAATATGAGATGATAGATGGTGTATATCAAGGGGTGTTCGTGGTTCGATTTAGTTCGATTTTTGGGTAAAAAGTGATCCGAATCAAACATAAAATAAAATCGCGGTTCGGTTTGATTCGATTTTAATATAACATCAAATTCAAACCAAACCAAACCAATTTTTTGCGGTTTGGTTCGGTTTGGTTTCGCGGGTTTTTTTTTTAATCTATTATCATAGTTTAATTTTTTTAATTAAACTCACATAATTATTATTTTATATTTTTTTATTAAATTTTGATTTACATATTTTAGTTTAAAAAATATTATTTTTACTTCTATTTGGCATTATTATAAAATGATATTACTAACTTTTTTTTGTAACATAATAATAAATCATGTTTCATTTTATATTTAATTTAATGTTATTTACTAATATCAATATATCTTTTTGTAATATATGAAAATATGTGTCATAATATATTACAAATTTATTATTAAAAAAAATATATTATAAATCACATATTATGATCATAAAAAATAAAAATATTGTTAGTTAGATAATATTAAATATCTAAAAGTAAATCAATATAATTATAGAATGCGGTTTGGTTCGGTTTAGTTCGGTTTTTTATAATAAAATCCAAAAACCGAACCAAACCGCAAAAAATATGCAGTTTTAAAAATTTTTGGTCCGTGCGATTTTTCGATTTAATCGATTTTTAGTTTTTTTGGACGATTTCGCGGTTTGATTTGGTTTGGTTCGGTTTATGAACAACCCTAGTGTATATAATAGGAGATGACATGATAAGATGGCTATCAATGTAATTTTTACCATAAGAAATAAATTAGTTTAGAATTCACATAAATATAAGTTTTCTCTTCCCATCTTTAATTAATATTTTTATGTAAAATAATAATAAATTGATAGATTTCATAATCTTACTTATCATTTAAGGGTTATCTTTTATATCTATTAAAATTGATAATTTTTAATAAATTTTAACTAATCATATAAAGTGTAAAAATTGATGTTACTAATTTAATTCATATTATATTCATTTATTATCAAGTTTATTATTTAGTACGTATCAAATATTTGATATAATTAAAACTTATCATGTTACTATAACAAATATTTGGAACAATGAAGTCATAAGATAGTATGATGGTTAGAGATAATAGGTAAAGGGAGAAGTCATGTGTTCGAATCTGTCATGTTAACAAAAACTAATTATTAATTACTATCATTTTTTTCGATAAAAAAAAAAATTGTAACACCAAATATATATTTAGCCAGCACATATAATTGGTTTTCTAAAAAAAAATGTATCATTGGTATAAGTAAAACTAGACTTAATCAAATTTCTTCAATAAATTATTGTAAATAAAAAAAACATAATTAAAAAAGACTCGTTATATAAAGATAATCAAATATATATAGTTATGATATTTACGTGAAATATTCACTAATTTGTTAAGCAATTTTTTATTTTGGATCTTTAGTAAATGATTTATTTTTCTTTTGAATATCTGTTATATTTAAAAAATGTTTTAAGCCTACGTGATTCCTCATTAAACACATAATAAAATTTCGTTAATGACAAAAATTAAAATAAAAACTTTGAATATATATTGGCGATCCAATACAACATAAAAAATTAATAAAGATTTTAAAAAAAATCACTAGCATATTAAACATATTTAACTATATATATTGATTAAATTGTTAAGATCCTTTTTCATTTACTCTATTTTTATTAAATATATTTTGAATTTTAATATATTAATAAATATTTGTCTATTTTTATTAATTTTTTATTAAATGCTTAATATTTTGAATTTCTCCACCATTTGACTAATGACATAATAATAAAAAAACAAGTGTGTACTAATGAATTTGATTACATGTCATATGTTGAATGAATTTTCTATCATTTGATTATATGTTGAATGAATTTGATTACAATTTATTAATAAGTTTAATTATTATCATTAGCTAGACTCATAAATTATAATCTAATAGGAGTGTAACTTCCTCGGTTTATTAACTGGCTTGATTTCTTATACATTGCATGTAGTAACACGTTAATTACATCAGCCAAATATCCAGGAGGTAGTAATGAATTGACGATCGAGGGTGGACTTTAGATAATCATCTAATAAATAATATCCATTCAACATAAATGCCACCGTCTACTTGAAAGTTAACCATAACCACTTGCATAAAGAGGAATTAGTGAGCAGAATTGAAAAAGAGAGGCACCCTGACGAAGAGTCCAAAGACCAACAATTCCAATGGTTTAATGCGTCCATTGGAGAGAACCAAATGCTATTCTAGATTCTTGACTTTGCCAGTCTACTCTGTTTGCCTCTTCAAATCTGAACCCAAATTGGATTTAATCAAACTATATACACTTAGAATAAAGTTTCTTTTTAAGGTCAATTATTTATGAATTGTTATATTATTATAAACTATTAATTTCAAAATTATATTTAAAACGTTATTTAATTAATTAATAGTGTAATTTTTTTTCAATAATATATCAAAATTAAACCTAGCAAAAAGTTCATCCTTATACATTCCCTCGTGTCCTGGATGCTGGGAAGGATTGGTTCAGATGGCGAAGTGAATTGCACTAAACAGCCGCATGCAGTTGCAACCAATGGTTTGTCTAAGAGAATAAGAATATTGTGTAAAAATAATTGGAATATAATCATATATACACACATGGTGATTATAAGATTTTTTAAAATAAAATATTAAAATTCAATATGAAAACGCTATTCAACTAACTATATTTAAAAGCAATTATTGCAGGCCATGAATGATTCGTGAAATGAAAAAGAAAAAAGAAAAGAAATAGATGCATTTAGGTCATAGGTGGTGTTCGGGACAGGCAGAAGGGAAAGACGCAACTCAACCCAACCTTCCCCAGTTCCCAACTCACCGTTGTGGGCCCCACCTCCCCCTACTTTGGAAAATTTCTTCCAGATTTAAACCAAACCAAAAATGAAAATGGAAAGAAAATAAAAAGCAAAAAATTGTAATTGTCGTCGCCTGAGAGATTCGAACTCTCGCGGGGAAACCCCATGTACTTAGCAGGCACACGCCTTAACCACTCGGCCAAAGCGACAACTTGTTTTTACATCTTCAATGTTTCAAAATGTTGCCATCTTATTTTTTGTTTTCGCAACAGAAAATATTCACTTTCACAGTTCGCACAAACAATATACTTTTTATGGTAACGTTAATAGAAAATCTAAGTATTGTTTGTCTTCCTACAAAATAATTTACTCCTTTAAAAATTTTTAAGTACAATAATAAAAACATTCTTATTAACTATGTTATTCTCAATTTCATCCTTCATATTATTAAAAAAATATTAATATTAAGCTTTTGTCAAAAAAAAAAAAAATTAATATGAAGCCTTTAAATTTGTGACTTTTATATTTATCATATAATTTTGTTAAGTAACTTTACTTAAACTTAAATAATTCATTAAACACTCTCATTATACAGATTATTTTTTTAATTAAAATTAAATTATTTGAATAGAAGTTGCCATATTTATAAAAAATTATTATATAATTGTTTTTATTAATAGTAGTCTAATTAGTTATGATACTAATTTGTATCATAATTAATTTGATTAAAAAGAATAACATGTGTCATCATTACATCAAATTTAAATAAAAAATAATTCATATCACAATTAATTTTATTATTGTTAAAAAAATAATGTATGTCGTTATTAAGATAATTTGTATCATAATTAATTTAAAAATAATTAAAACAATTGTTAAAAACGTAATTTATATATACAATTAATTGTTATTTTTCATAAAAATTGAACAAAACAAAAACATATTTCCCTTTTGTAAAAGAGGATGCAATAACTCATTAAAAAAAAAAAAAAAAAAGGATGCAAAATAATACACCACAAAAATATGTTTTTGTTGTATAAAGTATACAGACAAAAAAAACGTATTTCTGTTATATATTTTTCTAGCACATCTCTTACAAAATAAAAACATGTTTTCGTGGTGTATTTTGTCAAAGGGAATTCTGTTTATGTTAAAAGGGTGTTTTTAGGAAAAATTAAAATTAAAACACTCATCATGGGAGTGTAAATAGTAAATGTGGACTTGAGAATAGTAATTCATGTTTTTCTTATGGATTCATCCCATAGAATCTCACATGTACATTCAATCACTCAACTAATCCTTTAGTTATGGTCCACATGCAAGGCCAAAAAAATGCTAGAAAATAACTTTAACAACAATTGTGAAGCATAGAACAGGATCAGAAGACGTCTAGTAAATGTCAATAAAAGACTTGATTATAGATTTGTTCCTTAATTATTATTATTATAAGTTCAATTGGATTTGTCAATTATTAAAATATTTAATTAAGTTTTCTATTTTTTTTAAATAGTTAAACTAAATCTTTTATTTTCAGAAATTTCAAGTCATTTATTTTTTAAAGCAAGTTCAATTTTTTGGTCTTATTTTTTATTTTTAATTTAGTTTTACCATAGATTATGAATCTTCAACCATGAACCATGAACCATAAATAAAAAATACTAAATTCTTGACCATGAACACTTAAAGAATGAAATCTAAACATCAATCCTTAAACAATGAATCTTTAAAGACTAAAAGTTTAAATCCTAAATCATGAACCATGAACCATAATTCATAAACTATGAAACTATAAACCTTAAAATCCAAAATCATAAACATTGAACAATAAAATTAGAACCCTAATAATGAACTTTAAACCTTACAATCATGGACTCTAAAATATTGAATCTCAAACCATAAGCCCTCTTTAAACCATATAAACCTAAAAATCTAAGCCATGAACACTAAACTCTTAATCCTACACCATAACCCATGAGCCTAAAACCATAATATATAAGTATTAAATCATAAGTGATGAATCTCAAACAATAAATCATAGACTCCAAATTCTAAACCATGAACCAACAACAATGAATTATAACTCATAAACATAAACTATACAATTTTTAAACAATGAACTACAAATCATAGATCTTAAATCATGAAATTTTGAACAATAAACTTTAAACAATGAAATCATAATCCCAAAACCATACAACCATAAACCCTCAACCTTGAACATTGGACTTTAAACCTTGAACAACGAATCATAAACCATACACCTTAAACACTAAATCATAAACTATGAATAAAATCTTAAATAATGAAACTTAAACCCTAAAATTGTGAACAAAACCCTAAAATGGATCAAATGACATTGTTATAACTTATATAAGTACTACATCATTCAATAACTTTCAAATGTATAATTTTATCTCAAAAGTTGGATTAAAAGTTTCTTATATGCAGATTATATTTACAAAATTTTATATTAATCAAATTTGATTTGATATTTTATTCATACAAATCTTAAAATGTAATAAAATATGAATCATTTGATGAACTTTTTATTGATGTTATTTTTTTTAATAAAATTTGGTGGATATGATTTACATACAATTAATTTTCAATTTAATGAAGGGTTTTGAAATAAAATTATTCATTTAAAAGTTATTAAATGATGTAAGTTACACTAGTATCATTTGATCCCTTTTATATATATATATATATATATATATATATATATATATATAAATATACTATAAAATTTAATAATTGAGACTTTTAATTTTAATTCTGATCTTCTAATTAAAAATTTATTATTTTATTTTCTTACCCGCATGCTACATGGGGTCTAGAAGAACTAATAATTCATTTTATAGACAAACAGTCATTGGGCCCAAATTTTTTATAGCCCATCATGAAAATCGAAGTGATTGGTCTACAATAAAGAATAGACGCCCTTTCATTTGACAGGTAAAGTGGAGAATGTTGCTCAGCGAAAAAAAAAGGGAAGAATGTTCCCTTCTTAATAGTTCCCTCATCTAGAATAAAGTCAGTGATTGTGCAGTTAAAAAACATAACCGACTTTGAATCAGACTAGAAAACAACCAACGGAAGCATTATAATAATAGGTACATGTAAGAATTTAATTCAAATCAGTATTGTAGACTATAACACTGGCCTTGAAGTATCATTACATAATGTTATTCCTGAGTGTTTAGAGTAGCCACTCGAAGCTTAATGGTAATTTATTTTTAGGAAGTTGAAATGATAATTGTTTGAAACGAAATTGTATATAATATTTTTTAACAATAATACACGTATAGGATGATTTCGTCGAAAGTCCTGGTTCAAATCTAGGTAAAGATGGTGAATGCACATAAGTTATATTTTTATTTTCAATACTATTTATTCAAAACTTAGAATATTTAACTAAAAAATATAAGTCACTTACACCTTTTTTGTTTTTAAAAGTCAGTGATCACAAAATATTTTGACTTTTTTTTTTTTGAAAACTTTAAAAATGCAACTTTTTGTACATTTGCATTTTGTTTAGAAAGTATGTTGTTCGCTCCCTCCCATTCTTCTTTTGATCATTATTGACCAGGAAATTTAATTCGTTAAAAAACAAAATCTAAGTATATTAATGAAAATAATTTTGAGAGAGTTTCTAATTAAAATAAGAATTCATTTTAATAATTTATATTAACCTTTAATATTAATTTTTATTACATGATTTATTATTCAAGTAAAACTTGAATCTTAATATTAAAAAAGCATTATTATCATGTATGAAAAGGAATTACATTATTGTTTACCATTATTCTTAAACTTTTTTTTTATCCAAAACATTATTACTATTTATCTATTCAATATGTAAATCCACAGGCAGCATAGTAAGCTAATAATAATAATCCTATGATGACCTGATGCAGTTGCAAAGAGCACATTGATGTTTTTATCTCATCATGTGAGTGAGATTCTACTGTTGTTACTTTCCAAGTAGGAAGATTCTAGCATCCTAACCCGAAGGCCATTAATTCAGTGTTGAAGGATAGTGGTACACAAAACCTGCAGCGTTACCACTAGCATTTATAATTATGCAAACGTTGTAAAGTTTCAACGAATTAAATAAAAGAAAATAAAATAAAAATATAGAAAATAAAAGAGAGTTGAGACGTTACTGTAGAAATGATGCAAGGAGAGAAGGATGTCCCAATGGTAAGTCCCGGACGACAAGAGAAACGACAAACAGATCGCTGTGACGCATATTCGCAATTGGACAATCTGAGCTGAATCGAAACACCAAAGCTACTACTCGATTTCAGAGCCCCACCGTGGAATCAATTCTTTCATTCATTTATATTTTCGTGCTGCTGCTGCCCATTGCATCGTCCTGGGTATTTTTAATTTACCATTCTGCCCCTGCCGGGAACCCAACCAACCTCCTCGTTCCGCTGCGGAGCGCTGTTGTTGCTGTCGTTGGCGGCGGCGGAGGCTATCTATGCGTTGCAAGATTACGACGACGCTGTGTTTGGGGCTGGTTTTGGGAGCGGGATAAGGTGGGTGAGTGAGTGAGTGAGAGCGATGCTGGTGCCCGGGATTTTAGGGTTTCAGGGTTTGGTGTATTTGGTGTTGGCGGTGGGTTTCGCCGTGATTCGGCACGTGTGGAGGAATGCGGAGGCCAAGAGGGAGGAGGAGGGGATGATGATGATGAGGAGATTCGTGCCGGATGCTGACGTGGCCGAGATGGAGGTTGCTGAGGCGTCGGTGGCGTCGGAGGTGGAGTATTCTTCTTCTTCTCCGGTTCCGGTGAATGGTTCTCAGTGGTACCAATGTGCGGTGTGTCATGCACCTACCACCATGCGGTGTGCTCGTTGCAAGGCCGTTAGATATTGGTATGTTTTCTTTCTTAGTGTTTATGCGTCTTAACTGCTATGCTATGCTATGCTAAACTATTAATATTAAACTCAGAGGTAGAAGAAAAGGGTAGAAATGAGAAAGTTCTTTTTTTGTAGTTGCTCTTAGTAAGAAGTACCTTTGTTTGAAAGGGATTAGTGTTTGGGTGTTTGGGGGTGGGCGTGGGTTTGATGAATTTAATCATTTTGTGCTTTGGTTTCAATTTTTGTGTGGTTAATGTTAAAAGTTCAAGGGGCATTGAGATTATACTTGGATAGTAGTTTGGAAAAACTTTATTGTTGGATGGGGGAGTTGAGTCCAATAGTCTTGGTTCACCTTGTATGTTGTCTTCTATTTAATTTGGCTCGATTTTCCATTTCTTCCGTTGAAGTAAGTGAGTGTTTGGACACCCATTTAGAAGAGAGAAACCACGCCAATTCTATGTGAAAGCCTTTTATGTGTTTGGTAACTGGTACTCAACCGTTGACAAGCGTCAAGTAGAGTACGTTATTGTGAGCAATTTGACATGAATTTATAAGAGAACATGGATCATCAAAGCAGATCCAAACATGCACTAAAACTATTTGATTCTGACTTAAAGTGATAAATGACATCCCCATTGTGGGACCAAATGTGCTATAAGGTGGTTGCATTGCCTATGAAGTTAGGAGCTTTTGTTCTTTTCCTTTTGCTTGATGACAAAAACTAATCAATATATTGAGGGTTTTATTAATGTTTTTGTCATGTGTTTGAAATTGGAATGTGTTTGTTTATTTAGAGCTTGATTTCTCGTCTTTATAGTAGGGTGCAGTTTTACTAATGATTTGACATAGCTTCATTTGTGAATATCTGTAGTTTCTTTTGGCTGTCTCTTATCTGTAGTTTTACTAATGCTACAATGGTTGTGATTCCTTCTTACAAGCATGCTTTCTTGTAGTTCGGGTAAGTGTCAAATTAGTCACTGGAGACAAGGTCACAAGGATGAATGTTGTCCTCCAACTACCACCATGGAGCTCAAAGACGAAAATCTTTCTAGCAGGGCATTGGTATCCAAAACTGAGTCTGGTTTTCATGGTAATGGTTTTGATTACAAGTCTTGTTATATTATTTCCTGCATATATGGTTTATAATTTTCCTAGACTTGCTGCAGAAATTAATGGAACACATGCTGGTATTTCATCTTCCAATGACTTGTATTCCAGTCTTGATCCTTTGGTTGCTGCAAGAAAATCATTTGACGCTAACCGTCACAGAAGATTTGCAAAACCTGTCTGCAATGATAGTACTGATGATACAATTGTTGCTTCCGCTCATAACAAAGAAACAATTAACATGAAATGTTCTGAGAATATTGAAGTTAAGGATTCTAGTGTAAGTAAAAGAAGCAAGACAAATCCTAGTAATGCTACTGATGAGACTCGATTTAAATCAAAATTTCCCAAAACCAAATCTGACACATCTCATGATGACCCAGCAAATTTGGGTAGCCATGAACGCAGAAGAAAAGCTGCAATAGTTGAAAAATCAGCAACAGATACTTCTAAATGCAAAACTGTGCCTTACCTGAGTGGTTCAAGTAAATATGCGGTAGTTGATGATGTAGAAGAAGAATCTCATTTGCCCAAATACAGAGAAGCACGAAGATCATCATCTAGTTCTCGTGATCGACTATCCTCAGCTACTAAGGGGGATTTTCCTTCACAGTCCAAGTGTATGAAAACTGACAATAATCATACCTTACCCACAAAAGTTAGTGCTATTCCAAATCTGCCACAAAATGTTCGTAGTGGTTTGAAAACATCAATGCAGAAAGTTGTCCAGCAGTTTAGAAGCTCAAAAGAGTCAAGATCCAATTCAATATCTGCTGAAAATGAGGTTGGGAATATACTTGACTTATTTCTTTAGAAAATAACTATTACAATACATAATAATTTTGTCTCTGTTGATTTACAAATTGTATATTTTTGGCAGATGGGCTTTCCTTATGAACTCTTTGTGGAACTTTACTGTTATGACAAGATGAAGCTATTCCCCTTTGGCCTTACAAATTGTGGGAACAGGTATTGTTGAGGGTTTTTTTTTATTCTTCTCATTGATTGGTAATTAATATGTCATAGGCCATGTAACTACTCTAGTGGGAGGAAGGGAGGAGGAAGGAAATAGATGGGAGTTTGTTATTTTGTTTGGAGCTTTATGTTTCTTCATTTTTTCTTTGAATCCTCTTGTGGTCCTATAATTATGAGAATAGGATGTGGTAATTGTGATTAAATAAACTTTTGAGAGAACATCTAGGAAACATTCTAGATGGTGTCTGGTTACTTTCATACTGTTATTTATTGCTTGTTTCTTTGCTGTGTTTCATGTCCTTCTAGGGAAACACATCTAGTGTTTGTTTGTGTAGCTTTTTTTTATCCAACATTAATTACCTTGCTAATTGAAATGTCTCTTCTGCAGTTGTTACGCTAATGCAGTTCTCCAGTGCTTGGCATATACTCGGCCTCTGACTTCATATCTTTTTCAAGGGTTCCATTCAAAACGATGCAAGTTCCTCTTGATAATATCATCATGATTTAACTTGTCCAGCTATCAGGACCTTGTAATTAATTAAATCTTCACAATGTTTTCACTAGGTCACAAGAAGGGATGGTGTTTTACATGTGAGTTTGAATATTTAATTCAGAAGGCGAAAGAAGGGAATTCTCCACTTTCACCAATTGGGATATTATCTAAGATACACAAGATTGGAAGCCATCTTGGGCATGGGAAGGAAGAAGATGCTCATGAGTTTTTGAGGTGAGGCAAATAATTGCTTAAGCTGTGAAGCCATCTCGAATTTATACGTCAAGTTGTCTACATAATAAATTGCTCAACTGGCAGGTGCGTGGTCGATACAATGCAGTCTGTTTGCCTCAAGGAAGTTGGTTTTTCAAGTCCTTTGGCAGAAGAAACAACCCTAGTTGGTTACACTTTTGGAGGTTATCTACGATCTAAGGTTGTTCCTCGTCGAACAGTGTATTTTTTGTTGAGGTCCACGTTTTCAACTTTTACAGAGTGATAAGAAAATACTTTCCCTATTTATTGAAATTTATTTGGTGCAAATTGCAGATAAAGTGCTTAAGATGCCTGGGGAAATCTGAGAGGTACGAGAGAATGATGGATCTTACTGTTGAAATTGATGGGGATATTGGAACTTTGGAGGAGGCTCTTGGACAATTTACAGCACCTGAAATCTTGGATAAAGATAACAAGTATAATTGTAGCAGGTTTGTCATTTCCATTTTCATGTTTATTCTGATTCCAGTCTAGCCTATTATTTTTAACCTGTAATGTTCCCATATGCTGTACAAAGTGATAAACAAAGCCATGTAGAGCTTCAAAAGTAATAGAAGGAAAGGTCCTAAACCTGTTGGAAGGTTAAATTGACCAGAAGCTGTAGAAATGTGCAAGTGTTTTTCTGATGTGAATATATACAGCGTTTCCAATCACACCACATAACGGTTGGCCCCAAAAAGGTTATAGCGGGATATCAGCTATTCTGAGAAAACAGAGGCAGAGAAAGTGAGAAACCAGTCGCCCAAGTGCTGGGTCAAGAGAGAAACAAGGTCGAGATTGAGAGACATCGTACACAGAAGTGATGGTTGGATTGAGAGAGAAAATGAGAAATGACAGTTTTTTGGTTGATTTTATATGAAATATATTGTTTTAGAAATTGAAATCCCAAAAATAGCCTCCCAGACAAGCCCTAAAGTTAGTGTTCAGAGGACTTTTTTCAAGAGATAACACTGATGTCCTGTCTACTATGGCCGTTATTTCACCTGTCACCTGCTACGGCAATCCAATGCGAGTCATAAGATCCTTATAAGGAATCAAGAAAATAACTTCTAAATCACAACATTAAACAAACATAAATTGAAAAATTATAATCATAGCAAGTCATAAGATCCATATATAATAAATTAATCTAAAATTATTTAGACAATAAGAGAGCAGAGACTGAAAATGAGAGAAGGCAGTGAAGAGACTGATTGCAGAACCAGATGTGTGTTCGCAGCTTTCACTTTGTGTAGCCAAAGGGTGACAGCGGCTGTGCAGGGTGGAGGTGGGGTGGTTGTGGTTGGTACCAGCAAAGAGAAGTTTGAGGGTTGTTGGTTTCAGATGAAGTGAGAATGGGAGAGTCCAAGAGTGAGTCGCAAATGAAGAGAAAAAGGAAATTAGGGTTTTTTAAACTGGGCCAAAGGATCCAAACCAGAATCTGGATCTGCTTTGCCTTGCTGGGGATCAACGATCCCACCAGTCACGATGAAGATTGCGATCTCACTCTGGTTGTGCTTGTCAACATTCCCTTGAACAATTCAATACATCAGGGACCCCTCAACTTGTAAGATTGTACGATCAGAACTTACTAGATATTCAAAACTTTATGTACTGAGCACAATGCATAGTCTGTCATCTGGAATTTTGTGCTTTTATGTGAACATTTTTTTATTTCGGTTTTATGGAGACTGAAGTAGTGCTACAAATGTCATACAGTTTAGAGGGGCAAGAATGGTATTTTGAGGGTTACCCTTTCTTTCCTATGTGGGACACAGACACAGTATTAAATCACTGTATTTTTTTTCTTTCTTGCTATCCAGATGTAAAACATATGAGAAAGCCAGGAAGAAGTTGACAGTGTTGGAGGCACCAAATGTTCTTACAATTGTATTAAAACGATTTCAGGTACATCTCCAATATCAATTTTGAACTTTTACTTGTTATCTAGTCACTTTGTTCTATGATTGTTATTTAGTTTTATATTATGCATCTCATGCATATTCTACTGTCTACTTTGGCAGTCTGGTAACTTCGAGAAGTTGAATAAGTCGGTTCAGTTCCCTGAGGTCCTGAATATGGCTCCATATATGAGTGGAACAAAAGATAAATCTCCATTATACAGCCTTTATGCTGTGGTTGTCCATTTGGATATCATGAACGCTGCATTCTCAGGCCATTATGTCTGTTATGTGAAGAACATCCAAGGAGAATGGTTCAGGACTGATGACAGCAGGGTGAAATTTTTATCCTGATATAACCTCTTCTGTGTCTGAGTGTCTTCTCCCGTCCCCCACCTCCCCCTCAAAATGTTAATTTAATAATACAAATGAGGCTGTCGTTTCATATAAATGCTTCTTGTGTCATTAATTCTTAGGATACTCATTTTGTAAAAGGGTTGTCAATATCAATCCGCATAATTCATTTATGAACTGAATTTGTGTGTGTGAACTGAGGATGGCATTTGTGCTTCTATTTAGGTAGAACCTGTCGAATTGTCAAGAGTCCTATCTGAGAGGGCATACATGCTTCTTTATGCAAGGTAGTAGGCCTGTGGATGTTGATGTATAATTTTTGGTTTGATATTTTATTATTTCTGTGGAATGTCTCAGCACTAATAATAGCATTGTTTTATGCTAATTTTAAAATTCTTCAGGCACTCTCCAAAGCCACTGGGTTTAGTAAGTAGCAATGTGATCTCTTCTGCTGGAAAGTTCAAGAGGAGGAACCTGGAAGCCATTCCTGCTACTTCGAAGTCAAGATCAAACACCGTGGCTACAAGCGGTGATTCTCCCTCCCTACAGCAGAAGCATGGCAAGCACCCTTACTGGAATGAATTCGATGATTCCTTAAACAATGATTCTGCATATCCAGAAGAATGGAGATTGCAGTATGGGGGAAGAAATACAATGGTGGATTCTTCAAGTGAAAGTTCACTTTTCAGCTCATCAGATGCGAGTTCTTGCAGTACTGCAAGTACCAAGGACTCAGCCAGTTCTGCTGATTTCTCTGATTACATATTTGGTGAAGTGGGACCCAATTGGTATAGCCACTATGGGCTTCCATCTAACGTGGGGGTATCTTCCTCCTATGATAACTTGGATACAGATTTCTTAGTGGATAGTGGTGCAACAAGTAGAAGGCTCCGGCAGGACGCAGAAGATAAAGCAGTTTTGTATGCTAACAAAAACAAAAATCACAATGGCAGTAGGGGATTTGACCTTAAAAGATTTATCACTACTAACCATTATGACAAAAATTCTGGTGTACATGTGAGAAGAACAAGTGGAGATGCTTCAGCTCAAACGTTTTATTGAGTTTGAGTTGAGATATAAGCAATCAATCATCTTGGATATTTTTGGTGTAGTGAAGAAAAATCAGTATTTCGCTAATCCAAATAGAATGAGGATGAGGATTCCAGTTCAATGTTCATTCTGTACTCTAATGATTTTATTTATTCATCAGTATATAGAACAACTATAAACAAAATGAGTAAACTAATAAACACAAATAAATTAAGTGATAATTCACCAATTATAATAAAGTTTGTGCAGTTAATAATCACTTTATAAGAATCTTCAGTTGAGATTTTACTCAACTTTTCGTGCAGTTTTAGAAATATCTTTCTGTACTACGTAGCTCTTTCTGTTGGCCTGTGACTTTTTGTTATCTTTTCATCCACATTTCCCAGAGGATTTCTTTCCCTATTCTGCAACTCAGGTTATGCCAGCCCAGTGATTATTAACATGAGGCTGCTTACGGCTTACTAACTAGTAACATGTACAAACTACAAAAGTGAATACTAATCTGTCATATTATTATATACTTTAGTCTTATAGCGTAAACTCATTTAAAAAGAAAGAATCACGTTTGAAATATAAAAGCTATAGTTGTTAACTTCTAAAATTCATTAGATTTGAAACCTGAAACCAAGCACTATTAAAGTGCCATACAAAAAAAAAAATACTACTAGAGTTATGAGAAAATCATGCAGTGTATTTGAAAACCAGTTTAATTGTCAACGAAAAAATTATATGTTCTAAGACAAGAATCCAAATGCTGTGAGAAAAGTTTATTTTTTAAAGTTAATTGTATTTTTTTCAATTAGTATTTTTTTCAATTAGTATCCAAATACATACATAATCAGTGTTTAAAACTACATCTTGCATTCAATAAATCACGTCCATTGAGAGAATACGAGAAAGCAACAACTGGAAGCTTCCATATCCATAATCCGTCACGTTATTGTATACTTTATATGAAGAGTCAAACATGATATTCATATACAAAGTACAAACCATAGTTGCTTGCAAAAGCAGACAGTAATATCCTAACATGTGAGAAAGCCATGGGTTCTATTCTACCCAGCTCCTAAAGTCATATCATTATTATTCTATAATCCCCAAAACTAGAAAATACTATATCCTAACTGAGTCAACTTTCCTCCACCATTAGAAGTCAGAAAATCAAGGACACAAAACAGTTACTACTGACTAAAGCGACCCATCTTAAAAGCTGGTTTGTGCATGGCAACCTTCAAAGTGCTCTTGAGCATTCCCATGCCATCATTTCCAAGACCTCGCACCCACAACACACTTCTGGTTCTCCCTCCCACACTCACTATCTCAGCCTTCACCACTTTGGTTTTCACTGACCCTAATGCCCTTGATATTGATGACATCAATCCTGGACTGTCCTCACAACTCAACGTGGCCTTCACTAAACCCTCCTCGTTGTTATATCTTTCCAAACTCAACCTGTCTGCCCCATTAGGAAACTTAACAACATCCTTTGATGAGTTGCTGGAACTACCTTGTTCCAGTTTTGATACCTTTTTCTTCAGCTCCTTCACTTGCTTTATAGTCTCTGCCAATACTGATGCCTTGTCCTTCTGTTGTTTCATAACAAAATCTAATTAATCCAGCATGCTTGTCAAGAAAAAATCAAAATGACAGAACCGTAATCTGATAACTTTTAAATAAACCGAAAAAAAAGGATTGATATGTTTTTGGTCTACCAAAATATTTCTAAATTCTAATTCTAGTCCCTTTCAGATTTGATGTTTTAGTTCTTGTATTTAAAAAAAATCACATTTTTAGTCCCAAATGAAGGACTAAAACCATGTGACTAAGGTCTGAAAGCTTATTACATTTTTACAAGGAGTAAAACTAACATTTCAAAGTATTTTTAGGAATCATGAACATAAGTTATCCAAAAATAATTATAGGAATTTCCACTTTCAGATAGTCTGTTTCATTTTTAGGAACAAACCCAAATGAAAATTCAAGACATAATAAACTGTTTGATAGTTGTGTCTGGCACTTACTTTGATTAAGCTGGGGATGATATTTCGGAGGGTTTCATATTGACCATTGATTCTCATTCTACGTCTCTTTTCTGCTTCACTATGTTTCTTAGCAGCCAATACTTTGATCTCTGCCTTTGATCTTGGCTTCAAGAAACTGCTTTTGTATGTCCTAGAGATGAACGGCTGAGGAAAGCTCCCTCTTAACATTTGAGCTTCTGAGTTATAGTAATTTCGAACATGTTGCATGCCCTGTACTAACTATTTTATAAAACTAAAGAAAGAAAACATGTTTTAATTTAACTATATACTGTAAACTTGTAAAAAACTAATTACCTGTCGAAGGAAAACCATGATGGAATTGAACTGATCTCTCCTATGGAAGATTGTATGCTAAAAGAGGTAAGTAAAATGTAACCAACGGAAAAGTGGAAGATTGCTACATGTTTTGCCTTTGATCACAACTTTCTTATAAGAGAATGGATCTTCTTTAACAAATATAAATGAAGGCTGTAATTGCATGTCTAAAGCATATTTTTGCAATTTAATAAGATTATGAAAATTTTTCCTTCTAATAATGGCAAATTAGAAGATAATAACAACATTATCAGAATTTAAAAGCCGCATGTTGTAGAATTTAATTTTAAGATCTTCATTATAAAATCCTTGATTTAATTTTAATTTCTTTGATTTGCTCCTACTACACTACTAGAGAATCTGCATATCTTTTTGAGTAAAATAAGTAAATTTTATCACTTACGTCTTACGTGAATTTTTTGTTTTGTTCCTCGCATTGCATAGCAAGATGGGCCTATGGGGCCTGGCTATGGAAGTGGTCCCACACATAAACATGTAATCATTATATATTAATTTGTTATTTGGGGTATTAATTTGGTATATATTTAGGGATTAGGATTTATTTTTACTACATTGTTTTACAACAATGGAACCTTATGATAGTAGTTATTTTATTTGCAGCGTTTTACCACGTGGATGTTGAAATACACCATGGTTGGTGAGACTTCACGATGATTACAACGGGGGTTTAGTTATTGATTTAATCGGTTTAACGTGAAAAAGAGCCATGTTTAATATTGGGTCAGCAGGTCTTCACTGTCGTGTTTCTTTCTTTCTTTTATGCAAATTTTTATTGTGTTTTTTAATTTCAGAATCTTCAAATATTAGAAAAAATGAGTCTTGAAAAAAAAAATTATGATTAAAGTTAATCAATGGTTAGGATGAGTTGTTCAATACAACAATTTAAAATATCAATTAAATTCATCTAGATATATAACTATCATCACTAAAAACAAGATTAAAACTAACAATTAGTACTGGAATTAAATTTGACAGTGTCAACTTGCAAATTGTTTCACATTGTCACCAAATTACAAATTATGATACTAACATGCAATTCGTGAGTGAATCTAAACTTAGATATCTTGAAAAGACTTGTCGGATTCAAGGCTTAGATGACAAAACGTGATTGATATGATGATTCCAAGAAAAAAGCAACTTACAAATTATTGTGTAATGTAAATTTGTTAGTTTTTACAACAATTTTAAACATTATGAAAAAAATTAAATTATTTATATGCTAATTAAACACATTTATATGAACTAAAAATATACTTGAATCTATCTTATATTAGCATTAGTTAATTAAGAAGGGCAAAAGCAGAAATAATAAAATTAATTCTTGCACTTTTCCTAAAACACTCATCACACTTCACAATATAAATGAGTGAGCAAAATTAGTTTGGTCACGTATCTTAATTCTATCCGCAACAATTGGACAAAGCCTAATACAATGTTGACCAGAGAGCATATCCATCCTACTTCATCTGGTTGTTGTGAAGGGAAATAGGACCCAACAGCATAACCTACCCTACTCAAAGACCAGGTGATAACTGGAAAAATGAGTTGATGTACAATTCTACTCATGCACCAAAGCAAGAGGTTAACCAAGTAATGAGGTAATTCCATTATTTTATGAAGTTATGTCATTGCCTATATGACTAAGTTATGTCTTAGTTCTTACCAACACTCTGCTATTAGATCATCAAACAGCTTTTGTCAATCAAGCACTAATCTCTATTGGAATAAGGCCAAGCAGTAAGGACTAGCTATTTAATCAACCTCAGACTTGTACAATCGAAATAGCAAATGTTGGCAAAGTCAACCGTGACCATGATATAAAATGACTGAAAGAAAGAACGATGATTACCAAATGCTGCACAACAGAAATATTCATACAAGATGGTGAAAAAAACTATTCCTACATTTTTGTTGTCTTTGTGCAGTGCCTTGGTAAGAGGGTTGCTCATGAAAACTGAAGCAAATATCCGTTGAGCTAAACCAAACCAAAACAAAAGAAGTTTTGGCTTAAGAAATTCAAGTCACTTATCTTTAAGGAAAAATACTATAATTCCATCATCTTAAGAGAAATTGTTCACTAATTCACTTACATGCTCTGGTGATCCCTAGACTCTAATATCCATCAGTAACAATTTAGCAAGACCAACTGATAAACAATGTTCCTATAAAACAAAAGAGAGCATACTCGTTGAGAAGGTTAAACACACAATCCAGAAGCAGAGCAAATATTTTCTTTTCAATTTCCGCAGGTCATCAAATCAAAAGGTGCATTACAAAAATGGTAAACTATGAACAAGGCAATGCCTCTTTACCAAAATGACGAAACCCCAAATCAACACCTATACCCTAATTCCCTGTTTTCAGTTGTTTCTCCACAAAAAATCTGTGCAAAAAACACTATCCAAGGCACTACTCACTAATCACAACCAGCCTATATGATGCTGCTCCTAGAATTAGCAAAAAACAAAAACAAAAAGAGTAGTAAAATTTTCATGACCATTGCTGCATCACTCACGTGTTAGTTGTCAAACCTCACACCAACAAAGACATCATCATCTCCTTCCGTGAACTCCAATTGGCCATCATCCACATCCAAATCAAAATCCGAGTCACTATCAAGAGGCCTCCTCGCCCTGTTCCCACCACCACCCTTGTTTGCCACAGTCTTCACCCTCATCCTCTTCTTCTCACCACTGCCTTGCAACCCTTCATTTCTCACAAACCCTTCATCATCAGAAATGTGCACATACTCTGCAGCATTCTGTTCATTCTTAACCTCGTAATACATCAATTGCACACTCGCCTCACACGAGTAGTACTGCCGGAGTTCCCCCCTCTCCACCACCGTGTCGCCCATCTTCGTTGGCGGCTTCACCGCCACGCCCTGGAAGGTCTTCCCGCAAACGTGGCACAGCAGCGAGCAATCTTCGTACCTCTTCTCGTACTCGAAGAGGTTCCAGCAGTAGGGGCACGCTGTCCAGAATGACGTCGTCGTAGGGTCTAGGTTTGCGTTTACCCCATGCTCGCGGTCGTGGAGGGCGCGGCGTTCGGGGTGGGAGAGCACGTGCCAGGCCTCCTGGACACGTGCGAGGGCCTCGTCAGAGAACGGGAACTTGTCGGGGCTCGTCGGGTCAAGGAGGAGTGCGAGCTTCGCGTACTGCCGCCGCGCGAGGTCGCGGTTGGCGCCGTCGGAGGGGCGGAGCTGGAGTACGGAGTAGAAGTCGGAGGCGGAGAGGACGTCGGCGACGGCAAGGACGCGGGTGACGGAGTTGGAGAGTGGGAGGCGGCGGGCGAAGTCGCGGCATTCGGAGAAGCGGCGGAGGGAGAGCATGGAAAGACACGTGGCGATAGGGTTTCCGGGTTTGGATCCTCCGAGCGGATCCATTTGCGTGTGTTTGGTTGTTGCGATGAGAGAGTCTAGTGAGTGAGGGAGGAGAAGGGTTATAAGGTAAAGACAATTTGGTATCAATCCCTAGAGCGGGTAGTTTGGTCAATCTATACCAACATTTTTGCTCCGACAGCGATTCTTCTTTTTTCATTCCATGCCAATTATTATCATTATTGATTATTAATACTAGTATCATTATGGATTATTGTTACGGGTGGTCAACATGAGTCTCGTTCTGAATTTCTATTAGCAAAGACCATAAGTCCATAAAGCATAAGCTACTCGAATTAGCTTAGGAAAAATATGTTTAGCCACCTTCTTAAGTGTAGATACCTTGAATGAAAAAGAAAGAGAGAAAAGATAAGTGATTGATTTAATTGATAATGTAATGTGATAGGAAAAAAGAGATAGTGACAAATGAGATGTTTGGAATTTATGAATGTCCAAACATAAACACTCTTAGATAGTCAACCACACTACCTAAGTTCTTTGGGTAAAATGCATATGGAAAAATATTAAAACATTTTGGTCCTAAATGTGTTATTATTATCACTTTAGTCCTTCGACTAGGGAACATTTTTTTTTATAAGTAAAAACGATTGTTTTTAAAAACTTAAATGAAACTTTAAAATACTTTAAAAGCTTATTTGAATTGTCCTTAGTTTCAGATAAAATACGACAACAAAAATACAATTTCAAAAACTATATTGATCATTTACTCCAAGTATTTTCAAACTTCGAGAACAGGTTACCCATTTCACTGACCATGGAATTGTCAATTGCCACTTTATCACCTTTAATTAAAGGTTTGAAAAAAAATATATCATAAGTATATGTAGGTGGTGTATTTTAAAAAACAAATGAACACGTGTCTAATGGAATCATATTTGGATGTTTCACCATGTGATTTTACCCAAGGAACGTAGGTAGTGTGTCATTGACAAAAAATGTTTGGATATTTCACGAAGGATGTGTTACTTTTGTTTTTATTTCCTGTTTTCATTGTCTATTCTAATTTTTAATTTACAAAACTATCACTTTGTTTTTAATCTGTTTTCCATTTTCAAAGATTTATATAGGAAACAAAGAAAAAAAAAAAAAATCTGTTTTCACTACTTTTTGTACAAATCTTCCAAACTTTGCATTTGCTCCTAGATCTTCTCCAGATTTTTATTTAGCAATGAAGACATGCATACCTCAGTCAATGTGTGCGTCGTGTAAAAGTGAGAATATGCCAATCAGTTATATTCTACTTCGATACTTCATCAATGAATTTACAGTTCAACACTAAAGGACTCAATAGAATAGTGAGAAATCAGATTTCTGTATTCAACCACCCTCCTCAAAAAGAAAAAAGAAAAGGAAAGGAAAAGCAATATTTACCTATTAATCAAGCCAGTTAAGACTCAAAATTGCTTTTTGACACTCGATACTAATTGGTTCTTAACTTAGATGACCGCCACGTACCTTTTTCCTTGCTACTTATGGAGAAACTCTTTCTCAGCCAAAAAAGCACAATGTATGTATAGATCACGGTAGCAACTACAATGCAGACCCCGATATAGACACATGCAGTTGCAGCACAAACATAAAGGTACCTACAGAACAAATTGATAGTGTTATTTTGCAAGATTATATGATATCTATAAATATAATGTCGGAAAATCATAATAAATCCTTTATAACTTCAACATCAAATTCAAAAAATCACAAAGGATAGTTCTGTGATTCAATCATTTATCAACCTCTAAACATAAGGTTCAAGGAAGACTCACTTGGGAGAAAAAACACTCCAAATAAATAAATGATTCCTCATCAACAGCAAGACAATCGTGTACACAGTCAAGAGAACAGAATTTATGGTCAGAGGTACTAGGCAAGGAAATCCAAGAAGGGTCTTGAGAATTTCTCCAGAATTTCCATTCTTGATAACTACTGGATAGATTGTGGCCTTGGCAGAGATGTACAGCACCATACTAAGAAAGAATAATATTGGGGATGCATAAGTAATGATGAACATTAGAAGACCTGAAAGGAAGGTTGAGTGACTTGAAATTCCCTGCCAATGAAAGGTAATACCTTGCTGAGGAAATAGATATTTGTGGACAATTAAAATCTTAAATGCAAAGTAGAAACTAATGTGCTATTTTTCAAATAATTACACAAGAGAAATAGAAGACATTACAATAAAAGCTCCAGCCACATCAATTGTAGCTAGTGTATTACTGTTCCCAAGAGCAAAATGGCCTGCCATTCCCAGATTGTACAGAGCAGTAATCTAAAAAATGCACAGTATCAGCACCTGATAAGCATTTTAAACACTCATTATGCATTAAAAGGAACTGCAAGATGTGTAGGAGCAAGCACAGGGAACATGGCATCATCATAGTGTAATTACTTTAGTATCAATAAAATTTAGTAGAAAGTAAAGTAAGAGATAATAACATCACTTCTAAAAGAGAGAGAGAGAGAGAAGCTAGAAAATCACAATTCCAACTGTGAACA
This sequence comes from Amphicarpaea edgeworthii, assembly GCA_014843725.1. Classification (NCBI taxonomy): domain Eukaryota; kingdom Viridiplantae; phylum Streptophyta; class Magnoliopsida; order Fabales; family Fabaceae; genus Amphicarpaea; species Amphicarpaea edgeworthii. The sequence continues at coordinate 2,151,503 of CM026324.1, read as the reverse complement.
TTATACCAATAAAATTAAGAATTGCATGCACTAACAATGCAAAGGTTTTTACACGGTCATCTAATTACAAATAACCATGTATAATAAGTTTGTTGACTTTTATAACAACTACTTTAAAAATCACACTAAAGATTGACAGCTCATGTCTATTGAGCCCTAAAATGATATAGAGCAAAAGTCCAAAAGTGAACTTAAATTACCCTCGGTTAGATTCCAGCAGGGCAATCACTTTTAGAGTTAGCACACTCTTGGACCCAAAACCAATGTGCTATCAAAATATAAAATAAAATCCAACATTTATTTATGACATCTTGCAACTAACCTCAACCCACTGCTTATGACATGACCCATTGAAAGAAAAAGCAAGCATGCTGGCCAAGAATTGAATAAAGAGCAACAACACAGGCATTGCATTGATGGATTGTTGAAGCAACAACTGCAGAAGACACCAGGAAGTTATGTACAAGCATCCAACTATGTACAAAGAATCTTTCAATACCAAAATTGGTGTCGTGTTCTGAATCTCAACAGGAACAGAAGCAGACATGTTAATGTTTTTCCTAGAGCATATTTCAGGAGTTTGCATAGGCATAATCCATGGCAAAACCAATACAACTGCAATAGTGGTGATTCCCAGAGCAGCATAGAATATTTGTACTGATAAGTTGGCATCCTTATTGTATGAGGCAGACATGTCCTGATGTTTCATAAAATGCTGTAATACCAACAAACCAGACATTAACAAGCTGAACCCAATCACTGTTAAAACTTTTGTTTTAGATTGCATTAAGAACAATACAAATATGCCCAAAATGATGACCATGGCACATGATGCTATCTGAATCAAGTTTATATATTGGTTGCCAGCCTGCTCAAGCCACTTGGAAATGTCAGGAAGGTTAGTCCAATTTACACCACCTTGATGCCAGCCTCTCAATATTCTCCCAGAAAAAAGAATAAGGAGCAATGAACTTATTTGGAATACTGATGTATTTTTTTGTTCCTTTATTGAACTGAGAAGAAAATCATATGCTTTATTAAGGTCCAAAGATTGTATTGCTTCCCGAAAAAATAACAAGTTAATAGTGGATGTTAGGAAATGCCAAATATAATGCTCTTCCTCAATCATGGAACTTGATCCCATACTTATGACAAGGATCAGGATGCCAAACAAAATGAACACCTCATCAATTTTCCATGGTTTCACATAATTGTCATGGTCTTGTGTCTCCCAAGCAGGAACTTCTTTGTGGATGACAAACACAACTCCCAAAAGTATCAAGCATGATATGACCAAAGCAGCAGCACCAAGAACAAGTAAATTAATTGGTTTCTGCACCGACAATTGTGATGAAAAAGATCAGAAAAAGAAATTTAAAGAGAAACTTTAACGACACAAATCAGTTAACATGAGATACTGGCTATCGATGCTCTCAAATAATATTCCAGGTTTATCAAGATCACAAAATTTTGACTCAGAAGATCACACATACATCAGTTGCTTTGTGTGATAGCCACTCACTTGCTGAGCTCAGAAACTCATGATATGCTGCAACAATGCTGTTATAACCTTCTGTGCTATTAGACCTAAAAAATAAATGCCAAGTAAAAATGTTAACAAGTATTTCCTATGGAACTAGTTAAAAATTAAAATCTTGGCACATCAAAATTGTCACATACCAGATGAATACTTTAGCCTTCCAGGCATCATGAAGAGTAGCAGCATTTAAATACAAGCAACAAAACAACTTCTCCTTGCTACCTTTACATTCACCAATTGTGGGTTCACTATTAGTAACAAAGGCATCACATGGAAAAGTTCTACAAGACAAACCAGGTAATTGTGCTTGAAGTAATCTGAACAACTGCCATGTGTTCAACTGCAGTGCCCTCAACTTTTGGTCATCTAGCTCAGCAAAAAGGAAAAAAGGATAAAGGCACATAATTTTACTGTTGAATGAAATAATATGCTTGATGAAAGCACTTATCAAAAAATGTCATATCACCTGCTTCATTCTTTTGATCAATAGACAAGCATAGACAGAAAGAGAACTAACCTGTCAGAGAGTCAACCATTTGAGAGATCAAAACACCAATATTATTTTTTGGAATTGGCACGCCAAAAAGTAAAGCTATTGTTGGTGCAATATCAACCTGGTGCACAGTAATAAGATGTAAATTGCATACATAGTTGACCACCTACTACTCATGATCTTTAGTTAAATGGTATACTGTCACTGACTCAATGGTTGAATTGTATGTTAGGTTCAAGATTGTCAAACAAGAAGAAACAGGGAGTAGTGAGATAGCAAAATAAGTTTCAACAAGGCAGGTGACAAATTCATATAAAAATATAAGAGGTTCATCACATATGGATGCATGCAGATTGCAAACAAAAGTAGACTAATGCACTGAATGCAAGAAGATTCCTTCATGGCTTACAAACAAAGGTAATACATTCAGAGAAGTTAAGAAAACTATCAACATTGGCTAGTCCTGCATGCTACAGCGTACAAACATAAAGTATAGTCTCATTACCTGAAAAATTGTGTCATGATTGGATGATGAATCAGAGGCATGGGTTTTTGGCCCAATAAATAGAGCTATAGAGTCTGTTTCCTCGTAGGACGAACCCCCATGATTACCATTCTCAGTCATTCCATGGTCACTGACTACAACCTGTATAACCATTTGCAGCCGAGATTAATTAAAACTTCAACTTTTGAAAGAACTTGATCTTTACAGTTTTAATTAATAATTAACTAATAATTGACACACAAAGAATAATAGAAAACATCAACTATACTTCATTATAAATAACACTAGAGGTATAATACTACAGTTTACAAATGAAAATTATTATTACTATAGATATGTATATGACAAAAAGTGGAAACTTGAAAAGCCATGATGTTATGGATACATGAACACAATGACTAACACTTGTAAGTCATTTATGTTATTCTCGTAATCATATCACTAGAGAATTGACAACTTGACTCACAAAGCCAATGGCCATTTATCATCCACATAAAATCAAGCTTTTAAGTAAAACACCAGCATATGTTTTCTTTACTTATACAAGCATGTGTGTGTTGGAAATAATGTAAATAGGGAAGAATTATATGTTAATTAGGTAATAGTACATTCTTGTAATTATGTGTAATTATATTTGTATTTATTATTTATACCTAATATAAATATATGCCCTGCTGTATAATTCAAACACATGGAATTTATCACATGTCTCTCTCTCTCTCTCTTAACAGTGTGCAGGCTCAAACATGCAAATGCATCCTAAATTAAAATTATACAAGAACTAAATAGATAAAAACAAGAACCACAGTAAACAAAACATGAATTCTGTAGTACACAATTCAAGAAAGCAACAAAAGGGTAGTTTCAAACCAGAAGTGTCTTCCCTTGATCATTTTCTACATTTTGAAAAGTATTCATATGAATCATCTTCACCACTTCATCCATTTCAAAAAGTTTTGGAGCCATTAACACACTGAAACAGTAGATGTCCAAGTTGAGCTTAGAGAACAGAGTGACATTACATGTATAGAGTGAAGAGATAATGATGATACCTGTTGCGCCCACCAATATGTCCAACATGATCCAAGCCTAGATAATGAATTATCTAAAATAAATTTAGTAAAATCTATATAAATGAAATTAAATCTTTATTATAAAGCATCATGTAATTTATAACTAGACAAAAATACACCTTTGATACATGGTGAAACTAGCTAAATCCTTATACAGCTGATTAATCTGAAGTCTTAACTTTCACTGAAAACTGAAAGCCAACAATTTAGTGTAGAAGTGGATTGATATCTACCTTTAAAAGTTAAGAGTTGAAAGAAGTTTGTTGATAAGAGAGATGAAAACAAAGTATGTAATATCTAGCAACCAGTAAATTGATCCAGTGTATGGAGTAAATATTAACAAGAACCAAAACAAATATTTTTTTCATTTTCCTATTTGGTGTAATCATATATGCAGAGCCAAACCAACTCTTATATTATTATAAATGCTTGTTAGGTATAAATAGAACCAATTAACCAAACCAACTTATCAAATTTAATAAAAGGTAGTACTAATTGTAGTAAGCCTTCACTTAAGTCCATCTAACAACATTATAACACTTGGCAGTTGACACTAATTATAATAGTAAGAAAATGGTTAACTTGACAGGGATATCAAAGATCACATGATCCCTGAAGTGCATCCATTAAACAGGCCTAGTGATATATTGTTAGAACTTAGAATTGAAGGAAATGAAGGGAAAATGTCTCAATGTAGTCAAACTGTTAAAGTTCCAAACAGAACGACAACAACAGTCTAACAGTCTTCTTACTTAATCTTCAAAAACTTAACAACACATTTCAATAAATTCATATTGAAATCTATTCAAGAAATTTATTTGTATGGCAATAGTTATTTTTTCCAAGAAAAAAGCAGGGGATATAAAAAAGTTTTGGAATGCATGAAAAACTCAAAAACATGCCAAAGCAAAGCACACTTGGAAAGCTAGATAACATGCACACTAGAAAATGATGCTTATATCCAAATCCAGTACTCAGAAATACAGCAAAGCATACACGACACCAATGTTCAGCAGTAATATGATATCAATAAAACAACAGCTAACTCTTTGCCCAGAAAAAGAATGTGCAAATGTTGGGGGGGCATTAAAATACTATTGACTGAAAAAAGGCTTTAGATGCAGAGAGGATATGTGTACAAGTTTGCAAAATGAAAATTATCAAAAGATGGAAATAAAAAAATATTAGCTGGGGACCAACCAAATTATGAAGTGGTCATAATTACTTACCAGAAAGTTCCAATCATCTCTGCTAAGTTCATCACCAAGATGTCGAGACACATTTTGATCTACTTGTACAGTATCTTTAACCTGTAGTAACAAGAAGATTCCGAAAAAAAACAATGTAAAATAATAAAGCAACCATACTATATTATAATTTATATATAAACTTAAAACCATCGAAACAAGTTGTCTTGTCCTCATCTGAGACATAAGAAATTATTAATGAGAAATGTTCATGGATTGAGAGGTCAAATAAAAAAATTATTTCATATTATAAAAAAAAAAACGCTTACAAAAAAACTGCTAACTCCATCATGTCTTTCAAATAAACCAGGAAATAACCTGAGCCATGTATCATCACCATGCATCACCATTTTCCATCCAATCTTAAAGAACTGTGCTGCAACAAGCAAATAAGATGACATCAGTACTAGTTCACACTTCACAAGGAAAAAAAATGATATGGTCTATTTTTTCCGACATTGGTTACTATAACTAACTAACCAACAAGATTGTCATCTAAATAGGCCTGGGTGTTAAAGTTGAAAGCCACATCCAGGAAACCCCCAATTGCTCCAGAAACCATAGCCTGGAATGACAAACAAAAAAATATATAAAATAAGTAGAGGTTGGAAAAAGGAAAGGAAAAGCATGGATCATACCCTAAATAGGAAAGGACACCAACCTTCAATCGAGGCATTGTAACGGTTGGAGCAGCAGCAATTGCATGATATCCAACAGCCATACCATTTGCCAACAATGACTGTGTATATGGCATAGCTTCCATAAAAGCCTTGCTGGGAAGCTGACCCTTCTTGCCAAGCACAAACTCTGCTGGAAGACCATCGATAACCTTCAGAAAAACCATAGACCTCAGCACATAAACAAACAAAACACATAATAACCAAATCATAAGCGCTCAATGAGCCTTGAAGCATGCCTTAGTCCCAGTGAACCCAGAACTCACCTAAACTTTTTCATTACCAAAAAAAAAAAAAATCATAGACCTCAACAAATACAATATTTCAGGAAAGGGTATATACCATTAAGACGAGTCGATCATACAAAGGAGGAATCTCGGATTCTTCCTACACAAGCAACATTATCTAAATCTATCAGTAAAAACAAAACTAAAATCAGAAATGAGAGTTGGATTGCGTCAAAACAATCACTCTATAACAACAATCGTAACAGATCTCCAAGTCACAACAAATACTAACTAACTGAATAAATCGTATTCTCTGATCTGACATCGAGCAAACGTTTATTCGTAACTAACAACTATAGAGAATTTAAATGTCAAAGTCAAACTTAGAGAATTGCATTCACAGGCACAACCTGATATAAGAACCTGAGGCGATCTGGTGACAGAGACGCGTCGCTCTGATTTGCAGCGCCATCGCTGTCGCAGGTTGGTCGTCGGAAATACTCGGAGCCACTAACGATGAAAGAAGAAAGTGAAGTAATGATGAATAAGTGGTAAAAAAAGCTGGTTAAGGAGATGGAATGGAATATTATTATTGTTAGTTACCTGTGACCGATGAGAAGTGGTTTGACGGGGAAGAAGCTGAAAACGAAGATGGAGAGACCGATGAACTGAATCGCAACTGCTACAATGCTGAATAGTGTCAGCTTAGTGCATGAAATTGAAGACGACATTTCATTTATCGTCTTCTCCCTCCCTCGCTTGTAGAATTAGAATCCGAATCCACAACGCGCGCCAGAGCACAACCAAGTGAGATAGGAGAAAGACGGAAAGAGAGAGTGGGAGCAAAATAAATAATACTTCACTGGCGTCTGCCACCACGGGCTATTTTGTCATTTTCATATTCATATATAAAATTAAAATTAATAACACAATAGTTACTGTTTTTTTTTTTTAAGATTTCATTTCTCAAATCACTTTCTCTAATGAGAAAAGGTTAGAGCAAGGAAGGTGTATTATTTGGGAATGCATTTTCTACTCTGATTGAATCACCGGATGATATCTGAATCTTTCAATAAATTTAAGGTTAAATTTTACGGGGATATTAATTTGTTATATTGTTTTAGGAATAGATTTCATAATAGATCATTTATCAATTATAAGAAAAAAAAAATTCATAGTTGACACGATGGTATAAAACCATGCTGTTCACATTTGTTTACAAACATTTTTTATATTTTATAAATTTCCTTAATTTCATTTACGAACATTAAGTCTAAAATTACAAACATATTTTTATATGTTATAAGCTTACCTCAATCACTTTTTAAACTTATTTTAGAATGAATTCAATTTAACATAAATTTATTATTATTATAATGTATTGTATACGTAAGTATTTATATTTATGTAAAAAAGCATTCCTCTCATTATTTTAACTAGAGTTTTTGTTTGGTAGTATGTTTCTGAGATGATAGTAATTGAGAAGTCAGTTTTTTTTATTGATTTTATCATGGTTAAGTTAATGAGGAAAAAGTTTAGGTTATAGAAGCCGGAGATGGGGAGTTTTAAACTAACTTCGATCATCAAATGAACACCAAGTCAAAAATAAGCCTTTGGACTCAAATTCTTTGGATTGATTACACCTGATAAATAAAACTACAGTAAGAAAAATTACTCAGATAATTACAACTAAATACAATAATAACGAGCACACAGAATAACAATTGTACATAATGCACATGATGGTTCTCCACCACTCAATGAACTCCCCGAAAAGCCGATGCCTCAAATTCAAGCTACATGAGGCATATAGTGTAAATTTCATAAAACATCTTTTCCTTTAAAAGGTTATGTTCTCACATCTTTCAGTGCACCTCCTTTTTCAAGCTCACTGACCATATCCTTAAGTGATGGAACCTTCATAGCCAAGGTCCTATATAATCTAGAATATCGTGCTCGAGTTCCGTCTGCAGTCCTTGCCAGGGCAAGCAAGCTTAGAGCCTCAGGTAGTTCGGCAAATACTTGCTTCATTTCCTCCAAGCTCATGTTTTCCAAAATGGACGGCCTTGGGGCAACTCTCACAATCTCACCTCCTTTAGGCTCCTTAACTCGAGCCTCGGATTTAATGATTAGTTCTGAATTTGAGTTTGCTCCACATTTGATTATAAATGGTGAGGTATTACCCGTATTGAATTGAAGGACGTTCCACTGTGCCACTTCAGTTCCAGATCCAGAGCTTGTATCAGTTGATGGCTTGCGAGAATGTGATAGATTTGGAAAGCGGTCATCTTCTTCAGGAATTGACTGCATCATAAAAGAGGGTTTAGGAATCCCAAAACTCAATTAAGGTCAGGCTCAGACCCAGATTCAGATGCCAGAAAAGTGGAGACAGAAGATAAGAGCATTTCAAATTGTTTTTATCCGTCCATTCTTTAGTTTACTTTCTTTCTTTTTTTCCTTTCGGGTACAACATTTATTAAGTATTTACATGGGTTATAATTCCAGTTGGCTTTTATATTAGTTAAAAAGTATAGCAAATAGTCCAATACAGGGAAAAAACGATAAATTTTGAACAAGCATAGAGATGCATTCTAAAAAACATACAACAGAGTAAATAAATGGTAATGTTTAAAAAATAAAAAGACGATAACAGCACCCCCTCTCTCTCCGAAATGACATTATTCCTGTCATTATGATGAGAGATGTGTTTTTTCCCCAAGCAATTTTAGTTAACATTGAGTAAGCCAACAAAGTTCAAAGCATATCAGATTCCTTCACAACTCAGGATACAATTTAGCCATACAGAGCATCAATTTGCTTACCTCAACCATTCTGCAGGCATCCGCAATGTACCGCTGAGCACATGGGTGATCAATTTCAAGAAGCGAAGGCATTTGTTCTGTAAGTTTATCAAGAGAACCGAGCACTGTTCTTTTCTTACTTTTCTCGATGGTGTTCACAGTAGAAAGTCTAGTCACATCCTGTTCAAATTATACCTTGAATTGAGTATTTCTTGTAAGAACACTAAAGTTTCAAAAAACAGATTTCAATAAGAAAAAGAAACCTTGACTTGCTTCAATATTCTATCAAGTGAAATGAGAGATGCTAATCGTGCATCCTCAGCAGCAGTAGAAGGATTTTGAATAGGCGAACCACCATTTTCCAATGTCAGCAAAGCTACATCACTTCTCATTTGTTGTAAAATCTGAAAATAATAAGAAATCAATCCAAGGACATGATAAATAGACATTCATTTCAGAAGAAATTAAACCATCTGCTTCCTTCTTTAATTGCTATTTAAAACTTAATCAACCACTAACATTGCAAAAGTACAAGTCTGACAGATTGCCAGAACATTCATTTAACACTGAAGGCTAAATGGCTAATGTTACTGGAAAATTATCCCTCCTTTAGTAGCCTATTTTGTTGCTCAGTATTTATTAATCAATTTTAACAAATTGAAGTCCAAGACTACATAACTGCACTTTAATTCCTTTGAGTTCAGCAGTCATAAATAATTAGTGTTGTCTATAGTATATACGACAATGAGAAGGAGTAGATGTTCCATTTATATCTTCTTCCTAATTACACAAAGATGGCTCTCTAGAAATGCCGAATAAGACTGGGCAAACAGAAGTAGAATCAACAAAATTATAAACAAATAAGTTTACAATATTTGTTTGGTTCTTTAACTTCCTCTTATCAAAGCAATTTCCAAGTATCATGTGAAAATGTTTCAAAAAATTTTAAAAAAAATGCATAACAATAACATGTTATATTAAAATTTCCCATGAAATCTTTGTATAAATTAGTGCAATGACAAAACCATCAACTCATGACAGAACTCTAGACATGCAAATACAAGTTTATAGTTTACACTATTACATGCATGCTTAAGATATTTGAGAAAGTATCTCCAATTTAGGTAAAATATTTCCTGTTTCAGGGCTGTATAAATAATTAGGTTTTGACTTTGTATCATTTTCCTGATTTCTCAGTTTCATTATTTTCCTAGTTTCCGAATATCAGTATATATAATTAATCACACAGTGGATTACCAGTTACCACAAGAAATTCAGAAATCCCTTGATCTATCTCAAGTGAAACAAAAAGTACCTTTCTTCTTTTGTGATCAACAGATTCTAGGGCTGAACACAACTTGGCCACTTGTGCTGCATCTTCAGCCTCTTCTGTTGCCAAGGTACCAGCAATATCCTGATAAGCCAATGTTAGGAAAACCAACACATAATTTAACACATGTAAAAATTAGTGAAACATGGCATTTCCCTCATTTTTTTTTTTTTGGTTTATGATATGCATTCAAACCACTAAATGCAATCAAGTAAACCACACAAATGTAACTAGCCATAGATGGTAATGAACAACTCACAAATGTAGCAAAGCAATTAGGTGATTTGAAAAATGTATGTAAGGAGTATTTTGGTTATATTCCTAGCTGATATGGGACATCTTAACACACCCCACTCACAGCAAGGATTGGACATTTGAGGCATTAAGCTTCTATTTCTATAAGACTAAGCATTGTGGGTGGCCTAACATCAATACAGAATAGGGTTTGATGCCCTTATTAGAAACGAAGTAATGAACTGAGCCCAACACAACACCAAAGGCTAGCTAAAGGTAAGAGGTTGGCAATATTTCTAGCCAATGTAGGACACCTCAACAATATTATTGCAAAATTGTGTACAGCAGTTTTTTTAGCTAGCACTAAGTTTAGATTGAAAGTTAAGTCTGAGATACAGTTAAAGAAAATAACTGCCAAGAAGAAAATACTTCATCTAAGTAAAGCTTCCAAATTGACAATCTCTTTGCATCCAATAAAAAAACTCCGTTGCAGTAAACATTAGCTAAATATGAAGACAAAGTTAAGAAAAGCACATTATCCAATATTGATGCCAATGTAAGTGAGCAAAGTCTAGCATGTTTATGAATGTGTCAAACACAATGAGCATAACTAGTAAGAGACCATCTCTCTCAATACATAATCCCAAGTTGAACACAGTTTCTTCCAGTAATCAAGAACATCGAATAGCATTCATTTAAAATAATCATTCAAGACAGACAAATTTAATATGAAGTGTACCTTCAAGTGCTGCAGTTGAGAAGTATAGACACGTTTTGAATATTCAAATAAAAGTTGGCCAAGGGCATCAGTTTGGGGAGGCAGAGCACTGCCAAGTCCAGCCATCCAACCATCCATAATTGCAGTTGAAATAAGCTCCAACTGACCAGTTGTCCCCCCCGGTGCATCAATGCCCATAACAGATAGAAAATCAAACTTCTCTGCAAGCCAGGATCTAATTTGGCGCTGCAGCTCTCCTGCTGGAGTATGCACAAAGAGTGCAGCAAGAGCCTTGTTTCCAATTGCAAAAGTTTTTGCTTCCTCGCTAATTTCCCTAAGCTTTCCCCCAGTTACCTGCTGTCTCCAGGTTTCCTACACAGTTTATTTAAAATTATAAAAACAAGGTGGCACCCATACACACTCCATTCCACAAATAGGTACAAAGATGATAATGAGACAGGATCACCAGGAAATAGCAAATTTTTTATGATACTTAAAATTTAAAAGAAAGACATGAGAAACAAATTCCTGCTCAATAGTTTTCTACCACTTCTAACCAGAATTATTAAAGGATAATATCATTACCTCATCAATCCCCCGTATCTTCAACACAACAGATGAAAATTTGGATTTCTTTTCTGGCTTTAGATTCACTTTAAATCCCTGGATTTGCTCATCAAAATATTGCACAGAAGATCTTCCAGGACTGCTTGCTCGGCTGGAACTTCTACTGGGTCCAGTGTTGGCCTTTTCAAGAAAGCATTCAACTGGCAATACCTTCCAATCCAATGTACAAGATTTACTAAATTAGAAGGGGTAAGCCCACCAGATTCAATAGAACATCACTAACACAGGTAAAAGAAGAAGAACTGAAGAAGAAAGATACTCTACCTTAATGGATTGCAACTCTGGGGATCTAGCAAGCAAAGATCTTATATACAAGATTCTAACACGGGAAACAAGCATGGTATCCATTACTCGCTTTGGTTCCATTTTACGAATAAATGAAAAAACAGCATCCCTAATTTCAGCAAGTATTTCATGTTCTCTGGAGGCACCAGCTTTGATCACAGCAGCCAGAACCTGCAACCATTATGAACAATGATTGTAAAATTCTACCCTGCAAGCTGAAGCTATTAGGGTGGCTTGTATTTAACTAACATTGCCTGTCATGCAAGAGCCTCCTGGGCTGGAAGAATGGATACACACAGCCACACCTTACCTTATGCTGAAATTCATATTATTTATTTAGAAGAATAGGAGCACAAAGGAACAAATTATTTCAAAAGCTTAGCAATCAGGAGAAGGCTCATGAATGGTTTTATATCTAACATCCTGAAATGGCTTTATGCTGTATTTGATTTGGTCTAGGCATTTCATAAAGATGCACACCAATTGATAAGTTCCGGACCTCTATGGGTAAGCCTCTTAAGGATTATACCCGCTGGCTCAAATGTCCAGGGCCAACTTAGTGTTAGTTACAGAGAGAGAAAGTATGATATTGAGTCTGTTATATAGGATGAAAAATGTGTGTGAGAGGGGGGGGGGGGGCTAGAGTAAAGTAAACACTGACTTGAAAGGGGCTTTGCCTCTTATTTTCTCTTGTACTGGTGCCTTATTTCAGAAATACAAATTAAAAGGGTTTTAGAGGTCAATAGTTCGTGTATCGACATGATTTACAGCAAAACTTTATTGCATTGTTTGATTCCAGGTACCTACCTCATTTGATATGGGATAAAGTTGTGTTTATGGCCTGTCTTTATGCTCTGCACATGGTTGGTTCCAAGGAAATTGTACTCACAGTTTTCATTTATTTTATTTTCTAGGATGATATTTAATGTCCCACAAGATGCACTTTTCCTCCTCTCTCCTTAGTAATATGTTGCCGCAAATTGACTGATAATGATCAGAAAACTATAACTATTCCAGCTTCCATACATTTTCAAACTGAATAAAGAGCAAACATTGTCTAAGGCCCACATCATGGCAACCAAAGCGGAATTCACAATTTGAACAAGGAAAAACTGAACCCAAATGACTTGATATAAAAATCAAAAGAACAATTTTGCAAATAAACTAAAATATCTACTTTCAATAAACTGAACCCAAAACACTCAAGATCCATACCAGCATCAGAAGTTTGTTTGCACCATCAGAAATGGCAGCAAGTCCTTCATATTGATCAGGATTAAAGTCATTCAGGGCAGCAGTAAGATATTCACCAGCAGGGGTAGTCTTAACTTTCTCAGAACCAGATTTAACTAAAGCAACAGTGCCATCATTCTTATCTGTCATCAAAGATGAAGGAAGAACATCCATAGAACGAGCTCTTGCAGTGGTGCTGGAGTCGTTCCTGTTTGAATACAATGAGAATAAAGCCAATATCCATAAGCTTAAAAACAAAATACAACTGCAAAACATATATAGGACATAAAGTAAAATTATACCTTCCCATATTTTGAGGGTGAACATTAACTGATGCCCTAGATAATGGACTTGATAGCTGAAAATAAATTGAAAATCTTAAAAGGGCAGAAATACCACATTGACAACATAGAAGCATACAATACAAATAATAGTCAAAGTACTTTAGATTCTGCCATCTATCCCTTCTATATTCTAGCATATGTTTCTGATAGCCTGATTGAAGAAAAGAAAGCATACATGATGAAACAATATTTAAGAATCCCTGTAGTTGGAGCCACACAGACAGAAGCTAGTTTATTTTATTTAGAAGTAAGAAATTCTTTGAAATAAAAGTTATATTTCTGCGAGAGAAAACATTTCCAACTACTTTTGTGCACAGTTCTTTTAATGCATGCACAATCCATCAAAACAATGCAAAAGAATTATGATTTAGGAATCACACAGACACATGGATGCCCAATTTATCTTAAATTTAGTATGCATGGTCATCATCACAATATGGCAATATTCAATAGTTGTTGAATTAGTAAAATTAGTATCCTATATAAAGTTACTCAACAACATAAGTGTACAAGACTCAATTATTAGAGTAAATGGAACCCACCAATACATAGATATCTAATCTAAAATTTGACATTTACATACATTTCAAAAGGTATATAATATTTAATGTAAAGTAGTTGAATGAAGTACCAATTAATTTTAAAATTCTATGAAAATTTATAAGCTTGATCTACCTTCTGAACATAGTCCAGTCGTTGATTGATAAAACTCAATATTTATAAAATAGTTATAAAATGGAGCAAGTTAAGACCTATTATTGATGTAAATGGACCCGCACTATTACACACACAACATAATGAATGATAACTCGGGAACAGTAACTCCATTAAAAAATAAAATTTGCCTACCTGAGGTGATTCAGCCAGAGATGCCTTCTCGGTCAATTTATCAAATAATTTCTCATTTTCTACATGCAGCCTCTGCAAAACATTGAATTGAGTTCCTCACCAGAATAAAATGAAACTAATATAAGCATGTACAAATTCAACACATTAGAAGAATTCAAGAAAATAAATATTCAGAACTTATGGCATGGCACATTTTGATACACAGGAACCATATTCAGGGATTACTTATTTAATCTTTTGCAATCTAGAAAGTTCACAAGATGAGCAAACCAGAATTTATGTATTTACCAAAACAAAGAATTGTACATTGGAATTTCTTGGTTGCAGTTTTAGTTTTAGAATTTCCCCTTTTTCACCACATATATTAAGATGGTTGGAAAGGATTTCAACATGAGCAACCCAAGAATAGGGAGTCTCTCTCACTTGACCAATGGGTCATTTGTTTGCTTAATCTATCCTCAATTAAATCAATGGCTATGGAAAAATTAACAAGAAAATTGCAGAAAGAAGTGAAAATCAATAACCACAATCCAATGGGAAACAAGTCAAACAACAACAGGAAGAATATTAAAATCAGACAGAAAACTGTCAGGTATATTAGACCTCAATCAGAGCATCACGTTTCTTGAGTTCCTCTTCCAGTTTCTTGGTTACTACCAATGAATCAATGCTATCGCCTGTTGTCCTGGAATTAGATATAGCTCCAGACACAGTTTCTGGGCCAACATTTGACCCAGTGTTGCTGGATCTAAGGGCTTCATTGAGTTGTATTTCAAGGCTTCCAATTTTAGCCTGTATCAGAGGATAAAAAGAGATTACATACATTATCAAGCAACCACGAACAAAGTTGGTGACATGCATCTACGATCACAGTTGTGATAGAACAAAGCTAAGGTGGCATGCAATGATCTGCAGTGCCATGCCACAAAGATTAAACTTTGGGGAGAGCTGGTCTTTGACAGGAATAATGTGTTATTATGTATACTGCAATGGTGGTTGGTATTATAATCCATATGCTTCGTTTAGTTTATGGTGAGAAGAAACTCCAAATGGGTTGTATCTATTAGGATATGGAAAGAGCTAAGGAACACTGCTCAAACCTCCTAGAAACTGAGACGAAAATAAAAATTGTAAAGGTTTGTTTTTAAATTTTTTATAAAAGATGGGATGGGAAGTTAAGCTTCAAAATGATTTGCATGCAGCTGACTATTTCTGGAACCTAGAATTCACTCCACTATTCAAATCATATCACAATATTGACAAAGATGAATAAGTTAATATGACTTGCTGAATTGCATACAAATGATGATCCTGCTATGTCATTATTTAGAACATTACACGCAACATTATTTTTGTGATAACTTAAATTGCTATCAGGAAACAGCAGCAGAATATAAACTTGTGAGAAAATGAGAAAGGAAAAAATTTCCTGAATGTGCTTGAGTATTTTTTCCACCCACCAGAATGGGATTTATTTATATTCAAGAGTATTACAAAGATAATTAATGCCAAAACAATTTACAAGAGAACAATTAAGATACCACTACTTCCTAAGATGCATTGAACCTAGCTATAACAAGTATCTTGGCTATTTGAAAAAATAAACATTAAAGAAGCTCTTATCTCCAACAAAATTATTAAAGAAAATGAACTTGATAAACCAGTCACGGATTGCCTATTGAACATTTTTATGTAAACTACAAAATATTAACCTGCAAACTTTGGATGGTTGAATCGCGCTGTTGTATCTGTAAATTTTGCTCTTGTTCTAACTGTAACATATGAGAAACTTGATTTCTAAGCTGAGCATTTTGTTCTTTCTCTACCTCATAATTATCGGCCAGCAAAATATGCTCTGACTGCAGAAAATAAAGCAATGATGTTGCTCACTGGCAAGCCTTCTGTTCAAAGCTAACAATCAAGTGTTGTAGTGACAGTGTGAATGTTCAGAAAAAGTGGACATCAGACATATCTTCATCATCTTGTTCAACATGTTTACATCTCTCCAAACAAAGGCACATACAACATCAACTCTTCCAAACAAGAGACAGAAAAGAAAAGAAGTGAAAGAACAGCATCAAATTGAGATAATAAGCAGTCAAATAGTATGTATCTCTAAAATCTAAAGGAACCTCACTTTACACAAAAACTTCACTCTTCACAATGTAGGAACACAGGAACAATAGCAAGAAAACATAGCAAATTTGATATTCTCACACACTGATGAGAGAACAAAAATATTGTTGATTAGCTGTAGTTTGATTTCTATTAGATCCATGCAAACAACTGGATCATTTGACTGAACATTTGCCTCAAATCCATACTAAAAATAGATATCAGAAAATGCTAAAGCCTAGAAGAGACATTATAGAACATTTGATTGAATTTAACCACTTAAGAAAATTACTTAAATGCTGTAAAATCTCTCCTTCTGCTCACTGCAGGTAAAGATCACAGAACTACCTAATGGATTAACACTATTAAAGCATGTCAAGTAGAAAAACAGAATCGTTAACCACTTAGTAATATGTCACTACATATGACAGAAAATTAAGCCCAACTCAATGAACAGCCAAACCTTTAAATCTGTCTGCAACGCAAACGAAACTTTCCATGCCTTCTGTACTTCATTGAAGAGGAGAACACATTGATCATTTGCATCTTTAAGTGCTTGCTTAAGTCTCAGAACGTCTTGTTTCAGATATTGGATTTCTTTTTCCTTCTCATATAACTCTTTGCGTGCATCGTTTGCCTATAAAAACCATCACAACTTAAATCTGGAGGAATATATAGTAAATTCGTAATCTTTAAGTCAGTTGCAATTGTCATCATTTTTTTTGAGATAGAAAACTGCGTAAAATTGAACTTCCTATGAACACGGAAAGATTATATAAGAAAAAATATAGCAAAGTCCAAGCAATTTCTCAGTTACACCACAAAATAATCAATCTCCCATATACAAGTAACTTTGTATTAAACTAGAAAACACTTTGAAATTTGAGTGGAGTAAAAGGAGTAGTTCAATGCCAAAATCAACATTATATCCATAAAATATTTATCATACATAATATGAACGAGTAATATTTTTAACTTGCTTCCCACAAATGGGGTCATGAAAGAACTTACAACATCTCTCCACTTCTTAATTGTATCTCGGTTTCCAAGGCTTAATACAGAATTCCGAGCTCTGGCAGAGAAATTGAGAGACAGTAATGTCTCAGATAAATTTGAAGAATTTGGACACACATTTACAATCATCAGAGTTTTTGAACTCCCACCTAAGACATTAAAGAAAAATGACAATAAAAATGTTAGCATATATCCAAAAGACCAAACAGAAATAATTGAATTCCTAGTGATGTATATATAATCACATTGAGTCAATTTTCAGGACAAAGGAAAAAGTGCAAGAATGACCACATTTATTACTTTTTTATATAAGAAATGCAGGAAAATGTTCGCAGTGTCACCTCGAATTTGTACCTGTGTTTTCTATCCCACATAGGATAAGAAGTTATCCTTTGTTAAATAAAAATCCAAGGTTAAATTAAAATTTTGGTCCCTATTGTTTCCTTTCACTTTCATCCCCACAGTTTTTTCTTTTCAAATCAGTCCTTAGCCTTAAACTTACAAGTGTTTTCAAAATAACCCACATTATTATTTCTTAACTGAGTGTTTCTTTATCAAATAGAAGTTTCTTTATGTGCATTTTTTATCCTGTAAAACAACCTCTACAGATGCTCCATCATTCTAGTAGGAGCTCCAGCAGATACTCTTAACTCTTCTGAGTATGTGCTCTTATGTTCAGCAGGTACACATTTAGATGCTTCATTTTTAAGGTTAATATATCCAGTAGGGATCAAATTGATGTTGTTATAATGGAAAATGGTGGAAGGGACTATTTTGAAAATGTTTATAAGTGTGAGGACAAATATAAAAAAATGTATGTATTAAATTGAAAATGGATGGAAACTGTAGGGGCTAAAGTTTTAATTTAACAGTTTAACCTAATTT
Organism: Amphicarpaea edgeworthii; assembly: GCA_014843725.1. Classification (NCBI taxonomy): domain Eukaryota; kingdom Viridiplantae; phylum Streptophyta; class Magnoliopsida; order Fabales; family Fabaceae; genus Amphicarpaea; species Amphicarpaea edgeworthii. The sequence goes on along the minus strand of CM026324.1, from coordinate 2,133,306 downwards.
ATAACTGACAAACAGAGAAAACAAAAAATGGTAACACCACCAAGAGAATACGTATGCTTCAATACACTTCCAAAATAAACTAGAAAATTAACAGACAATGAAATGAAATCAAAACAAGACAGATGTCACTTGATGTGGAGCAGGTTTGGATTAATTGTAACAACAATCCAATTAGAGAATGAGGAAATACAGCAAAAAGTGGGCAGAGTATCTAAGTATTGATTAGATAATATAATAGCATGCAAAAGTCACACCAAACATGTAAAAACTTACTAGCATTTTAAGAGGCACGAGCAATTTTCTGTTGTCATTTTTTTACAAATAGATGTTACAATGAGCTTATATACAAAAAATGAGAGATGGAATAAAAAATAATACCAAGTGAATCTGCAAATAGTTTCGTTAGCATCGAGTTTTCATAAGGAATAACATCCTTTTTTGATGTCAAAGAAAACAAAACATCTCCCAACCTGTAAAGACATTTTCAAATGCAGCAAGAAGTAAGACAAAGAAAATTCCAACAAATAAATGTTCCACATTCCTGAATCCTCACACTCAATTGGTTAAAAACTTCAATATGAAAAGGAGATAACAAAAAATCAGGTGACAACAGTATAAATTAAATGCACTATTCACGAGTGTTGCCTAACAGCTATAGTCCCATAGGAAACAGAAAGCAGAACTAGCCATAGGAGGCCCAACTATCTCCATATCTGTTCCCCAAGCAAATCAGATATAACAAGAAACCCATTGTCTAACCTAGAACCATTTATACCAGGGAATGGAAACTGACAAACCACCAAAAATCGAGAACAAAGAGAATACCAAAAGAGCATTGGCATTTGACATTAACCCACATGGGTCATGGGTGGACAAAGAACACCTGCTGACTACTAATCCAATAAAACATAAAGTTGACAGTGAAGAAAAATGTAAAGAATTTAAAAAAATATAATCAAATACATACGCTGAAAGTGACTTCATAACATGAAGCATATCCGTGACACGCTCACCACTATCATCTTCTGTTATCAAACATTCACTTCCAGCCAAATCAACCAAAGAGAGCTTGCTATATGAGTTTTCACCGGTGATCAAATTGTTATAAAATATGTGTATTGTAACAACCCTGTACAGCATGTGATAATCTTTCTGAATTAGTGTACACTGTGTAGCATGCAGAAAACATCTACTTACACAACAGATGAGCACAAATATCAAAAAAGTAACAACCTTGATAATCTTCTGAGAGAACATTATCATGGCAGTGATAAATTTGAAGAAACATTAAGACATAATCAAACTAATGGATATTTCTGCTTAATAAGTCCATATTTTTTTCATTTTTCAGTCTTCTATTTTTTCTGCTTCCTATTGTTACTTATTAGTAAAAAAAAATACAATGTGTAAAAAGAAAAATCGAAGTTGAAATAAAAAATGTTTAATACTTATTTTAATCCCCAAGTTATAATTAATTGTCCGATTTGGTCCCCAAATTTTAAAAAAAAATCAATTTGGTCCCTAAATTATTAAAAATGCATCAATTTGGTCCATTTTCACCCAATTTTACTATCTACACCCCACTTTTATTAAATACACTCCTCTAAAAATATAAAAAATGATAGGTATACTTAGTAAAATGGGGGTGTAAATAGCAAAACTTGATAGAAAATGACCAAATTGATACATTTTAAATAATTTAGGGACCTTTTTTTTAAACTTGGGGACCACATTGAACAATTAATTATAACTTGGGAACTAAAATGCGTATTAGGCCAATTAAAAATCTTAGCATATTATATTAAATTGTATCTTAGAGTGCAAACTCTGATTTATGCATTGACATCACCAGCTCCAATGGAGAAAGTATGCTATCAATAGAAATCTATCATACAACATCATCAAACAGCAAATATAAAGCCAATTCACAATATAACCATGCATAATATAGGTAGAGACCATACAAATGAGAAACATTAATCTTTAGTGGATTATTTCCTCGACTCTGGAATGCAGCTTTCAAGACCCTAGAAAAGTCCAGAGGGTTATCAACTTTTTCCTGCAGTAGTTCTATGAAGTATTCAGGTGATCCAAAACACAGTTTAGGCAAGCTTTTCCCAGACTCCAAAAGCAGATCCCTTATCTGTAAGCACAAAAAAAGAAAACCTTAATCCCAAGACAACCTAAACCAGGAAGCAAATTATAGACACACCAGAAAGGGTCACAAGGTAAGTGAAACGAAAAGGAGACCTGTTCGTTATAGAGCTCAAAAACAGTAATGCAGAATGTATATTGAGAAGTAGCAGTTGTGTCCGAGTTGGACAAATCAAACAGCTCCTCAAAACAACGAACATATAAACCCCTATCATAGCTTGATCCTTCCTGAGAACAATGAATGAACATTGCAAATGCAAATTATCAGGCATTACTGAAGAAGTTAAAGAAAAGGCTTAATATTACTTTTGGTCCATTAAATTTCAAAGCTTTTACACTTTAGTACATAACGTTTTAAAAGTTTCATTTTGGTACTTTAAGTTTTAAAAAATTTCATTTTAGTACTTTTTTTAGTTTTCTATTAAAAACATTTATGTTCTGTTACCATTAACATTCTAAAATAATTAATTAAAATAGTGACGATTTAAAATTGCCACTATCTTTATTTTATATTAAAAATTAAATAACTACCCTGAAACTCCACAAGAACCACAATTGACTCCTCCCCACGACAGCACATCACCCTCCTCCATGACAATAGACCTTTTCATTTCCAAGCAATGTGAGAACAAGCAAAAAGAAGGTATCTTGTTGTGCTTGGACAGAGCATAATATGGGTTTGTGGGAGGGGAGGGTGGAGGCGTGCGATGGTGTGGTTGCAAATTTGGGTTCGTGGAAGGGAGTGGCGGCACGCGGTTGTGTGGTTCACTGATCTGGATTTGTGGAGGGGGCAGTGCGCAGTTGTGTGGGGGGTCACTGATCTAAGTTCATGGAACACAATGGCAGCACGCGGTTGTGTTGCTCATAGATCTGGGTTTGTGGAGGTGGGGGGTCGCAGATCTAGGTTCATGGAATGGGAGAGTGGCGGCGTGTGGTTGTGGGTCGCAGATCTAGGTCGTGGGAAGGGAGGTGACGGCACACAATAATGGTGTGATGGGTTGGTTGATGCAAATGGCGATGGAGTCCATGGTTATGGAGGTTTGGCGAAAAGGATGCAGGTTAGGGAAGAAGGTGAAAGAGTTAGGTGGAAAGACATACATTTTTTAATTAAAAATAAATAAAATAAAGATAACGGAACCCAAACGTTTTTAACAGAAAATTGAAAAAAGTACCAAAATGAAACTTTTTAAAACTTAAAGTACCAAAATTAAACTTTTAAAACGTTATGTACCAAAGTATAAAAATTGTGAAACTTAATGTAGCAACAGTGACATTAAGCCTAAAGAAAATGTATAAATAATCAAGTCATTTCAATTTTAAATCAACACTGAATTCTAGAGCCTCATCCAAATATCTATTTCTTTTGAAAGAGTGGATAACAATCAGCACACACACAGTGAAAGACAGAAAGAACAACCATAGTGTGTGTCTTTCCAGAGCGTGTTTGTCCATATGCAAATAGGGAAATATTATATCCATCCAAAGCTGATTGCACCATTGGCTGAACGTCACTGAACAACTCAGCTGCAAACATAAAATAAGAGGTAAGATATTAAAGAGCAAATCAGACCATTAGCAGGGTTTGAAGTTGGAACCGCCTCCCCAGTCACTCCCCCGCCACCCAAAAATATAGTAACATAAGATAGAACCATTTTACCCTGTCCAACATGAGGTCCATAAACTCTGTCAAATTCAAATTCTTTCTTGGAGTTAGACAAGGATTCATCTCCAGTATTTACACGGATGAGGTAATCATCTGGAAATTCAACAACTGAGGGACCTTCATCTTCAAATAATGGCCTAGCACGGCAGAATACCCTTATGTTTCCTGCAAATATTAGAACCATATCTAACACTCAGCAAAAGTGCAAAACATGCATTTGAATATGCTTAAGGATAGGCAGGCCATGTAGTTAACAAGCTTAAGTTCCGGTTAATGTAAATATGTATTAATTACATTACATAATATACAATCAGCATGATTGAGGAACAAAAAACAAAGTCAATAAAAGAAGATAACAATAGTAACGGAACTATATATAGCAATCACCTTTAGATGTCAATAAGTCATTGAACAATTTCTTCTTCTCATTGATCACAGAAGACATTCTTGCCTCAGTTTCAAGGGCAACTTGATCTGGCATTCACAGATGCAGCACAAAATTCAAAATTAAAATTTTAAAATAGAAAACCATCAGCATAATGGCTTAACAAGAAAAGGTATGTTGGTGTAGGTATATTCAAATTTCACATAACTGCAAGTACGTCAAGGAATTAATGCATCTGGATATACATTTGCTACATTTATTATTAATTGTTGCTCAGAACATCAGATTTATAAATGAATAATCTCATGCCTACATGAAACTAAACACATGTCAGATAAAACTGCTACAAGCCAAGTTAGGAATGATTTGAACATGTTAGGAGTTAGATATAAGAGAGGCTTTGATGAATTAATACTTCTTTTTTGCCTCACATATATCGAATACATATCTGATACTGATACAAGATAAAAAAAAAAAAAAACTCTTAAAATGTGAATTTGGGTCTAACTCAACCCTACAAAACCAACTTATAAGGTGACGGTTGTCCCCCACTTATATACTTTAATTTGGCCATATCTCTAGCTAATGTGGGACTAAACCACCCTCAAGGTAGGCAACCCCCAAAGGGGCCACAACTAAGGGGTGTCCGCAATTAAGGCGGTTTTTCCAACAGTCTCCCACACACCAAGACTTCCAACCTGAAGCGTGTAGGTAGCCCACCAATAGATCCAGGATAGGCTTGCATACCATCTTAAAAATGTGGATTTTGGCCTAACTCAATCCTACAAAAACAACTTGTAAGGTGAGGATTTCCCCCACTTATATGCACTATTTTGACCATATCACTAGTCGATATAGGACTAAACCACCACCCTCAAGATTGCACTTAAGGCAACCCCCAAAGAGGCCACAACTAAGGCAAGCTAAGGGGTGTCTACAATTAAGACGGTTTTTCCAACACCTACCTTCATGCCCAAGACTTCCAGCCTGGAGCTACCAAATGCGGGTGGTCCACCAATGGATCTAGGATAGGCTCCGACTGTGGGTTTGGGCTTAACTCAACCCCAAAAGTTAGCTTATAGGGCAAGGGTTGTCTGCCACTTATATATTCTATTTTGCATTATTTCTAGCCGATATGGAACTTGAATTTTTTTCCCCATACACCGCCTCACGCCCAACACGTTTTAAGTTTGGTGCGAGGATAATGTGGTGGATGGTCAGTTAATGGATTTAGGATAAACTCTAATAATACTCCCTTTCACATCCCAGACTTCCAGCCTGGAGCGTGCCAAATGCAGGTGGTCCACCAATGAATCTAGGATAGGCTCTGGTACCATCTTAGAATGTGGATTTGAAATCTAACTCAACCTTATAAAACCGGCTTGTAAGGTGAGGATTGCCCCCACTTATTTAAATGAACTCAGCTTAAATAAGCACTTATTTAAATTTTTTATCCAAATATAGCCTTATATGACCCAATCAACCAAAAGATTTAACAATAAAAATGACAAATAGCAAAACTAGCTGCATATCTAAAGAAGCACAAGTCAAGACAAATTAGTGTTACCTAACTTGTGGGTTTTCTCAGCAAGAACACCAAGATATCGTGTAACTCGGTCAAGTTTTGCATTTGAATATTCTTGAAGTTCACTCGCTTCTTGTCTTAACTGCAGGTAGTCATTTCTAGCAAGCTGTGCAAAATACCTGATGTAATTGTTAACACATGTCTAAAACAAAATTTGCATGATCCACAAAAATCAGCTAGGTTGAGGAACATCTTTTTTACTATTTGAAAATACTCTAACTTGTTTTTATGTATTGTATTGCTTATGGTTTAGTACAAATTTTAAGGAGAAAAAAGTTTGCCTTTGTCTTTGCTTAAGTATGCACAAACTAGGTTGAAACTAATTTTATGAACATATTTGTTTTTTACATTGCTTATCACTCTACATTATTAGACAGGTAATTGTTTTAATTTTAAATAAAAACTTAAATACTTAGTATTTCCAAATGTCTGGGTCCGCCACTGATTGAGAAGATATTTTAACCTCCTGACTCTAAGAAATCCAATGCAGATTTTGAAGACATAAGGCACATAGAACTGATAGAAGCTAGATGTGCGCCTTAATTCAAAACCATGCAATAAACCTAGCAGAAAATGAAAGCAATTGGCATTTTCAAATCTGGAATTTTAATTACCGCTTATTGAACCTAATTGATATATTCAACCAACTGCTGTGAGATATATTACCTTTACCACCCACGACTAGTTCTAAATACTCTGATAGACCATTTCAATAAGGACAGTGAATTCCTTCTTTCCTCACATTCCTCCCTGTATACTCTATCTTAATTAATGCTGACTGAACCTGAAATCTTCAAATCTGGAATCTTAGTTTATGCTGACTGAACTGGATTGATATAGTATTCAATCAACCGCTGTGAGAAACTACCACCTAGAACTATGTTCTAAAACACTCTGATTCGCCAGTTTCTATAATTATCTTGTTGCTCAACACAAGACTAACAGCTTTCAACTGGAAGAGGAAACCGTTAAGGCAACAATAAAAAACGTACACCTGGCTCTCTTCTTCCAAAGGCATTACACACAATGGGACAAATTTCGGAAAATGAGACATTATTATGCAGATAACTCTTCTTTCTTTCGTGAACACAGCTTTTTATTTTTTATTTTTTTATTTTTACTTTCTGAAACATGGAATGAACAAAAAATTGTTCAACGTGTCCACCTTATTATGCTATGTTAGGCAAGCAATTTCCTCAACTGCAAGCTAAATTCTCTTCAGATTCCAAACTAATTCACAGTCAAATCCTCGCCACTAACAGTCACTGAAATTCTCCACACACAAAAACAAAATCCGAAAACGAAGCCTGTAAAACCAAAGCGGGAGCAGAAACTACTAGAAGTACTCTCGCCGAAATAGCTCAACACCAAAAATTCAGTTTAAGCTACCGAATTCTAAAGAATTAGAAGAATGCGATACACGTGGAAATGAAAACGCATTACCTTAACCTTTTCGCTTAATCCTTCAACTTTGGAAGTCACGGAGTGCGGAGGAACCGAGGAGGTGGAATTTCTCCTCACCAACGGCGCAGTAGATTTCTGATCGTTTTGCTCCGGCGACGGAGACGGCGGCGACTTCCACGGCTTGAAGCCGGCGACGTCCCAGCTCCAGCGGTTACCTTGCTCCGCCATTGCGTTGCCGCGAAAACCTCTCAGATTTCCACTCCCTCTCCTTCGAAATCGAAACGGAAGTATGCAACAAAATAATTATAATTAATATTAATACTATTAATATAATTAATATGCTTTTTTAAGTTAAAATAATAATATAAAAAAAGGGAAAAGAAAACACTGACTGAAAGGAAACAGCTTTTTGGTTTGTATCGCCATCATTACAGTACCGTACTGGGCTGTGCTGTAATAATAACAGAGGGAAGAAGCGCGGTGTTTGTTTGGTTTTTTTATTTTTAGAGCACCCACAGACGGCATCGTTTTAGAAAACTGTGTTGTTGTGACGCTGTTATTGGGCTCTTTCGGCCCAGCAAATATTCTTCAAGCTTCTCCACGGTTCGTTGATTGGGCTTCTTGGATTCTAACGGGAAGCCCCGCACTTGCAAGCGTATTAATAATAATAATAATTAATGAAATAAAAAATAATATTAACACAGATGAAAAATATGGAAGCATGTTATGTTCTTCCAAGTTGGGTCAATTGCTTAAATTACGAGAATGTGGAAATAATTTATTACAGGTTACTACAAGGTGTTTCATTTTTTCTTTTTCATTTGTTATCCCTCACTCTCTTCTTTTTAAGACTTGTTTACTTTAAAAAAAAACCGCCTTTAATAAATTATTATTAGATGTGTCGTGATTATTATATTCGGTTGATGTGCAACCCACTGATGAGACAAAGCCAGCTAACTTAACTTTGCCAAAAATACATCCCATGACAATATCATATCATACCTTCATCCCGACATGGCATATATTTTACGCCCAGTATTCGTTTTAATGTCACAAAAATGTCACAGCCTCAATGAAACTTTGCGATAGTATTCACTATAAATGAATCGTCATAAAAGCTATCATAGCAAATTAGTAATATTTGAGAATAAGATGCCATTTTTCGATGACTAACTGGTTAAACATTGTTTGTCATCAAAAGATAATAAAGCTTCTTCTTTCATATTTTTTCAACATTTTGACCTTTTAAAAAATAATTGAAAATACTCTTTTGATTCACTATTTAGCTGGTTGGATCAATATACAAATTAATGATTCATTGCATTAAGTAATTTAAAAATTTAAATCTTGCTTAAATTTGGATTAAAGTATATAAATTTAATACTGGAGTATTAAACTTAAATTTGTAAAAAGTATCACATGCAAGTCTTACTTTTTTTAAACTGAGTTTGATAGCAAATATTTACTTAAACTCATTTTTACTCTAAAACCAAACACACCATGCAGGTGTAGGTGTAGTACTAGTGTATTCTAAATTAAAATCTGTAAATTTAAGTTTGAATTTTTTTTTTTACATATGCTAATTAAATTTGCAAAAGTAACCTAAATTTTGTTTTTATAAAATTCAATTTTTAGATAAAAATATAATATAAAAATGTTTTTTTAAAAAATATAACCGAATATATCACGAAACAAATGTTATTTTTCAAAAAAAAAAATTAAAGCACTACAAACATTTTCCAAAAATCTGAGGTTTCATAATTCAAAGGAGAGCATTAGAAATTTAGAATGAGTTGTGAGTGGATGGATGGTAATGGAAATAGAAATAGCAAACCAGGAGTTAGGTGAAGTACTAGTGCTCTGACACTTTTCACTCTGCAGAAGCAACCGAGGGCCAATGCTATCCAATCCATTGTTCACCAGAATAATGCATCTTATCTGTCATCAGTCTCAGAGTAACTAAACAAAATAGGTTCATCTCACTATCTCAGTTTCTTTTGTTATACGATAAATAAATAAATTTAGTATTTATTTATTTAACAAAATAAATATCCATATTAATATTATTTAATACTGAGATTTAAACCTACAATATTCTTATGAATTTTGGAATATTAATCCAATCCTTATCCTTAGACCATTTTTAGTTGGGGGTGATGGTTTAAGCTAAATTTTTAGATTAAGAATTATTATTCTAATAACCTTTATTATAGAGTTGTTTAAGTTCTTTGTATAATAACTCTAAAGAATCTTTCCACTTTTAAAAAAAATATTTTTTTTAAAAGAAAAAAGAAAATGAAACCCACAAAGATTAAAAATTAACTTAAGAATTCAAATTGAGTTCTACCATAATAACAAATTAAAATACAGGTTCTTAGTAATTAAGTGGAAACCAATAAAAAGAGCTTAAGAATTCAAAATGAATTTTAGCAAATTAAATGCTCTTAGATCATCTTCAGCAATAAAATGCAAAATGAATTCTTAAAGTTATTTTATATGAATCCTACCATGTTATACATCTAAATTTCTTTTAATAGTAGAATTCATTTTAGATTTTCACCTTAAATTCTTGTTTTATGTTAATTATTTATTTCTATATTGTATTAAAGTAGTTAGTTAAAAATTAAAAAATTATTATTTTTTAAAATTGATAGTTATTAAGAATTCTTGTAAAGGGAAGAATTTGAAACACTCTTTATTACGTTTCTAATAAAAACAGTTATTATATAATCAAGTACATCTTGACACAGTGACACTATATATCATATCTCAGTTTGTTTCACATCTCAAGTTATAGTGACAATAACAAGACCAACATCTCGTCGTCTCTCTGGCACCGCTTTGTTCAAACTGCACCACACCAATGTCATTTGACCCATTATTAATTCACCTCTTATCTCATCCATAGGCCAGAGCTAGTGTCAGATACAGTAATTTTTAGTACAATGTTATTTTTTTATTGTTGTGGACTGAAATGTAGGTTGGTATAAATTAATATTAGCGTAAATTAAAAACAATAATTCAAATGAAATACTGGATACATTTATAAATTTGAATGATGCAATGTAATATGAAAAAAAAAAAATCTTATTTCTCTTCTTACATGTCTAGGCACATCAAAAACTGCATCTATAAAGACGCGGCTCTGCTTGTGTACTTTCCTCCTTTTATCACATGCTAGATCTTCTAGTAACTAGTAATAGTGCTTTCTTAGTTGGAGTACAACAATGATGTTAAAAACACATTAAATACTCAAAATCAATTTTAATAATTACTTTTCAAATATCATTATATTTGAAAATCAATTTTTTATAAAAAAAAAAAAGAAAAGAAAAAGAAAATCAATTTTAATATATGTATTCAAATAAAAATCTCATTATTTTAAAATCTTTTTTATTTCAAATAAATTTTATAAATTCAATTGATCTTAAATTAATTCGCAAATGTCCATTCAAATCCATACTAATTTATCATACACATCAAATTATTATTATTAGGTCAAATTACTATGATATCTTTAACTATTTGATAATTTGTAATTAATTAGGTTAAGTTTCTTGAACTCTTTTTTTTTTAATTTAGTCTTTAAAATTGTATTTGTTTTTAATTGAATATTTTGTGTAATTGTGTTACAGAATTAGTTTCTATATTCAACATTATAATTTTGCAGATTTGTACTAAATATTCTTACATCTCTGTAATATTCTCACCTTTTTAGACTGTATTTTCCCTTTTGCATGTCTCCTAAACTCAAAGGATAATCGGTATTTGTTATCTTTCATTTGCTTCTGTAAAAAAATCTCTCCTCTCTCTACCAATTAAACAGATGCAGAATGAAGTAATTAAACGAAGGCGTAAGTGATGGGAAATTTATTGATGAGCTGTGAATTATTTCTTTGAAGGGAAAAAATGATCGATCGAACATGATGATGAGATGGTTAACAAAACTGGTGACGAGAGAACAGAATATCGTTCGTGGGGACGACGAGGTCATGGTTGTTAACTTGCCCTTGCCCACTTGTCTTTCGTGTGACCCAAGATGGCCCCCTATTCCCTAACCCTGTTGCTGTTACTATTCCATTATTCGAATAGTCTTTCGTGTACGGAAAGCCATCTTTCCCGTTAAAAAAGTAAAATATAATATGATGAATGATTTGCTTGTGCCCTGAGCCTGGCTATTCTTTGCTTTTTCCTCAATACAAAAAAGTGTATGCATGTTTGAAAATGGGATAGAAAAATATGTCTAGGTAAAAAATATTTGATCAATCAATCAATATTCTTGCTTTTTTTTTTCTTTTATATGTTTAAATTATATTTTAATACATATAAAACATTATTTTTAACTTTAAATCAAATATATAATTTTCTAATCATATTATTATTATTGATAGATGAGACTATCGTATTTTAATTAAGCTTTTTTTATTCACAAATTCAAATGGGAGACTGTTTAAGTAAATCAAATATGATTACCACTTGTTACCACGGGTACAACAACTTATTTATACCATGCAATTTTACATTAGAAAATAACGTTTGAACATTACATGTGGTTTGAGTTTTATTCAATAACAAAAGAAAAATATCTTAAAAAAGGATTCCATTATTGATTAATTTATACCCTAATTCATTTATTGGTCACACCTCGTAAAGTTGCAACCTTTGGGAGATGAGCAGGGAACAGTGTTTCGCCATAAAAGGGTATACTTTTTCCCACACTTCCACACGCTCTCCCTCTCTCATCCCTTCATTGGTGGCTTTCAGCCCAAAGCTGGAAATATCTAAAGAAGCCAAACCAAACAGCCCCAAAACCAACATTCCTAATATCAACGCCTTCCCCCCCCCAATAAGGAAAGTAAAATCCCACAAGTACATCCACTCACAATTTCATTCCTTCCCTACTCAGCTCAACTCTCAACCCCACCACAGTAGTCACCTACACCAACAGAAGAAAAAAAAAAAAAAAAACCTTCTCCCAGTATCTGCAAGCGAAGCTTTGATTTCATCACAAAAAAAGCTAAATTTAGTTAAACACCTGCATATTAATTAAATTCCTCTGATATATACATGCACCACTCACCCCTTTGCTTTTGCTTTTCATAAGACTACTGCATAAATAGTCAACGACTAGCTTTTTAAGGTGGGTTTCTTCGATTGTATGCTGGTTCATTCTGCGTATTACATGATAGTATAAGATATTAATAACTCACTCGACCCAGTAGTTTAAAGAGGCTAAAGCTGTTAACTTTCTTTTTCTGTGTACATGTTTATCCAAATGAGGACAGATTAAGGTGAAGGGGTAGTGTAGATGGCGAGGGAGAAGATTCAGATTAAGAAGATCGACAACGCCACGGCGAGGCAGGTTACGTTCTCGAAGCGTCGCAGAGGGTTGTTCAAGAAAGCCGAAGAGCTTTCGGTTCTGTGTGATGCTGATGTTGCCCTCATAGTCTTCTCTTCCACTGGGAAGCTCTTTGAGTACTCCAACTTAAGGTCTTTCTCTCTTTCTTTTGTTTCAGGCTATTTATTTGTTTATGTCAGAAAAGGGTTGATGTGGTTTCAGTGGTTGTGTTTTTTTAGATTTTATTTTGAGGTGAAGATAAGATCTATATATATCTTTATGGTTTGCGTAATGAGAATTATTTAAGACAACTTAGTTACACGAAATCATTGTTTTTAAGTTAGTTCTATTGGTATTGATAGTTACTTTTCATTTTTGTTTGGTCAACCAAAACGAACATTGCAATATTAATGTTTTGGAAGCTGAGTTAATGAGAGTTCTGACTTCTAAGATAGTTCATGCTTTCATGGTTGTATATTTAGTGTGTTTGAAATAGATTCGTGGTGAGCGAAAAAACATATTTTTTTCATGTGAAGGTGAAGTAACAAATAGTTGCTTTTACTTTTCATGGTTTTACTTTCACCATGATTTTGTAGGATAGAATCAATTTTGTATGTTTTATCCTGACACACCAGTAATGTGGTTCTATAATTGCTTCTATGACATTTGTGTGCGTTTTGCTTTAAGCACGGTTAGTTACCAACTCGCTACTTTTGTTATATGTTTTCTGTTTACGCGCGGTTTGGAATTTCTCCTTTTGGTTCCTTGTTCTTGTAGTTTTGTAGATTCATTTAGTGTTTGAGACTTTCACGATCGAGTTTTCAGAGGTGGATGAAGAAAGAAAATGAGGACATTGTGTAAACATGGATTGAACTAGATAAACGCTTGCTGTGGTCTATGGAACATGTGTAGCTATATATTACCCTTTTGTGACCTTTTGAGTAAATATTTAGGACTGTGTACATGTTTCTTACTGATTCCAAAGTATATTAATATTCTGCTATGTTGCTTCTTTAATGCACTCATTTGTTTGATACATTACACGTGGTTTGGATTTTATTGGTGTTGAGTTGAGATGGCAAAAGAAAAATTAGTTATCCTATATAATACAACAATTAGTCTGAAAAAGGCACAGAATCAAACGTCATAATTGTGAAAGAAGAGATAAAACGAGTCACTACATCAATTTTATAAAGAAGAATTATATAGTTTGGACAGACCTAGCCCTATCGATCTCGGATGCAATGTACAAAATAATCTGAACCGTTTCAATTTCACATCTGTGTTCTATGCAATTTTGTGAACTATGTATATCAAACTATATCAATTTGTAATTACGTTTCTTATCTGATGGTAGTTCTTTAACTATTATTATTGTAATAGCTAAGTGATATTCATTTGCGTTAATGTGTCTTGTTTGATGTCCTTAGAACGGGACCTAATGTGTATTCTTATATTTTGAGTATGTTGTTCTTGTATGAGTATATGCGTGCTCTAGAAGTACCTTGTTATTTTGATTAATCTTCTCTTCTAAGGTTGAGAATATTGGGAAATAGACGTCCAAAAAGTACATTAAATTAATTTTTATGCATGCATACAAGTATGATGAAGAGTCGTTTAGTTGGTTTGAGTAATGTGTGTATAAATTGTTACCGATTAAGGTCTGTAACTGAATTTGATTCTTATTACCCAAGAAAGACTGATCAATAAGACATTTAATCCTTTCATTTTAGAACACTCACGATTTTGATACAATCATCATCTTTGTTTTAAAAGAAAATAAGTTGAACACTAAGCTTGATTGTTTTCAATTTTTAAAAACAGTTTTCAATTTTTAAAAATTATAAAACTATAAAATTTGTCTGCTTAATTAATTTTTAAAAATATTTTTATTTTAGTTTTTAAAACTTAAAAAAATCAAAGTTTTTATTTGTTTTGTTTTTTTATTTTCTCTTTTCATATAATTTTATATATTTTATTTTCTCTTTTTATAGAGTCCTAAATCTTTTGTTAATAATTTTACACATAAGTCTCACACCTTTCATTTTTTTTTTTTTTCACATACGTTTTATATATTTTTTACATACAAATCTTACATCTTTTAAATTTATTTTTCTCTAGTAGTAAATTTTAAATATCAAACAAATTTTCTCTTTTTAAAAATTATTCTAAAAAATAGTTTTGAAAATAATTTTTCCAAACAAAAATTAAAGAGTCTTTTAAACATGCCCTAATTAATTAAGTTGAGTACTAAAAAAAAAAGGAAGCAACCCATATTTGATTTGTTCTTGTACAACGTCACATGGTAGTTTAGATTTTGAGGCCTGGGAATATTAGCAACCCATAATGGGTTGGGTTGGGTAGGATAGGGACGTGAAAGGAAAACTTTTTCCCTTTGAAAATGATTTGAAATATTGGCCAATACAGCTCATCTTTTCTTTACCTTTTTCCTCCGTAATTCCCGAAATCATGGAGGACACACAAATCACGTGTTGGAGTGACATCATGCGTGATGTCTAGCCTCCTCCACATTTGATGATTTGATTAATTTTTAACTCATGTTTATTTCTACTAACCCCACTTTAATAATAGTCTTTGTTTTTTTTTAGAATAATAATACTCTTTGTTAATTAACTTCAATGTTGTATATTGTATAATGTGACTTTGATACTGTCTGAACTATGAAAATGAAGCATGAAGGAAATACTTGAAAGGCATCATTTGCACTCAAAAAACCTAGCAAGGCTGGAACAACCATCTCTCGAGTTGCAGGTTGGTAGTACTTAATTACATTCGGTATTGAATTACTATAATAAAGAAGTGATATATATTAATTAAAATTTAAGGGCAATCATTAATTAATTTCTTAAATGTTTACTGTGCAGCTAGTTGAAAACAGCAACTGCTCCAGATTGAGCAAGGAAGTTGCCGAAAAGAGCCATCAACTAAGGTATATACAAGTCTCGTGATAATTTGTGTGTTGTTGAAATGTGAAGTTATTATTATAACAATGAAAATAATAAAATAATACAGGCAGCTGAGAGGAGAGGATCTACAAGGCTTAAACATAGAAGAATTGCAACAATTGGAGAAGTCCCTCGAAATTGGATTGGGCCGTGTAATAGAAAAGAAGGTCTTCGATCATTAATTTTGTATTTTCTTTCTGTATAGTGTCCACTAGCATATATAATAATTTGCCTCATGACTTTATATATAATGAAATCTCGTTTGCTTTTCAGGGAGAGAAGATTATGAATGAGATCTCTGATCTCCAAAGAAAGGTTTTCATTATTTGAAGATTAAACAATTCATGAAATCATTAAATTGTCAACCAATTAATGATCTCTACTTCATTCGTTTTAATTAAGTTGATCATTTTCTTTGGTATAAACTAACAACTTCAAACTGATCAACTTGCAGGGGGTACTATTGATGGAAGAGAACGAGCGACTAAAACGTCACGTATGACATTCTTTTCATTTTTCTCTATTTTATTTGAGTGCGTGCATTTATTTTTCTTATGCAAACTTTGTTCCTGAATCTCATGACTTATGCATAATTAATGAAAACATAAAATTAAGATATGAATGTGTTGCACAAAATAAAGGTGGCGGGCATAAGGCATGGTGGTGCCGAATCTGAGAACTTTGTTATGGATGAAGGTCAGTCTTCAGAGTCTGTCACGTACGTTTGCAATTCCACTGGACCCCCACAAGACCTTGAAAGCTCAGATACTTCCCTCAAATTGGGGTGAGTCTTCTTTAATCAGCACAGTTAAACGCTGGATCTTGTACAATTTGTTTAAAATTATAATTATAATAAGTGTTTATAAAATAAATAATTATTCGATAATTAATTATTTTATAAACAGATATAATTTGTTTCTTTAAATAAATTAAAAATAACTTATTTTAAATCAAAGTAATTTAGACAAACATATTAAAAACACATATAATTACTTATTTCATTAAAATAAGTTATTATTTTATCAAATAAATTTAAATAAATCAATCCCTTATTCTACCTTTTGAATAAGAAAAAGGATGATCAAATGTTAGTTAATCACAATACTTCATATAATTCTGATAGTGTAAAATATTGTTTGAGTATTAAAATCTTTTATAATAATGATAATGCAGTGTATGTTATTGTGTGATAGCAAACACGTGGAACATTTATTATTATTGTTATTATTTATTTTTGTAAAATAAGTTGAAAACTGTCTTTTGTGAATTCAGTGAAATTGCTAGTGACTAATATTTGTTTTGCTGAATTAATTACTTGCAGGCTACCATACTCCGGCTGATGAGAAAGTGAGGAAATAAAATTAACTTTCAAGCAAAAATGCGCGAGATTATGGTCTAAATTTCATTTGAGTATGATTATGATTCTAGTATGTGTCGCCATGGTGTGTACTTAGATGGTATATATTAATTAGTAAATAGTAGTAATGACCTATGGGTACTCTAATTTCATTCAGTATTAATTGGTTTTAAGAAAGTAATTAATTCCCTAGTAATTGTTTTTAATTGGATTTTTTTAGCTAGTGTAATACTTGTTTTTCTGCCTTACACGAGTTAAAGTATTATAGGCTCTAGATAATTTTTTGTAAGTATTTATAAGGAGAAAAAACAATAAATTTATTTTCATTAATTAAATTTATTATGTATTTCAGATTTTAGAGATGACAAATAAAATTCTTCAAAAATATTAAAATGCATAAGTTTATTTTTCTTATAAGTGTTTACATAAATAAGATGTTCACTGAATTGTGTGTGAAGTGCAGAAATTTCATGTGTTAAGACTCAAGAATGAGCAAACTCGAGGTTCCTTGATCCTCACGTAAACATGACTTATGTAGACCAGAATGAATACATAGTCTTGGTATTTTCTATTTTCCCCTTAGAACTTTGTATTTAGGAGTATAGGTTTTTGGTTTGGCATGGTGAAATGTTTAGGCTTTTTTTTTTTTTTAAATGTAGGGGAAGACACCGTATGATTTGATGTGATTCAATTTATATATAATATCAAATTAAATTAATTTTTTTTTTTTTTATATTGTTGAACCTGTCACTTATGTTTTTTTTATTATTTTAACTTGATGATTAATTAATAAAATAAAATAGAATTTAATTGTCAATTTATGATTAATTTATAAACTAATATTAATGTAATCATAAATTCATAATAAAATAATAAGGGATCATAAGTTTTTTTAAACTAAAATATAAGATTAAATATGTTTTTATCCTTAGTTTTTTTTAAATCTTACTTTTAATCTCTAAATAAAAAGTTTACTAGTACATTTAGCAAAAGAAATACCCATTTCGGCTCATCGCGACTTTTCATCTTTTTAACACTAATCTCACTTCGGTAACCGCAAAGACAGTGAGTTAATCCTTTCGCCATATTTTCACCATCGTCGACGATCCCTCCTTCCCGACAACAGTGACGAAGTCTGATACTTACCCAACGAAATGCTGGCGTTTTGACGAAAGAAGACCTAACTCGAAGTGGTTCACCATCCTTTGCTGCAAAACCTTTTTTTTTTTTTTTTTTTTTCGCGAACCTTGAAAAATTCTCCATTGAAGTAGCTTGGTGTTGATGATTGAGGCTTAACTGTTTCAAAAAAATTCTGTCTTGTTACCTGACGCCATACTGGAACTATGTAAGCAACTAATATTACCTCCCTTGTTAAATTAAATACGTGGAACATTGAGTGAATCACTGTTTTGTTTGTATTAAAGTAGATAAATTTGAATGGGTAGTGCTGTTTTGAGAAATAAAACTGCGCACAAGGTGTAGAGCAAAGATAACAACACACTTCTCTTTTTGGGTCTGAAAAATGTCAATCTAATTTTTTTGTCCTTTGTAAAACGTTAGAGTAGTATGCATGCAAATAAGGTTAGCCGATGTTGGTTAAGTTGCAGATGACTTGTTTACCCCAGTTAACTCATTAGGAGTAAACAATGAGTTCATATAGTTTAATGAATTTTGTTGTTGTATTGAAGATAAGAATGCGGCTATGTTGATAGATTAACTAGTAATTCTATTTTTTATTCTTATTTTAATTTCTGTATATTTGCAGATTGTTGAAAATGGTGGACAATATCCAAGAAGATTGTATTGATTTGGATTTGGAGGATGAAACGGATTTGGATTATGGTTTTGTTAATGAAACTAATGATGGTGAGAGAACATTGAAGGGATAAGTGATATTGTAGCTGATAATTGTGTTGAGAACATTGATGGAAAAAGTGATACTGCAGCTGTAGGTAATGGTCACATAAAAATATCAGAGTTAACAGCTGAGGATATACGTAGGCGTCAATTTGCATCTGAGTTTGAAGCATGTGAATTTTATCGGATGTATGCCAAAGGTGTTGGACTTGTTACCAGAAAAGATGAGATTCATCGTGATTTTAAGGGCAACATTATCATGCGACAGCTGGGTTGCAATAGACAGGGTCTAAGAAATAAAAGACACTTAATGAGAGTGGACCAAATTAGAGAGCATAGGCCTATAACTCGAACCAACTGTCCAGCCAAGTTTCGAGTACACTTTGATTACAAGACCTCAATTTGGAAGGTTGTTGCCTTGTTGGAATCTCACAACCATGAGCTAACTCCTGCAGTGTACACATTTGGTTTCTTCAAATCGTTCTATGAGTGAGGATTGTGAAGACATGTCATATAATGGGACTGATGTCAGGCCAGAAAGGTGGACGTTCAGAACTTGGTTTTTGCTTGAAGGATCTACATAACAACATAGACAAGCAAAAACAGGTCAAAATACAAGATAATGATGCTTTTGCTGCATTATGTTATCTACAGGCAAAGGCAGATAATGACCCCATGTTATATTGCAAATTTACCACTATAGCTGATGGCAGACTTCAGCATTTGTTTTGGGCGGATGGTGCAAGTCGACTTGACTATGAATGCTTTGGAGATGTTGTTGTGTTTGATACAACTTATATGAAGAATGAGTACAACAAGCCATTGGCTGTTTTTTGTGGGCATAACCATCATGGAGAAACTGTAATATTTGGTTGTGCATTGGTCGCAGATAAGAAGATAGAAACATGTAAGTGTGTTTTAGAAGCTTTTGCTGAAGCTATGTTCAACAAGCACCCTAATGCAGTGGTGACTGATGGTGATGATGAGGTAATGAAAGAGGCTATTAGGGATGCATTTCCAAATGCTTCACACCCTATTAGGGATGTATTTCCAAATGCTTCAGAGTTCATGGCATCTACATCAGAATGCAGTTGAGAATGTAAAACATGATAAATTTCTTGAGGATTTTAAGTTTTTGATTGATTCAAACCTCACCCCAGATGAGTTTGAATCTAGTTGGAAGAAAATTATCGACAAATATGGTGTCGCTAACAACACGTGGGTGAATAAAGTATATATGATGAAAACAATGTGGGTCAGCACTTTCATGTGTCAGTTTTTTTGCTGGGATCAAAACTACTTTGTTGTGTGGAGGCATCAATTCACTCATCAAAAGGTATGTACAATCAAAGGACAGCCTTGTTGAATTTTTGCATAATTTTGAGTTGGCTGTCAAGGAGTACAGGCATAATGAACTAATTTCTGACTTGGAGTCTACTTATTTGGAGCCTGTAATGACCACTGTACTGCATAAAATTGAAGCTGAAGCTTCCAAAATTTTCACTAGGAACAAGTTTAATGAAGTGAAAAATGAGATTGTTATTGAACGTTTGGAATATGACAATAATGTGAGGTTTAAGATAAATAAGTTTTGCAGCCCAAATTTTGAGTATCTAGTTGCCTATGATGAGATTCGTAATATATTTCAATGTGATTGCCATATGTTTGAATGTTGTGGTATTCCTTGTCGTCATGTTTTTTGTGCCATGAAGTATGATCACATGGATGTTATTCCAAGTACTTTAATTTGCAAACAGTGGACAAAATCAGCCAAGATTGATTACATTTCTTCTATTTCATTGAAGCACACTGATAGCCAAAAAATGATGATGTATCGAAAAGGTGCATTGGTTGCTGCTTGTGACAAGCTTTGTAATGCTGCAAAACAGTTAGATGATTTTTTGGAGATTAATGAAGAAATCCATAAGTTTACTGTTAAAATAGAGAAGCAAATGGATCATAGTTGTAAGCAAAGTACTTCTTCAATGGTTATTGGTGATCTCACTGTCACTAAGACCAGAGGTGCACAACATAAACAATGTTCTCACTGCAAAAGAACTGGCCACACAATTAGACATAAACAATGTCCACAATTACTTGCACAGGATGGTTTGTGCAGCATTGACAAAGAGGTGTCATCTTCAGATCATGATAGTGACACAATCTCCCCTTCAAATGTAATCACAGAATATTGGTTCTTGAATTTATTTTTGTAAAAAAATTGATGCTGCTGCAGTTTGTGAATAAATTAAATTATTAAAATATTTGTCTCTCCTTTGGGTTGATGTGTCATTAGACCAGTATACTACTTCCTTTCAGGTTTCTAACCTCAAAGGAAAGGCATGTTAATATTGCCATTTATGTTGTTGTGTGGATTTGATCTGTGTTTAGATTGTTAACTGTTTCTATTTGGATTATGAGCAGATTCCTCATAACAGTGGCACTGGTGCATTGAAAAGAAAACGATTGAATATGAAATCTTTTACCCAAAATGATGTCAAGGATAGTGTATGTATTCATATTTTCCTTAATGCAGTTGTTATATGTTTGTTTAATGATAAGTACTTATTATTTTGTATTTTTATATAGTTGTTGTATAATTTTTAAAAATTTAAACCTCGTACTTGTTCAGTCTGTGATGTTCAGTGGTTCTGCTAATCAACATGCTGTTGCTTCTGGAGATGGTCATAAAGTAATTTTACCTGCTACTTCAGTTGGTTTAACAACCCCAGTTTTGCACCCAACGAATAGGTTGGCCATGTATCCAGGAATCCCCATGTATCCCTCACATCCATGATTTGCAATGTATCCCCACCAAAGTCATTGTTTTGGCATTTATCTATTGGTGTGTATGGTTATTTTAGTTTTATTTTCTTGATTTCTTTTATAGTGCTGCAATAGAATCTAAATTTCATTTTATTATTTTGCTGTTTGCAGGCTTATCAGAAAGGAGCTGAATACAGAAAAGGATCTCTGATACAGTGATAAACATCACCACTTTTGTGCGTTATTCCATCTTAGTCTTGCACGACTATTTGCTGAATTAGATTAGAGATAGACCTGTTGTATGGTTGTCTACAGTACAGTTCATGTGTTTTTGACATTATTGTGAAAAACTATGATATAGTGACATTGTGGTTTGGAGTGACAACAGACAATGATGTGTTATGGGTTAACATGTTTAAGCATTTTTTGATCCTAATGCTATAAGAATATAATTTTTGTTGTTACTTATCCTCCATTAATACTTCCTAAATCTGTATCATATATTCAATGATTGTCATGATCTGTTTTTCACATGCATTACTAGTATCAAGAATTTATTTATGGTTTTCTAAGACAAATGTATTTTCCTAAGTTTATTTGTGAATTGTATACCATTTAAAGGATTCTTCATTCTTGTAGTATATAAGTCAACTCCTCAGATTCAAAAGTGCATTATTTACCTTTCATTTATATTGTGTGCTTTAAATATAAAATATATTTCTTATGGTCTTCTCTATCAAGCTGATGACGTTGAATGCTATTTTCTAATTCATTAAGTACTAGCAAATGATATGGAAGCTTTAAAATTTTTCCTTAAGGAGTTGTTTGAGAAGTGGTGCGTGCTTGAAATTTGTTTCATGTACAAGTTACAGTTTACAACAAAAGAACTAATATTGTGGGCGTGAATTGATTCAATTGTTACGTTGGCACACAGAGAAGAGATGGAAAAAGACTTTTACAGCCTTTTGGTATGCACACAAATGCCCCAATATGCACATACATGATAAATTTGTTAATAAAATCAGTTATAACTAATTGTTAACTAACCTATAACTACCTAATCTGAATTAATGTCAACACCAATGTTCTCTCAGTTTTCTTCATAGTGAACAATTAAAATATTGTTTTATTGAATTTAAAACTAACAGGGATTTCTCATATCAGGATGATATGAGCTATGTATAAGAACTTTTTGATTAACTTAATTGCCTTACACTGAAATATACAAACTCGTTCCATTTTTGTCACATTGTCTTCTATGTATGAAAACAACAAAGTCTGTTACACAATTGAATTCATTGGTCATGCACACTGGCTCTACATTTAGATGATGCCTAACTGCATTAGCTTGCAATAGATTTAGATTTTGTAAGGTGTCTATTATTCAATAGTTATTTACTGTTCCAATTTCATGTTCCTTTATTCTATAGCTATAGTTGGGGCCTGGGGCCTAAAAGGCCGATACTTATACTTATGTGTACCCAAATTCCGCAGCTTGCAATTACATCTTCGATAAAAAAAAATGTTTAGTCATTTTAATATAAATTTACAGTTTATAAAAGAGTTAAATAGATGGATATTTTTATTCTAAAATAAAAACATTTATCAATATGTAAAAAAAAAATCTAAAATAAAAAAAATACTTTTTAAACATTAAAAGATTATGATTTATAATAAAATAAAATAAAACAAAACTATTTTGGGTGACTGGATTTGAAGAGTGAAGACAAGACAGAGTGTTAGTATTGTCATCGGCCAAAAACAAAAAACTGTTAGTATTGTTCTGCTAGGGTTTCCGAAGAACAATTCAATGAAAGTGGCGGCAGTTGATGCTCCGGTATTCCCTCAGGAGCTCATAGTGGAAATTCTGTCATGGGCGCAGGTGAAAGCTCTAATGCGATTCAGGTGCGTTTCTAAATTTTGGAATTCTCTTATCTTCGATCGTACATTCATTAAATTGCACTCTCAAAGGACCTCCAAAAACACCCACATCCTCTTAACCTTTGATCAAGATTCGTCGAACCCCAAGGGTGGTGAAAGCTACACCTCTGTCATTTCCGCACCCTGCTCTATATCGTGCTTACTTAAGAACTCATCATCCACTATTTATAGTGTACTGCATTTACTGGAGAATCCTTCGTACACTACGGATGATGCTCGCCACGGAGACTGCCACACTTTCTTGGGTTCATGCAATGGGTTGGTTTGCTTGCTTGATTGCATTCATGGAGATGAATTTGAAGAATACATTGTCCGATTTTGGAACCCTGCCACTAGGTTCATGTCTGGGGATTCGCCAAGGTTACGGGTTCGATCATGCAACTATGAGTTTGTGAAGTATGCTTTTGGGTATGATGATTTGAGTGACACTTACAAGGTGGTGGTGCTCATTTTCAATATTAATTCACAGAATTGGGAGCTGAAAGTACACAGCATGGGTGAGACTTATTGGAGAAATGTTTTGACTTGTCCTGCTTTTCCCATTTTGCAACAAGTTAATGGACAGTTTGTGAGGGGCACTCTTAACTGGTCAGCGTCGCTTAGTTCTGATTATCAACGGGATACTGTCAGTGTTGACGAGTTAGTAATTTTTTCGTATGACCTGAAGAAGGAGACATTCAGTTATTTGTCAATGCCTGATGGTCTTTCTGAAGTCTCTTTTTATGAACCTTCTCTTTCGGTTTTAAATGGTTGTCTGTGTTTGTGTCTATGTCATGATGATCACATGAGAACCAATTTTGTTATTTGGCATATGAGAGAGTTTGGAGCTGAAAAATCTTGGACTCAGTTGTTGAATGTTAGTTTTGAACATATCCAAGCTCTATATTTTCCACCTAGTCCACTCGTACCTTTGTGCAAGTCTGAAAATGAAGATATCATGTTGCTGGCAGACTTTGGACGTGCAGAATTTGTTCTGGTTGACAAGGAAGATAATAGAGTAGACCGCATTCAAGGCTTCAAGAACAAAAAAGGCTTCAAGAACAAATTATCCTCGTTTAACTCTTTTGAATATGTTCATAGTTTGGTTTTGCCATTTCCAAATCAAGCTACCTGCATCAATGAACAAGACTGAGATTGAATAATTTTTGTGGCTCCTTAGTTTGATTAATTTGTGGAATGATTCTATTGGCTGTTGCTGATAGTCGATTTTATTTCAATTGAATGAGTTTATTTTAATTTATATTTATAATTGTAAGCTACTGCATTATTATCTTCTAAAAAGGAAAAATAACAGAAAACAAGCCAAAATCCACAAATAGTCCTAATTATACACTAATAACAAAAAACAAGCCAAATCCACCTTTTTTTTAATTGAAATGGGATCATTTTCACCTTTTTTCTTAAATTTGCAATTACATCTGATTAGAAGAGAATAATATAGTAAAACAGAATTACTAATTGCAGCCAGTTTAAACTTTTAGCATATAACATAGCTAATAGCTAAAATTTGGGCAAATTTGTTACCTTCCCCGCGTGGTCTGAGAAGTGACATTGATTCTAGCAGTTGCTTAGGGAGTTAGGGTACAATTGAAATAAGATGACTTCTGCTAACATATGTATGTGCAACAATGGCTTCCAAGCCATCTTATTCAGCCTTCACTTTCAAGAGGTGAGAGGTGAGGACCCTTTGCCAGTTCCAACTTAAAAGCCAAATCTCATTCTCAATGCTTTAGAAGTTCTAGCATCAGAAGCTTTGTTGATTTTCCAAGATGCAATTGCCAATATAGAGCCAGATCTGTCTCTAAATATTTTAAGAAATATATGATCATGATAAGATGAAGAATTTATTTAGAAGAAAATTATTTGTTCCTAATACTATTTATTCACTAATTAGTATTTTTTTTTTATCAACAAAAAGATGCACTATATGAGGTACAAGGAGTACCACCATATACACGAAAGCAAAGCCAGGGTTGTACAAAGATTCTGCATGACAGTTGCAAATGAACTAAATGTAACCATTATGCAGAATGAGCTCTTACATGCACAAACCGTGTGCTCTTGATGTTGTTGACACAGACATTAGCATCGTTGAGCCTCCAGAACCACACACCTCTTGTTCAATTTTTGAGCTGTTTGACCTCTGTTCCTCGCCAATCTTCCAAGTGAAGGCCAATACAACAATAGCAGCACAAAAATAATTGAATGAGAAGTCCCAATTGTTATGCATGAAAACACCATATCAAATACTTTCACAGTCAATCATGAGTGACAAACTATCAAGTCTCTTCCCATTTCTCTATTATCACTTGGGAATCCTAAGATATTATAGGTGGTCAAGGTATATCAAAAGATCAAGTAACATGAAACTTGAGGCCAATGCAGAATGCAAACTTTCACAAAAGAGTATAATGCTTTTTCCTTCTTGATTAGATCAAACTTCATTAAGTTCCTCCTTGAAGATTAGCAAATATAAGGGCAAAATAGAAAATATACATTCACCAAGAACAAACAAAACCGAACCAGGGTCACTACTGGATTCTAAAACACTCTGAACATTTGCTGTTATAATTCTTTACCTTAATAAATGGCAAAGAAATGAAAAAAAAAGTTGTCAATATAACAGGAAGTCATGAATATAAGACTTAATGATTACCATATTACTTACAGCAGGCTCAGCTCAACATAGTTTGTTTCTAATTAGGAAATTAGTCACACAATTGACTTCATTGGCCATGCACTACCTCTACATTTGATGATGCCTATCTGCATTAGCTTGCAATGGATTTCACATTACTTTATTCAATAGTTATAGTAGGAAGGCCTAAGAGGCTAAAATGAAAATATAACCTTAAAATGCAATTAGATCTTGCACCACTCGGCGTCGACCGAGCAGTCTGATCGGCAACGTTCAGTCCAACCTACTCACGCTTTTAACCTCTTTGTGCTTTCGCCCTTGAGGGCTTAAGCAACAAAAACTCCCACCTTTTTTTGTTGCCAAATATAAGCAAAAGTCACGCTTGATAAATGGAGACAGAGTAGTATGCTTTTAACCTCTTCCTACTTTCGCACTAAGGTTTGAGGGCTTGTGTACCACTTGCTCCTCGCGCCGACTGAGTAGTTCGATTGACAACATTCGATCCAACCAACTTATGCTTTGGTTTGTGCTCCAACCCACATAATAGCTCCATACTCTATAAACGCTCAAACAATTATGGCGGCGGCTCATCAATACATAATGTCCATCGTAATAAATGTCTAATCAGCTCACTATAACAACCCATTTAATAGTAAAACAGAGCATCTAAACACATCAGAACATTCTTACACACTTATGCTTCATGATTTAGTCTTCTTCAATCATTGAATCATTGGTATGACTTGATTCAGATCCTATCTTAACACTTTTATTTCTTTTAAGATAAAAAAAAAGTTATCAATTTATTCCTTTTAATATTAATATAAACTTGAGTGTTTTTTATTTTTATTTTTATAAGGAGTAAAACTGATTGATATTTTTATTCTTAAATAAAAGCAATGTTTTTTAATCGTTAAAATATTATGATTTACTTCCTTAAAAAAAATTATGATTAGTAAAATAAAATAAAACAGTTTTTGTTGAGACAGTGTTAGTATTGTTCTGTTAGGGTTTCGGAAGAGCAATTGAACGAAAATGGCTACTGCTGATGATCCAGTACTCCCACAGGACCTAATAGTGGAAATTCTGTCATGGGTTCCGGTGAAGGCTCTGACGCAATTCAGATGCGTTTCTAAGATTTGGAATTCTCTCATCTCCAATCGTACATTCGTTAAATTGCACCTTCAAAGGTCCTCCAAAAACACCCACATTCTATTGATTCTATTGACGTTCGACCATGATTCGCCGAGCTTCGAGGACAATGAAAGTCGTATCTCTGTGATTGCCGCATCCTGCTCTATAAGGTGTTTACTCGAGAACCTACCATCCACTATTTATAACATAATGCATTTACTCAAGAATCCTTCATCCAATATTTACAATGTTTGCCATCGGCTCGACCACACTTATTTTTTCTTGGGTGTATGCAATGGGTTGGTTTGTTTGCTTGATTGTTTGTATGAAGATGAATTTGAAGAATACTGGGTTCGATTTTGGAACCCGGCCACTAGGGTCATGTCCAAAGATTCGCCACATTTACGTGTCCATTCAAGCAATTATAAAGTTGGAGACTTTGCTGTGAACTATGCGTTTGGGTATGATGTTTCGAGTGACACTTACAAGGTGGTGGTGATCCTCTACGATATTAAATCACAACATTGGGAGCTGAAAGTTCACAGCTTGGGTGACACTTGTTGGAGAAATGTTCTAACTTATTCTGCTTTTTCCATTTTGCAACAAGTTAATGGACAGTTTGTCAGTGGAACTGTTAACTGGCCTGCACTACGTGGCACATCATCGAGCTCTGATTATCAATGGGAAACTGTCACTATCAATTAGTTGGTCATTTTTTCTTATGATTTGAAGAATGAGACATACAGTTATTTGTCGATGCCTGAAGGTCTTACTGAAGTCCCTCTTGGTGAGCCTTATCTTGGCGTTCTGAATGGTTGCCTATGTATTTCTCATGATCACAGGAGAACCAATCTTGTTCTTTGGCTACTGAGGGACTTTGGAGCTGAACAATCATGGACTCTGTTGCTGAATTTAATCTATGACCATC
Organism: Amphicarpaea edgeworthii; assembly: GCA_014843725.1. Lineage (NCBI taxonomy): Eukaryota > Viridiplantae > Streptophyta > Magnoliopsida > Fabales > Fabaceae > Amphicarpaea > Amphicarpaea edgeworthii. The sequence goes on along the minus strand of CM026324.1, from coordinate 2,105,190 downwards.
TTCAAGTTCGAGATTTTCCACCCTGTCCACTGGTACCTCTGTGCAAGTCTGAAAACGAGGATGTGCTGTTGCTGGCAGACTATGGAGGTGGTGCAGAATTTCTCCTGGTTGACAAGAGAGATAATAGAGCACACCACATTGAAGGTTTCGACATTGGATTATCGTTTTTCTCTGCATTTTTCTCTCATGATTATGTTCAAAGTTTGGTTTTGCCATATTGAAATTAGGTTACCAGCGTATGCTTTGATTAAACTATGTAAGTGGTTTAGAACCTTGCATTTAAGTATGAACAAGATAGAGAGCTTGAACGGACTTTGATGGTTCCTTAGTTTGATTAATTTGTTAAATGATTCTATTGGCTATCGCTCTTAGTTGAATTTCTTTGGATTGTATGAATTTATTTTAATTTATATTTATAGCTGTAAGCTAGTGCAGTATCTTCTAAAAAGGAAATTGATTATCTCCCAAATAATTTATTCTTGGGTTGGTAATACGAAAGTTTTAAACTGGTGCAGAATAAAATCATTTCTCTGTCAATTGTTGAAGAATAAAATCATTTAATTTATTTTTCTCTAGTGTTTTCACTTTAAGATACATAAGCAAGAATTTCTCGGAATTCGGATAACATATGAATCCAAACCAGGCATGTCCATATCCTATGTTTGGAATCAAATCGACAAAAAGTAAACACTTCAGATGCTACTCTTTCTTTGATTTTGATAGAGCTTTCTTCCTCTGTGCAAACATGTAACTATACATGTGAGGGCTACCTGCATAGAATTGTGCAATCCAATGAGAAACAAGGTTAAGAAAAGGAAAGTTAGTGGTGGGAAAGATGTTGAGTTCATGCCTGGAACATAAATTCCCAATACAACAATAGCAGCACAAAAGTAATCGAATGAGAAGTTCCATTTGTTTGGCATCCTTATGCAGTACTTCTCAGATGTCTGAAACAAACAGAGGGTCGTTAACTTGATTAATTAAAAAACATCATATCAAATAGTTTCACTTTCACAGCCAATTATGATCACTTTAGGAATCCCAAGAAATAGCAGGTTATCAAGGCTTCAAAAAGATCAACTAACATGAATGAAACTTGAGGGCAATGCAGAATTTCACAACTGTTAAATATATGATTGATATGTTAGGGATATATGTTAAAAATATGATTGATATGTTAGGGATATGTTTGGATATGCATTATCTATTAGGATCAATTCCTAATCATTTCCATGTGAATTCATTTATTATAATAAACCTCTCTACCATGTGTAGTAGAATATGCTTTTTCCTTCTTGAAGATCAGTAAATATACGGGCAAAAGAGACAATATACGTCCACGATGATCAAACAAAACCAAACCATGGTCACTACAGGATTATAAAAGCACTGGGGCATTTGGTGTACTAATTCTTTACCTTAATGAATGACAATGCAATGTATATTAGACCAATTTCGCTGCTGATGCCCGTTGGATATAGCACTAAAAAGGTGCTATATCTGCTCGAAAAACAGTTGCAGTCAATATAACAGGAAGTCAGGAATATAAGAATTAACGATTACCATATTACATACAGCAGGCTCAACTCAACATTCAAACTTCATACCGGAGCCACAAAAGCCATGATGGGGCAGATCCAAATGCCTCTTTCAAGCCAAAGAAAAAATAGCAAATGATCTGCAATTGTAACACCAATAAGGATCTTTGTTAATAGTTCCCTTCCCTTTTCAATCAATTACTTTGTCATTGAATACAGAGATATGTTTATCATGAGCAAATGAAGGTTTGCTTTGCAATCACCCAACCCATTGCCTTACACCGCAAACCAAAGTTTCTTATAACCATTAAATCAATATATTAACATAACACATTTTATGTAAATGTTTCTAATGGATGCCATCATGAATCTCTATTTCACTATTTTTATTTTTCCTCAGGACTATGATGGATCCCTTGTCCACTACACATATTTGAGAAGGTCAGATACAGAGCATGCAAAAACAGAAGCAAAGGTAGCGACATGAAAAAAGAAGCGATAAAATACAAACACAACAACAAGCAAGCAATCGTGGAAAACTTGCCTCGGTGATAGACCAGCTGATTAATGAGGTAACGAGCACGAGTCTGAGTCTGTCATTAACAGATATATGTAACTTTTCAATAAGAGAATAGGATTGAAAGTTGAACTAATTTACTAAAGGAAGCAAAATAAAAGTTCAAGTTTGTCTTAAACCTCAGGGAAAGTCCACAAGATACCCCAAGCCAGGAACAACCTCGAACCTATCTGTGGCAAGGTTGCTGTTACTGGAGACCGCACCAGCCCTTTGTCATAAGCGTAAGAAAAAGGAGAGGAAGTCCATAAACAAACAGATATTAACATTAATTGATTTGAGACCAAAGATCAAGTTCAGTATACTATTGCCATCAAGTTCTGACATGAATTTTTCTCTGCATTAAATAGACTCAATTAAGAATATCTAGCGGATTTTTTACAAAACAAAAATAACAATACTCAACTGTTATTATTTGATTTGAGAAATTCAAACCATAACAACACTTGGTCTATATACTTAATTCTCATTTTTATCAACCCTAAGTAATGACAATGAGCAAAGGCTTACTTACCTACCAAACCATGAAGAATCTAGCACGCCGCGGAATCCAACGCCACACCAAAAAAAAACCACATGCAATAAAAGTAGAAACTTAAGCTAATTCGCACAATAAACAAACAAACAAAAGGGTATATCTCCACAATTAATAAAAATCAGTTCTTTTTGGACCAGACTACTACCTCTAGCACAGCCGCGGTTTGGGCAAAAAGCAAATGCTTTTCGGCTGCAAGGTATATGTTTTCGTGGCTCGATTCCTTCAGAACAGTATACAGAATCTGGAACCTGTGCAAATCGACAAACTTGAGCAGTTACATTCAGAAACAAAATCGAGAAATTGAGAGTGAGTGTTATGTATATTACTACCATCCAACGAAAAGGGTGAAGTTGTAGGCGGTGAGGTAGAGGCGCCTGAGAAGGGAGATGAAACCCGCCATTGAGGGATGTGAATAATGACAAGTGTGTAAATCAAAGAATGGAAGTGTGTATGTTTCTGGCTTGTTTTTAAGGTTGACTTGGGTAGTTAGCTCAACTTCTCGAACTACATTTTTTGTTTTTGTTTTTGTTTTTGTCAAGTGGTAATATAGGAATTGGGAGCTGTTGTTTCTAGTTGGGCGAACTCGAAATGCAACAAGAATTTAATAGGTCACTCAAACCGGTTTGAAACATCATAAGTCTAACAAAATTACAAAACACATTAAATATAAAATAGGTCACTCAAGCAAAGAAGGGTTGTTTGCCCTCCATACAACTATATTATATAACACACATCACAACACTCTTAAATTTACCAAACTGAAAATTCAGATAACTAGGATAGCCTAGACACACGTTCTTCTGATCCTAAGGGTTCAACAAGATCGTACGATCCCATTAATTCTTCTGCAGCTGCTGCTACATTCTCACTCTTTTTGCCCCATAAAAAGGAGTACAATCCCACTATGATCAAAGCCATGCCCAACAATGTTCCAACTCCCAATGGCTCCCCAAGTAAGATAGCTTCTGAAAAGGCCACAAAAACAAGAACAAGTGGATTAAACATTGGAGGATAAGTAGGTCCTTTTACTCTAATTGTCCACAGTATTATGCAAAACGTAGAAGCCGAGGCCAGTGCTCCCGAATACACTATAGTGACCAATTCTAGATTCCATTCTAATTTCCAAGCAGCTTTACTAGAATCTATGATTGCACCTACTATTGCTGATTGGATTGTTGCCACAACGCATGATAGCATTGTTCCCCAATACCTCAATGGTAAAACTTCAAGCAGCATTACTTGGGCAATAAACCAAGCCGTGTATGAGAAGCAACAACAAACCAAAAAGAAAGTGCCCCTAAGCATGTTAGTTTTCTGAGACGACACAGCAACAAGATAAAACTCCTTCCCTTTGTAAAGACTAGTAACCAATGCTCCCCCAACACACAAAATTGCCCCAACAAACTTAGCTTTACCACCCCATGTTTGCAACCCTAATGTCTCCATTCTAAACACAATAGAGGTGAGAAAGGTGCATATAGGAATCAAGTTGAGGAAGGTAGAAGAGTAAGTGGCTGAAGTGTCTCGTAGACCATAGTAAAACAAGGCTTGAGCCATGGTGATGCCCGTTAGTGCATTAAGAAAGAGCCAAAACCACACTTTCCATTTGAACAGCTGCTTTGTCTGGCCTCTTTCGAAGTAGAGTGCAAAGGGGGCAATACAAATGGCAGCAACAATGTGGCGATAGGCCATGAGTGCAAACACGAAAGTGCCCTCAACCAAAATGACCCTCGATAGTAGTTGCATCCCAGTTGCAAAAACTTGCACCAGTAACATGCTCAATAGAGTATTCCATGATGTGAACAGTTCCTTCAAAGTTCCCATGTTTCTTAATTTGTGTTGTGTCCCTCAGTCTCATTGTCTATATAATTAGAGCAGAAGTGCAAAAGTATTATTATATTAATTAAAGAAACTCCCTGTGTCAACCACGAGTCAATAGTTCTCCTCGTGTGCTGTTGTGGGTTCAAGTTGCAACTAATTGCTGTGGCCTATGTAAAGATATGTTAATGCATTAGATATGTTTATCTTAGTATTCAAGTGCAAGAAAATTCATTTGAGTGATCAATGGAGTGAAACTTCAGAGTTCAGAGCTCCACCCAGTATAAATATTTCCATAAGTATATAGAAAAGGGTAAGAAATGAAAAAAAAAAAAATCTTCATAAACTCATTCAAAATTAATTTTAATTTATGAAAAAATAACTTATTTTATTTTACCTTCTTATTTTCTTTCCAAGTGACTTCAACAACTACTTAGCAAACTTATTTATTAGCTTTTAGTGTTTTTTTTTTTAAAGTAAATTTGGAGTGTGTTTAAATGTTCGGTAAGCAAAATTATTTTAAGAACTTTTAATATTTTTTAAAACGCTACCTCAAATAGCTTTTTTTTAAATGTTAGTTTTTAACTTTTTATATTTTTTTTATCCCTAAAATATTACCATTATTAAATAAAACAAGATTTGATTATTTATTTATTTTTGTTTTCATCATTCCTTCTATAGATTTTTTAATTACACTATTTATTTTAAACATTCTAATATGTGTAATATTTAATTTTCATTATAATTCATGAAACGAAAAAGGATAATTGTTATATTTAAAAGAAATAGAATAATTTTATATATTAGACAAATTATTTTAACTATTATGTTAATTAACATAATAAAAGTACCATGTTTATTTAAGTGTGTTTTTTTGCTTTATTTTAAATTTGATTTAAAATACTTTTAAGTTATACTATAAAATTAATAATAGAATACATTATGGCATGAAAACATGTAATAATTTAAATTAAAAAAGTAATAAAAATAATTTATCAATAGATAAAAATTATAAGAATTTAAAATTTATTAAAAATTTAAATTATAACACTTCAAAATATATTTTTATTCATAAAATAAAATTAAAACTTATATAAAAATATCATCAAAATATATTTTTTTGTCATTTGATATTTTTTAGCTATTTTAATATATAATTTACCAAACACGGTTTAATAAATTAGTTTAAAAAATTTCAACTGATTAGTAGTTAGTTTTTTAACTTTGAGCCAATTTTTTAGCTTCTAATTAACATTTAAATGAGTTTTACCGAAACCATAATCATTTTGTTCCCCAGTATTAAAATGGATAGAACATTTAAGATACATTATTTAGGGGAAAAGAAAACGACATCGACCACTAAAAGTGAAACCCGAGGCCTTGCACCCCATTCTTAGTTTAAGACAATCTTGGATATAGCAAAAAGAAAGCAATTATTGTTTTTTAATTGACAAAAATATCCATTATTGTTAGAAACTCTTACAAGTTAATTCATGAGTTTCAACTTTATTAAGATTTAAAAATAATATTAGGACGAATTGTGATGTCGCTATTGGATTGGATGGTCTTTCTTCTTTAATTGTTCATTTGGTGATAAAGATTAATTAGAATGACAACCTATGCCTGCCCCAATAAGATATTCCAAGAAGGTTTACACAAAGATAGAAAAGAATATATTCGACCGAGTTGTTATTTCCAATTCCAAAATCATACAAAACTTAATGCTTTATGGGTAATGTACTTTTAATGTTTATAAGGTAAGTAACCCATGCTGTCTTTTTTTTTGTTTGTTTAATTTATACAATGAAAACTTCTAAATAACATTAAAAATTGATTTAGTTTAGACCCATTTAAAATATAGTATATTAAAATCATATTTTAATTACTAAATGTAACCTACATTACAATCATTATCAAACAAATTGAATATTAACTACTTTTTTTAATCATAATATTAGTATAAAATAATTCTCTACTTTTTTTAATCATAATATTAGTATGAAATAATTCTCGAAAATAAATAATGATTAATTTTTATTGAAAATTTTAAGTGCACACAATAGAATATTATTCTTTCGAATATTGTTTATTAATTGTATCATACCAACCAGGTAATTGGAATTCCAACCAGTGTTACTCGATTATTAAGGAAGAGTGAATCAATCATAACCTGTTAATCATATCATTATCTCCCATAGACATTAATAGAAGAATCTTACAAGCGAAAATTGGGGCACCAACCAACCACAATGGATCATCAACAGACCTCTCCGATTCTTACACCTCAAGTCATCCCAACAACCCATTATCATTATGGAGCTTAAGTAGTTACATAATTATTTGTTACACTGAAGTCGTAGAAAATCATTCCTTCCGTGATCTTAGATTGGGTTTCAAGCATTCCCTCTTCAGGCTCAGTTCTACCTTAGAGCTCCACAAGAACATTTGACACCCACCGTGAGATCGATTAGTCTCACTCTTGCCCCTTAACATCAACCGAGGGGCTTATTCCAGTATATCATATAATCCTACATTGCTTAGAAGTCGAGGATAAGGAAAATTTATATATAATTTTTTCCCTTAATCCAACGAGACGCCTTTTACAAGGAACTATTATCGTGTACTTAAACAGTCCTTTAAAAATAAAATCATAAAGATTATCAAGTACTAAAACGAACAATACCTTATCAAGGATGACATTGACGATACTTATAGATTTATAATCGAAACATTATTATACTAATAGCATTAGGTGTAGGTAAAAATATACAAATATTGTACTAAAAAAAACTAAATTCTGATTACTTAGTTTGTTCCTTTGCCATTAATTGAATTCAGTCTGTAAACATTTTTTTAAACTATGATATGATTTGATAGTTTAGTACTGTACCACAAACGCGGTAGTGAATTGAGAAGTGATTATGATGTAAAGTATAGCCAACCAAATGGGGACACCAGCTTGCAAAAATTGACTCGTCAACCTCCAGTCTTGAATATATATCACTCCCGAATCCTGATTACGATAACTGATTAATCATCACACTCATATTCACTCCCTAGCTAGTCCTACAATTAATTAGGACCCATTAACGTTGTAGTTTTGTGGACAGGGGAACGATATCATGTCATCAAGATCTTCCACAAACAAAAAGAAAACACAACAACATTCCCCCCACGATTTTTTCTACTAGGATGATCCTCGTCCTTGCATGGCCGAATGGCCGAATGAATAAAATTAAAAGTGACTTCGATCTTCAATCACGATGTTGTGTATTTTATTTTATTATTTGACTCCACTTTTTTGCATTCAATTTGTGTGAGATCACTTATTTACAAGCTGTATATATAATAACCAATATTGTGTGTTTATTTTGGGGTTTTATTGGTTTGAAGTATTTTTGGAGAGTCTGATTGAAAACTCTTTAATATTTAAAGAAAAACAATGTCCCTGGCGTCCGCGGATTCTAAACGAATCCAAGTTTAACGAATAATTTGACATTCTGCAAAAATATGAGGGATTGATTCATATACTAGCTCAAATAAAGCAGGAAAATTCTTATTGTTATCGAGGTTGAATATGGAATTTTCGAGGTTGAATATGGAATTTACAGCATTTCATATAATCTTATAATAGTTTAAAAGTAATGGGTGTTCAGATATCATAACTATTTATTTATGATAAATAAATTAATTAATTTAATTGTGTTACAATATAAAATTAATCTATATCATCAATTTATTATCTTTAAATTTATCTTATAAATTGTTTTTCATTTAGGTTTAGAGTTTAATTATAGTTTTTATAAAGATTAACTTGCAACTAATAAAAAAATATCAAAATTATGTTACTTGTTTAAACTTATGTTTTTTTAGAGGGAAAATTATGTTAATAATGTTGAAAATTATGCCTCATATCTTTAGTATTTTAGGAAATGTTTTTTTTTTTGGTGCAAAATTTTAGGAAATGTTTAAAGTTTATCTTTTAGGAATTTGTTATTTGTTTGGTATTTTAATAATTTGTTATTTGTTTCATATCTTTAGGATATTGTTTATATTTAAAGATATTATGATTTTGCTTAGAATATTATATTAAGATTTATTTATCTTTTAGATTAGGATTTAGGTCTGTAAATAGAGCTTCTTGACGTGAGAAAAAACACCCCAATCTGAAGATATATAGTATGTACCTAGAGAAATGGATCATCCTCCTGGCTTCGATGAAGGAGGAGTCATACAAAAAGGGTTTAAAGTTTTCCTTAAAAACTTGTAGATATAAAAGATTTGCAAGTTTTTCTTAAAAGTTTGATGTATATATATGTCTTAGGTTTAAGACAAGTTTATTCTTCTATAAAAACTTGTAATGACCGTGAATGAGAAATATATGAGAAACTCTTTTATATAATATACCCTCATTCTGCTTCTTCTCCTCATTTTCTATAAATATATCTTTGTTGAGTGCAATACAAAATAATATCTATGATATAAACCCAACAAACAATAAGTTAAGTGTTTAAGACTTTAAGTCAATATATTAATATATTAAAGTTCATAGAAAATTGTGATTTAATGATTAAAATTATTGATGACTAATAACGATAAAAAAATAACAGTAACTAATAGTTATAAAAATTAACAATTGATTACAATAAATATTACATAATAATTGAATTAGTCATCAAAAATTAAAATGTAAAATTTAATTACTAAATTTTTTTTATCGTTGTACAATAACTAAATTATTTTCGGTAGTTAACTATTAATAAATTGAGACTCTTGTGACTGAATTTTTTTGTCATTATCTTTAATAACAATAAATATATTTAATTTTCGATCTTTCAATTATAATTTTCTTGGCATCATTTACTCGTACAATTCAACCAGGATTGGGTTTTGGACGAAGTTTTAGAATGATGTTTTGGACGAAGATATAAACCCAACAAATGATGTTTTGTTATTCCTAAATTGCTATATATTAACTAAATTAAGTTTATCCTCTGAGTGCACTATCTTTCTACTTTAATATTAATAATAAAAGAAAATTAAGTATAATGGATGCACCATGTGTGGCGAGATCCCGGGACCTCTTTTAAAACTTTTTATAATCGGGAAAGTTTTGATGAGTTAATGTGTACTATTTATTCTTTAGTGCGGTACTATTATTTTTTAGACACTTCATTTAATAGTTCATATATATTAGGGCACTATTTATATATATTCTTAACACCAGGTCAATAAAGTACTTATAATAAAAACATGTTAAGTAATACAGTAGTGACTCAATATTGGTTATCTAATGTTATACACAATTAATGTTATGTGAGGATGTGATCATGAATACATCACGGAAAATCAGATACTGACATGGCATTTTCCAAAATTTATTTAAGTCACCTGACATCATGCAGGGTTAAGTATGTTAATGTGGCATACAATAATAGAATAAATATAACCCCCACGGATTTTTTTTTCTTTCTAAAATATATTTTTCCTCTGCAAAATTTTTGCATTTTTTTCTCGATCCAGGTGCATGTATACTTTTTTTAATTTTTCAAACTTTTTACATTGATTATAGGTTGAGAAAAATGATGATATATAGAAGATATAAAATAATTTAATTATAATTCTTTATTTATAATAAATTAATTAATTTTTATAAAATTATTTTAAAAATTATTCAAACTATAAAATATAATTAATGAATGATATAAAATTATTTTATATTACAGACAAATGCTGTTAACCTGTTAAACTCTTGTATGTATAACCAAGGACTTCATCTTTCCCATCTTCGGTGTCTGTTGCTTCCCTCATGAGGACCATGAGTAGAATCAAGACCATCCCCACCTCCCTAAATTAAACCTACTTTTATACTTATTTACACAATTTTTTTTATTTTTTTAAGTTGAGGGACGGGATGTTTTTACATGAATTCCTCCAAAAAAAAAAAAAAAAAAGGTAAAAGATTCCTATTGAATTTATGTTACCAAGTATTAAAAAGCAGTTATGTATAAAACATTAATATTTTTTGGTGGTGTAGTAAGACATTAACATGTAAAGACGCATTTATATTCAATTTATAAATTACTACTAGCTTTAAAAACTTGGCTATGAATGCTTGCCATTACATAAGGTGTCTAAAAGGTGGTGCGTAAATGTTAGAGTTATGGGTGCATGTGATATGATGTTGGTAAAGCGGATATATAGGGCATGCAATTACAGTTTCTGAGTTTCTCGTCCCCAAACAACTGTCAACTGGTCACAATTCACAGCAGTCAGCAGATCTGATCTATGGAGCCATAAATGTGCCAACTTAAAAACATTGTATACAATTCATTACGTTACGTTGACAATTGTGGATATGGATATTCATTCATATATATAAATGAGAGTTATTAATCAATCCAAAGGTTGCATATAGTAAGTGTATGGCCTTATTCCGTTTACATATTTAAATGTTTTATTTAATGAAAAATTCTGTATTTAATTTTTATTATGTGAAAAAAAAATTAACGATAATTATATATCAATAATCATGCTTCAGGAGTAAGGTTAGTTTATTGATTTAGTGAATTAAAAACATATATTATCTTATCTCTGTCTCTTTAAAAAAAAAAAGATTTCGATTCTTAATTGATGTAACGTGTACGTGCATTTTAAGTATAATAATGCTAATGTTATTACTTTACTGAAAGATCTTGACCTCTATTTTTAATGCACAAAATACTGAAACGAGTCAAGCAATGTGTGAAATTAAAGTAAACAGATATACAGTGAAAGAGCGTAGAAAATGAGAGACAGATATATAGCTTGTGACGTAAGTGACAATATTTATAAGTTGTGACACTCAAGTGATAAGAGTTTGGGTTTTTAAACACATGTTAGGAGTTCAATTCCTGATTAGTAAATAAAACAGTTTATGTGAGGAATTTTTTTTTCTCTACTCTACTTCTTTGAGAGATTAACAAATGACTTCCGACGATGAAATACCGTGGTGTCAAAAAATAGAAAAAGAAAGATGTGTTTTATTTTATTATCATGAGATCACATATATTTTTTTTATATCTAATTCAACAATAAGTGAACCTTAAGATAAAATATATGAGGATTTTGTTCCTTACTTTTTTTTTTTTTTTTACATATATGACTTTTTTGCTTTAAAAAAAATTAATAATAAATATTTTTTATTTTCGTGAACATATCAAGTTTAAATTTTAACTGTCTTATTTATATAGATAAACATCATTTAAATATAATATAGACAATTTTAATGTTTGGGACTCATCTAAATTGTTTATGTTCAGAACATTTTAAAAAAATAGTCACTTCATTCAAATATAAATGATTTCAGAGTTGATTTAATTAAATAAAATACTATTTAAATTCCGAGCACTAAATAAAAATATCATTATCCATGAATTATGACATAACAAACAAGACAATCAACACATCAATTTAAGAGTCCAGTTAATTAGGAACTAATTATAATTACTCATTCTTGTTATTATAAAAGATAAATCGGACTTTTTATGGTCTAAGAAACTAGCAATTATTTAGCAACTATATACGTAAATGATAGCCAATAAAAATAATTGATTTTATGCAATCTTTCATTATGTTCAAAATATAATACCTTCCAAATTAGAACTAACAATTTCACAAAATAATTTGATCTATAATATTCAAAAATAAAATTTTAACAATGAAGGAAATACATATTCATATTGAAAATATTATGAAACGAGTTATATTTATAAGCAAAATATAAAGTAAAATATAAATTATATTAATACAAAATAAAAATAAAGTCGTATGAAATTATCAAAGACAAAGACAGGAAGGGGGAAATAAAAATATTGAGAAAAAAAGAAAAAGAAAAGAGTTATATCTTATTTTTGTAAGGACATTTAATTACATAAACTAATGACAAACAACAAAGTAAACTGAAAAATTATAATTTTCTAATTATTTACCTTTATAGAAAAAATAATTGCATATCTCTATTAAAAAAACATATCAAACTTAATAAATGATAAATATTCACAAAATAACAATATTGATAATTTCATACCAAATTTAAAAATTATATTTTTATTAATGACCATTTTCATTATTGTCGTTACCATATAATTATTACGCTCCCACCATCATTCACAGTCATCATCACTATTACCATACCATTGTTGATTGTTGTGCTCCCACCACCACCATCCATCATCACCATTTCTATCATCATTATTATTATCGTCTTTATAACTACCATTAATATTTAATTATTGTTATTATCATAACTATCATTCCATCACCATCACTATCATTATTACATGGTTGTCGTTATTTTCACCACTTTCATTCATTAATTTTTAAATTTTAATGGATTTATTTTTATGTTAAAATTATTTTCATGTGTCCATTTATTTTTAACATTAAATGATTTCATAATGAAATAAGATAAGATAAAAAATTGACTCATTTTATTAATTTTTAATTATTTACAACATTTTTCTAAGTTAGAATGGAAAAAAACTAAAATTAAAATTAAAAACTCAAAATAGAAAATGATTTTAAATTTTAAAAATTTCGAAGAAACCTCCCCCACAGGACCTAAATTATTTTAGAATTTTAATTTGGATTTTCAAAATTTTGTAGTTGTTCTACATCACGCCGAGTCGCCGACGCATATGTTAGTATTAGTATTTTTTATTTGTTTAAAATATTAAAATAACACAGTTGTGTCCCAACAAAGATATATTTCGGTGACCGTATGGAATACGTTGAATTGCAATATGATGGATTGGATTTTTTCGAATCACAATATTTATATATTTAATTTATTGTTATACACTGAATTGTTAACGTTGAATGTTGACTATGGACTCTAGCCATCCAATGGAAAAGTGTAGAGAGTTCGTCTTTTGTTTTATGTTTCATGTCCACATCCAGTAGTGTTTCTCGTGTCCACATCCATTGAAAACTTGGACGATTAATTGCTAGCTTTTTTTTAGAGAAAACAATTTGTTAACATTAGTAATTAATTAAGGCTTTTTGTTCTTATTTTGTTTTAGTGAAATCATTTTGATGTATTATTTTTTACAATTTTGTTTTTATCCATTAAATTTATAATGTTATCTAAATTAATTTTATTAGAGTGAATTTTATAGCGTTTAAAATTTTAAACATTAACAATATCAGTGTTGTTTTAATTTAGATAACGTTATAAATTTTAAAACAATTGATTTTATTAGAATGAATTAAACTTTTAGTCTCTATACTTTTTAAATTTATTTTTTCGCGTCTGAATAAAATTTTGACCTATGAATGTTTTTCAATCTTTAAAAAACAAAAGTTAGTTCTTGACGAAAAGTGTGACCGGTAATCAATTAAAATAATACACTTGTAAAATAAAAAAGGAAACAAAATAATATTTAAAAAAAAAAAACAGATCACATAATTCTCATTCTCAATTAAAAAGAAGAAACAAATGAAGTGATACTATATTTTACTTCTAATGTCAATATACTGATATAAAACCATCAGCCAAAAAATTAAAAAATACTGATATAAAAAATTCTAATGTCAATATGGTATTTATTGCCAATCAATCACCAAATAATTACCCAAATACGTTGAGCATATCTAGAATTTACAAATCAGATCGAGAAATTCTCATAATTAGAGTTAAACGTTATTTCCATAAGAGGAAGACAAGTAATTAGGTTGAGAAAGCAATGCAATGAAAGATGTGTTAGAAAATAGACATGTTTGGATTTAAAGAAAAAAGAAGAATAAGAAAAAATGAGTAAGCGCTAATCATATTTTAATATTGTTTAGTGTTCACAACATAGTAGTGGAATATATGGTTTAATTTGTTTTTTTCTTGTATTTTAATTGACTGTACACCTAAAAACGACGGATTATTAAGATTACTGTTAAAAAGTAGATTTGTTTCTCACTTACTCAGGGATGAGTGATGAGAGGTACTTTACTACTTTTTTCTTAATAAAACCAAAAACATGGTGAATTGTGTTTTGCTTTACAACGTTTGCAGGGAGAAAAAGGAACAGCAACCCTCTCTCCATGTTGGTTCCTATTTGAGTGATTGGTGGAAGTAAAAAGGTAGATTCTCTTCTCTCCGTTGGTGAAGGTAGAAAGAGAGAAAGAGAGAGGACCCAACTCACTCAACCCAATCAACCAAGCAAACAAGTTTTATTTACCTTTGAGGTTGTCGGTGCCCTCATAAAATAAAAACAAATAAAAAAGGTGCGGCTATTGAAGAAGAAGAAAAAAAAAAGGCACTAACTTGCACAGCATTACCATGATTTTGCTAATAGCAAAAACAACAGCAGCAACAACAACGGTCTCATCCACCACTCACTCAACTCAACTGCACGAGCATTCAACACCTGTGACCCCTTCTTCGTGATTCTCACCTTTGTTAACGTAAAAATCCTAACTTTGTTCCCTTTATCAAATTGGGGTCCCCTTGAAAAAGACGCCACCCCTCATCATTATTCAATTCGGTGAACCAGGCCAGGTGTCCATGTGAACTCCTTTACTCCCTTTACTCTCTCTCTCTCTCTCACCCTTCAAGCACAGACACATATCTGCACCTCACAACCCTCCAAACATCATTTAACTATATATAAAAACACGGCCTTTACTCTTACTCTCTTCTCATTCTGATCCTTCTTCTTCTTATACATTAGTTCTTGTTATTCATTCATACTCATACACTTCTGGGGGCAAAAGGGGTCACTTTTCAGATCCGAGGTTGAGCTCCTCCACTCATCATGATGGAGCTCTTTCATTGTAGAGGAACAACACTTGTTACTCTTCCATTGTTGCTTTCAGCACTAGTGTTTTTCTCCACTTTCACACATGCCTTCTCTTCTGCGTTTCCGGTGAGTTGAAGTTTTTTTTTTTTTTTATTAATTTTTTGGTTTTCGAAAGTTTTCCCATTTCTGATTTTGGTTGAACAACAATGTTTTTTTTTTCCTGGATGCTTTTTCTTTCTCAATGGTGCTTTTTTTTTCCTTGAAGTTTTTTTATCTGTCGGTGCCTTTAATCACTGTTCATGGATGTAGATACTGGTGTACTATGTTGCCGTTTTTTTTTTTTTTAGTTATTTGCTTATTGTAAGGTAACACTTTTAGTTGCACACTGAAGTTTATTGTAGAAATTGAAGTTTGATAAAAAAAATTGTGGGGCGGTGGAGAAATTCTTGTGTTGAGGTTTTATTTTAGTATTTTAAGAAGAAATGAGAAGAAGAAAAGATTGAAGTTGTTGTCATTGAGATTTTTCATCTTCGGTGAACGTTTTGGCAGCTTGAAGAAATAAAAACTTTTAATGTACTATTAAATGTATTCAATTGACTTGGTTTGGTTGGTTACGCTTGTGTACCTAATTAAGAGGCTATTAATTACAGATCACCAATTTCAGGACCGCTTTTTTTCGTTCTGGAACGGCGAGTCTGAGGATTTTTAGTCGTTACGTGTTAGAATTTTTTTAGCAAATACAATTACAAAAAGTGAATTATTTATTTGACATGTTACGTGTTAGGATTTAGTACTTGTTTGCACCCCCACACTAATTAAATTTCATAATGCTCAGTTTGGCCTTGTGAGTGGTTTGACATGTATTTTGGCTTTCGGAAAGTTTTTTTCACAATGAATTTGTTAGGAAGGTGGATTTATTGCATTTTATTGTCATGGACATGATGTTTACTTGCTTTGTAAGAGTCCCTTAAGTCCTATGATCTATGGTTTGTTGTGCCACTAGAATGATTATCATATGAGAGATGAACGGTTACAAGAGGGTCTAACCCGGTTGGTTGAGCACTGGTACCGTGTTCAGTGTTCAATTCCAACTGATAAAAAAAAAAAAAGAGATGAACCAGACTCCGGATCATCATGATCTTCATGCTGCCTAGTTCCTAGCTTTTATTTGGTACCTGCACTTGTCTAGTGCCTTATACCTTACAATTAACTGTGTGCAGGAATTAAATCCTGTAAAACCTAGGCACTTACGTCTTCTCAGGAGTGCCGCACAACGCGAAACTGTAAGAATTCATTGAGCAGTGAATACTACATTTCAAGTGACTTTTACTGGCTTGTCTTTAGAAGAGGATGATGTTGATTTTATATTCTGTTATTATCTTCTCCTTGTTTAGCCTACATCACAGCTTTCTGAACTGTGGTCACCTCTGCAAAGCCAAGGATGGAAACCTTATGTTGAATCAAATAAGCCAAGTGAGTGATAGTATTATCATTTACTACTCTATATGGTGTTTTAGCTTTGAGAATACATGACATTTTTGTTATATCTACTGGGAGTACTGGCTCATTTGATCTTTCTGTGACTTACAATTGAATTAAAGCAGGATTACCAGAGAAGTCTGAGGGATATATCCAGGTCTTTCTTGACGGAGGTTTGAACCAACAAAGGATGGGGGTAGGTATATAAAGCCTTTTTAATTAGATCAAAGGTTTCCTCACGTGTATGTGTGATAGATGTATAATTTGAACTCAAGTGTTTGATTATTTTGTGTAGATATGCGATGCAGTCGCTGTTGCAAAGATACTGAATGCTACTCTGGTGATCCCTTACCTTGAATTAAATCCTGTATGGCGAGATTCGAGGTAATTGTTTGTTGACACCATCATTGCATTTGTTTGTCCCGTGGACTGTGTGCAATGTAATATTGAGGTTGCTTGTGTTTTGTTCTGCAGCTCCTTCATGAATATATTTGATGTGGATCATTTCATTGATGCATTGAAGGATGATATTTCAATAGTTAAGGAGCTGCCTGAAGAATTCTCCTGGAGCACACGGGAGTACTATGCCTTGGCTATTCGAGAAACCAGAATCAAGGCTGCACCTGTGCATGCATCAGCCCACTGGTATCTGGAGAATGTTTTGCCTGTCTTACAGAGGTTGGTATCTACCTGAATTTGTTACTTTAAATGATAATGCATGACTTAAAACTTCAGGTTCAATTAGTATAACAATAGTTGATTCAATGATTATGCTGGACTTTGCTGCAGACTATTGTATACTACTTTACTTTGTTTATTTATGAAGATGAGATTGAGTTTAAGGTGTATATTGTGCTGATGCCATCATGGTTTATGAACTAATGTGCAGTTATGGCATTGCTGCAATCTCTCCATTTTCTCACCGACTGAGTTTTGACAACTTGCCTATGGATATTCAACACCTACGCTGTAAAGTCAACTTCCAAGCTTTAACCTTTGTTCCTCATATCAGAACACTTGGAGATGCCCTTATCAGTCGCCTTAGGTATCCTCAAGGCTCAGATGGAGAAATGGACTCCAACTACCTTCAAGAGGTCACTGGTGCAGGTGCTAGGAAAAATGCAGGGAAATTTGTTGTTCTCCACCTCCGATTTGATAAGGTATTTTACTCTTTCTTCATTTGTTGATGATGATCATCTATGTATACAAGGTTGTAATGTTCACATCTTGGTTTATCCTTTTTCTTGTGTGGAACATTGTTACTCTATTAATAGTTAATACATGCATTTATCTGCAAGTTAATAATTTAGGTGCGTAAAATGTTTTATGGCAGGATATGGCAGCCCATTCCGCCTGCGATTTTGGTGGAGGAAAAGCTGAAAAATTGGCCCTTGCAAAGTATAGACAGGTGATTTGGCAGGGGAGGGTTCTTAACTCTCAATTCACCGATGAAGAGTTGAGGGGCCAAGGCCGGTGCCCGATGACTCCTGAAGAGGTTGGATTGTTACTAGCAGCTCTTGGATTTGACAACAGCACTCGTTTATATCTTGCCTCTCACAAGGTAAATCATGTTGCTTGGTTTGACACAGTTAAGAGACTTATTCATCTGAATTAGTGCTTGTATAGTATTTTCTAAAACTTAGGAAAGTGATTATGTTTTCCTTGTTTTTAAGTGAAGTTGGTTGTATTTTTTTAGGTCTATGGTGGAGAAGCAAGGATTTCAACTTTGAGGGAATTATTTCCTCTGATGGAAGACAAGAAGAGCATTGCTTCATCTGAGGAGCGTTCTGAGATAAAGGGAAAAGCTTCTCTATTAGCTGCACTTGACTACTATGTTGGCTTGCATAGTGACATCTTCATCTCTGCTTCCCCAGGAAACATGCACAATGCAATGGTGAGTTTTGCTTGATGCTTCTTTTTAGATGACTCTAATTATAGGTTAAATTGTTAAACAAGTCATTGAACTATTTGAGAATTTTTTGCTCAACCAACTAACCAACCTCTTGGTGGTCCATGTCATCAAATGACATAAATGAATTTGTCATTTGTCATTTTGTTTTACTCAAAAGAAACCTATAGCTAAAACTGTCCAATTCTGTTTACGATAACAAAGCTTCTTGTTTTGGAAATTTCAATAAATATCATCACAATGGTTTTATTTTGATGAATTAATGTTTTGATGATGATGATAGGTTGGACACCGAACTTACTTGAACTTGAAGACCATAAGGCCAAATATGACATTGATGGGTCAGCTTTTCCTGAATAAAACCATAGAGTGGTCAGAGTTTCAGAATGCAGTGGTTGAAGGTCACCAAAGTAGACAAGGGGAACTAAGGCTCAGGAAGCCAAAACAATCAATATATACATATCCAGCTCCTGATTGCATGTGCCAAGCTTAGTGGTGACAACAACTAGTATACTTAGCCTGTGTATTTTATAATAGTTCGGTGTCTTATTATTATTATTTAACATGATATCTCTAGTGAAAAAAAGAAGCATATCCACTCCTATTCTTATGGTGTTTCTTATGATGATGCTCTTGATAAGAGTGCTTGAGAGTTAGTTAGTTGTGTATTGTGTGGGAGATGTATTTATCAGATGATGGCATTCTTAGCAGGAGCCAGCCATGTTTATTATAATTTATAATTTAATAATATGAGAGCCATATTGTAGCGTAGTTTTCATATGAGTGGTGTCACTATTGGTGAAATAAGTGAAATTATTGTACTATTGATTAGTGCTACTATTATGGTCTCAAATTTTATAATTCATAATATATGCAATTGAGTGTTATTATTATTTTTTAACCGGAAAGTAGACATATCCGAGACTAGAAATCTACATTGTGAGATCATTACAGTAATTCATTTAAGTGGGTTGATGTTTATAAAATTAGTTTATAACGTTAGTGTATTATCTTTAAACTATTTTTTTAACCGAAAAATAGACATGTTTGAGACTGAAAAATAATTGTTACTATGAAAACCTTGATTTCGTAATCATTATTCTCTTGTGAAATAATTGCGTAACGCGTGTGTCACACTGTCGGGTCTACAAATTTGGACGTTTCAAAATGGTCGGAACACTTTACGTTAAGGTTTTTATCTTTAGGTGTTTGATTTGGGACAGGTTTTTGCCCGACCTCGATGATAACCAAGTATTGTCTTTTTCTTAATCTTAACTATTCGTTGGTCAATTGAATTTGTCTTTGGCATTCTGCGAATTGGTGAAAACGAAGTAACTTTCACTACTTGTTATTGTCTCCGTAGTTTCATTATTCATTATATGCAAACGATCCAAATTATTTTGTGGATGGAATAATTGTTGTGAAGCCTTATCTAAAGGGAAAGTGTTTCATTTGGTCCCAATTTTTTCCGACTGGATGACTCCAACAATCAAGTTTTTTTTTTTGTTAGCTATTCTTTGATCAGTTCGTTTGTCTTTGGCATTCAGCCAATTACTTGAAGACGAAGCACGGGTAGCTTTCATTTGCTGTGTAAGACCATAAATGAAATTGCAGTTGAAGAAGATTCTTTTTCATTTTTATCTGGTTTTCACAATTAAATGTAAAGTAAAATATATTTTCCTACAAAATTTATATATTCAAAATTATTTATTTATTGTAAGTCTTAGTTACACAAAATAAACGTTTATCTTTGCATTGCACATACTAAAATACTAAAGCTACATACTTACACTGTAGTATATTCTTCTGAATATTTGTAATTATCCTTGTGTTTATTACCGTTAATATAAATACATGCTTCTCTTATGTCGTTCAAACATACTGAACTCATCGCATATTTCTCTTTTCAATCTTTGTCAACATATATCTTTATTCAAAAAGTATAAAAATAAAAAAGCAATATTCCATTCAACATTTAATTTTTAAATTATAAAAACTGTTAATAAACAATAATTTATAACACTCATTCTCCTAATTCATGTCATATAGATATAATTAAAGAAATTGTACAAAATATTTTTATATCATGATTCAATCATAATTCATCATGTATAAATTTGTTGATTTTTAGTTTTTTTTATATAATAACTATCTTAAAAATCATATTAAAATTGATTCTAATTGATTGACAATGTAAAATAATTAAGTGATTGAATTTTCTAGTTTTTAAATTTAATTGTATTTGTTTTTTGTTACAATAGATTAGAAAAGAAGAGAAAAAAAGGATTAACTAAGGAAATGCTACATCCTCTCATCTACTAGAAGCAAATGAGCCATGCTGGAAAGAGCATCATCATTAAGCAAACACAAATAACTTAATGGTGGTAAGTAATAGTGCTCCCATCCACATAATTTAATGGTGGTCTTATACAAGATACCTGTATAGCACTCCTATTAGCACCGTTGGAATGTACCATAGGCACATGAAAAATGCAATGCAATCGCGGTGGCATTTTTAGAAATTCCCTCAATGATGCGTTTATTTCTAGCACGCTTGGTGACCCACATGGTCAGTTGGTCACGGGAATAACAAATTTAGAAAGAGTTTTCCATCCAATCGGCAGCTTTCATTCACTTCAAAATTGAGCGTTCAAAGTTATGCTATAATTGAAAAATAAATTATAAAAAATTGTTAGCGATGCTCATATTGACAATCTCTTTGAATCACTTTTTGTGATTGATTAAAATTTAATCAAAATTATCAATTTGGTTAGATTTCATATATTATATATTATGTTAAAATATTCTTTTTTGATTTATGTAGAAAGTATTAGAGAGAGAAAAAGTGTCGTTAACACTCCTTTAAACTATATCTGTGCAGAATAATTGACACTTGTTTACATACAAGGTTGTGTTTATAATCCATTGCTTGTGATGTTCTTTAAAAATGATGAAGTGTCGATCCCAATTTTACAATAATTATTCATTCGTGGATTATCTTCTAGTAAAATAAAAATCCATAGTAAACAACTTGACAGTATAATCGAATCATTGAAGAAAGCCCTTTTCCATATATTGCTCGAGTCCTTTGTAAACGGGTGTGTGATACATGAAGCGATAATATATACAATAATACTTATACAACTTCCTACCCAGGGGTGGGAAACTGATTCAAAGCAGTGTGTACTACTGGACTTGGAACATTGAGCTTTCAAACAACTGCTAAGGGTGTGTTTGAAAAACCGTTAGAATGTACAAAAGTAGAAACAAGTGTGGTGTTGGATTGGAGTTACATTGGACATAACTTCAATACAAACACGCACTAATTAGTTAATAACTACTTTTCATTTCCATCAGGAGGAGTCTTTGGAGATTCTTGTCCACCCTGCTGCAATGCAGCCATTTCCTTTGCCTCTCGAGATGTCACATTGTCAATCTCCTCATCAATGGGAAGTGTCCTCTTTGATCCCTCCAATGCAACACCTAGTACTATATTCTCTTCAAGAACATTCCTGGATGCATGAGGTTGTTGTGCAGCAGGTTTCTTTTCCCCTTGCTGTTTTGTTGATATATTCGTATTAATCCCACCAGTTTTGTCAGCATTGTTAGCTGATGACACCACATTGTCAGAGTCAATATTTGGCTTTATGTTTTTAGTGGTCTGACCCTTGGATTGTTTGACATCTATGTCCTTCTGGGCTGAATTATCTACTACAGAACCAGTTACTTTGGATTTAGAAGAAGATTCTGGCACCTCCATGTTCTCCTTGTTTGAATCTGATTTCAGCGGCTTGTTTTCAGCCGCTTCAGGATCAGGTTTGGGTGTCACAACTGTCTTAGAGTTTCCATTTGCATCAGAGTTAGGTGCCACAACTTTGGTTTCCCCCTCATTGTAGTCTTGGGTTCCTCTAGTCATGTTGTCTGTCTTGGAGTCAACTTTGGTTCGCGTAGCTGTCTTGTTGTCTTGATCAACGGCTGGCCGTGATGGTCGACTTTTCTTATCATCTCCATTGATCTTGTAAGATGGTTCAATCACTAATAATGGACGGTTAGGTACTGTCCCTGCACCACGACCAAATATCGAATCTGCAAATGGTATGTTCTCCAAGTCAGCATCACTGTATATTTTCTGCAGGGTACGGACCGGTGTGGCTAGTCGGGCTCGGTGATGGCCGATAACTCTAAGAAGATCCAACAGTATAGCTTCCTATTTTTCAAAATTCAATGGATGAAAAATCAGCTAAATCCTTGAACAATAATACTAAATAGAAAGAAATCCTATAGTTTATGAGATGCTTATCTCACATGGCAGATATTCTAGATAAATATGGAAGTTTTCTTACCTTAACACACAGATATTCTTCAAAATGTGAGGTCTTAACAAAACAAGACACCAGAATCTGTGAAAATCATAGAAAAAATGTAATAAATATATAATACTACTAGATCTTACATAGTTAAACATGGACAATAGTCTGGTTTTATCATGATTGATGAAAGTTCCAATATCTTAAACGTATGCATGGAAATCTAATTGAACATGATAGATGCACATGTAATAAGAGGAAGAAAGCCAAGTTTTCATGGAGAAACTGATTGCGGCTCTCTTATCATTTATCAAATAACTGAATCATAATGAAGTCCGCGAGTAGTGCTTAAAGCATGAATCATGACTATAGAAAGCACTCGAAGTTAGATCACAGATTACAAAAAGACATATGATTTTGTCCGACTGGAACTGAGAGTTAAGTTGATCTATGGAAAACAAAGTACAGAATGAATTCTTCGTCGATAAATTGTTTATGACACAATGATGTACTGTAGCTAACTATTTAAGAAAGAGGAATAAAGAATAAAAAAATATATAAGATTCCTTTCGATTAGCATAGAATCATTGGTTTGCAAGATTAACTACTTCATACTAACCAAAAGAGCCTGATTTTCAGGATCTATGTTGTCCAAAAACACTCTCCTGTGCAACCTCTGCTGCTCAACTTGAGGATTTTTGGCTAAAACTTTCCTCATGTCAGCAACAATGTTCTGCAGAAGCGTAAAACCATTTGTCACATCACAGGAAAAATTATCATTAGATGCTCAATATTGGTGAAAAACAATTAACTACAAACAATAAAACTGTTTCGTACATTAATTTTATTTACATCCAAATGACTAATTGCTAGATGGGTTTTGATTCGCCAATGTGTTTTTTGAGTAAGGTTCCGCACAACATTCACTGTAAATTTGTGGTTTGGAATGTGAACAGCTTCACGATCTTCACCTCTAATAATTGTTGGTGACCACCAGCCAACATGCTGCATAGCATCAAAAGAATGACTCAAGAGTATCAAGCACTACACCATACATGTAATTCCCACATTCAAAAGTTAAAAGGTGCAGTTTAACACACCTCAACAGTACCAGAAACCTCATATCCTTCAATCTTTGTTTGAATCCATTCATTAACCACAAAAGGCCGAGTTGCATGAATCATCACACTCGAAAGAAAGTTTGTAAATATCTGAACAGGTAACATTTAACGTCAACAAGTGCCACAATAACATTCTGGCACTAAAATACAAGGGGGGGATTGTGATGATAAGAAGCAATGATAAATTCCACACCTCACGACCAGCAAGGGTCAACAAAACTGTCCCAAGACCTCCTGCAGTGACCCATTTCTGAGTAGAGAAGCCCAGCAATTCCATGAACAGAGAAAAGGCAGCAATCCATACCGCAGAATAAACAGCTTTACCAGCAAATTGGAACCCCATCTAACAAAAACAGACAATTTACTATGTCATTGACATTGAACTGCAGCTAATAACCAAGCAATACACCAAAATCCAGATTTTTATAATTATTATCTTCAAATGGCATTGCAGTTGCCAAGCTATAATGAATTGTCTTCCATAAATGATATATCATCTAAATACATACACACCCATAACGAATTGTTTTAGCCTATGTACATAGCAAAAGATATAGTCATCATATATTCAAGTGTTCTCAATTCTACATGTTCTTCTGCAGATAGAAGTTAATTAAGTTCACTGGCTAATTGATTGAGAAATCAAGTTTCGATAGAGTCATAATAATAGCAATTAAATTTATGACAGCCAACAGATAATAAAATAAATGGAATTGAAAATATATTTATCATGTTTAAACTTCACACAACTAAAATCTCAGCAGTCTATACAAAAAGAAAAGATACAGACATTTCTCGCCTCACTTGCATCAGTACTCTCTGCTAAGAATTTCTGACCTTGCTGAATTACACTGCACAAGGGTATTTCACAATTAGTTTATGGAAGAAAGACTTAATAAGCATTGTAAGTTTGAACCCAAAATCAGTCTGAAGTACTCAAACTGACTACAATGAATCATCGATGATAATCTTGAAAGAATTATAGTTGAATGCTGATAAAAAAAAAGAATTATAGTTTAATGGTTCCATCATAAAGCAAATAAAAAGCCGTGAGACAATAAATTTGTAAGGTATCACAATTTGTCAGAACAAGAGAAAATCAGACAATTTCTCTCTTAAAAGAGGAAGAAAAACCCAAAGAACTTAAATGCTTAGGTGACCAAAATATTCATCAATTTCAAGAGATCAAAGGAAGACAAGGAAATACACACACCTTGATAAACAATAGGCGAAGGCCAGTACTGTTGACAATGATTTTACAAAATTCAAAAGCCGTTCCTTAACAACCTGGCTAGTTTCTGAAGGTAGAATTAATGGCTCCAATGCTCTGCAATTAGTTAACAATTCAGTACATGAAGAATAGACACAACAGAGAAAGATATAACGTATTCAGAATCTGAAAAGTTATTGTCATAACAAAGAAACCTGCATATAAGTATTGCTCCAGTCCATAACAGTAATGGCCGAAGGTAAGAAGTTACTATATAGTGAGTGGTACTTTTCTTCCAACTACTATCACTCCTCTGCAATATTAGACTTAGGTATTAATTACATTGAATCGGTTAATACAAGGATGAAAAATAGAATAACTGCAATATAACCTGAAAAAGTAATTTCCTTGTCTGAAAGAATAATGGACCAACACCCCATACTGCA
The DNA here is from genome assembly GCA_014843725.1 of Amphicarpaea edgeworthii. Taxonomy (NCBI): domain Eukaryota; kingdom Viridiplantae; phylum Streptophyta; class Magnoliopsida; order Fabales; family Fabaceae; genus Amphicarpaea; species Amphicarpaea edgeworthii. The sequence continues at coordinate 2,079,478 of CM026324.1, read as the reverse complement.
AAAATGATAACGCCAACAGCAGGAATCAACTTTACTATGATAGGACTATTCTGTAACACATTACAAGACCTGCATAAAAACACATATGTGTATACTTTAGAATACATGGAAATATCCAATAGTATCCTTTCTTATTATCACTTAGGAATTAGAATTGGTCACCATATTTCCTTATCATATCATGATTTATTTCCTTAATTAGTTAGTATTATGATTAGTATAAATAAGAGTTAGTGTTCTCGGTTTTATGAATACACAAACACATCAATACATTGTATGACGTATTAGTTAATATCAATTAGTATTTCATTCTCTTTTATCTCTCTTCCTCCTATATCTAAAACACTGTAATTTTAACATATACAAACAAACAAAAAACAAGTAGATTGCTTAAATTTATACATTTAATGGCAGTAAAAATGCGAAAATTACCTAGCCAACACTGTAGCAGCTACCTTAACAGCAGGAAGCTCATTTGGTTGACCTGACACTAAAAAACAATGACACTTAAAAGAGCGGGATTTGCAAGATAATGCATGTGTTGGCCTGTTTATATGACGAAGTTGTTGAAAATCCCTGCATTCTTGTCTCATGAACTGCAATAAAAGATTGTCTTACAGTATATTCTAACAAAAAGAAATTGAATGTGCCTTAACATTCAATCAGGTTATCCTTAATACTATAAACTAAACATTCAATCATTAATAAATCCAGGCACAAAAAGGAACACCTTAACATTGTTGCTTGTCAATATTGCAGAAACTGGTAGAATGCAAATGAGTAAGAGCCAGATTAGATAAGCTTCTCAACAAACACTAATAAGAGAGGAAAATAAAATGTTTCAAGGAGGAAAATAAATCAAACTTCTCATAGTTCATAAGCATCTATAAATTTAAAAAAGCTTGATATTCTTATCTTAGAAAAGCCTTAACAACAAGGCTTTATAATTGAGAAGCTAATCCAAACCAGACCTATGTCATTTATTGAAGTAAAAAGAAAACCTAGGATTCTAAGCTATACAAAAAACCATTTGCTGTTAAGCTTATTATAGATCAACAACAAAAGCCTTGTCCCACTGCATGAGGTCAGCTACGTGGATCACACAATCCCATTGGGCTCAGTGAAAGACCAAAATCTTTAGAGATATTCACCATAAAATCCCCTTCCCCTTTTCGTAGGACTAAAACCATGCAATCTACTTTCCTCACTGGTGCTTCAATGGTCTTTATATGTGTTCAAATCACCTTAAAAACGATTTTTTGTCTTCATTTCCTCAATTGGTGTCACACCAATACCTCATCAGGTACAATCATTTCATATGATGTCCTTTCTTGTGTGGTTACACACACCCATCTTAAGATTCTCATTTCTACTACTCTCAGTCTCACCTTTTTCTCTTATTATAGATCAAACTAAATAAATAAAAAAATCCCAAGACAAAAACATGATAAAACACAAGGAATTGCGTAGAACCAAAACTCAACAATATTAATAAGTCCATAATACAAAAAATAAAAAAAGACACGGCGCTGTATCATGCTAAAGTTATACAACTATACCATGAAAATATTTTGGCACACCAATTACACAATGAGTTAGCAGCAAGCAATAGGACAAGATCACTACTTTTAAGAACATACCCAAATAGGATATGAAGGACCTGCACTAAATAAATGTAACTTGCCACGTCCTGTTGCCCTCTGTAAATCATAAAGTGATATGAAGGTGAGATGAAAACAGATGCAAAATAATGAACTTTGCACAAAAAAACAGAATTATAGAGAATTTCTGTACCGAGTGTTTATTGCAGTCCAGGTTCCTGCAAAGTCCCAATCCATGGGACAACTGCAGGGAACCAGGAAGAGCCATTATTGTATCAAAACAGATATCCAAGAAGGTCTCACTAGTAGCTGCTGAATGTATAAATATAGTATTTCAGGCTTTTTACACAATTCAACACGTTCTTCGCAGATCAAGTGCTGCTGATAGACTTTGATAATCTTTCAACTCAGATACCTGCAGTTAAACTGATATTAATTATATGACCACCAAAAGGTTAAGGTCTTAAGGATACCAAATATGTACATATTTCTGAGCCTAAATTCCAGTGAAGCTCTAGAATGACTGAAACTAGCTCTTGATGGAAGGCATAATAAAACATAAAATAAGAGACATACATCTATTATTATTTCTAGCATCCAGGGAGGAGGTTTACGTGTACAAGTTTTGGACCAATTAAAATCGCTCCCCTTGCACCATTATCTCTAAGTGTGTTTGGGTAAGCATTGGCAAAATTGATTTTAGTTAAAACTAACTTTGAAGAAACGTGATTTATGTTTAGATACTTTATTCTAGATGCAAGTGAGTCAAAAAACAGGATAAACAGTTTATCTAAAACAAAAAGCTAGTAAAGTTGCTTAAAGTCAATCAGTTATAGACCCAACAATTCCTCAAGGAGAAACTAAACATGTGAACATTTGGCTAAAATTATGATAACAAATATTTCCACGTGATTCTGGATAATCAAACATGAAACTAAACATGCACCTAAGTTAGCATCAAAACCGTCACACCTTAAAATTTTAAGTCAGCCCTGAATTCTAAACCACCAAATACAACAGTTTCATCGCCAAAACACTAAAATTAAACAAAATAAAATAAGAATTGTTGGAAGTGATGAAACAACATCAAGTACAAACAAATTCAGCAGCAACCTGTTCAGAAAAAGTTAGCAGCAAATGGAAACAGAAAAATTGAATAATAGTTTAAGACGTGTGGAGGCACACTATCCAGGATTTATTTGTGTAGCACAAGAACCCCAGTATTTAACATACTCTCCTCAAGCAAGGCCGAGGAAGCAGAACAACCGGAACAATTGTTATCAGATATTGCCCAGGAAAAAGCTTTTTCTCGTGTGTATTAAGAAGAAACTCCCTTAATAATGATAACCCCTCAATTTCATAAATATAAATATAAACTTTGAAATATCTATTATTTATACAACAAGAATTGATAACCCCCTTAGTAAAAATAGTCTGAATTTGCTACTTACATCAGGATATAGACAAACAAAATTTGGGAGAGGGGAGGATTGAACAAATAAAACAGAGAATACGCAGTGAAACATCAGATAAAGCTGGGAAAAATTAAAATATGCTCATAAAAGATTAGAAATTTGAAAAATTTAGAAAATGGGTTGGTTACCTCTGACTCTCTCAAAGCTTCCGACCCCCAATGTTTTTTTTGTTTGCCAGCTTTTACGAGGCGCAGCGCAAAGGAACAGAAACAGAACAGAGAAACACGCCCCGTTATTTTTTTGTTTTTGTTCAATTTAAAAAAAAAAATGATGTTCGATTTCTTGTGGGCCCGATCGAATCGCTCGCATTTGTGCACCAGAAATTCGTAAGTTGTCTTGTCTTGTCAGCCACGGTTTTGATTTCCACGTTGCATCCGAATCAGTGGTCATTTTTTTTTTTTCTGAGATAAAATAAATTTAAAATCAAATGGAGTCTTTTATGAAAACACAGGTGGTAAAAGGAAGAGACATCTGGGCTAGTGAGATAATGAGATAATGGGGTTGCCAGCAGATTAGAGAGATAATGATCTTCTTCAAAATTATAAAACATAGTTGGAGTTTATAATTTTTTTATTTGTGGAATACAAATTATTCATTTTTATTAGATACAGTTCATATATTTTTATAATAAAAAAAAATGTGTAAGATGTACGTAACTCCTTAGTAAATTAATCAACATTTAGCAATTGAATTGTTTGAGAGATTTTAAATAACAGATTTGAAACCCAACAAAAAGAGTGCACATGGTAAAACAAAAGAATTTCATATACAATCTAAATGTTAATGCTTCTAATGATGTTTTTGCTAAAAATCTAAGAGAAGCACATCTCATTCTCATTCTCATTCTCATTCCTCTACCAAATCTAACTGTTGAGCTCCTTAAATGGTGACCTTATATCAGAATTCAAGTTTCTTTATCCCCGTGGGAGAATGCATTATCATATTCTCTTTTACAATCAATTCATCATCTTTCTTAAAATTCAATTCTAGACTATCATTCTCAAAAGACTGCACTATGCTTCTCAATGTGTCCATTAGTTGAGTGTCTGCAGTAGTGCACTCACACATTCTATCCCCCAATGCTAGAATAAACCTCAACAAGTTTTCCCTTTCTGATGACAATCTTTTAGCATTTTCAAGCAAGCTTCTATTCTCTATCTTGAGTTTTTGAAGAAAAACATCTGAGCCTCTTAGCTTGTTCTCCATTTGATCAATCAACTCTTTTCCTTTTAATTGTTTTGCATTCATTTCCTCTTCAATATCCAATGCATGCTGTCCTGATTGCCTCCAATTTTCCTCTTGCAATTTCAGTTTCTGCTCCATATCATGTATATCATACTCAAGTTCCACTGTCATCAACTTCTTCTCTTCAATTTCAAGTGCTGCTAGAACCTCAGCTGCTGTGATCTTATCACAAGCTTCTTTGATATGAACAATCTCAGCCAGTTTCTCAGAGCTGTGAGGAAATGGAGGTTAAGGATCTAGTGAACTTTTGTTCTAGTGAAGTCACCTGTTGCATGATTTCATCTGTTCTTATATTCTTTCCCTTTATAATTTGGATAGGATTCTCTTCCTCAAGCTCATTGGTTCTTTCCCTTTCAAATTCTCTTCTAAATGACTCTTGTTCAAGCCTAAGAACCTCTTTTTGGAGCTCCTCTAAAATCTTGTTCTTCTCCTCCATGATGTGGAGATATGTCACTTCAACAGTTTCTGGAACAGAAGCAGCTTCTGTTTCCTTTACTTTTGGTTCTTGTTCAAATAGCAAAACATGTTTCTGCAGACAATCTATTTTATTCTCTTTCTCTTCCAACTTAGAAACTAAGCTATCTTTCTCTTGCTTGAGGCTTTCACTAAAATCTACTTGTGCAAGGAGTGGATTTTCTAGTTCTTTGCGCATGGCGAGATTTTCTTCAAGACCATTCTTCAAACGTTCACCAAATGACTTCCATATTCTCAATTCAAACTCCATTTCACTTCTTTCACACATTCTCTCATCCAATTCAATGTTTGCCCTCTCTAAAGCATCATAAACCTCTTTAAGTTGTTCTTTGAAACCAATTTCTATATTAATCTTCTCTTTAAGGAATCGACATCTAGTTGATTCTTTTAGCATTTCCTTGTGACTATCATCCAGTTCATTGTGTGGCAATTGAAAATACTTCTCTTCTTTTTCTCTGTTCAAATTTGAGACTTCATCTTCCAGACACTTTCTCAGGCTTTCTTCATGAGCAAGGGCTTGGTTGCACATCTCTAACTGGTGTTGCAGATCATGTGGTTTTCTTTTATGACAATCTAACAAAGATTGAAATGAGGAAATCTCATCAAGCAATGTAGATTTTTCCAACTCCCACTCCTTCTTACTTGCCTTAAACTGATCTATAAGTTTTTCATGCACCTCTTCAAGATGTTTAAAATGTCCCTTCTTCCATTTTAATTGTTCTTCCACCTTCATGTTTTCCTCCTCTAACTTCTTCTGGAACATGTCATTTGTTTCTCCTAGTTCGCTTGATGCTTCTAATTTTTCCTCTATTTCCAGACACTTGTTTTTTGGAACTGAAATGCAACCTTTCATGCTTTCTATCTCTTGCATCTGTTGTTCTTGGTTCTCCACTTTCTCATTTGCCTCCTTTAACGCCAATACATCTCTTTTTTCATCTTGCCACTTTCTAAATTTATCATCACAATTTACTCCAAGTTCATTATTTGCAGCACTGAGATGTTTGGTGATGAACTCTTTATTATTTAAACTGTCGTCGAGATCATCATTGGTATCATGTTCCTTTTGAAGCAGTTCTTGATTCAGCTTCTCAACTTTGAAAATAGCCTCCTGTATCTTATTGGCCTGTGCATAATAGGATTTCTTCAAGTTCTGAAGTGAATTTGTCTTGTCTCTTTGTTCTACCTTGAGTTTCTCAATTTCAGCTTTAGCTTCTTCCAGTTCCTCATAAACATCCATTGCTAGGTATTTTACATATATGAGATTAAAAAAACCTGTTTTCCAGCACTGAGCTACATGAATTCAAACCAAAACTAAAAGAAAAGTACATAGACAAAACGAAAAAAAAAAAGAACATTGCAGTTTGCATTTCAATTGAACTTGAAGAACATATTGCTAAGAATTGATCATTCAAGAGTATTTCCTAGGAAAACTATATATGATCAGTCATGGCAGTGAAATGTATTCATGTCATTTTTAGGTCATTAAAAAGACACACCCCACGATACGTTGTTGCTCCCCAAAGTCCGAAGTTATGAAAAATTAAACATTAGAACATCTAATTGTTGATGTTACAAACACTGCATGCTTGGTTCTCTTAAGTCTTAAGCATAGGAAAAGGAACACGTACAGTCCCTATGTTAATTAGAAAGAATTACTATATAAGCAATGGCAATGCTACATATAATTCGTCATTAGAAGCTAATACAAAATCAAATCCAATTCCCCATTGATTCGGCCTTAACATAGTCTATGCTACCTTCATTTTCTATACGCTTCCTATGTTTAATTTACGTGTTTAGATAAATGATATGATACTCTCTTAATTGAAACTAAATATGTGAGGTTTCATTTTCCATTTCAATTTGATTAGATTGCATTTTACATGACACTGAACCATATATTCAACATTAAAAAATGCTAACAATGCAATAACATGGGCTAAAAATGTTTCAACATGTTAATCAAACACTTCAAAAAAGAAGAAGAAGAAGAAGAAGAAGAAGAAAGCAACAAGTGAAACCAGAAACTGACCTGAGTTTGGAGGAGCAAAGTGTTGGGAAAGAAAAATCGAATCGAATGAGAGAAATGGTTACTCCAGAACCCATGTTACGTTTCATAACTATAAATAGACGTAACCGGTTTTTTAATCACAATTGTTGATTGAGCTAGCCGTTGGATTGTGATTGTAAACGTCTTATTCAGCGGGCTTTTCTTCCTGCACCCTATAAAACTCATCCTACACCCGTCCCACTTAAAAAAATATAATAAATAACTTCTAAATATGCCATAGTATTTATATGAATTTATTATGTATTAATTCTAGAATTTTATATTAATATTTTTTAACAATATAATTTAATTTAATTATAAAATATAGAACCAATCTGGCACTTAATTTCATGAAATAAAAAGGTATTTATATGTTGGTTTCTAAGATTACATAATGATGGTTAAGCAATTAAGAAAATAACTAGATTGAACCCGTGTATCCCAAGGATTAAAAAGTATTTTAAAATATATTATTTTATTATAAAATAAACTTATATTTTATAATTAATATGTTAATGTAATTTCTTTTAAATTATGTAATGCAAGTTTTTTTTTTTTTAATGTAATCTTGTGTTATTTACTGTTTTAAACAAGATGGTTTCCTTCTAGAATACGTTAGTTGAATAGGTACTGCACAATGCAAAATAATTTTTAGAAACAAGATGTAAGCTTAGAAAAAAATAAAAGGCACAAATTAAATGTGATACACTGGTCTCAACCATTAGGGATCTGACTTTGATTAAATGTTCTATTGCAGCATTTTTCCAAAAATTTGATAACAACGACGACATCTTCTTGGAAACCTGGCAACGAGGGCAGCTTATCCTCGGAGACTTGTCAATAATGACAACTTTTGTGTCTATCTTAATTTTAATATTACATTATTTGAGTTATTGTAATCATCAAAGCAACAAAGAAGACATGATTTGAGGTTGTGAACGTCGGAGAAAACCATGATAGTAAGGAAGTCGCGAATGACAACATTATTAAATTACAAATTATTTTATATTGTGAGTTTTTTTATTGTAATTGTTATCTCAACAAATACAGTTACATATCTTTATTACCTCACTGAAAAGAAGAAAGGAAGACAAAAAAAAAAAGTTCCAAAATTAAACAAAAAAAATCAAGAATAATGTCCCGAAAATTATAAAAAAAATTGAAGAATAATGATCTTATTTTCTTGAAAAACAAGAGTGATATCTTGTAAATTTTTTAAATAATGAAAATTTTAAAAATAATTAAAAATATGACTAATGTGTTGAATTTTTTTTTAAAAAAATGCAAAAATAAATCTCTTGATTTTATTAAAAAAATAAAAGAAATGTCTTGAAAATTTTGAAAAAAAACAAGTTAAATACCATGAAAATTAAAAAAAAAATGAAATTTAAAAATAGCAAAAAGAAAGAGAGTAAATTATTGAAAATTTTGAAAAAAAAAATTAAAATATTAAAACACCAGTTTAATGTCTTTAAAGTATTGAAAATACGAAAAAAATTATAAAATATAAAAAAGAAATAAAAGAAATGTTTTGAAAATTTTGAAAAAAAATGATAATTTTTAAAGTACGGAACTAAAACAAATCTGTCTTTACAAATTTTTAAAAATGAAATTTAAAAAATAATTATAAAAAAGGAAAATTTTAAAAATATGAAAAATTATAGTATTATTTTAGGAATTATGAAAATATGAAAAAACAATAATATTGTTTTCAAAATTTTAAAAAAACTGAGGAATGTCTTGAAAATATTTTAAAAATGAAAAATTTTAAAATTATGAAAAAACATAAGAAATATCTTGAAAATTTAAAAAATTATAAAATTTATAAACAATGAAAAATTAAGAGTATTGTCTTAGAAAATTTTAAAAAAATATGAAAATTTATAAATAAAAAAAAAAAGAAAAGAAAAACCAAGAGGAGTAGCTTTAAAATAAAATAAAATAAAAAATATTAAAAAAAATGTGAAATAACAAGAGAAATATAAAGAAAAATTTAAAAATAAGAACAATATCTTAAAAATTTAAAAATATATATAAAAAAAATGAAAGCCTTGAAAATTTAAAAAGAAAATTAAAAATATAAAATAAACAATAGCGTTAAAAAGTTAAGTTTTTTTTTTTTTTTTTACAAATATCAACTTAAATTTTTAATATATGAAAATCAAGGTTTTATTTATGAATATCTAAATATTTAGGGTTCAATTTATGATTTCATTTATGAAATTCTAAATATTTAAGATTTCCATTTAGGGATTCATTTATGAGATCCTGAATATTTAAATTTTGAATTTATGATTTTATTTATGAAACCCTAAATATTTAGAGTTTCATCAATTCTTTGGGGTTTTATAAGTTATTTAGGATCTCATAAACCTAATTATTTATTAGATCCTAATTATTTAGGGTTTCATCAATTATTTAGGATTTGGAGTTTCATAAATGAAACCATAATTATTTATGGTTTTAATTTTTGGCTTCATTTATCAAATCCAAAATATTTAAGGTTTCAATTTAAGGTTTCATTTATGAAACCCTAAATATTTAGGGTGAAATTAAGGTATTATTTATGAAAGCCTAAACTAATATTTTCATTTATGAGACATCAAATATTTAAGATTTTACTTATAAAACCCAAAATATTTAAGATTTCACTTATAAACCCTAAATATTTATGGTGAAATTTAGGATTTCATTTATGAAATACTAAATATTTAGATGTTAAGTTTATGATATTATTTATGAAACCCTAAATAGTTAGGTTTTCATTAATACTTTTGAATTTTACGTTTCAAAAATGAAAAAAATAATTATTTATGGTTTGGATTTATGATTTCATTTATCAATCATTTATGAAACCTCAAATATTTAGACATTTATTTATAAAATCCTAAATATATAGGGTTTTAGTAAGCGTTTCATTAATGAAATGCTAAATATTTAAAGTTATATTATTGAAACCCTAAATATTTAACTTTAATTTATTGTGAAATTTAGGGTTTCATTTATGAAATACTAAATATTTAGATGTCGATTTTATGGTTATATTTATTCAACCCTAAATATTAAGGGTTTTATTAATGCTTTTGGATTTGAGCTCCAATTTAAAGTTTCATAAATGAAAAATTAATTATTTAAGGTTTGGATTTATGGTTTTATTTACCAAATCCTAAATATTTAGGGTTTCATTTATAAAATCTCAAATTTTTAGGGTTTTATTTATGAAAACCTAAATATATAGGGTTTAATTTAGGGTTTCATTACTGAAACCCTAAATATTTAACGTTTTATTAGTAAAATCCTATATATTTATATTTTAATTTATGGTGAAATTTGAAATCCTAAATTAATAAACTTTCAATTACGAAACCCTAAACATTGGGGCTTCGATTTATTGTTTCAATTATGAAACCCTAAATATTTAGGTTTTCAATTGAAGGTTTTATTTATGAAACCTTAAATATTTATGGTAAAATTTAGGATTTTATTTATGAATCCCTAAATATTTCGGATTGAGTTTATGGTTTAATTTATGAAACTCTAAATATTTAGGGTTTCATTAATGATTTTGGATTTAGGGTTTCATAAATAAAAACATAATTAATTAGGGTTTGGATTTATGATTTCATATAGTATTTTGGGTTTTATTTATTAAAACTTAAATATATAGGATTTAATTTAGGGTTTCATTACCTTAAATATTTAAAGTTTTATTAGTGAAATCCTAAATATTTAGGATTTTATTTATGGTGAAATTTGAAACCCTAAATAAATAAACTTTCATTAATGGAACTCTAAATATTTAGGGTTTTGATTTATTATTTCAATTATGAAATCATAAATATTTAGGGATTCAATAAAAAGTTTTAATTATGAAACCCTAAATATTGATAGTTTTATTTATGAAACCCTAAATATATAGGTATTGAGTTTATGGGTTAATTTATGAAACTCTAAATATTTAGGGTTTCATTAATGCTTTTGGATTTGGGATTTCAAATTAGAATTTCATAAATAAAAAAATAATTATTTAGGGTTTAGATTTATGGTTTCATATAGTATTTTGGGTTTTATTTGTCAAAACCTAAATGTATAGGGTTTAATTTAGGATTTTATTATTGAAACCCTAAATATTTAAAATTTTATTAGTGAAATCCTAAATATTTAAGTTTTTATTTAGGGTGAAATTTGAAACCCTAAATAAATAAACTTTCACTAATGAAATCTTAAACATTTACGGTTTTAATTTATTATTTCAATTATAAAACCATAAATATTTAGGGATTCAATAAAAAGTTTTAATTATGAAACCTTAAATATGTAGGTGTTGAGTTTAAGGTTTATTTATGAAACACTAAATATTTAGGGTTTCATTAATGCTTTTGGATTTGGGGTATTAATTTAAGGTTTCATAAATAAAAATATAATTATTAAGGTTTGGATTTAAGGTTTCATATATCAAACCTTATGTATTTATGGTTTTGTTTATGAAACCTTAAATATATATGTTTTAATTTAGAGTTTCATTAATGAAACCTTAAATATTTAAATTTTTATTATTGAAATCCCAAATATTTAGGTTTTAATTTATGGTGAAATTTGAAATCCTAAATAAATAACACTTCATTTATGAAACCCATAAAATTTAGGGTTTCAATTTGTTTTTTCAATTATTATACCTTATATATTTAGTGTTTGAAAAATAAAACCATAAACTCAACATCTAAATATTTAGTATTTCATAAATGAAACTCTAAATTTCACCATAAATATTTAAGGTTTTATAATTGAAACCTTAAATATTTGGGTTTTAATGGAAATTCTAAATATTTTGGGTTTTATAAATAAAATCATAAATTTCACCCTAAAAATTTAAGGTTTCGATTTATTGTTTCAAATATGATACCCTATATATTTGTGATTTCAATTTAAGGTTTTATTTATCAAACCCGAAATATTTGTGTGGAATTTATGATTTTATTTATGAAACCATAAATATTTACGATTTCATTTATGAAACTTCTAATATTTATGGTTTTATTCATAAAATCTTATATATATATAGGGTTTACTTAATGAAACCCTTAATATTTTAAGTTATATAATTGAAACCCTAAATATTTGGGTTTTAATTTATAGTTTCATTAATGAAACCCTAAATAAATAAGATTTCATTTATGAAATCTTAAATATTAAGGCTTTTGATTTATTATTTCAATTATGAAATCCTAAATATTTAGGGGTTCAATTTAAGGTTTTAGTTATGAAATCTTAAATATTTATGGTGAAGTTTAGGATTTTATTTGTGAATCCCTAAATATTTCGGATTCCATTAACAATTTCATTTATGAGACCTTAAATATTTAAGGTTTCAATTATAAAAACCTAAATATTTATGGTAAAATTTAGGGTTTCATTTATGAAATAGTAAATATGTGGTTTTTAAGTTGATGATTTTATTTATGAAACTATAAATATTTAAGGTTTCATTAATGCTATTGGATTTGGAGTTTCAATTTAGGATTTCATAAATGAAAACATAAATATTTAAGGTTTGGATTTATGGTTTCATATTTTAAACCCTAAGGATTTACTGTTTTATTTCTAAAATCCTAAATATATAAGGTTTAATTTAAAGTTCCATTAATGAAATTATAAATAAATAAATTTTCATTTATGAAACCCTAAAAATTTAAGGTTTTATTTATGAAACCTTAAATAATTATTGTGAAATTGAGGGTTTTATTTATGAAACCCTAAATATGTTGGATCTTTATTAACGATTTCATATATGAGACCTTAAATATTTAAGGTTTCAATTATGAAACTCTAAATGTTTATTGTGAAATTTAGGGTTTTATTTATGAAATACTAAATTTTTAGGGTTTCATAAATGGTTTATGATTTCGAGTTTCAATTTAAGATTTTATAAATGAAAACATAATTATTTAGGATTTGGATTTATGGTTTCATTTATCAAACCTTAAGTATTTACTATTTTATTTTTGAAATCCTAAATATATATAGGGTTTAATTTAAGGTTTCATAAATGAAACCTTAAATATTTAAGATTTTATTATTGAAACCCAAAATATTTAATTTGTACTTTAAGGTGAAATTTAGAGTTTCATTCATGAAACCCTACATAAATAAGATTTTATTTATGAGACTCTAAATATTAGAATTTCAAATTAAGATTTTATTAATGAAACCCTACATTTTTATTGTGAAATTTAAGGTTTTATTTTTGAAACCCTAAATATTTAGGATTTTCATTAACGGTTTCATGTATGAGACCTTAAATATTTAAATTTTACTTATAAAACCCTAAATATCTATGGTAAAATTTAAGGTTTCAATTATGCAATATTAAATATTTACATATTGAGTTTATGGTTTTATTTATGATACCTTAAATATTAAGGTTTCATTAATGTTTTAGGATTTATGGTTTCATTTATGAAACCTCAAATATTTTAGGTTTTATTTGTGAAACCCTAAACATATAAACTTTTATTTATGAAACCTTAAAAATTTAGGGTTACAAATTTAATGTTTAAATATGAAACCCAAAATATTTAAGATATCAAATTAAAGTTTTATTTTTTAAACCCTAAATAATTATTGTGAAATTTATAATTTTATTTATAAAACCCTAAATATTTATGAGACCTTAAATATTTAAGGTTTTAGTTATAAAAACCCTAAGTATTTATCGTGAAATTTAGGATTTTATTTATGAAATACTAAATATTTAGACGTTGAGTTTATGGTTTAATTTATGAAACCCTAAATATTTACGATTTCATGAATGCTTTTGGATTTAGAATTTCATAAATGAAAACATACTTATTTACGATTTGGATTTATGGTTTCAATTATCAAACCATAAGTATTTACTATTTTATTTTTGAAATTCTAAATATATAATAGGGTTTAATTTAGGGTTTTATAAATGAAACCTCAAATATTTAGTATTTTATTATTGAAACCCAAAATATTTAGCTTTTAATTTAGGGTTTCATTAATGGAACCCTAAATAAATAATAATTCATTTATGAAATCCTAAATAGATAAGATTTAATTTATTAATCCTTAAATATTTAGGGTTTTGATTTATTGTTTCAATTATGAAACCCTAAATATTTAAGATTTCAATTTAAGGTTTTATAATAAAATCCTAATTATTTAAGGTAAAATTTAGGGTATTATTTATTAAATCATTAATATTTAGGGTTTCCATTAACAATTTCATTTTGTGATACATTTATGAAATAGAAAATATTTAGATGTTGAATTTATGGTATTATTTATGAAGCCCTAAATAATTAGGGTTTCATTAATGATTTTGGATTTAGGGTTTCATAAATAAAAAAAATAATAATTATTTATGATTTGGATTTATGGTTTCATTTATCAAACCCTAAGTATTTAGGATTTCATTTATGCAACCTCAAATATTTAGACTTTTATTTATGAAAACCTAAATATATAGGGTTTAATTTAGGGTTTCATAAATGAAACCCTAAATATTTTAAGTTTTAATATTGAAATCCTAAGTATTTAGGTTTTAATTTAAGATTAAATTTGAAATCATAAACATTTAGGGTTTTGATTTATTATTTCAATTATGAAATCTTAAATATTTACAGTTTAAATTGAAGGTTTTATTTATGAATCCTTAGATATTTATGGTGAAATTTTAAGTTTAATTTATGAAACCTTGAATATTTAATATTTCCATTAACAATTTCATTTATGAGCCTTAAATATTTAAGATTTCAATTATAAAACCTTAAATATATATGGAGAAATTTAGGGTTTCATTTATGAAATACAAAATATGTAAGTGTTGAGTTTATGGTTTTATTTATAAAATTCTAAATATTTAGGGTTTCATTAATGTTTTTGGATTTGGGGTTTCAATTTAGGGTTTCATAAATGAAAACATAATTATTTAGGGTTTGGATTTATGGTTTTGTATATCAAATCCTAAGTATTTAGGGTTTCATTTATAAATGCAACCTTATAAGGTTTAATTTAGGGTTTCATTAATGAAACCTTAAATATTTGAAGTTTTATTATTGAAACCCTAAATATTTAGGTTTTAATTTAAGGTGAAATTTAGGTTTTCATTATGAAACCCTAAATAAACAAGATTTCATTTATGAAACCTAAAATATTTAGGGTTTTGATTTATTGTTTCAATTATGAAATTCTAAATTTGTAGGGTTTCAAATTAAGGTTTTATTTATCAAGCTCTAAATATGTAGGGTTAAATTTAGGGTTTTATTTATAAAACCTTAAATATTTAGGATTTCCATGAACGATTTCATTTATAAGACCTTAAATATTTAATTTACATTTATATAACCCTAAATATGTATGGTGAAGTTTAGGGTTTCAATTATGCAATACTAAATATTTAGATGTTGGGTTTATGATTTTATTTATGAAACCCTAAATATTAGGGTTTCATTAATGCTTTTGGATTTGGTGTTTCAATTTAGGGTTTCATAAATGAAAACATAATTATTTAAGGTTTGGATTTATGGTTTTATTTATCAAACCTTAAGAATTTAGGGTTTAATTTATAAAATCTCAAATATTAAGGGTTTTATTTATTAAACCCTAAATATTTAGGGTTTCACTTATAAAACCCTAAATATTTATGGTGAAATTTAGAG
This sequence comes from Amphicarpaea edgeworthii, assembly GCA_014843725.1. Taxonomy (NCBI): domain Eukaryota; kingdom Viridiplantae; phylum Streptophyta; class Magnoliopsida; order Fabales; family Fabaceae; genus Amphicarpaea; species Amphicarpaea edgeworthii. The sequence continues at coordinate 2,063,949 of CM026324.1, read as the reverse complement.
TTTCATTGATGAAATCCTAAATAAATAATATTTTATTTATGAAACCATAATGGTTTAATTTATGAAACCTTAAATAATTTGGGTTTCAATTTAGGTTTTATTTATGAAACCCTAAATATTTAAGGTTTAATTTAGTGTTTTATTAATAAGATCCTAAATATTTAAAATTTTATTGTTGAGACCTTAAATATTTAGGTTTCAATTTATGGAAAAGTATAAGGTTTCATGGATGAAACCCTATATATTTTTGGTTTCGATATATTGTTTTACTTATGAAACCCTAAATATTTAGGGTTTCAATTTAAGGTTTTATTCATAAAACCCTAAATATTTAGGGTTTCATTATTAAGCTCTAAATAATTAGGATTTCAATTTAGAGGTTCATTTGTATGACCCTAAATATTTAAGATTTCACTTATGAAATCCTAAATATTTATGATGAAATCTTAATTAGGTTTTTAATTTAGGATTTTATTTATGAAACTTTAAATATGTAGGGTTTCAATTTAAGGTGAAATTTAAAGTTTCATTAGGGTGTAGGATTTAAGGTTTCAATTTGGTATTTCATTTATAAAATCCTAAATATTTATGGTGAAATTTAGGGTTTCATAATGAAACTTTAAATATTTAGGGTTTCAATTTGGTATTTTTTTATGAAACCTAAATATTTAGGGTTTTGATTTATTATTTCAATTATGAAAACCAAAATATTTATGGTTATTTTTAAATCCATAAATATTTAGGGTTTTATTATTAAAACCCTAAATTTTTAGCGTTTCAATTTAGAATTTTATTTAGAGTTTTATTAATGAATCCTTAAATAAATAGGATTTCATTTATGAAAGCCTAAATATTTAAGGTTTCTATTAGTTAGGATTTCAATTTAGGGTTTCATTTATGAAACGATAAATAAGTAGGTTTTCATTTAAGAAACCCCAAATATTTAGTGTTTTGATTTATGATTTTATTTATGAAACCCTAAACATTTAGGATTTCAATTTATGATTTTATTTATGAAATCCTAAATATTTAATTTTTCAATTTAGGGTTGTATTTATGAAATCATAAATATTTAAGGTTTTATGAAATCCTAAATATTTAGGGTTTCGATAATGAAAACCCTTATGATTGAAGGTTTAAATTTATAGTTTTATTTATGAAACCTTAAATATTTAAGGTTTCAATTAATGGTTTTATTTATATAATCATTGATTTTTAAGGTGAAATTTAAGGTTTCATTAATGAAACTCTAAGTATTTATGATTTTGAATCCTAAATATTTAGGGTTTCATTTATGGTTTGCTTAAATCCTAAACCATGAAATAAAATCATAAATCTTAAACCATGAAATGAAACATTAAATCTCGAACCATGAAACCCTAAACTTTAAACCATGAAATGAGGCAATACATTCTAATGAAGCCTTAAATCATAAACTATGAAACCATAAATCCTAAATCTTAAACAATGAAACCCTAAATCCTAAACCATGAAACCTTCAAACATAAACCAAAAAATGAAACCCTAAATAATAAACCATAGAGTATTAAATCCTAAATTTTAAACCATGAAACCTTAAATTATAAAACATGAAACCCTAAATTATAAAACATGAAATCTTAAATCATAAAACATGAAACCATAACCCATGTAACACGAAAACGTAAAATCTTGTTGCATAAACCATAAACCCTAAAACTTTAAACCCTAAACATGAAATCATAAAATCATAATTCATAAAATCTTAAATCAAAACCTATGGACATAAACCTTTAACCATGAAAAAACACTAAACTTTAAACCCTTAAAGCTTAAAACAATGAACCGAAACAATAAACCATGAAACCCTAAATATTGAAACCTTAAACCTTAAATATGAAAAATAATAGAAATATCTTAAAAATTTAAGAGCATTCAATATAAATAGAATTTTTAAAAAATGAAAATTTTAAAAATATGAAAAAAAAAAGAGATTAATGTCTTAGAAAAGTGAAAGAATTGGATTAAAAAAAAATGAAAATATAGAAATTTTAAAAATATGGAAAACCAAGAGTAATAACTTGGAAATTAGACTTTTTTTTTATATTTTAAAAAAAATTCTTTGTTTTCAAATTTTCAAGACATTATTCTTATTTTTTTAATTTTTTTTTTTCAAATTTTCAACACAATACTATTTTTTTTTATATTTTATATTTTTTTTTCTAATTTTCAAGATAAACAAAAAGAAAGAGAACTTAGAGATAAACATATAAAATTTAAATCAATTGAGTGAAAAATAAGAGATGAAAAAGAAGAGTTTTTTCTGAAAGAGATAAAAAAGTTTGCAACTTAACATAGAGGGAAAAAGTAAAACATTGATGAGTAGAAAAATAAAAATGAAAAATAACATAACACCTAGGTAAATAAATCTACTGATATGTCAAAAATCATTAAACTTATGTCAATATATAATTTGTTTTTCAAGATTTATATTATATATAAATGTGTCCCATACGGCTAAGCATGTTTTATCAGCACATATGCATAACATTTTCTTTTGTTATTAACAAATGTTACTATTAATATTAGTTTTTTTTTTTTTTTGAGAAGGAGTGAAATACACAACCTTACCTTTTCTTTCCCTTCTCTCTTCAACCAACCTTATAACTGTGCCCAAGTATGCATGACATATTTTATGAATTTAAAGTAAAGGTATTGGTTAGAATCCATATGCACTTCACGGGCAGAATAGTGATCACACACTATCAGCATTGGATTTTATTCAGTTGAATTGGCTATATAACTAAAATTCTTACCTATTTATTACTAACTCTTTAGTGTCCATGTGCTATCAACTTCAGTTCAGAGGACATTCCAAACGGTGTTAGTTTTGGAGGACGAGTCAATTGTGATACGGTTCATGACTTTAGATCATCAGACAATGGGTAGTTGCAAGAATATTTAGAGTAGTCGTTGCTTTCGCGATTAAGTGGTTATAAAGCCAATATAGGAAATAAATAAGACAGAACATAATCATTAACAACCTGGTTACCTGGGTGGTAAGTGTTAGAAATATTTAGACTTTAGATTTGAAAGATATTAGATCACCCAAGCCATTGTCAAGTTGCAACTCACAAGAAGTGTAAAGATAAACCTTATCTCTTGTTTTTCAATCACATATTCCCAAAATTGGAACGGTTACAACATTTTCCTTTTACAACAGAGAATCAGTTACAGCCAAATTTGAACTAGAAAGGACAATGGGTGGATGATGGTGCCCTGACAATGAAACCACATGTGTAGACACGACACAAGCCACTCGCTCCAGAGCATATAGTTCACCCTTCCACATGCATCCTAAGCAACATGTAGCGGCTACACATGTCTAATTTTACTTAGTAGTTAGTACATCCTATTAGTTAGGCTTACCTTCTTTTTCATTTTCTAAATATAAATTGTTAATATGATAATTTTTTTGTTAATAAAAGAGAATCGAATCTACGATTTCTCTCTTCTTCTCGCTTTCATCATCCAATATACCTTATCATTTTTTTTGTACGTTAGCCAGTCGTTGTCCCAAAATCATTATTATAATGAAAATGACTTCCTATGTACACCCGTGCGCACATTCATTCTATCTCAAGCTTACTTTTCTTCTACCATTGCCAATTGCATCCTTCTTTTCACTGTTCTTAAGACCTTCAACTGCTAGAAAATGCAAATCTATCATCTATGATATTCTTAGAAGATAATTTAGAGACTCTCTTTCATATCATCCACATAAATAGAAACAGGAGCCAGTTGGTTTTGTCTCAACTTACCTCATCATGATATATAATTGGAGAGAGCCAGAGAGGCTTAACCTATCTCCTTGAGTTATGGCAATCATAGTTTGGTGAATCAGAAGATAGAGGAATTAACCAAACTAGGCAATTAAACCAAACTTGTAAATACAATATGTTTGGAAAGAGAGTCAGGAGAAGTCAAAAATATTTTTAATCTTTTTTTATTTTCAGAACAACAAATTCTTTTTTTTTATTCTATATCTTGAAATTCGAAAAGTGTATTAGTGCATTCTCAACATTTATAGAGTTGCTAAACTGGTGAGACATTGGCTCTCTTTTCAGCGCAAGTTGCAAACATAGTACAAAATTCAGTGCTCCATCATTGTCTTTCGAGGGAAGAACATAAAAGAAGGAATCATCAATCATGATCAAATAAGATCAGAAATCTTCATATCATATATAATTATATATTCCTAAACAACCGTGAGGGGCAGGGTGGAAATGATTAGCATTTTCTATTGTCTAGCTTCAAATGATTCAATGAACCATAGCATATCCCATAATTAATTAATTAATTAACTATATGAACTCTAATACTTTTAGTCAGGATGCACTAGGAATAAATTTTTGTTTTGTTTTAATCAACTATTTGAAATAAGTGTTACTCATGAATTGGTCAATTGTTTAGATCATACATAAATTCATACTTGTTAAATAATTTTTCCCACGAATATTATTGATGAACACACAAAAGAAACTTAATAATTATTTGCTCTTCTTCGGTGGCTTTGTCTTGACGTTCAATTTTGTATGCCGAAATTTCAACTAATATACCAAATATTACTCCACTTGTCCATGAGAAAGAACTCATATTGTTAATATATATATATATATATATATATATATATATTATTTTGTAATTTAAAATTTTCAAGGAAGTTATTTCCTTAACGGCTATTTCAAAGAAGTTATTTTTTTAACGGCTATTTAAGGAAGTTATTTCCTTAACGACTATTTGGAGAAGTTATTCTTCTTAATGGCTATACATTTTTGCCTATATATACTTCTTTTGGGCATGAGATATGGGACACGGAAAAAAGCAATTGTTATAAACTATTGTTATATATTTTATAAATAAGAGAAAGAGCATTGGTGTTCAGAAAGTTCGGGGATCCTATCGCTGCATTCAATCGGTCCAACGGGTTGTCGTATCTTGGGAGAGGAGCGTAGAAAATACAAAACCTCCATTGCAATGGGGGCGTTTTCTCTCTAAGGATAGCGCCTAGCATGCTTCAACCCAGGCTACTCTTAAAATTCTTCCTCTATATTTATTGTCTCTTTGTGCTTATTGAATGTTTTATTAAAGAATTCTCTTATGATTTTATTCAATCATATAATGTGAAATTGGTCTGTTACTGTATTCCTTGATTTCCTCTGTCTAGTGTAATTCTAATTGCTAATTATTCCCAACAATCTTAGAGAGAAAAATCTTTTCTTCTTCTTCTATTTTTTGAAAGTCACTAGATTTTGTTTTCACAGTAACGTGTTTTCTAAGATGTCTACTTTGGATATGATTAAGTTCCTTTCAAGTAAACCTGAAAAATTTACGGGTGAGAACTTTTTCAGTTGGCAACAACAAATGAGGTTCTGGCTTATTGAATTGGATTTGTTCTCTGTATCAAATATTAAAACCTCTTCTTCATCTATGGTCATTAGTCAACCCGATGGTGCCTCACCTTTTGATAAGGATGGTACCAAAACTTCCAAGCAAGATGTTTCTAATAAGGATATTTTATGTCATGAACGCATTTTAAGTGCTTTATCTAATAACATTTATAAGATCTTCTGCCATACTAAAACTGCAGTTGAGTTATGAGAAGCACTTGAATTAAAATATGGCACTGCTGAAAAAGGTTTAAGTCGATACTCTTGTGAAAAAATGATTGAATTTCAAATGGTCGATGAAAAACCTATTTCAGATTAAATCCATGATTTTGAAAATATTGTTTATGACATGAAATTGAAAGATATTGTTTTGCCTAACATCATGCTTGTAGCTTTCATGATTTCGAAGTTGCCTCCATCATGGTCTGATTTTGCCCGTAGTTTGAAACACAAACATGAAGGTTTCACCTTTGATGATTTGCTTATTTGTCTTCGCATTGAGGATAAACATCGTTTCTCTCAAAATTATGGGCAAAAATCTGAATCTCTATCCAAGGCTTATTTTGTTGAGAGTTCTAATAAGCCTTTCTCAAATAAGCCTTTCTCTAAGAAATTTGATATCTAACGGTGTTATTTCACTTGACAGGTCAAAAAGTAATCTTGCGGATTCGCTTACAAAAGGGTTGACACGTCAACAAGTACTTGAGTCGTCGAGGGGAATTGGACTAAAACCCATAAACTAGTTGCAACAATAGACACCCAACTCTAGATTAATGGCGATCCCATAAATAGAGTTCAATGGGTAACAACGAAGTTGTTGTTAACTAAAGTACACCAATTTGTTTAAAAAATTTTGTTCAATTCCTATGGCGAGGTGTACTCTAAATTGTGGCAATAATGAGGTTAAGGTATATATATTATTGTGTTTTCAAAATACCTCTTAATGAACCCAATGACAATTTTGTAGGGGTGTGGGTCACAAACCACCCTTTGAGGATTCACCTAGTGAGTGTGATGGTGGGGCCGCCATTATGAGATGTGGGTTAATCTCTAATTGACGCTCATGAAACAAGATACTTGCGCAAGGCCGTAATGTGCAACCACTAACTAGAACCTGGATGAACACTTACATTGTACGTATCATGAAATAAAGTCCGGTCAAAGGAGGTGTGGCTCAAGACAATCTAGTCTCCATACTTTCTCGGATGAAAGTTCATATTTACTAGGTATGAGGCTCAAACCCGAAAGGTTCCTTGTACTGAAATACAATGTAGCATGCTCTTTCTTTTGTGTGTATATATATAATTTAATTTTTTTTTTCTTCACACTGTTTTCACAAATATTTAAAAAATTTTAAATTATATGGGGGAATGTTAATATATATATATATATATATATATATTATTTTGTAATTTAAAATTTTCAAGGAAGTTATTTTCTTAACGGCTATTTCAAAGAAGTTATTTTCTTAACGGCTATTTAAGGAAGTTATTTCCTTAACGACTATTTGGAGAAGTTATTCTTCTTAACTGCTATACATTTTTGCCTATATATACTTCTTTTGGGCATGAGATATGGGACACGGAAAAAAGCAATTGTTATAAACTATTGTTATATATTTTATAAACAAGAGAAAGAGCATTGGTGTTTAGAAGGTTCGGGGATCCTATCGCTGCATTCGATCGGTCCAACGGGTTGTCGTATCTTGGGAGAGGAGCGTAGAAAATACAAAACCTCCATTGCAGTGGGGGCGTTTTCTCTCTAAGGATAGCGCCTAGCAACCCAGGCTACTCTTAAAACTCTTCCTCTATATTTATTGTCTCTTTGTGCTTATTGAATGTTTTATTAAAGCATTCTCTTATGATTTTATTCAATCATATAATGTAAAATTGGTTTGTTACTGTGTTTCTTGATTTCCTCTGTCTAGTGTAATTCTAATTGCTAATTATTTCCAACACATATTATATAATTTCGCAGGATCTTTGAAAAAATTAAATATAAAGTAAAAAACTGATTGGTGAACACTGTCACATTAGTTTCTAAAATAAAAATAAAATATCAAATAAATCTCTAAAATAAAAAATAAATCCTTAAAGTCAACTATTTATTATCATTTTACCCTCCAGAGTCTAAACATATGTTAATATATATTATTATCTCTTAAGTCACACATTTTTTCGAATTAATTAATGTGTTATCAATCTGTACTTTCATGACGTGTTTAAAAAAAAAAAAAAATCAAGAACCAATGTAATAATGCTTTCTAATTTCATGAATTAAAATGACAGTCTAGTCTAGGAAAAAAAAAATATCCAGCACAGACAATGCTAGAGAAAACTCAGAAAATAAAGGAAAAGAATTGAAAGTTTGGTGAAGTAAAAAAACAAAGAAAAATAGAAAATAAAGAAATAAATATCATGTTGTGTTGTCGTTTGGTGTCTATAGCACATGGAGTGCCAAGTGGGGGAAGGTAAAGGTTTCACCGGCAAGTTACTAAATTAACATGAGGTCTGGCTCAAATACAAGTGGGTAGTAGATATGTCCCACACACAAATGCAAGTGGCCACAACACAATTTGTTTTTTGAATATAAATTTTTGAATCTAACACAGGCAATGTTATAAGACTCGGCTCGATCCGGACGGGTCGACCCATTGACTCGAGACCTGGGCACCCAATCAGGTCAAGCGGTGCAGCAGACTGGAAACGACTTGGTGCGACTTGACAGGTTTAGGAGTTGAACTGGTGACTTAGCGAGTCATGTGTGACTCGGTTGGGTCATACAATTTTTTTTATTACTTCAAAACCACGTCGTTTTGTAGGATAAAAATTCCAAATTGAAAATTTCAATTTTCAATCCCTAACTCCCTAAGGCCAATTTTAGTTCGTTCTGAGAGAAGTGAAAAGAGAAACGAGTTGAACAACAACAGCCACGACCTCTCCTCGTCGTCATGACCTTCGTTAGCGACACGATCCCCTCATCGACAAAGCCCCCTCAATCTTTCACACCTCATCCCATACATTAACGTGCATTCAAGAATCGTGCGTTAACGTGCATTAACATGCATTCAAGCCTCTATTCCCTTCTTAGCTTTTGAAAACGCATTGCTCTGCTCTCATAAAGGTTTGAACTTTAAATTGTAAACCTTGCTATTTTTGGCCTCTCATATTGATTTTTTGGCATCTAATGTCTGAAAACTCATTGTTCTGTTTGTTATAGTTCTATATGAAATTTTGAGTTACTGCCTTTCTGAATTATTTTCTTATCAAATAAAAAATGATAATATATGAATAACTATACTAGCATAGCAGCACTAGGAAAGGCAAGAAGGAGAAATGGAGAATTGAATAGGAATAGGAAATTAATCAATTGTAGTATATTATTTGGATTCTGTTTATCTTGCTTATGTTCATGGTATGCTTGTAGTTATTTTGTATTTGCTGTAGTCATTATGATTAACTATACCAGCACGACAGCACCAAGAAAGGCAGGAAGGAGAAATAGAGAATTGAATAGGAATAGGAAATTAATCAATTGTAGTAAATTATCTAGTTTTTGTTTATCTTGCTTATGTTCATGGTGTGCTTGTGGTTATTTTGTATTTGTTGATACTGTAGTCATTATGAATAATTATACGAGCAAAACAACACAGGAAAGGCAGGAAGGAGAAATGAAGAATTGAATAGGAATAAGAAATTAATTGTAGTATATTATCTGGATTCTGTTTATCTTGCTTATGTTCATGGTGTGCTTGTGGTTGTTTTGTATTTGTTGATACTATAGTCATTATGAATAACTATACCGACAACACTAGGAAAGGCAGGAAGGAGTATAAATTTGACTATCCAACCCATTTTTGAAGATATTAGTATGTTTTTGTTTATATCTATTTTTTTATTTTTATATAATTGACACCACTAAATATTAGTTATTAACTTATATTTACATTAATATTGTCTCAACTGAGTTACATTTGGATGATGATGATGCACAAGAGAATGCTATAGAAGATGTGAATTCAAATGAAAATGTTGGGGAAAGTTTCTTAAATAAAGAACAAATAGAGATTTGATAATGCGCCTTTCACTTTGACTCCTTAGCCATAAATACATTATTTGTTATTGTAGACTTGTAATTGTTTGAGACTTTATTATTTATTATGGTTATTTGCTTTAATTATGACTTATGTATTGACAATAGACCCCTAAATTTAGTTTAGTTGGAGTTGTGAATTTTTTAGATATTTTAAGGTATGATTTTTTCAAGTATAAAAGTCTATTACTTTTTTTTTTATATATATATATATATTTTTAAATAGAGACCAAGTCATGCAAGTCAATTCCTGACTTATTGGGTTGACTCCTGACCCAATAGTTCGATGATCAATAATACAAAAGAATCTAATATTAATTATATGAGCTTATAATGAGCTTATAATCATGAGTCTATAATCAATTGTCACTCTATAATTAATTCCATGAAATTAAATATATTAAAAATTATTTAAAATTAATTTTAATTTTTTTAGAAAAAAAATAACTCTTTTTATTAATAATAATAGAATAAATATAATTCAGAATATATTCAAAGTTTGAATAATTTCAATTCATTTGTAACTTAAATTTATATCAGTTGGAAATTGTGATCATCTACGTTCCTTTCCTTTTTCTATGAAGTGATTTCTACTGCGCATAAATGGGAAATCATATTTTTCAAAACATGGTAGTTGAGTAATCTAAATCTAGTAAAAACTACTTTCATACATAGGTCAACGTCACATAACAGTGGACGGGATATGAAAATAATATCATGTATAATAAGACGATGGGTACGTAAAAGGAACATTATATATCAATTTTTGAAAAGAGACAAATTCATTTCAAAATTAAATGAGATATACGATAAATGAATAAACCTTAATTATAGAGAGGAGCTTCATTAAAGATAAGTCATTGTTCCAACTAAAAGGTGAATATTTCAATGGAGTTTAATTAATTTGTAACTGAATGATGATTTAGTTTTTTCCTGTGTAACAAGGAAAACAATCATTTTAATTTGTTATCATGAAAAGTTTGATTTTTTTTTTTTTTTAAATATAACAATGAGAAAGACATTAGTGATTGAATAACATTGAATAATAAGATAACATATTTAGGATCAGTATTTTATGCGTTCCTCTTCTAAGATACAATAACCTATTGAACCGATTGAATTCGAACCTTTTTAGTATTAATAATTTTTTTCTTTTTTAAAAATATAATAATAATTTATAATAAAAAAATAACTTCTCTAAATAATCATTAAGAAATAACTTTTTCAAATAACCTTTAAAGAAATAATTTTTAAAAAATTTAAATTATAAAATAAAATAAATTAAAATATATGTATTGACAACTTTTTTTTTCCCAAGAGTACCGATTGTCATGATTAAGTTCATTTGATATGATTTTTCCTTTTCTTTTCAATAATTCCCATGTTATAAGTCTTCAATAATTTTTTGAATTTGCACCTTATATAGGTCCTATAAAAATTAAGATTAGAAACTGAATTAGAGCCTAAGATTCTTGGTGCGTTTAGTCAAGGCTTTCTCAATAATTTGGGCAATATAATTTTATTAGTGCTAAAACAAACCTCACATTCTCCACTGAGAGGTTTTAGGTTTTAGTCCTTCAATTTATATCTTGCTATTATTTTAGTGTTTGAAACTATGAAACTGTCTAATAAGTTTCTATTTTTTTTAAGTTTTCATTTAAGTCCCTGAATTTTTTTTTTTCATTTTGATCACTAAACTTATGTTATTTTTATCACTTAATCTTTAATTAGGAACCAAAATGCAAATAAAATAAAATTATTAAGACTTAAATGAAATAATAAACAAAATTCAGGAATTTATTTGATTTTCTTAAAAATTTTAAGAACTAAAATGATAACAATATATAAATTTAAAAACTAAATTCATCATTAATATTTACTCTATTATTTATCATATACCAACCCGTACTCTTACAAGTCATTACATTCTAATTCATGAATTCCCTGTCAATGACAGCTAATTAACTACAGTTTTTTTTTTTTTACAACATTAACTATAGTGTTGAGAACATGAAATTGCATACCTTGATTTGTGGGTACCACAACATCACTAGACATTGGCTTCCTTTGTGGAAAATACATAAATTCACTCACTCGATCATTTGTAATTTGACCTTATTATATTAAGCCTATATTATTCCTTAACATAGTATATAATCATTTGAAGAAAAAAAATTAAAATTATACTTTCAAAAATATTTAAAAAAATGGAAAAATCAGGTGATTAGGAATCAAGGTTTATATCCAAAATAATAATAAAAAACTATTAATATGCTAACAGATCATCTGGCGACTTTGTCTTTGGGTTAAGTTTTAAAATAAAAAATTGATTTAGTAAACTGCAAAAAAGATAAAAACTATGATTTATTATTTTTTTTAGGAGAAAGAGGAAAAAAATAAAGATGATCCAGAGAGATATAATCATTATCTAAAAAACATGTTTATTAATTAATATCCTTTTTAAGAGTTGGGTTTGATATTGAAAGAGGCAACTAACAACTAGGCTTATCTTGCATAGGTAAAAAAGAATTATAAATAATTAAAAAAGAATTTAATTAGATTGCATTGACAATATAACTGTTTATTTATTGTTGTTTAATTATAGATTGATACGTATAATAAGATTGATAGTTTGTTATGATAATCATTTAAAAATTTACATCTATAATTATTTGCATTAGTTGATAATATAAAAATATTTATACAATTAGTAAATAAAAAAAATCAATAAATAATATAAAAAGTTTGTGAAGGGAAATAAAGTACCATCAATTCAAAATTTTGCTTCCCTTCTTCCAAAAGTTTTGATATATTCTTTTAACATGCACGACCCAATTTATGTTTGGCCAAAATTTATCTTCAGAACACCTTAAAAAGAAGCATCATTAAAAGTTTATTGTCACTACATAAAATATATTGCAATAATTTGTTTGGTGGTCATACTTTGAAGCACATCACCTTCCACTGAATAAAGTCATAAAAACAGTGTGTAAAAAGTAAAAACAAAGCGAAACTAGTTTTAATCAGATTATTAAAAACTATATATAAGATGATATAGAAGTACTGTAAGTACCATGTGTATAACATATTTAACATATATAATTGGATTGTATGTCATCGGTGACACAAAGAATGAAAATGAATGGCTAAATCCGATTTAAAAAAATAAAAATCATTTAGATCAATGGCAATTTCCACAACTTTAACTATATTGGATCTTTCTTTAAAAAAAAAAAAAAAAACTATACTGGATCTTGTGTTAGTAAAACAATATAAATACGTGAGCTCCCTTTATTACTATATATTTTTATACCATCATGAAAGCTTTGCTTCATTTATAAAACTACCCAATTACTAGTATATTGAAACATCAATTCTTGCAACTCAAATATTTAAATTAGATGTCATGTCATCAATGGCAATAACGTTAGCCAAACGGTAACGATGTAAATAAAACTTTTAAAAGAAGAGAGGCAGAGGGGCAAAAGTCAATTGAAGGAGCTCTTTCTAAGAAAATCCAATGAGAAAATAAACACTTTTTTTTCTTTCTTTCTTGGTACGTCAATATTTGTCATCGTTTTAGATTACTTAATTCCCATATTCTGTATTCTTTGAGTATTGATTACTCCATTGGACACCCACCTTTCACTTTGCTCTTAGAAAAAAAAAAAACGATGACTGACTTCAATCAATTTCGTAGAACCTTGCGGATCAATCACGAAGGTGTTTCGTGCCCTCTTTAACCATGAAAATGATTTGTCTAATTATGCAACTTCTTCAATTAATAATCTCGGTCTTAATTTAATACAATATGTTTAATTGGATGACTAGATGTCTTGTTAATTAAATTATTAACTTTTCATAATTAATTAAATCAGTTAGAAATTAATCTTCACAATAAATATAGTTATTTATTTAAGATTTTATTAAGATTACTAAAGTTGATCAATTTTTATGTGAAAATGAAAAAAATGTAGTAGTGTAACTGACATTGGATGATTAGAGTTGTTAAATGGTCAAACAGATTCCTAGTTTCTTACTTGATATAGAATATAGAAGTGAGTTTGGAGAAGATAAACTTGATTTGATTTCTCATTTATCTTGGGAAGTTGTTACAAGATTTTGTCTTATTCTCCAAGTATAGTATATTTGACAGTTTAAAAAAATGCTAATTTTTTTTACTATAAATATGAACATTTACTAATAATTATTCGACAAGTGGAAAAACTTATAAAGAAAAACACGGCTTCTTTAATTTAACTTAATCATTAGTTATTATTCCATATATATAATCTTATATTATTATTTTAGGGTGACCTTATTGACACGTGTCGGCAAGTTCACCGCACATGCATCCCATGATTGGGGTAATGGTCATCCACGTCAGCAACTTTGGACAGTTATTGTATCTGTCATCACCAAATCAACGTCCAATATTTTTCTGATTAAAAAACTTATAAGATGAATTACTATAAGATGTGTGAGGGTGTAGAGTAAAAGGATAAAGCCATGTCTCTGGACGTTCATCAGATAACTGGTGAAATCTGAACCGTTGGATGTGAAAATATTGAAATGGTAAAAAGATAGCTCTATAAATTCAGAAGAAGACGAGGTTTTGAGCGATTGGGTTTGCTTCTCAGTGTACCCAGAAACAGAGGCAGAAGGAGGAAGATTAGAGAGTGAGTGAGGGAGGGATAGTTGGCGAGTTAGGGTTTCGAATTGACTCACTGAGTCTTTGCATTGTGTCGCCGGTTTGTTTTTCTTTCGCCGGAGGAAACTCTTGCTCCGATCTCCTCTGCTTTTGTTTCCGTTAGCATAGGCGTTTGAAAGGTTCGGTTTTTCCGGCGAGGAGTGTTGGATTTTCCGGTGATTCCTTGGTGAATTGAGTTTGGGGGAATTCTCGATTTTGACCTAAAGCAAAGGTCTTTACTCAAAAGTTTTACTGGATTTTGTTGTTTTTCTTTTTCCAATTTTTTGCGTTGAGTAGACCGAGCATGACTTTGTGTCATTGTGTTTGAGATTTGGGGTTGATATTTTTTGGTAAATAAAAAACAAGATAAACTTTATTCTTTTGAGATTCTGATAACTATCTTATCTTAATTTTTAATATTCTCTTGTGCTTTTCTGGGAGTGTAAATGTCTGAGATGATTTTTGCTGACATTTAAATTTTGGGAAATGGATCAGTGAATCTAAGTTAAGTTCTTCAACTTGCTGAATTGGGTTTGATATTTGAGAAAACCTTGGTAAATTCACTGCTTCTGTTTCATCCGTGTTGTGCTTTTTTATCAAAAAAGTTTTTTTTTTTTTTTTGGTTTTTTTATTGATTGTTATTGATGTTAATGAGTTTGTTGGGTTGAATTTCTGGATCAATGGATCATTTCCTAATATAGTGGTTACTGCAACAGGCAGGAACCACTGGCCATTCCGTTTCTCAAAAAATTTGGCCTCATTCTTTCACAAATCTTTGGCCTCCAAAAGAGCTTCTTCAACCATTGTGACTCTTTAGCTTTGAATTACAATTGGAAGTATGGCTGTCTCTTTGACTCGTTTCTCATGGTGGTTATGGGGTAGCAAGGAGAAAGAGCCTGTTTCTAGTGGTGGCTCAACACTGAATTCATCTTCTGAATGGAGTTTTAAGGAAAGAGAGACTATGAAGTTTCCTTCGGTGAAGGGAACAAAGATTGCTCCTTCTCACAGGAAGGTTAAAAGAAAATGGCAGAGCAGGGAAGAGAGGAGACATGATAGAGAATGTGATGTTGTGTTGGTGCCATCTGATGGTGATGGTTGTTTGTCAGGCTCTGAATCTGATGACTCAGATTGGTCCATTGGGTGGTTGGAGCCTCATGGCTCTGATTTCCTTCAGAGTGATGATGATTTGGAAAATAGTTTTGCTGTGCTGGTTCCTTGCTATAGGAAGGAGGTGGAAAATTCAAACAAGGAGCTTTTGATTGCCATCAAGAACCTTCCAAATGAATTTTCTTCTGGTAAGATTCAGAACGTGCACCTGAATATTGTATGATTTTGTTTTTTCATTGAGTTAATTTTGTTCTCTTTCAAACTCCTACACTGTTTAACCTTTTCTGAGTTGATTAACTCTTTTTGTGATGGTTCTTTAAAGTCAAACAATCCTTGTTCAGGTGCTTTTTAAGTTTTTATGTTGTTATTATATGATCCATAATTTCGAGTTGGTTTGGCTTTGTTGATGATTCTGATGCTAATTAGGAAATGTGCCTGTCATTATCAGATGCTAATGCACTGCTTAGCAATTATGCAATGGTAATTGGGGCTTTTAACTAGTTTTGCCTTTTGTTTTAGAATTGTCTTGAAATACATCGATATCTACGAGATCTTTGTTTTTTATTTTTGTATTTTTGTGTGTATACTAGTATACTACAGGGGCCTGTTGTTCTATTCTATATGGGTTTTTGCTCCTCTTTTATTTTCTGAATGGTTTCATGTGTGTGATTTGCAAAGATACTGCCTTGCTTTTATGAGCTAATTTTCTTTGATTGTATCTTCTCTGTTACAGGAAGTTTTCTTATGCTTCTGCCATGAACTATTTTTTTTTCTTTATCAATTTTTTATTTTTTGTATATAATAATAAAGTCTTAGCTTGAAATTTTTACTCAGGGTAAATCACTTTTATCAAGTTGTTCTCATGAGAGATAAAAAGTTATGCACTGAAGTAGCTTCACCCTCACAGAACTAAAAGATAGCGTATCGTAAACTATTTGATATCTTAATGATATATGTTAGAAGAACTTCTTTCCTTTCTATCTCGGAACTGTTTCTTTCTTGTAATGGAAAATGAGTCCTAGTTTTTAGATCTTTATGGTTGAATGTACGTTTATACTTAAATAATCTTGTAGTAGCCTAGGACACACGGATAAGTTGATTGAGAACCTCTAACAATTGCATACCCCAATTTGTAAGTTAGGCCCTCTACTATAGTGTTTAAAATAACAACCTGCCATTTTCAATTTAGCTCTTTCTACAAATAAAAACTAGAGAAAGTTGTCTTATGATTAATGATGTTAGTGGTTTCATTGAATTTTTGTTGGAGAACTCAATTGAGTGAAAGCATTCATTTACAGTACTAATTATTCTGATTATATCTGTTTGATACATTCTTCTGTACTATTATGGAGTATTTGTGTATGGTACTTATTGTATTTTTGGAATTGTGATTGAATTTACAGTTGGCAAAAATTACATGGAACACTGGCTGGCTTCTCTTCAGAGTTTAGAAGCTTAGAAAACTACATCTTCTTCTATATGACTAAGGACCTTTCTGACAACCTTCTAGAAGTAGAGGCGAGGCAAAATAATCCTGGCATCCATTATCTATCCAATGTATTTTTTGTACATAGAATCATCCTCTCCTCTTATTGTAAAAGCTAAAATTGAAATGGAAAATTTCGATCTAGAAAAATTCTCTATGGCCAATCAATCACTACTGTAATAACTGTACCAAAAGACAAAAATCACTACTGTAATAAAAAGGATTTCACTTAAAAAATAAAGGGGATTTTCTTGTTGATATGGTTTTATAATGGAGGATTGCATGAGTCATGTTTTGGATAAGATGAGATTTTATTTTTAATCTTTGGGAAATCTAAAAGAAACACAAGGAAAATTAGCCCTAGTTACAATGTCTAAAGCATCAGCTTTACAGATTTTATTTTCATTGTAATAAACTATTGAGTTTTACATTAAATACATTCCTTTCTTCTTTCTTTTGCCTTCTTTTCAGTTTTGATTGATTCTTCATAAATTCATTTTGCAGTTTTCCCCTCCTTATCCCTTCCCTATACTGTTGTCTGTAAATCTTTTATCCAAATAGGCATATCAAGTGTTGGACCACATGAAGATGAACCACATAGTTTTTCTCAATTAAATGAGAAAATGGCCCATTCTTCCTTAACTTTGAGGATTGCCTTTAATGTGTGGCTGTTACATTATGGGGCCAACAAAATGTTTTTTATTTTTTATTTTTAATTATAAAAACATTTTTTATGTTTTTAATTATTTGTATAAAAAAATAAAAATGTTCTTGTTTCTTATTTAAATTTCTAAAAAAAGAGTGTCAAAATAAACAAGAAACACGTCTTAAATATTTCTTTGGGCTTTGAGAATATGCAACTATTTTGTTGTCAGGTTGTCATCACTTGTAACATATCTCTGTGAGAGAGAGAGAGGATTTAGATTCCATCAAAAGAAAAATTCGAAAGTGATTTTAAAATCGCACTCCATATTTTTTTTTATTGGGGGGCACATTTTACAAAAAAAGAAAAATTGGGTACATAATCGCATGCCATATCTTATGCATGACGGCATAAACTATGATAAAAGGATTTGATTTTCTCATCACTTTCCCTTTGTTTGTTTCCTTCTTTCTTCGTAATTACCTCGTTTGCATTGTTGTTGTGGAATTACAATGAAACATAAGACTTTGACCTCGAAATTATAAGGCACTGTGAATAACCCAGTTATGTCATGAAAAGAGGAAAATAAAACAAGGAAATGAAGACAATATAGAAAGCGATAGTATGATATAAACGGAGAAAAACCATAGTGTTGTCTTCTTTTGTTGAGTATGAACTTTAAAGATGAATTAGATGAAATTAAAATATATGATGGGTAGTATTATAAATAATACAAAATTATATTATCAGTGTGTAACCTATTTTCTGTTAAAAGAATTTGTTGTTTACATAAGAATTTAGTTCAAGTATCATATATATGGATATCTTAAAATTTGTATAAAATAAATAAACTATAAACTGAAAGAAAATATTTAAAATTATAAAAAACAGAGTTAGTAACATTTAAAATTTTCCCTAAAAAAATTTAAAATTTAAAATTATATAATATTTTAAAAACATTAATATGTCATTTTTAAAAGAGAATATGATAAAAGAGTTTTTTTTTTTTTTTTGCCGATTGATATGCTAAAAGAGTTAACCTCTTAATAAATGAATACTAATTTAATGTATATACAAGATGAAAGAATTTATATACTTCTTTTGCTTAATTTGTTGAGATATTATTTTTTGAAAATCAAGAGAATCTATTTGCCCCTCTAACTTTCTGTCTTTCAAATTATTCATTATGTTTGGTCTTTAAAAAGCTTCAACTAACGAGTGCTTTATTTTTTTAATAAAAAATTTCTAATAAGTGTAAATTTCATCTGAAAATCACACTATAGTTTTCAAATATACGAAAACTAAATTAAATTACCTGATGTAAAAATAAAATCACAATTATTTTATAAACATAAACAATGCCAACGGGTCAAACTTATTCTGTAATCTTTATAGAACAATGGCCCTTTCAGAATTGTTACATAAACATCAATTTATTTATTTATTTACACAAAACTACTACATGGAATATATATGTATTTTTAAAATTATACATTTTCCCCAAATTGACATAGATGAATAGGCCAAACAGAATATGTAACAGTGTAGAACGATAGATAAGATTTCTCTTTCGAAAAGATTTTGCTTTTCTTTCCAAATCTTCTTCCAGTTAGAAGAAAGGAAGAACATAATCGCTATATATAAAAAAGAAAAAAAAACTAATTGCTGAAAACAATAATATTAGTGAAAGATTTTTAGAAAGGAAAAAAAAATCTTAAACATTTTCCTAATTATAGCGTCAGTGCAGGCCAAAGTCGTGAACAGAACGTGCCTAGAAAAAAAAAAAAAAACAGAAATTAACAATTTTCTATTTATAAACTTTGTTATAGAAAGCGTTAATCTTTCCGCGACAAAAGTTGGCCACCGCCACCTTTTACATTACAGCTTTTCTAACCAACTTTTTTGTACGATAAAATTTAGAAACTAACTAGTACTAGACAGCATTTATGTTTTTTTCTTACAATAATTTATATAATTATATAATGTACTAATTTTTAGATTAAAAATTCAACATCATAGCCGTTTGGTAGGAGAAATAATTTGCTTTACCTCAGGATGCGACACATTGCAACGAAGAAAAGTTTAAACAATCAAGTAGTTAGATGGAGATTTAATATGATAAATTTTAAAGATATTAATCTAATAAAATTTATAATTTAAAAAAAAAAACACACGCAAATATAAAACTAATTAAATAAAAAAAAATATAGTCATTGTTGAATTATTAATTTAATTTGGTCAGATAATACACGTAAAGGCTTCTCTCTTTTTCTTCCCCTTTTTTTTTTTAATTTGGCTTTATTGTGAGATTTATACATAAGGATTAATGATTAGTTAATTTCAAAGAAATACTTATTTAAATTTCTAAATATATCTTAAAAAATAATTATTTTACCAACTATGTATGTACATGTCTTAACACTTTGGACATGGATTCTAGAAAGTATTTTCAACAATTACCTTTTTTTTTTATATTTTATGAACGTGTGATGCATGATTATTATTGATTTAAATTTTTTTTACATATATTAAAAATTAAGTTCCCGTTAAATATGTTAATTAAAAATTTTGTTATAACTATAATCATCCATTAGGAGAATGACTTGTTTATCTAAACAAAATTAACAATTATCTCCATATGACAACTAATTAACATAGCTAATTTAACCCTTATAAAAGGTGTGTGTAAAGCAAACAAAGCAAAGCTGGACATTAATGCCGCTGCAGGCACGTGGGTCGTTGAATGCATGGATTAATATGTTTCTTTATTTCATTTTATTGCAATGCTTGCTTTTTGAAAAGCAAGGTTTGTACATTAAATTCGTGCGAACTTTGCTCCCCTCCATCATCCCATAATTAGCACAACATCTTAGTTCCCACGTTCTCGCTCTGTATCTGTTTCTTAGATTAATTATCTTTCTTTTTCTTTTTCTCTTTCTCTTCTTCTTTTCTTTTCTTTTTTTTCTTAATCCACTTTCTTCTCTTGCTGTCATCATGGAATCCATGTCTTCTCTCTTTCCCCATAGAGTAATAGGATAAATACGGTTTGCATGCTTTTGACTCTCCTCTCATGTCATGTTATTAATAATTAAGATCTCAATACCAATTAAGGACCAAGAAGGGAAAACAAACTAATTAACACAGAAGAAGAAAAAGAAGAAACAACCAAAATATGTTGCAGCGAGCGGCAAGCAATGCTTATTCATGGTGGTGGGTTAGCCACATTAGAACAAAGCAATCAAAATGGATGGAGCAAAATCTTCAAGGTGATTGTTGCCTTCATTTTTTTTTCTTTTTCATATTAAAGAACATGATCAACTCTGTCATTTATGTCTCCTTTTTCTGATGATTTTTTTGCACACATTCATGGCAAATAGTTTAGACGTACGTCTGGCTGGACTTGCTTTCAGCGTTAGATTATGTATATTATAAGCTTTTGATGATCAATTTCATTTCACTTGGGATCAAATCATTAAATTAATTATGCTAAGGCTTACATAAAAACGGTGTGTTATCTATAATGTATTTAACTATTTACTGGTAATCAGGAAATTCAACTGCGTGCGTGTCAGTAGAGAGGTTTAAGAAATAGATTCGATGTTGTATTGTGTACTCAAGCTCAAGGTTTAATTGTTTTGCATGGATTCTGAAAATGCTTCTCTACGTGCTTTTTATTTCCAAATCTGGGCCTCAACTAATCAAAAACCAAATATACACTTCCTCTATCACTTTTCAAATTGAATTTTCCCAAAATCCAATAATGTTCGACTCAATTCACAAAATTCTATTTTTAGCCAATTTGAGGAAGAGAATTTGCTGCACAGAATAACTCCATTTTTTCCCATTGTTCTTTCTTGATAGAATGCCTTTCAGATGCTGATTATGCTGTACATCTTAATTTTTCTTATTAAACATATGCTTAATTAAGAAATTAGGCATAGTTTGCATTCCTTGAAGTCATTTCCTATGATTTTAAAAATTTGCTTGAACCACATCCACATGTAGATGCCTGTGTAAGATCAACATAACCCACTTGTATATAGTTGGCAAACTAAAATAAATGAACAAAACTGCAGATATGGAGGAAAAAGTGCAAACTGTTTTGAAGGTGTTAGAGGAAGAGGGGGACTCTTTTGCAAAGAGAGCAGAAATGTATTACAAAAGGAGACCAGAACTGATAATCTTTGTGGAGGAATCATTCAAGGCTTACCGAGCTTTAGCCGAACGATATGATCACATATCAACAGAGTTGCAGAATGCCAACAACACCATTGCTTCTGTCTTTCCGGATCGTGTCCCATTTATGGATGAAGAGGACGATGAAGGATCACCAAGGCCTTCAAGAAAAAAAACAGAAGGGTTCAAAACAAATGTTCCAAAGCCTCCTGTTAAAGATTTGAAAAGTGTCATAACAACAGCAGCAGCTACTAAAAAATTACAGTCCAAGAAGCCAGCTGCCACAGCAGCTTCTGCTGCTCTGAAAGTTCCTAAATCTGGTTTGAGCAGAAAAGAGGCACTTGAAGAGGTTGACAAGCAGCAGAAAGAGATTCTGGCTCTACAAACTGTGAAAGAGTTTGTAAAGAACACTTATGATAATGCCATTGCTAGGTACTGGGAAACTGATGAGCAAATAAAGCAATTGCAAGAGAGAGTTTCCATTCTGCAAGAAGAACTTGGAGAAGGTATTGATATTGAAGATGATGATGCTCGCCGTTTGATGGCAGAAACTGCTCTTAAATCATGCCAAGAGGCACTGACACAGTTGCAAGCAAAACAGGAAAAATCACTTGATGAAACCATAATTGAATCCAAAAGGGTGCAGGATGTCAAGGTCAAGTTGGACTCTCTCATGGACGAATTCCATTATGAACGGAGTGATTCCGAAGAGCCAAGGGTCCAAAGAGATTTAAAAGAAATAGCAGAAACAAAGGACTTAGAAGAGAATGCCGGATTGACTCAGAAGAAACAGGAGTTGCAATTGTTAAAGGAGAACATTAAAGAGCACTTTGAGACTAGCTCCAATTCATCACTCAGTGTGGCAGAAATGGCAGAGAAGATTGATGAGCTAGTGAGCAAAGTGATCGGCTTGGAAACTGCGGTATCATCCCAGACTGCTATGGTAAAGAGACTGAGAACAGAAACTGATGAACTTCAAGAGCAGATTCGAACTCTGGAAAACGATAAGGAAAGTCTTATCAAGGACAAAAATAAATTGAATGAGCAACTGAGAAAGATGGAAGAAAAGATGCACGGAGTACAGGATCTAAACCAAATTGTTGAGGATAAGAATAGCGATCTCCAAACCCAATTCAATGAAGCACATAGTAATCTTGATGATCTCTCAGAGAAAGTTCAAAATGTGCAGCCAGGCAAGGAGGCTAAGACCACAGATTTATCACACACACAAAAGGATGCATCAACCCAAGCTGAATTGAAAAGCGAGTCTGAAGGACAAGCTCCTTTGAATCAAGACAACATCTTGTTGAATGATATTAAGTCTGAAAAGGAGCTTGCAGCTGGTTTGGTAGAAGATGATGCAACAGATAAGAAGCTTAAGGTTGCTGGCGCCGTTGAAGATGATGTAACACCAGGCAACAAGGTTGAGGTCACTGGCTCATCATTTTCTACTGAACCCAAGGTCACAGGTTCATTGGAAAATGATGTTAAGTCAGTAAATGATGCAACATCAGACAAGAAGCTTGAGGCCACTGGCTCACCAGTTGCTAATGAACCTAATGTCACCGGTTCATTAGACAAAGATGCTAAGTCAGTAAATGATGAGGTTAAGGTCACCAGTTCCTTAGAAATGAAAGAGGCAACCCCTGTCAAATCTCCAAAAGAGTTGGAAGAACAACAGAAGACTGTGAATCCTGGCAATGGTAATGAAAAGGCAACAGCGGCTGTGAGCACTACCACAGAAAATCAGGAAGTCGGTCAGCACCCAGCAAGCAACAAGGAAGATAATTCTGAGAAACAGCAAGAAAATGAGGCTAAGCAAAGTTCAAGTGAGATAGAGAATGCTCTCAAAGTTGATTCCAAGGGGGAGGCAACAGCACAAGAAGATGAACCTGATTGGCGGCAATTGTTTACGAATGGAATGAAGGATAGAGAGCAAGTTCTGCTGACTGAGTATACTAATACTCTTCGGAATTATAAAGACGTGAAGAAGAGACTGGCTGAAGTAGAGAAGAACAATCAAGACAGCAACTCTGATTCATCTTTGCATCTAAAAGAACTGAAGAATGCTAATGCCATGAAAGATGAAGAGATAAGACTTCTGCGCCAGAAATTAGGTCTCCTGCAGAGAAGCTTTGAAGGAAATGAGGATTTCACAGAGGATATTTTCAGCATTGAAGCACCTCAATCTATTTCACCCGTTGAAGAGAAATTCCGGTCAAACATGGATGAAATTCTAGAGGAGAACTTAAATTTCTGGTTAAAATTCAGTGCTTATTACTCTGAGATACAGAAGTTTGAAACCACAATCAAAGATTTGCTGAGCGAGTTATCAAAAATAGAGGAAAGAGGGAAGTCGGCAGAGCCTAGTACTAGTACCAACATAAAATATTCTATGAAATCAGATTCAAGACCAATTTACAAACACCTAACGGAGATCCAAAGTGAAATAACAGTCTGGATGGAAAGAGGTGCCTTGCTGAAAGAAGAACTGCAAAGTCGATTCTCATCTTTGTGTGACATCCAAGAAGAGATAACAACAGCATTGAAAACCAGTGCTGAAGATGATGACTTCAGGTTCACAAGCTACCAAGCTGCCAAGTTTCAAGGCGAGATTTTGAACATGAAACAGGAAAACAACAAGGTTGCTGATGAACTTCAAGCAGGTTTAGATGGTGTAACATCTCTCCAAGTTGAAATAGAAAAGACTCTGGTGAAGCTGAATGATGAATTTGGGTTCTCAGCTTCAAGGAGACAACAAAATGGCCAGCTTAGACAATCAGAGACTCGGGCCAAGGTTCCTCTGAGGTCATTTATCTTTGGTGGCAAACCAAAGAAACAATCAATCTTCTCCTGTATGACCCCCGGAATGCATAAGAAATACCGGTAGTAGCAGGGTCATATGTAAAATATTTCCCTGTTGTGTTTTTTATTTTACTTTTTATCTGTGATAATTCTTTTATCTGTTATATTAGGTAGTAGTGTATTGAAAGTTTGCTACTCACTAGAAGAAAGATTTATTTTTTTACTTTTGCTTGTTCATAAATCATTATTTGGCAAAGACAGACAAAATGTAGTATTTTGGTTTACTTCTCTTTGTATTTGGAGAAATTGGGTGGGGGAAGGGGAGGAATTCGGTACTGATAATTTTATGGCTAGCAAAGTAGAAATCCAGATTGAACTAGAACAGTAATTGTATAACATTATTAAACGGGAATCGCTTAACCCAAAAAAAGGGGGCAATCATCAACTGTTAATAGTGGATGACACAAACTGGATAAAAACCCCTGTTGGGAATCATTTAGCGATAATCCAATTCCCAATTTCCTAGACTTCTCTTGGCACTTGTATTTCAGCTAATAAACATGCTACAGATGAACGTTCTCTTGCTTTTCTCTGGAGGCAAGGAAAGAAGACACTTCTATTCAAATGGAGTGCCAGAACCTGGTGCAGTTACACTTACACTGGGACTAGCAAGTATTCCCATATGCCCTCTGCTAAGCAGGTGTCTACCCAATGTGGAAAAAAGCAAGCTGGAAAACATGTCATCCAGAGACTATACTGTTGGAGAATCCCATGCCACAAAAAACCAGGAAAAATATCTCAGTATCTTCATTTGCCCTTATTCTTGTCATCTTGTGGTAACTGCAGCCCCATGAGGCCAAGCAAATTGGAAGCCGGACCAGGAAGCCCTTGTTGGGAAGAAAAGGAATCGAGTAAGCTTTTTACTAAATTTACATCCACGTCTACAGGAGAAAAATCCTCGTCCATAATATGTTCTGATGCATTTGACGTTCCCTGAAAGTGAAATTCAAAAGTAACAACGGAACAAATCATCAGTCTTTCGAGCTTCAACTGTACTTCAGCACTTATGAAAGTTCGCTGAAGAAAATAGAAACTGAACTAGTTAACTATCATGCAAGTGTCATCTAATTGTCTTATTTTTAATATTTAGTACACTAACTTGATTTAAAAAACAAAAATGGAAGATTAAATCAATGTCAAAAGTAACAATTATATCATACTACATATAGTTGGTTATAAAACAATATTTTTTATTTAATAATAATGAGTTATTTATTTCCTTTCAAATGACCTTGTGAGGTTTGGTAACACACTACATCATTACAGATTACTCCCTCTGGACTGAAATATAAGCAAAAAAAAAATAAAAAATGACATGTTTGTTAGACTAGAATATAAGCAAATTTTAACTTATCTCTCTCATAAGTAATGATATTATCTCCACAATGCCCTTCATTTAATTAGTTTTATTTCTAACCAACTCCTCTTTTCTTGTCCTATGCAAACAAATGTAAGGGATACATTAGTAAATGAATCCCTTGTTTTATTGAGTTTATCAAAATTAAATGAAGTTAACTAGTTTTCTTAAGGGAAGAAATTTAGTTATTTTTTGCTTATATTTCAGTCCAAAGGGAGTGCTCCCTCCATATTTCAGTCCAAAGGGAGTGCTCCCTCCGAACTGAAATATAAGAAAAAAATTAACTATCTTCCCTTCAAAAAAGTAGTTAAGGTCATTTAATTTTGATAGTCTCAATAAAGCAAGTGATTCAGTCACTAAAATACCCTCTGCATGTAATTGCATAAGACAAGATAAAAGGAGATTGTTAGAAATAAAACTCTAATTAAATGAAGGCTATTTTAGAGATAATATCATTAATGATGAAAGAGTTTGTTATTTTTTGCTTATATTTTAGTCCAACCAACATGCGATTTTTTTTTCTTATATTTCAATCCCGAGGGAGTAACATTTAACACTTACTTTACTGGTGTCAATGCAAACAAATACCTGATCTTTATTTGGAATTTGTTCATTAGCACGAACAAAACTTTTTTGAAGGGTGGTTGCCTCCAGTTGTTCATTCATAGCATCAGAATAGGACCGCATGAAAATATCCTCTCCCTCCTCATTATCCTCATCCAATTCAGCAATATCACTCTCATCAGAATCATCTACATAATCATCAAACAAAAATATAAGAACCCACAAATAATACTATGGGGGAAGACATACAAATTGATTGAATTCCAGTAATTAATTCATTCTACATACTAAAACCAGGTACCAGTATCCCAAACAACTAGGGAATTGATCTATTTCCCATCATGTAGCCCCAACCTAGAAAAACTTTATAAAAGTGTGCTTGTAAGCAAGAATTAATTCCATGCAATTTTTAGTGAAACTATATTAAACAGAATCCTCTGCATGGAATATTAGATTCTTCAAGTAAGGATTAATATTTTAAAGTAAATAAATAACAAAGAAAGACTTATGACTTCTGATGCTGCACATCCTCCGCCAAACCAGAGAGGAGAGAGTTGAAGAATGTGCAAAACTAAACAGATAGCCAAAAGTAAGTTCAAACCTACAAGTTACAAGACATGATTGACATAAAAAAAACATGTATAAGCGTATCAGTGTAAAAAAGAACTCATTACAAAATAATCCATTGGCAGAAACTAAACACAAACAAAAACCAGTTTAAGTTTAACATATAACAATTAAAGAGAGGAGCTATTTAAATCTTGAGAACACTTATTCAACAAAACAATTAATGCCTACAAAGTAAACATAGACATGAGATCTCACCAAAGTCCAGGTCAGACGATGATCCATCTTCAATATTACTGTTGGCAACTTCATTGTCTGAATGCTTCATTATTGATCCCATGTCTTTAATAAATTGGTCCACATCAAAGTCCACTTCCTTATTCCTTTACAAGACAAGTGCCCAAAATAAAGAGATATTAACGTAATATAGTAACACGGCAAAATCAGAAAGGTATCTAATTGAGTATCATCTAAATGTGTTACTACATGACAACGTCCAGAAAAATTAATCAGTAACAAGAATAATAACTATTTATAGTTTATACCATATACTAAATATAACATGTTGTTATGTTATTCAATACTGAATAATAAAGTTATTTTAGTTAGAACTTAAGAAATTATTATAAAAATAGTAAAAACCTGAGCTGGTTTCAGCTTCACAAAAGCTAGTTTTCTTAGTTTTGACTTAGAACTGAATCCCGGCTGGGGATCTATGGTACTGAATCTATGTCAATGGCCAAACATATGAAAAATAAATCATTTTAATGACCCAAATCCTTTCCCTGAAAAAATGCCTCTAAAATAAGTGACTTAAGCCTGCATACCAGGTATGTTAAATGGGTATGCACATCACCAAACTAACCTGTCTTCAGGAGCTTCAGCGCCCTTGTAACTTGACAATTTATGGACAAATGCCTGCATGGACTTTGCTATATCACCAGCATCAAACTCGTCAGCATTCAAAGCAGATGATGGACCAGCATCTTGACCTTCTTTTGCTTTCCCCTTCTTTTTGTGTTTTAAGTCATACTGTTCCATCTCCTTTTGTCTTTCCATAAGAACAGAGTTCAACTCTTCCTCTCCACCGTAAAGCCAAGAATCATCATCAGATGGAGGAACCTCCTGATCCTTAAAATCATCAACTGAATGAGGCAGCGCAAGAATTTCATCTATTCGTCTAACAGGAGCATTCAGCAAGTCACTGCAACAAATATTCACCTTAGCAATGATAAAATAACGAAAAACAATATAAAACCTGGAGAGCTAAACTCAAAAAGCATTGCTACATCACAACCTAAGTAGACCAGTGCCCCACTGCCCCATCTAATGCCACATATACATCATCATTAACAAAGAGCACCCAATCCCATCCATTCCAACCAATGTGGAATCTCAACACACCACTTCACGCCCAATATTGAATATCCAGAGCAATGACATTGAAAGACTGGTTGCAGGGCTAGGTAGGGTTTTTTTAAGGACAATTGAGGGAAGCCTCATATCAAATCTATGATAGGCTCTAATGTCATCTTGAATTTGGACTGAGTCTAACTAAACCCTAAAAGCTAGTTCATGGGGTAAGGACTGCTTGAGCCTCTATAGTAAGGTCTACTTTAGTCATATCTATAAACTATAATCAATGAAAAATCAAGATAAACTAGGGAGCTGAGCTAAACACACAGCAAAAGATCAATACCATCCAACATAAAAAACAAGACTCAATTTGAATCAAAATCAATAAGCTAGTTAGAATTCGAACCTGGTCTTGGTGTGCAGAGAAGTGTTCTTATAATACTCCTGAGCACTCTGCATCAATCTCTGATACTCAGAGGAACCCGGAAGCAGCCCTTGGAAGTAGCCACTGTTCTCCAAGCTCTTCCTAAACACCTCCCAAGCGCTCCCTTTCCCTTCCTCGCCGTCGCGCCTCCGCTGCTGATACATCATCTCCAACCCACACGTTATCTTCATCCCAAGCTCCGCCTCAGCAAATCCCTCCCTCACGCTCCGGCTCGGCATCTCCGGGTAACACTTGGGAGCCTGAAACCTCTGCTGCACCAGCTGCGCGTACATCGCCCTCGACATCTTCACCGAAACGCACACCAGCTCCTCCGTTCTCCCTCTCTCCACAAACCTCTCCATCCTCGCAGCGAACTTCATCGTGTCTACGTCTCTATCATAGAACCCCTCCACGGCAAGGGAAATTAGCCTTATCTCGTGCTTTAGAACATGCGCTACCGACACCGGAACCCTAACCCTAACGCTATGCATGTTTTTTCGCGCTTGTTCGGGGTAATTACCGATGCGTTTTTTGATAGCTCGCTGGACGGAGTCCGAGGCGAGGGATTCGTGAGGGGAATTAGCGACGAAGGTGAGCGAATCGAGGAGGGAGGGATTGGGGAGGCGGTTGCGCGGCACGATGTGGAGGCTTCCGTTGCGGAGGAAGAGGCGGTGGTGCGAGGTGTCGGGGTTGAGCCAGCGGGGGAGGTGGAAGGCGGCCTCGATTAGGAGGAAGTCGCCGTCGGAGTCCCAGACTCGGATGGAGAGATTCGGGAAGCTTAGGGAGATTTGAAAGAGGAGGAAGACGGCGAACCACTCGTCGTCAAGGTTGTCGCCAAAGCGGAGGCGGCCGTGGAGGTGGGGGCACGGAGAAGCTGAAACGGAGAGGGTGAAGGGTTGGTGCTGCCATATGTAGTCTTCGGTGAAGAGAGATATGGTTTTCAGAATCTCGACGTGGAGGGATTGGAGCGTTTCGGTGGTGGGTGAGTCGGGGTATATGGCGTAGAAAACGGTGTCGTCTGATGGGCGCGGAGAGAAGATGGAAGAAGAAGAAAAAGAAGAGGAAGGAGGAAACTCCATTGCGTATGTTCAGTCGCTCACTCTGCAAACTTCTCCAGTGTTCGGGTAACAACCTGTAACCTCTATTCATAAACCTCTTTGAAGCTTCGAGGTTTTACGAGGTTATGAACAATTACGCAGTATATATACGTAGGCTTTAAATGGGTGTGTGAGTGTGACTATTAAGTACGTATTAATTTCAAATTGAAGGGTTGAATATATTTTTAATTTCTAAATTTTTTACAATTTTTTTTAATGTTTTTGGACTTTATATTGTTGCCTTCTTAATATTTTTCGTCTATGCGTCAAATATTATTTTTAAAAATGAAATTTTTATTTAGAAACTAAAAGTAAATTTTGTATAGAAAAATGTAGGATAGAAAACATATTTGAGTATAAATAAATTTAAATTATTCTAACTCAGTCTAATCGTGGCTGATTTTGTTTAGTCCATAAAAACTTGCAAAATAATTTAAGGAACATGATCTTTTTTACTTAACTTGAGTTTCATTTTAAAAATTTGACTTTTGTATCCATATCCGCTAAGTATAGAAGTAATTTTATTTACAGAAATTAAGTAAATATCATCGGCATGAGTAAACTTGGGATTGGACCGATTTGGCTATGCTCTTTCCATCCTGTCATCATCGTGTTCATGTGTTAATCAATTGAACCGAACGACTCCACTCATCGAGCTTGCAATTGGTCACAGCAGAAGAAGTTTACTTGAACCAGAAGCAAAGAGCCAAACTTAACATGATAAATCTAATCTCATCATTCCCACCGAATAAAAAATTACGCACACTCAATAAAACAGAATTTGTCTGATTCAGGGGCCCAAAAGAGAGAGAGAGAGAGAGAGAGAGAGAATGGAAACAAAGCTTCACTCACTCATTCAGCTGCTACACTACACTTAACAGTTAACACTTCCTTTATCAACGGTCACTCCATAAGGACGTTTCGGTAATTCCACACTCTCCTTCGTTCCACCGTCGCTATCAACCGTTTGTTTGTTTCACACTGAACTCTCTTCTTTGTTTTCACACCATTTTAGTTCCACTGTACCTCTCCAAAATCTCATTTTTCTTCTTTACACCGAATTGGGTGGAGCTCATCAGTGTGCCGTTCAGTGTTAAATGGAAAGTGGGCCGTCGAACGCAGAATCGTTGAAGAGAAACGTGGCGATGAGTGTGAGGGGTGGCAGCACTGGGAAGAGACACGGTGGTGGTGCAGCAGGAGGCAGAGTGGACCCTTTTGTGCCGAGAAGTGAGCACAACCCGAGAGAGCTAAGGTCGTGGGCGAAAAGAACAGGTTTTGTTTCTGATTACTCAGGTGAAGCAGGGACAAGTGGGAGTCAAAAGTTTGAAGCTTTCGAGAGGAGAGGAGGAGGGTCATCTTCATCTCCGAAGATAGAGATAGATCCGGTGGTGGGGAGGACCAGGCAAAACGAGATCGAGCCAGAGTCTCATCATGGAGCTGCCACGAGGGGGAGGAAAGAGAAGGAGCATGATGATGGTGAGAGGAAAGTTGGTTCCAATGGTAATAATGCCAATGCCAATGGGAATGGGCATGGAGTTTCTGCAGTTGCTCCTGTGAATGAGGAGGAGGGAAATGGGGATGTTAAGGTCAATGTGTATCCAGAAGGGGAGGAGGAGGTTGCTGATGGAGGGTGGCAGGGACCCTTGGGATTGAAGTGCGGGCTCAAAGAGAATCCGGGGATTGGTTAGTTTGTGTTCTTGTGTTTTTTCTGTTGGTTGTAGATTCTTTTTCACCCTTGATTTGTTTTTTTTTTTATATCTGTTTGTGTTTGAGAATGCTAGCTAGTTTTGGATGGTTTGGAAATTGTTCTGGTTGGACTTGAATGTGTGTGGAAAAATTCATGTTGTCTCTAGGGAGTGTCTTTTTTTTTTAATTTTCTTATGATTTTTGAACTGGGTAATATTGTATGGATGTTCAGCAATGTGAATGTCTGAATGGTATGTTGCTAACTTCGTATGTTTGGATGTTCTGAAGTTCAGGCATGGAAAGCTAAATTCCATGTCTTCCCCTTATAAACATGATTTTTATCTTAGAATATCAGTCTTCAGATATGTTGGATTGGGTGCTTACACAACTAGGCCAAAAGTTATGGCTGTAACTAGCAAGATTAACTAATATAATCATGTTGCAGTAACTTGCCAAAAAAATTATTACCTCGTTTTTACTCACATCTTGGCAATTTTAAATGCAGTACCTCTTATCTATTATGGCCTGCAGCACTATCTATCATTGGCTGGTTCTCTTGTATTGATCCCATTAGTCATGATACCTGTCATGGGTGGAACAGATGTAAGCATATGCTGTTATTTACTGTTTACTATCTGTTCCTCTAAGAAAATTGATAGTTTTTCATATTCTTGTTTATTCACTTTTACACTAATTTCTGATGACAGAAGGATACTGCTACCGTAATTTCTACAATACTGTTTCTTTCTGGCATCACAACTATTCTGCACTCCTACTTTGGTACTCGACTGCCTTTGGTACAAGGGAGCTCATTTGTATATTTAGCACCAGCATTAGTTATCATAAATGCCCAAGAATATCGGAATCTTACCGAACATGTAAGCTCATTACTTCACATCACTTTCAGGCTCTTTCAGTTTAGTCATACAAAATTATATCAAGTAATCAAAATCCGTAAACTATCTGCATTTTGAAATACAATTACTTCAGAAAATATAGTTAGGAGTTAATTTTCACATGACTTGTTTACTGTTAAAACGTATATATATTTGAATCACCAGTATAATTTCTCCCTTATCCTTTCTGCTATTACATATCTGTTAACTCTTAACAGACTTCTGCAATGTAAGTTTTTGTCAATGGAATATGGATCTTTAACCTGTCATTCACAAATCACGTGAAAATTTGGCTTTTATTCTGTTAGTTTGGAATTTGGATATAGTCTCAGTTTACACTTTACATATTGAAGCTTGCATATTTTAATTGCAGAAATTTAGACACATAATGAGGGAACTCCAAGGAGCTATAATTGTTGGTTCAGTATTCCAATGTATCCTAGGAGTTAGTGGTTTAATGTCTGTTCTACTCAGGTAAGAAGTTATATGCCATATCATATGTTGATAAATATTATCTTGTGTTCAATTTAGTAAATTTCTATATGTTGTTTGTTTGCTGCTCTGGTACCCTGCTAATTATATGTGTTGTGTGTGCAATGTGCATTAACATATGCATAAAAGGAGCCTACATTGATCAATAAAGTTATAGAAGCTATTGAACTTTTATCTAAAGAGAGTTGTAAAGACTTGAGTCTAATCTGTTACTTCTTCACAATTTTAGGTTAATCAACCCAAT
Organism: Amphicarpaea edgeworthii; assembly: GCA_014843725.1. NCBI lineage: Eukaryota > Viridiplantae > Streptophyta > Magnoliopsida > Fabales > Fabaceae > Amphicarpaea > Amphicarpaea edgeworthii. Next base: position 2,030,778 of record CM026324.1, on the reverse strand, counting down.
TGTTGTTGCCCCAACTGTTGCTGCTGTAGGTTTAGCATTCTTCAGCTATGGTTTTCCACAAGCAGGCACTTGCCCAGAAATTACCATTCCACAGATAGCACTGGTTCTAATATTCACTCTGGTGAGTCATGTTTTGCATTTCAAGCAGCACCAAATCTAAACAGGATATTTGGTATCAGAAAAGGTTTTCTAATTATTATAATTTGTAAAGTTTCTTCTTATATGTGAGAGTCTGTCTATTGAAAATTTTCAACCGGTGATGGGCTTATTTATTTATTTATTATTATTATTAAATGATTTCAGCAGTGTTCAAAAACTCATTAGTACTTCTTTTTGTCTTGTTTGAAGTATCTTCGAGGAATATCTATCTTTGGGCGCCACTTATTTCGAATTTATGCTGTAAGTATCTTAAATCAAGACGTTACTTGTGTATTTAATACTAAATTCTTATAACATACTTCTTTAATATTTTCAGGTTCCCTTGAGTTTGACAATAATTTGGATATATGCATCCTTTTTAACAGCTGGGGGAGCATATAATTACAAAGGATGCAACCCAGACATACCAAGTTCAAACATTCTGTTGGATGAATGTAGAAAACATGCATATACCATGAAGCATTGCAGGACTGATGTTTCCAATGCATTGTCTACTGCTGCATGGGTCAGAATTCCTTACCCTTTACAATGGGGTATCCCTATTTTCCATTTTAGGACTTCCATAATCATGGTGATAGTGTCACTGGTTGCCTCTGTGGATTCAGTAAGTATCATATTTAATTGCAAATTATCATCGGTTTTTTACTAGAATTCAAAATGGAGGTAGCAAAATCTTCACAATGTTGAAAGCAAGGATCAAACCTAAATATTAAATAGGAGATGAAACTGTAAGTGTAACTATGTGAACGACATATCCTTTTTCCAGGTTGGAACTTATCAAGCTACATCTCTGCAAGTTAACTCGAGGCCTCCGACTCCCGGAGTTGTGAGCCGAGGAATAGCACTTGAGGGTTTCTGTAGTATATTGGCTGGTCTTTGGGGTTCTGGTACTGGGGCAACAACCTTGACAGAAAACATGCACACAATTGACGTAACAAAGGTGGCAAATCGGAAGGTAGTGGTAGTTGGAGCAGCTTTCTTGATCCTGTTCTCATTTATAGGTAAAATAACAACACTTGGAGACAAAATCCATAATTGAATTCAAAATTCCTGTCCAGCTTTATAAGTTTTCATTCCTCTCCATCATTCTGGTGGATCTAAGGATATGCAGTGGTTTCATTTTGGTGCATTTGAGTCTCAAAATATGACTGTTAATATAAGATAGATAGATTGTATACACACAAGCTATTCTGTTGTCTTGTCCAATCTCTATATTGCTTTATTTTGTAGGAAAAGTGGGTGCCCTTCTTGCTTCCATTCCACAGGCCTTGGCTGCTTCTGTACTGTGTTTCATGTGGGCTCTTACTGTAGCATTGGGCCTCTCTAATTTACAGTATAGTCAATCAGCTAGCTTCAGGAACATAACAATAGTTGGTGTTTCACTGTTCCTCGGCATGTCCATCCCTGCCTATTTTCAACAATACCAGGCTGAGTCAAGTCTGATACTGCCCAGTTATCTGGTTCCTTACGCGGCAGCATCAAGTGGTCCATTCCATTCTGGCATTAAACAAGTAAGCACCTTTCTGCCTTTAACATAAAAAACGAAAACAAAAAAAGGGTTGGCTGTATAGCTTATAGATGAATATGTCAATCAATAAGTTTGACTTAATTCACAAGGTTCTAACATCCTAGCTGGTTTATCCTTGATTGAAACTGGTATCATGTAGATTTGTCCTTAATGACAAATCTTTACTTATTTCCTCTTCTGATGAATATGACATGAGCTAACCTGTTATTTTCCATGTTCAAGCTTGATTTTGCAATCAATGCTCTTATGTCCTTGAACATGGTGGTTACACTGTTGGTGGCATTCCTACTGGACAACACTGTCCCTGGCAGTCAAGAAGAACGAGGGGTGTATGTATGGTCACCAGTAGAAGACATTGCCACCGATCCATCACTGCAATCCGAATATTCGCTGCCAAAGAAAGTAGGCCGGTGTTGCTGTTGCTTCAAATGCTTGGGAGTCTAATGCTTTGGTGGTTCACTCACATTTTAATCCTGGTAACATTCCTTCAAGTGAAAGGCCACTCTGGGGATATATCTATTATCCTAGAAGATATTGAAGCTCATGAAGACAAAAGTAAAACTATACAAGGATGTGTAATGTACCTATAGTGCATTAGATTGGTGATATAGACTGATAGCTATAGTATAGAATATTTATTATGCTTGGAAAATTTCATAGTTGTTTCACACGTCAATTGTCTGCTGAAAAAGAAGTGTACTTACCTATTTATATTTTTTATCAGTAAATATTCCATTTTTGCAGTTTCACCTTGAGTCAGTAGAGTTAGAAAGTTTTATCTGTACATATACATATGATATGATCTAGTGAACTAAAAAGAATTCCGTATTAATGTGTAACTCTAGGTGATTTGTTGGTCTGCCAATCCTCAATTAAGGAACGAAGAGTGTGATTCGGAGTGAGGAATGTGTGCTTGAGCCTCAAATTTGTCATTGGTGACGTGTCACGCCCCGAGTGCAGCCACTGTTCCATTGCTTCTAGCTCGTAGGAGAATCCATCTGCTGCCACGTGTGGGTTTTTCATTACATCCTGTAGCCAACAACAACACACGACCTTAATTAAAGCGAACAAAACATTATGTGCACGACTCAACATATTGAGAAGTTTTCATCTAACCTGAAGTATGGGGCAAAGGAAAACACTAGGCACATCATCATTGGATCCCTCTCTATCTATACATCCACCATTGATTATTACGTTTCGCCCTTCCTTTCTAACTATTTCATCTCCCTTTCTTCTTATCTCATTGAGTTCCTCTAAAACCCTTGCAATGCTCAGTTCTGAGTTGGTCTCGCTTTTGATGGACATGCACCTCATAGCCAGGCCCGCAAGTTCCTTTGCTAGATCCAATGGCCACTGTCCAGCCATCTCATCAAGAACGCTACCCAAAGCTTTTCTATCCATATCCATCACTTCCTCAACGAGCCCAGCCCAATTTCTTCCTGTTAAAAGGTGCATCAACAAAACCCCTATGGCCCGCAAATCTGACTCAACGTTACACTTCTCATCATGGCATTCGTGAAGCCCGAAGCCCGTGATCTTTGCAACCAGATTGCGGTCTAGGAGGATTTTGGATGGGGTCAAATGACAATGAATAGCGGGCCTCGGCTCAGCTGCATTGAGAAAGCCCAGGCCTGAACAAACTTCTGTGGCTATTCGTATTCGGTCGTGCCAGCGTAAAGCCCGGTTTCTTCTCCTGGAAAACAGCATGTCCCGTAAGCTTCCATTGCGCATGTATTCCAAAACTATGCACTTGGGCTCCATGCAAAAGCCCATCATGGCAACTACATGAGGTTGCCTAATATCACCAAGAAGCCTCACCTGAAAAAAAATGCATCACCATTAAGCTCTTCTATTAATTAGAATTCGACTCTCATATTAGTAATTCCTGCAACAAAAATTCACATTTAATATTGTATCTCGACTGGTCCTTCATCTACAGACATGTATTCTGATTTAGGAGTACTCTGTAGTACCTTGGATTCGAAATGTTGGTGTGAGAAAGAAGGTAGCATCTTGATTGCAACAGTGGAGTGATTAAAACGTCCTCTGTAGACATCTGTCCAATCCCCGGCAGACTTCAACCTGAGGCGCTCGGAGAAGTTATCGGTTGCCAGGCGGAGCTCCTCCTCTGTGTACTCCCGGAAGGTGCAGCACGTTGTCTCGGCGGCGAGCCTGGCGGCCATTCCGATGGCGTTCTTCTGGTTGCAGAACTCGATCCTTCGGTTGAGGACGTCCCTCTGGCGCCGCAGCTCCTCTATCTCCCTCACCATCTCTCTCCTCTCTCCCACCGCCTTGTCCAGCTGCGTCTCCGATCGCGTCTTGGCCGCCGCCCATAATTGGAGCCTGTTTGAGAGCTCGGATTGGAGTTCCATGAGGGAGGTGAGCCTCCTCTTCCTCTCTTCCACCTCCGTTCTCATCTCCTCTGTTTGTTCCTTCTCTGCGTCTGATTCCTTCTTTAGCTCTTCTCTTGCACTGACCTCCTCACGTATTCGACTTTCCACTTCTTCGGCCTAACATGTTATAATAGATGAGAATTTACGTGCATAGCATGCAAACAAAAAAAAAAGAAGATAAATTAATCCCTAGATTGTAGTACGTTAGTCAAATGCTCAAATTAACCCCTTAAGTCCTAAACACTAGACGAGAAAAATGATGTTTATGATCTTTCAATGTGCAATCAATCAATACTTAATATAATGATTTAACCACAACTAGTTATATACAGAAAATATAATGTTTTTTGTTATTTTAAAATACACATCAACCAATGATTATTTCTGATCAATTGATAGTATAAATATTTTTTAAATACTAATAATAGTATATAGAAATTAAACTTATTTTTTAATTTTTTTAATTAAATTTGAAGTTTTATCTTTTTAATTCATGAAATAAGGTTAAGATTATTTGTTAAAATAAATTTTGACTTAAGTTAAAAATATTATTAAAGGCATTTAAAGAACACTTTACTTTCGTCTTATATTAAAAAAAAAAAATCAATTCTCTATAGACAATATATCCCATAGTGATTTCTTTTTCTTAAAGATATTTTTTGTTAATTTATTACAAACCAGGAACATCTTATTTTAAAGTACAGTACATCTTAATTTATACAGTACTCCTAGTTTATAATTCATAATTTCCATAAATTACACGCCTAATTTTTTTAATCAAAATAGTTTTTGTGTTACTACTTTCAAGAATTAGTTTGAACAATAAATACACATTTAAGGAAATAATTTGATGACAAAGTACATATTTAGTCAGAGACCATAAGTGTTATTTTCATCATTCCAGGCTTAATGTGACGAGTGTTTTTTTTTAAGGAAAATGTGGCCAATGTTGTATCTTTCACTTATTAATTAGTTGGACCAAGTAATTGATAAAAACAGAGAGAAGAAAGGTTCTGCATGTGTCACCAAATTAACTGATTTAGAATATTACCCGACTGTTGCATAAACAAATTGCCCATTCAGCTTTTGTGTGCCTCTCTCTATTATCCTTTGCTTCTTTCCTCTTCAGTTCAATGGTCTTCTGAGCTTCAACCAGCTTATTTTTCAGAATCTCAATTTTTTCTACAGCACTCTGTGTAGGAGACAAAGTTAGACAATATTTTTGACAAATCAATACACCATGCACACCAGTTAAATAAAAAAAAAAAGGAATCAAAGGCACATATAGAAAAGTATGTGAGTTATATTTTCAAACGTCTACTATTTAAGAACTTTTTTGTTTTTGAGTCCAAAATCAAACATTGAAAGCTAATCACGGCTTTATGGCAAGATCAACATTTGAAAATAGCTTTCATATCAAATGCTAACAATAGTCAAAGTAAGATTTTTTTTTCTTAAAGAAAGATTGCTATTTAGACTTTAACAAACAGGTGCCTTCTTTTTCAATAGTGTACAATAAAAACAAATTATAAGATGATGCATATATGTAAAAGTGAAACCAATGATCTAACAACTCCCTAGAAGAAACAAAACGAAAGGGAACAAAGAAGATAAGCATTAGCATTAATCAAGGCCACATATTTTAGGGAAGAAATATCTGTCATTGTTACCATATTATAATTGTTGTGTTCTGTGACATGTGGCTCAATTGGTCCAATCTGTGAGTCGTCATTTTCTAGCACGCAGCTTCCTTCTTCAGAATTCGAAGACAACAACAACTCTTGATAGTAATTTTCAATTTCTTGGAGGTAAAATTCCCACTGGTTTCGGTTCACAGGGGACTCCAAATTGGTTGAGGAAAATGATGTACTTTTTTCTTGTTGTGAATCGTTATTGAACCATTTGTCTAACCAATCTTTGAAAGTTATCTTATCTCTCATTCTTGCAACCATGACCCCATGATCATCCTCCATGATTTTCTCATCGTTCTTTCCTCTCAGGAAAACTTGCTTCCCTCCACAAATAATGAACAATTCACAGAAGGAAGGCTTGTGCTGATGAACATAGAACAATCCACTAATAGCACCTTTGGATTTCCTGACCCATAATAAATAAATAAAAAGAGAGAGAATTTAGCATAGATTTGTAAAAAAAAATCTAGAAGAAAAAGAGCAAGGAAATGAAAGAATCAATACATGGAGGGCTTCATGAATGAAAATCCCATGACCAACTTGGTTATTCCAAGACCAAAGATCAAGTCTATGACACGCTTTTGCAAAGGTTCATCAAATTTCTCAACTTCAAGAATCTCTGCTGGTATCTGTAATATGCAGAAACAGAACACTAGAGTTAAACTAAACCACTATAATTTCATTTCATATGATCTGAATACAACAACAACAACAACAAAGCTTTATCTCACTAGCTGAGGTCGTCGGTTACATGGATCACAAGATAACATGATTAAAAATCAAAGCTTCGGGAATTGGGCTAAATCACTGTAACTTCATTTTATTTCACTTCATTTGATCTGAGCAATTGAACACGACTATTGAAGTACTAAAATGTACACATACCTTGCCACAGAAAGCAATATACTTGGAAAGGAGTTTGTTGATTTTGTCCTGCTCATCTTTCCTGAGAATTAGTAGTTTCTCCTCACTCACAGATCTTGCTGGAAGTTTGCCAACTGCAACGAAAATTCACAAAAACTAAGCTAAACCCAATTGAAATTTCAATGCAAACAAAACAAAAAATGTAAAGCTGATATACATAACTCCAATTAACTTACATGGTGTGTGGACATAATCCATGGTACTATTGTGTGTCACATGGAGAATAACAATTGAAACTCGATGAGAATTCCACTTCTTGAGAGCCCAATTCAGAGTCTTAAATCCATCCTGCGCATCATTACCAACGCCAACATAGATTTTCTCTGTTTGGATTGCATCCATTTGATTGTTATTCCAAGCTACAACAAAACTTCAATTCCCTATCAACTACAAGAAACAAGATGAATTCCAGTGAAGCCAATGTCACAGTACACACCTATGATAAGGTAAGTTAAGAATTGTGTTGATAGAGACTTTAACATTGTAAAATGAATAATAAAAAAAGAGGCTTGTGTATTGTGTATGATAATTTTGAAAGCTTTGTTTTAAGGTTTTCCCGAGTGTCTGGTTTAAAGTCTATTATATTATGTTTTAGAACAATAATGTGTTAGTCTCAATAGATTCGATCCCTTTAAATAAGTCTTAGATTTGAGTTTTGTGAATGTAAAAAATGTAGTTAGAATAAAAGAATTCTATTAAAGATGATTAGACATATTCTCTGAGAGAGATTAGTTAACAGTAAAATCTATAAATATTTCATATCAATAATATAATTATTAAAAAATAAATATTATATGCTTTAATCGGAAATTCCAAAGGGAAGGGAGGGCCAGGGTTTGGACTTTTGTGTATGGCGTGTGATGAATGCTAAATGATGCTGGGGTCATAGTGCATGTTTCATCTTCTTTCCCATTTGCATTTCAACCATAATTTCAAAGGCTCCACCCTCTACCTAGAAGAATTCACTTTTGTTCTTTTCTGGATTATGATAATAATATTAATAAACCCTGCGAAATTACTAGCTTCATAGATAATTTTGTGACTTGTGATTAACTATGTATACTTCTTGTTTTTTGTTTGCTAATATGGATTGTCATGTACAGTGTAAGATTTGAATTACTTGTTTCTTTTTTCTCTATCGCTTAATTTATTTATTAATTTTTAATTAAAATAACACTTATATAAGAAAAAAAAATCTTTCTTTTTCATCATGTCTTATCAAATATCAAGTGATTTCAAATTTATTAGCTGCATAAATTATACGGTGAGGTGGTATACACGTTATCTAGTGGCTTTCGTCAGCGCCGTATTTAGAAACTTGATAGTGTTGCTAAAAAATCTATATCCTGGTGTCTAGTTCAATATATCTCATCATTTTTAATTTTTTGTTTTGTTTTCTTAGCTACTATAAAATTATCGATCAGAGTTTTATAATGAAGTGATTTCAAAGATAATATGGTTAAAGTATTCAATTTATCATACAACATAGTAATATAGTTGATTTTAAAACCATACGAAAGAAAAAGTTCCATCACTTTTATTATTTAGTAATCAAATCTTAATATGTTCTTAGTATTTTTTTGAATCAATTGGAATTTTCTTTCTTTAATTTTTGTCAACTCTTCTTTTTCTTTCTTTAGTAAAGGGAGAGTACAGATACTCTGAAAATCATTGACTCGTCTCGTTTTCTAACAAGGCGTGTAGCATGTGTGGACACTGTCTACAACCCAGAACATAGTAACAAGTTAACAACTAAGCCTGATGCTGGTTCTACTATAGAGTCATAGAGGACTTTTTGTTAAGTGCCTTGCTATTCCCACACTACTGATCTCAATTGTAATGATAAAAATACCCTTGATGGAAATACTTTTTTGTTATGTATCTTGACAAATAACACCAGAAATATGTTTCCATTTTGTATCTCAAAAACTCTTGTCGAGATATACAATAGAAACGGTTTTCAAAGGTATTTTTGTCAAAAGAAATTCATAAGGTTGAGGTTAGCTTAGCAAAAAATAGGGTTTGGATAGCCATTACATCCAAATGAAGTGGACCAATACTTCATTGCATTACAAATTTTAAGAGGCTTTTCCTTTCGCATTCGTCTTTTCATTTGGGCCGGGTTTGAAGTTGCGTAGCTAACTCTTAATAGGATAGAGCAATTAGCACCACAATGCCAGTTTTACTTTTACGTGGTTGGATTCTTCTTGTAATTGTGGAGTATGTCTTAAAATAGCATTATATTTTGTATATTCCATTGACATTACTAAACAGGAAAGAAAATAAATACTAATTAACAATAAAAACAGAAGGAAAATAAATTTAAATTTTTGTTTTTAAAATTTATTTTTTCTGTTCATTGCATTTTCCTTTTATCTTTAGCTAAATAATAAAAAATATTATTATCTGTATTTTTCTCTTCTCTCTGTGTCACCTCAGTCTCTCTTCTCCCGTTTAAAACGTGAGAATATATAATCAATGTCATGCTGCTCCTTTCCCATGTTTTTGGTTCTTCATATGCAATATTTTTTTAAAAACATAAGCATATCTATTTTGATCTTTAAATAATTTCAGTTGAAGTGTGGCCAACCTACACTACAACAAAACTACGGGGCAAACAGACCCCAAAAAAGTCAAATCTTTTAAAATTTTAGAAACACTCAATAGAGATTTAGTTCTTAAATTACGAGAACTAATGCCAAAATATTTTTCATATACACCCTTAAAACAATTGAAAAAAAAATCAAATGAATGTTAAATGACTAATTAAAATCGAACTTTGATCGACCAAGAGTATAGTCTAGTTTATTTTTTAATCCTTGCATGTTAAATGGCGGTGTCGAGTAAGCAACAACTGTGATACTCATCAGTTTGTGATAATAATAAATTACTACTACTTGCTTCTGCCATGGAGGTTAAATAATTCAAGTTAGAGTTTAGGCATGGTCACGTGCATGGTGGGTACCACTTGAATATATAGTATGATATCATTAGCGTGGCTTTACATTAAAATTAACCGTGGGATTAAATTAAGGGGTAAAGGTGAGAGTTAAGGCATGATTATGTTAGTATATGTCGGGACAAGGGAGTGCACGTGCGTCGCCGAAATCATCGTTTCTTCTGCATTTTGAACGAGAAAAGAAGGATGCGGTGCACGTGCCTCTTGGTCAATGGTCAAAAGCCAGAGCTTAATTTAATATTACTAATAATGAATAATCTTTACAGAAAGAAGAAGATGAGAACGATGATTAGGATCCCTTGGTCCCAGTCTCAATTCAAGAATCTACTACTTCCTTCTCATCATCGTTCAATAACTTTAATCACACCCCCATAATGATCAGGAGTTTCATTAATAATTAAATAAATACGTTAATATAATTATGTGTTTTAGATGGAGAAGAATCATCGACTCATTAATTTATTTATAAATCTTTATAAAAGACTATGGCTACAATTTTTTTAATAACCGTATTATATTATAGACGTAATTTTATAAATGATTACTTTTTGTTTAAAAACTTAAACTGACTATTTAATTTCAACGGAATTAATTGGTATTATTTTAAAGCAATCATTTATTTTAATTTTAATAATTTAAAATTCTAAATGTATAGATAGAAAGAGAAAGCAATTAGTTAATTAATTGTTGTCTTTTTCTTTTAATATTTTATTCTCTTTCTTTTCCAAACGTCTAAGATAGCTTAGGGTACTGGAACCTTCAAGTTGCACTAGTAGTTAGGCAAGGTTGCATATTATATTTGGTTTGGCTTAGAGACGTGTACTTCAATCTTAAAAGCATGCTTCTAAAGTCTTAAACAAAACCAAAACTTGGTTGTCTCTCTTTAAAAATTGATCTTCTACCTCAAATAAAAAACTATGAGTAAGATGGAGAGAAGATATTAATAGGAAAGATATATGTAGAAATATCATCAGTCGAACATGTTGTAAAACACAGAACCACCACGTTTTGGTTTTAATATATAAAGTAACATTTATTTAAGTGTTCAAAAAATTGTAGAGCAGAGAGACAGTTTTGCACATTCGTGTTGTCTGGTTGCACCACGTGTGATGTCACATGGCGTTTCGAAAGGGGATAGACAAGAACAAGCAAAGGTAGCAATAGCATAGTCACCTGATTTTGCAACTTGCATATGGTTGCTGCGTCAGGAGAATCAAGCTATATCTATAGCTAGACATTACTCCAAGCTATGTATACAAAAGGGATTATGATGACTGGTGAACATACGTACACAACTTGTACCCCAGTCCAATCAATTTTTATGTATATTGTTCTATGTAATTATAATATTGTACTTATTTACTAACAAGTCGGTCGTGACAATCAACTAGTTAAGTAAAATTTGATATTCGAATATTCGTGGATAGAAAAATGTGATTAAAATAAAAAAAATTAAACATTCGAATAATATTTCATACCAATAATGTATTTAATAAAAAAAAAAATTACAGAAAGGATATAATTTGATATTTCAGTCATCAAATACAACTGAACGATGAATATTTGAAAACTTTCTACCATTAGTGTAAAGATATACTTGTTGGAGCAGGGATTTGTCAGTTTCAATGTATAACTTATCGGTTGGTATGGTATAGTCTGGACACAGTTCGAGCCAAATGTCAATCGGTTAATAATATTATTTTCTTTTGCTATGGAAAAAGGGAGTAAATAGTGTGTATTCTGAAAGTATATATGAAGTTGTTTTTACACTATTAATTATAGAGTGTTGTTATACTATATATTGTACTACATACTAAGTTTATTAACTTTAATAATTATTACTTTAAAAAATAAATATAATGAGAAAAATGATTTGTTGTAATAATTATCTCTATTTGTTGGTGTAATTAAGATAGAATGATCATTTAAAAAAATTTAACTATCATAATTAGGATATTGACTTAGGCTTTCCTATAACTATACTATAATTAGAATAATCATTAAGGCTTTCCTAATTACTCTAATTATGTTGCTTTAATTATATCCTATAGTAACTACTGCAAGTATTTACTAACGTATACATACTTATTTTTAGCATGAGTACGTTGCATTGGTAAAAACTACAATAATGATGTATTTTAAAACTATTTTTAATTATAATTTACTAACACATTCATATTAAAAAAAAAAGTGTGTATATAATATACACGTTACCAAAGTCCTTTAAAATATTGGGATGTCAAAATTCATTTCTATGATAGTTTTAAACCTCGCGACTAAAGACATAACAGAGAATTATTTTTTAATGTAAAGAGAAAACTTAAGGATATAACATACAGTTTGAGGGAAAAAAAAGTATTGTTTTGTTTCCGATTTTGTTGTTGCTTCGATGAAAGAAAAAAAAAATAAAGGTAAATTTCTTCCTGATCTTTATTTTTCAAGTTGAATGACCAGTTTACATTCGTGTGACAGCAATATGACAAGCATAATTGACGCTAATTTTCATTATAATTAGTACGCTACACGACAAAGTTTTAGTCAAAGTCCTTTTATATAATTACAACAGTTTTTTAAGCTGGCATATTGACAGCTCTTGCCTTGTTTACTGTTTAGAAGAAGAGTAAATTATTTCCCCCCATTTTTTATGTTGTTTAGAAGAGTTTTGTTTTTTTTCAGTGAATATTAAAGAAACAAATTATTTATGTAGTTTAAAGGACTTAAAAAAACACAATATTTCTAACTCATCTCTTTATTCATGCTTCCTTTCTAGACAGATTTTCATTATGATCATGCGCGTGTCCACATTGTGGATGAATTTCATTGGAATATCAACAACGATGCTGCTATACAGAGAACTTGACCAAAACCAAAGAGTGTTCTTCATCAAGAAATTACTATGTAGTTTCGGACCACATATTTATCCATATATGTTTTATTATTTCAATTTCAATCATTCTCTATCTGATACATAATTATTTATATATATAAAAAAAAAAACTCAATTACATTTTTAAGGATCATAAACCTAATAGGTAACATTAACACGATGGGCATAATGAACGACATCATAGGTAGCAAACAAGTAGGTGCATGTTTGATTTTCTGCGAAAAAATAACCCAAATATGACTAATAGTTGATGGGAAGAAGAAAGACAAAGAGAAGGTGCCGAAGTAAAACTCTTGCTACTAATTAAGTACCAGGTGGCTCCATCAACAAACGCAACGAGAGGCCACGTCTCATGCAGTTATTAAATATTAATTATAGTATAGAAATTTACATAAGGGACAGTGCTACAGGGACCCATAATTCCCCCTCAAAGCAAACAACAATACATCATAATATAAAGAAGAAGAAGAAGAAAAAAGTAGTTTGCTTGCGTTGGTGTTGCACCGAAGACCCAACAAATCAGCCACTACTACGTGCATATCAATCTCTTCACCCTTCATCTACGTGTGTGCGTCCATGCACTGCTTCTTCCAAGGAGAGAGAACAACACACATGTTATAGCTACGGTTTATTTCAGAGGCAAGTTATGCGTGAAAAAATGTAGGAATATCATCAAAGGCATGCATGCTCAATGAAAAATGGAGTATACTTTATACAATCAATTTCGTAACAAGTCTTTTTTTTTTTTTTAATTATATTCCTTATTTTACTATATATATATATATATATATATATATATATATATTATTTTTCTTGTGTGTAATTTATTGTGGAAATTTGATTTATAAATAATTATTTTTGTTTACTGTAGTACTAAGCAAAAGCAGTTAACGGTGGTAAATAGAGTTGAACTTTTTGACTATTTACTCGTTTTGTTCACACGTCTTTTATAAAACTGCGTTTTACTTGTACTTGCCTTCTCCTCCCTCTTTACTCTTTAGTGCTCTGGTTGTATTTAATGGAATTAACTTTACAATGTTCAAAATACATTAGCTGTCAAATATTATAACAGGAGTATGTAATTGAACAAGAAGTCTTTGAACACTTACACCGTTACACATGATCTATTGATGAGTAGTTTCCTTTTTTTACATGGAATCATTTTTTAATCAACATTCAGGAGCAGAAGTTATAGCTATTATATATTTTTCTTTTAGAAATAATTAATTACATAAGGAAAAGCACCTGAAATTAAAAAAAAAATTACAGACTTTAGCACTCTAAAGGGAAAATACTGTTTATCTCTTTAGTCTATTAATGAAGACTTTGATTAAGGAAAATAATAATTATTAAAGAGAAAACAAAACTTCTAAGACTATAAAAAATTATTTGACATTTTTTTAAACAATTAAAAGCCTTTAATAAGCTGATGTATTAATAAATGTTTCTTTACCAATATTTAACTGAATTGGCTTCGTCATTGAGTGCATGTATATAACTATATACGAGAATATTAATAAAATTTATATATACTATTTTAAAATTTTCAAACATTCATTGTGTGCATTAGTTATACACGCTCTTAAATCACATTCTTTTTATAATAATAATAATAATAAAACTATACTTACGGTTTGAGCTTTGAACGCATCACACCTCTCAAGTCTCAAAGACCCCAATAATTATTCTTCACAGTATATATTCTAATGAAGCACACAGCCATGGTAGCAGTAAATTATTAGTATAATGAACCGATTCATACGCTTTATATACAATCACTTCCATCGATAACATAAATTTCTTGACTGTATGCATGGATCTGGTCGTAATTAAACAAGAAGGGGCGGTTCAATTTATTGTTAATTATCTCAACCGTAGTAATACATCAACCGGAGTAAAGTTTACTCGTGTTTACCAAAACAACACAGCAGTAGTAAATGACAAGGATATATCATAATAATTAATCTTAAAAATAAAAAAAGAAAATTGAGAAGTTAATTTTTATTCAATGGTTTAACTATATATCTTGATAACATCTAATTAAGGGTGTGGGGGGGAAGAAAGAGAAAGTGTGTAAAAAAAAAAGATAAACATTGGATGCTAATTGGAAGGAAGCGTAGGTGGTGCCGGTCTAGAACGCAGAGGATGATGCGTATTCGTCGGCACTGCTTTATGCACTCATGTTTCCCGGGCTGAGTCGATTCATTTTTATCTTAAAATTAAAGTGACACATATATACTATAGTTATAGTTAATTATAGTGTGTTTATTTTTGAACTTGGTCTTATGCTACAGCTAGAGGGTGATGAATCAAGCAATTTACTGCTCATGCTTCCCGTTTTCTCGGCCACTGGTCTAGTGGGGTGCCGCACTCTGCTTTTTAATTTGTCCACATAAACTTCTTGATGTTGCCATTTCTTTGCAACCACCAAGCAAAAAGGCCAAAAGTTGTTACATTTCTTCACAATAATAGTTCTTAATAATGTGAATAATTACATTTGACGCATTTTTAATCGATCTAGTCTTATCAGTGTTGAGAGTAACCTTCACTAGTTATTAGTAGTTTATCCCGGAAAGGGAGCTTGATGCTGTGCCAAGGGAGCAATGTATTGCCCTACTGTCTCATCGGTTACTCCACTGATCGATGGCTTTGAACTTTGACTAACCACGGTTACTAATTTTAGAGTTTTTTTTTTTAATCTAAGGATCATGAGCAATTTTGAATTACTTTTAGAGTAATTAAGAATCAAGTTAGTTTTCATATTTAAGTTAATGATTTTAACGAGTAACTCATATTTATTTGTTAGATTAAAACAAAACCAAAAATATGAAGATGAAGAGTGATTCTATTAAAAAAAATACTTTTAAAATAATTTGATATCTCCCATATATATGTATGTCTGTTTTGCATATGTGCGTGTGTATTGTAATTGTAAAATGATATACATGGTTGGAGTGAATTGGTATATATTTTTTTCACGAATTACTTAATGGATCCCACAAAAAAATCAAAATTTAATAAACATCTAATAATTACGCTCGTGAAGTATCATTACAATTGATAAGAAGGACATAAAAGTTTCAGTGGCTTTTGCAATCTATGATATGTGCGTTTCCTGTTCGAAAAGAATCGCTTTTGTTTGATTGAATTGGGAGTCATCATCATATTTGCAATAAGCTGAGTTGAATGTAATGATGCTATATATTCTACGCGATAAGCTTCTTTCGTTGAACAGGAATAACCTCTCATTGATCTCCAACTTGGATAAATTAACAATGCTAAGAATGATTGTGTAATTAGCTAAATGTAATTAAGAAAGGTGCGATATATTGTTTTCCCTCTTAAAAAAATGCCTGTAAGTTGTTTCCAAAACACAACATATCGTCATTTTTAATTTTGGCAACAACAATTTCTGAATCCCACAACTCCGACATTAATTATTTACCTCAACGACAGGGTACATTAGTTGATGTGGACGTAAGTTGTGGCTTGTAACAAATTTTAAATAAACCAATCATAATATAGTTAGTATATTATAAAATAAAAATAATCTTAAAATATAAAACTATAATCAAAGTTTGTTTTCTCCGTTAAATGGACAGTGCTTCATGCTCTGTCTCCCCAATATAGTTGTGTTTGCATGCATGTAGCACAACCACAGCCTCTGTGGACAATGACAATACCCTGAATAATAATAACAAAGGGTAAGGGTAAGAACATATAAATCTACTTGCAAATTGCAAGAGAAAAACAAGTCCTAGAATTGAAGAAGCTGTTGCAAAGGGCAGCGAGGGTGACATTAAATTGCAAGAGTGTTGACAAGTCGGGTTCAAAGTCTATCTAGCTAGAGGAGTGTTGTTGACTGTAAAAGTGCAACAGAGAAAAGCTGAAAATTGAATTGAAGTTTAGGGTTTTATGCATTGCAATTTTTTGCAACGCAGACAACAAAAACTAAAAAGATAAATAAACAACTTCATTGGCTCTTCTTTAAAGAAATACCGTTAAAAAAGCCTGACCTCCAATGAAACATTGCTAAAATTAAGGTTAATTTTTAATGGCATGGCTAAAGCGGATTCGTTTACTAGCTAGTAGTACTGTTTCATTTCATTTCTCAATATCTTGTTTCTCTCCATGCATGTTTTTCAGTTTTCACCAATAAACGTTATTTACAAGGAAATATTACAATTTAGTATGCATTTTTTTGTTTAAGGTAAAATATGGACTATAAAAATTCAAACAATTCAATTTTAATTCTAGTACCATGAGTGAGCGACGCTTTATCAAGCATTTACCATTTTTTTAACAGATAAACTTCTTCATTTTATAGTTGAGTTCTTTAAGCATGTTAGCAAAAAAATAGAAATTAGGTTTAGTTCTTTATAAACGAACTAAAATTATTTTTTTTTGTATTAATTATTTTTTAAAAAAATATCCTTATTTAGAAATTATTTTTAATTTAATGTGAGGAGTATATTAACTTCTTAGACTTTTTGGGAGTCTAACTTTATTTTGCATAAAGAATATTTTGAAAAAATACATTAACTAGTCACGCACGACTAATAAATTCTGAAACAATAAATATACTAATGACGAAAGAGATTAAAAAAAATCATTAAATACAATATATTTCATTGTTTCTCGTAAAATATTGATTAAATTTCATATTTTACCTTTCATTGGTATATATAGTTGTTTCTTATTTCTACTTTTATGATAAATGAATTAAGATTTAAGTGAGAAGTAGAAATATAATTGAGAAAAAAATATTATCTTAAATTTTGAAAATGATAGATAAATTAAAAATACTTGTTTTAAAAGAATCGATACTTATAACATAGGATAGTGGGAGTTCCATTTTTAATTAGCACAGTTACTAAAGTGAACCTTGAAACAATTTCCATCCGTGTCTCCGTTACTGCACTATGCGAAAAATGTCACAGATTGGTTGGTAGGAATCAGAAAGTGGGGAGATGAGTTACGAGTTACGGAATTTGAATTTTGCGACTGGACCCCAAACCCATTTCCGTGAGAGCTGCATGTAAGACAAGTGTGTGAAATGCCAAACCCCTATTTAATTTCCCTCTCCAAAGGGCATTTATGTCAAATCACCAACACAACCCGAACGAACCCTATCAAACAAAACAAAACAAATCCTTCAATTTTCCTCCAGCCCCCCCAGCCCGGATCTTTCGCGGACGTGTTTCAGACAATTTTTCTTCCCCGCAGAGCCAAAAGTCACTTCTCTCCATTTTTATTTTATTTTATTCTTATTATTATTTCTCTCTCACTGGCTTTACGCTGAAACTCTTGCTATTATATAAATGAACTCATCACCTTCTCTTTTCTCTCTCTATCTCTCACACCTCTTCGCTGAAAACGAGTAACCCAACCTTGCATGCATTCTACTACTACTTACTAGTTCTTAGCCCCTTAACCAAAACAAAAGCACTTGATTTTTTGTTTCATTAAATTGAACAATAATAACAATATCACCACACACGGCATGGAGAAGAAGTAGGTGTCCATTCAAAGTGTAACGCTTCCCCAGAGTAAGAAACTCTTTCAGTGTTTTTGGGCCTTTATTACGCACGTCCAAGCCTTTTTGTTTGTTTTCGTGTTTATAAACTGTTGCTGATTCGTGTTTTGTTCAGAAAACACGTTTATTACTACAGGACTCTACTACTTCATTTTGCACCATTCGTTCATTCCTAATAATCTCAAATGGCTCGTGCTACTAACTGGCTATCGTTCTCTCTCTCGCCCATGGAAATGCTCCGAACCTCCGAACCGCAGTTCGTGCAATACGACGCCGCTTCTGCCACTTCCTCGCATCACTACTTCCTCGATAACTTGTACAACAACGGTAATAATATAAATAGTAGCTACTATTTTCAATCTAACATTACTTACTATACTCGTACGTGAGAAATAACTGAAACGGTTTCGTTTTGTGGTGCAGGGTGGGGGAACGGGAACCACAAGTTCGAGCAGAATCTGAACCACAGCGATGTGAGTTTCATCGACTCCTCGTCGCAGTCGCAGAGCGTGGGACACGCGCCGCCGCCGCCGAAGCTGGAGGACTTTCTCGGTGACTCCTCCGCCGTGATGCGCTACTCCGACAGCCAGACGGAGACACAGGACTCGTCGCTGACGCACATGTACGACCACCATGGCTCTGCGTACTTCGCCGGTGACCAGCAGGATCTCAAGGCCATTGCTGGATTCCAAGCTTTTTCGACCAACTCCGGCTCCGAGGTTGATGATTCTGCATCCATCGGAAAAGCGCAGGCCAGCGAGTTCGGGACTCACTCTATTGAGTCCTCTGGCAACGAGTTCGCTGCGTACTCCGGTGGCACCGCCACCAGAACTCTGTCGCTCGCCGTCGCGCAGAGCTCCGAGAAGGCCGTCGTCGCGGCGGAGTCCGATAGCTCGAAGAAGGTCGTGGATACCTTCGGCCAGCGGACTTCTATTTACAGAGGTGTCACCAGGTATACTAATTTTATCATTTCTGAATTATTATTATTATTACGCTTATTTTTGAATCAATCACTGTTTCTTCTTTGCGTGTTTGTTTTTTTTTATATGTAATTTTCTGGATGGTGCATGTGGTGAAGAAATGAGAGGTTTCTCTTTTTCTAAGCCAAAGGATCTTTTGGCATGTTGGAAGTTGAAATTGAAAAAAAGTAGCTAGCCAGCTATTGTTGTTCAGTTGTCTATTTGTGAAAATATGTTGAGATAGTGATTTTGGTTATTGAGTTGAGAATTGACCATGGTGAGAGAGAGAGAGAGAGAGAGGTCAAGGTCACAAATTTGGCCTCTCCTCACACATCTATTTCATCTTAGATTTTGTGATTATTTTTAATTTTTTTGTATGATGGGGTTCTCTGCAGGCACCGGTGGACAGGTAGATATGAAGCGCATCTATGGGACAACAGTTGCAGAAGGGAGGGTCAAGCCAGAAAAGGGCGTCAAGGTCTATTTCTAATTTCTCTCTATTTCTATTATTTTTTTTGAAGTAAAATAAAAATGGGGGAAAAAATATAAAACGGAGGAATAGGATATGATGGTAGAACACTGAAAAGTGGCTTGCATGCATTGAAGGTGCAATTAATGGTTGGGGGTGTGGTAGGACACCTGGGTTTCTTTGGGAACAGTCTTTTTTATGATTGACTGATTGGGGTATATGCATATGCCATGCTATGCTGCTATGCTAGTACTTGTTACTTCACTGTTTCTGCATTCATTTTATCTTTCAATTGATTTGATCTTATGTGCCGCCATTTTGCCCCTTATGAGTCGGGTGTCTTTGCTTTCTTGTCTGCTCAGACATATTAATATCTCATTTTTTCTGCATTCGCTTCCTCTTCCGTACCCCTTTGTTGACGCCTCCATGTCTAGTATCTTATCTATCCGTCCTTCTCCTTCCTCATTAGTCATAAGTCATAACTGATATTGTTGCGTTAGGGGCTTTATCTTTTGCTTTTGCTTTCCCACTTGCCAGGGAAAGCTGCGTTTGACCACATCACAACCCATCACACTCCCATATTGAAACTTGTACTTGTTCACGTTGAGGTGGTGGAGCGTCCACTGTTGCCAGCTGAAGGGTTTGTGGCAGTGGGTCTGGCCCCCCCCTCTCTCAGAATAATCTGAAACAAACTCACGGGATTTCTTAGATCTTACTATGTTGCAGTGACAAATAACATTATTATTTTAATCAGTGTCTTTATTATTGGAAGAAAGAAACGGCAAAAAAGCAATTTGTCCAAATATCGTTCCAATGAGAAATAGGCAATTCGGCATTTCTTTTTCGGTCTGTTTTTTAAATGCCGGGATATGTCTTTGACTATGACTACTTAGTGGGATTATTTTTAGAATTTAGCAACTGGAAAAGAAAAATTGAAAACTACTTTGCACAGATACTATCAATTTTTAACTTTAAAATTACTGTTAATAATAGTTTGAACTTTTTGGTACAAATAAAATTCGACGAGTCCTTGTACAAGAAAAAGAGGATGGGGTTGATGGATCTAATCCAATGTACAGTTGTTTTCTATCCTATGTAGCAGCCATAAAGGGCGTGAGAGAGAAAAAAAAATAAAGGAAAAAAAAGGTTGTTTGTGCGCATGCATTGTGGCAATTGGCAAGCATATGATCACCTTTTCTTTTGGCCATTTGCATCTTGGGTTAGAAAAGTAATTTTTGGCAGATAATTTTGACTATTCCGTTAGCTGATGTTTGGTATTTTGGCCTTTCCTTTGCATGGAACGGGACTTTGTGCATTTCTGGCTGTCATTCAACTTTTTGACTCTTCTACAGTTTATTTGGGTAAGCAGTAATTTTCATTTAGATTTACTTCAAGAATGCTTCTCAATCTATATCTTAAAACATTTTTCTGTTGTATGAGAGATGTTTTTGTAACATAGTGAATTGTCGTGGTTATCAGGTGGATATGATAAGGAAGAAAAGGCCGCGAGAGCTTATGATTTGGCAGCTCTAAAGTACTGGGGCCCCACCGCTACCACCAACTTCCCTGTAATGCAGTCACTTCTTTCTTGTATTCAGTTTTGATAGATCTTAGTTGCATGAAATCCTATGCATATACCTGGACTGAAAACCATTGAAGTGGGACCGAAGGAGAGATTCTACGGAAGGAATAACGTTTAGTGTTCATATTTAAATACGCCAGTATATACAATTTTTTTGCTAAAATGGAACGTGGTTAATGGTTGGTATTTGGTGTGAAAGTAATATACTTTACTTGGTACACAAAAAGTTAAGGCTAAGGTGCTACTAAAAAGAACATAGGATCTTCAGACCAACGTGGCATGAATGAAAAGAGGGTGGGTGGGGGAAATATAATTAAGTATTATATATATGTATGTAGCTCGCTTCTGTTTTTTTTTTTAGGGGTGAACGTGTTTATAATGAACTGAGGTTTTGCAATGTTGATTATTGAGGCAAACATCACTGACCTTATTTCTTTCCTCATTTCCCAGGTTTCCAGTTATACAAAGGAATTGGAGGAGATGAAACATGCAACAAAGCAAGAATTTATTGCATCATTGCGAAGGTTTGCATGAGTTGCCCTATTAAAGTTTAGCACTGTACTTCTATATATGCAGGTAGTGAAAATTTGGATTTCCATTCTTGCAGGAAAAGTAGTGGTTTCTCCAGGGGAGCTTCCATATACAGAGGTGTTACAAGGTTTGGAACTTTAAATTATTTAGCACATTGATGCACTTGATCCTATGTTTCTATACACTTATAATTTGTATCCTACAGGCATCATCAACAGGGTAGGTGGCAAGCAAGAATTGGCCGTGTAGCTGGAAACAAAGATCTGTACCTGGGAACATTCGGTATACATTTTTTCTTTCTTCCATAGTAGCTGGAGTATGTTTTAAAAACTGATTGGATTGTTTTAATCTTCTTAATGGATTATTGTTAATTGCCAAGTTTCACCGCATCCCTATTCCAGGTAAAAAAATACAAAAAATAGTATCATAACAGATGAGATCATAGCCCATAAAATAATAGTAAACGTAAGGACTGACAATCAATAAGCCTAATTGTAGACCAGACTGTTCTTTAGACCTTTTTAACTTATCTTTAACTTTATTGTAGTTTTGGTGGCTTGACTTGAAAGAGTTATTTGACATTGTTTATGATTTATATAAGGTGGAAATAGAATATTTTATTATGAACAATCATCTAACTCAGTTGACATGGTAACAGCAACCGAGGAGGAAGCAGCAGAGGCATATGATATTGCAGCCATAAAGTTCAGAGGTGCAAACGCAGTAACCAACTTTGAGATGAATAGATATGATGTGGAAGCCATAATGAAGAGTTCTCTTCCAGTGGGTGGGGCAGCAAAGCGCTTGAAGCTTTCCCTAGAATCAGAGCATAAAGCTCTACCTGTGAGCAGCAGCAGTCAGCAGCAGAATCCACAGTGTGGAAACATCAATTTCTCGGGCATTCATCAGCCAATTGCTTCTATCCCTTGTGGAATTCCGTTTGATTCCACAACAGCATATTATCATCCCAACCTTTTTCAACATTTTCACCCTACCAACGCTGCCACAGCAGTTACTTCCGCCAATGCAAATGCACTAACTGCACTGCCACCAACTGCAGCAGCAGCTGAGTTCTTTATTTGGCCTCATCATCAGTCTTATTGATCTAATCAACTAGATATCATCATCATCATGTTTTTTGCTAATTTCATGGTTATGCTAACAAATCAAAAAAGCTATAGTTTCTCTCTGGCACAGTTTAGCTGAGCCCCCTCCTCCTCTATTATTAACCAACCCCTTTAGGATGCTAAAAAAGAAAATATGAGGTTTTTGAGTTGGCCGGCTGGCTAGTCTTAGTTACAGTAGGAAGCTGGATATGTAACTAACTGCTCAAGAAATGAGAAAATATTTCGTGCATCATAATTTTGCACAACAATTTCCTATTGCATCGGCAGTATGATCGCTTTTGTTTAATTCTCAATTTGGCTTTGTGTTTTAAATTGTAGTTTATTACATTCTTTTGACACGAAGTTGATGGTTCCTTCGACTGCTCAATACGCAAATCCTAGCTTTTTCGAAATATAATTCACCTGAAACAAATTCTATTTTCTCACGTTTTTATTTATCATGCTAACAAAGTATTTTTCATCCACCGGGTCAAAACCCCACGAAACCTAGCCTTAGAAAAGAAAAGTAAAACACAACAGTAATTTCATGGATCTATGTTGTCCTAATTCTTTGAGTAAGGTGGCCCAATTTTAAAGTGTATAAATTTAAAATCAAATCTTATATCTCAACAAAAAAAAATTATGGTGCATAGTTGTTTTTTTCATAATTAGGTGCTAGCAAGGAAGTCTCTACATTTTTCCTAATACAATATCTACTATTGATTAAAATGAAAGGTATTCTCATGTTGGAGTTACATTACATATGAATAGAAACGGACCCAACCCATTGAACCCAATACATTTACTCAAATTTGGAGTTCTTTAGGTCAAACTAGACCCAACCCATTCAAATCCAACTAGATTTTGAGTAGCGTTTTTTTATTCAAAATTATGAAGTGGATGATCTGACTCATTATAATATGATATTTTTATATTATTATTTATGTATTTTTTATATTTATTTATTCATTATTTTTTATAGAAAAAACTTAAATATTATATAAGTTTTATTGGGTTTAAAAGCATTGACTTGATCCAACTTAGTTTAATTTGAAAAGAAAACACAAATCCAACTTAACCTAAATCAAAGTATTTTGATTTTGATATTAGTTATAACAAAATTCAACCACTAGTGAACACTCCTAATTAATTCTTTTTTTAAGTTAAAAAATTATGAGTAAAACTCCTCAAACAAGAGAGTCACAAAATTTGTGATTCCAAAACCCAAAAGACTGCATTAGAAAACATGTTGCTAGTATTTTCCCATATTTTTATGTTGTTAAGCTTTCATATGTGCAGTATCACACAGTGATCAATTTTTTACTTTTAGTTTTCCAATCTTCATTCATAATTTCAAACCACAAAAATTGAAGACTAAACAGGGAAATGGAAACGAGAAAGCACTTGATTGGATACTATTTTCGTACGGGTAGAACATGTTTGAATGGATCAGTGCGGAGTCAAAAAGTTAAACAAACTCCGCTCCATCATTTTCTACATTACATTGTTGCTTGAGAACTAGCCGTTCTCAGGTGTTAATCCAAAGCCACAAAAACTATGATTTTGCTTCTTTAGTGACGCTCCCTAAAGTTGATGCTAAACAACAAGCTCACTTGGCTTGCGACTTTGGATTTGGCCACACACACTGCTACAAAATAATAATATGACTCCATCCTTTCAACAAATATACATAGGGGAAAAACAACAAATTCCACTAAATGAGTTACAATAATTTCTTCACTCCATGATTAGTTGCCTGTGGCGATTTAGGTCCTTCAAGTAATTTGAGCAAGAATAATCCTCTAGGTCACATGCCTCTAACATGAGGGACTTTTGTGAAACTAAACTTTTATTTGCTTCTATAATTGTCTCTTCACCCTTCAGTAGCTGCAATACCTGTAGTTAACAAAGATACAAGTTAGCTTCCTATCATGCAAAATGGTTACAAGTACAACGTGTCTAGTGATGTCAATCTAGTTGGAATGATCAGTTTGGAGGTGATACTCGTTAATCTCTTTTTCATACAAAAAAAAAAAAAAACAAACGAAAAAGGAACACATTGCTCATATTCTAACCTGATCCATCAATGGTCGCTTGGAGGATGCATGGTGGACACACATAGAAGCTGTCACCATTGCGCGGATCATTTCGATAGGATCATAATCATCTCCTAACCTGGGGTCTGCTAATTCCTTTACATTGTTTGTATCCAGAAGTGGCTTGGCCTGACGACAGTAAATCATTTATAAGTTGTAACTTGTAAACATAGCAGAATTTTGCAAGGCAAGTCATTTTTGTATAAAAATCTTGAATTCTTGATTGTCAAATTCTCAAGTGTTCAATTAAGGACTTACCCAGACGACAAGACTTTGTCTGCTATTGGAATCAACGGCGCGGCGACCTGTTATAAGCTCCAATAGCAAAACTCCAAATGCAAACACATCAGTTTTCTCATCCACAACTCCATGCATAAAGTACTCAGGAGCCAAATATCTGCAGCCAACAATTTGATGCAAGGAGTGTTTTTAACTTTAAGAAAATGGTTACAATAGGAAATATGTGATGTAAGTCAATGGAGCTACAACACAACACTAACCCAAATGTTCCTTCTATTGGGAAGACAACGTGGTTGGTCCACTTACTTGGGAGCCACTTTGCCAATCCAAAATCAGAAATCTGAAGTTTATTGAAGCACCAATTAGTATATGGTAGAAACTAGAAAAAATATAACATGAAATGAAATTTCAGTTTGTATTATAAGCTGCTGCTAGCATAGACATAGTACCTCAGCTTCATTATTTTCATTTAGTAATATGTTAGAGGCCTTGATGTCCCTATGAATGATTCGTCTTGGGCACTCTTTATGAAGATAATGCAACCCCTCTGCCACCCCAAGAGCAACCTTGGACCGTATCTTCCAGTCCAAGCCTTCAGAACCTGACATGTTGAACATCTCTTTAATTGTCAGCCATGCATGCACACATACACAATAGAATAATAATAATAATAATAAGAGATGATGGATTCACCAAAAAGCTTAGAAGAAAGACTGCCATGTGGAGCGAGTTGTAGGACAAAGTAGAGGCCACGATCAACACCAAAGCCAACAAGGTGTGTTGCATTTGGGTGGCTTATGTGTGCAATAATCCCAAGCTCTGTCAAAAAATCACCAGCTCTGTCTGCAGCCTCCTTTTCGTTCTTTATTAGCCTCTTCACAGCTATAACTTGACCATCTGGTAACACTCCTTTGTACACTTCAGCATGTCCACCTTCTCCAATCAAGTTCTCTATGGAACCACAAATTACAATATTAAAACAAATCAAAAGTAAAAGTCTTTTTCTCGAACAATCACAATTTTCTATTTAGGTGACTTTTCATATGTAAAACTATTTTGTGTATCAGCTTTAAACTCTAATAATATTTAGCTGAAAACCAAAAGGATATATTCATGGGAAATCCTAAGAACACACTTTTTAACACACTCTCTTTATTAAAAATCATAAAATTGGATGGTCCCTACGTCAAATTAGGTAGACCCACATCTTATTTAATGACTTCCCCTTTAATTTCCAATAAATTTGAACCAATTAGAGAGAGTATGTCCAAAGTGTGTTTAAGAACTTAACCATAACATTCATCTATATTAATATTACTTTAATAGGACCAACATATCTCGTGGAATGTAGACTTTGACCTAGAAGCATAATATGGCAACTAATAAGGTTAGACTTGGTAAACTACATGGGGGGCAATGTCAAGTTGAAAATAACTACTGTAGACACGTTATTTGACTGGCTGCTTATTGAAACACTACTTGTCAATGGGTTTTCATTAAAACTATTTCTATCATTGACTAATAGTTGAGATTGTAAAAAACAAAGGCAAATAATTTAATACGGAGTATATGTTTTCTTCTTCTTCCATTTAGTCTTGGTGGAGTGCTGCTTTGGCAACTGTTTTGCTATGTTTGCATTTTACGTTATAAAAGTAGTATGAATATTTCAAACTCTCTAACTTCCTCAACATTAATTATAAATTGTTTCAACTGGATTTTTTTAAAGAAATAATTTGTGATATTTGATTACCACACATACCAACAAAATAACTCTAACACCAGATCCCGTTGTAGTATAAAAAGAATGTCCCTACTGCAAGAATTGAATTGAAACATGTGACACATACCAACCATAATTGACACCATTAATAAACATCTTTTGGAAGATCTAAAATGTCAACTAAGCCAAAGCCGTACCCTTGACAAATTTACAAAAATCAATTTATTAGCTTGGCTCATGCATGTGCTATCTATGAAATCAAGTAACCAGTGTTTTATTTTTTTCACACTGATATGCCACTTTTCAAGGGACACACTGTTCAATCCCAAAGGGTAAAGAGAGGGACACTGTCCAATGTGGCTGACAAGTGACAATTCAAAGCACTTCTGTGTATTTTCAAGGAAAATGTCTTTAAAGCAACTTTGTCTTTTTGTGCAAAGTACATAAAGTTATATAAGTAATATTAGTAGCACTCTTAAATTTCATGACTAATAATCTAATACTAAATCTTATGCATATTTTAGTATGTTCTTGCAATCTACACTAAAGGGTAAAGAGTAGTAAGTGAGGGCCCATAGTTGTATTACACTGTGTCCTTGTCATTGGAGATGTAGAAACAGGAACCCTATGCTATGGTCAAAAAGGTCGTCTACTCACTACAGTTTCCAAGGGAAAGTTTGGCACAAACCAATTCCCAAGCTAATGGCGGCAATTTACCGCTGAGTCATCATCATCAACCATCAACCATATTATACAGCAAAAATCAACATTTTATATAAATGAATGTGAAACCTAAACCTATTTCACCTACAAAATACTATGTGGATGTTTTGATATATTAAGAAAAATACATTTAAGGTCAGAGTAATTTTGTTAACAAATCAAACATTCTCTACGAACTCTTGAAAAAACATTTTCCTTACTTCTCTTTTTTCAATAATAAACCTCTTACATATTTAAAGGCCAACTATTTTGTAGCACCCCACGGGCACGAGGGATGTCTCATCTCGAGTAGAAGAATGCATAGTCTTTCATTCATTAAATTGTAGGTTCAAATTCCTGTTCATATTCTTTATATCATCATATAAAAATAGAAACTATTTTGTGCCATTTAATAAAAAGTTATAGCGAAAACGCTACATTATCCAATAGCACGAGAATCTATGCTACTAATGAAAAATGAAATGTTACTACATGATTATTATTAATTATAAAAGAGACACCAAAAGAGGAAATGAATCAGATTCACGTTTCTTTTCCTTCGCTAATGGTGACTGATTAATAGATACCAAACAACTTGCAAACTTATACTATCTATTTGAGATCTATTTAATAAGCTATCCTTTTTCAACAGTTTTTTTTATGCATACAAACATGAAAAACTAATATGTACGGTTAAAAAAAGACTGAAATTCTTCACCAAATTATTAAACAAAAACAAAAAAACAGAGAGACAGAGAGATAAGGGAAGTTGGCTCATACCAGAACTAAAATCATTAGTAGCAGCAGCCAACTCTTCATAATCGAAGTTCCTCCAAGAGGGTTTGGTGGGAATGCATCCAATATCGATTCCATCTTCGGCACTTCGAATACGAGCGAGTTTTTGAGCGAAACCTTTCCGAGAGATATCATGGCTCACAGCAAGCAGGGGAATCGCCGTTGTTAACTTTTTCACATTCTTGAACTTGAAAACGTCGATCATCGACTTCCACTGTGGCACGTAACCATCCTTCTCTTTTCCTTGGTAGTATTCGCTACTTCCACTGTTGTCCGACTCTGTTCCCGAAACAGGGTGGTGGTCCAGAATCGCCCTCGGTGATGACTCCTCGTCGCTCCATGACTCTTTCCCGTTATTATTACCTTTGCTTGCCATTTCTGGGTCTTCCTATTCTTCTCTTTTTTCTCCCTCTTCTCCACACTCTGCAGAAACAGAGGAAACAGAAAAACAGAACACCTTAAAAGCTTTCATCTTTTTTTGCTCCCTATGTAACCAGATAAAAAAAAAATGTTGCAAATATATAAACAAAAATAATGAAATCCAACGTCAACGTGGTTTCCTTTTTTGGGACGCTTAGTTATTTTTCTCAATTTTCTGTCTGAGTGTTCTGTTTCATTGTGTTCTGCACCTGAGACAGAGGTAGTTTGTTTAAAACAAAAAGAGAATGAAATTATGAAAAATTACCTTAAACAACTATTTCCCGCACCAAAACACGAAAAGAAGGGCTAATACAGAGAAGACGAGGAAAAGTCCTTCTTTACATTTGGTGAGGGCCTGAGAAGAGAGAGACAGAGGAAAACAGAGGAAGAGGGAAAAAATGGTGGATTAAGAATGGAAGCAGAGGAGAAAACAGAGAAGAGAACAAGTGTTTCAAATATGGTAAATGTTTGAGCGGTGCTTATTCTTGGAAGGAGAGGAGCATGCAAATTCTAGCTTTGGGTTAGGGCCTTGGAATCTTTGCTATATTTATATGCCTACTGTTTTAATCACTTCTATTTTTCTCTCTCTACATTTATTTATTTCTTTTGTTTTCAACCTCTTCAATCGGTTTAGTTAGTGTGTTATTTTTGTTTTTTTTATTATCAGATGTTAATGTCATCATATGAGGCTCAAATTTTTATATGAATGTTTAGCAGCCTATGTAGTGGGTATGGTTTCTGAATGTGAATTACTCATTTTGATCAATAAAATTATTATTTTTTAATCATTTATATGAATAATCAGTTTTATTTCAAAAAAATTAAACACTTTCACCTCTCTTATAAATTATAATGCATTTTAATCACCGTGAAGCTAGTTTAAAAGGTCAACGTTTTATCCAACCAAGACAATTTTACACGTATTAATAAGTTTTTTAATTTTTTGATAAAAGTCTTAACATGTATCGAAATAAGCATTTATAGCATGTTTGAAAATGTTTTAATTATTGAAAAAATCTTTTGAAAAAGTAACAATATTTAGAATAAATTATTTAAATATTACTACTAATAAGGACGGGAAAATAAAATGAAAATAAAAAAAAATGATATTGGTTTAATTGAGAAACGAAGTAATGCTCGTGACTTTTGCCGTAACTAACGCACAAAGAAAGCACCTGCGAAATGGGAACTTGCGTAGCCATATAAAGGCCAAATAAAATTATAACTTTGCCGGTGGCATTCAGGAACTGCAAATGAAATTGGAACAGGATTAACCAGCACCACTAACTTATTTTTAAGTCTTTACTAGGTATTTTTTTTAAACAAATTCATATATAAGATATTACGAGTGTTTGGATAAGTTATAAGTGTTTTTTTTTTTACAAAAAATAATTACTGAATATATACAACTTTTTTCAGTTAAAAGGTTTTAAAATTACTTCTAGTCTTATACCCAAACCAACCATGTTTATATATAAGAATTATTGTCCTTAAGAAAATCTCTAATAATGGATCAAGAATTCTTTAAAAATCAAAAAATAATGGACTGCAAATAATAAACACAAATGAGCACCTCACTTTATTTAATTCAAAATTTTAAAACAAATGTTTGAATTCTATTTATATATGTTGCTAGATTTGTTTTTTCTACCTAACATGACACTTTTAATTTATAATCACATTACTCACACTTATTAATCCAACACCTTATTATCAATTTATTTAATAAAGATAACTTGTGATTTTGTTTTTATCATTGTAACATATATTTATTCTAAATTCATCTATTTCACACTGAAATTTAAATTTAATAAAATATTTGGATTTACTTGGCCATTGAAACTCTAATATCATCCTAAAAATTAAATTCATGAGTAAAGATAAATAGATTGTTTTTATTTCACACGCCTAATAAATAGCAATATGACTTTCTTCTCAACTTATCTCAACTTAATTTCATGTGCACTCAAACATGATATTTAGCCAACTATTAATTACGGTTTCAACCAGATTCTTTTTAATTTATAACTAACTTTTAAATAAAAATTGAGACAAATATCATAAAAACTTCTTAAAATAAAAATTACTTATAAAGAAAAATTAAAAACAATTAACTTTATAATAAGTCAACCTTATTTATACGAAATTTATTTTTATATATTTTTTTGAATTTCAATAAGATCAATTTTATGAATAATTAGTATTTTTTTATTAAAAAATATTAATGATTAGTTTATTATTTTTTTTGTTAGGGGACAAATTCTAGAAATAACAAATTTAAGAAAGTAGTATAATTTAATATTAGACAATTGTTTTCATTCGGTAACACATTTAATCAGATACAAAATATTTGAATAATTAAAGTAATTAAAAATGAAGATAAAAGAGACTTTTGAAGGGAGTCAAAGGATACCGAATAAATATTTTGATAGGTGAGGATGGTATCTATTGACGGTTAAATCATCACTAATTAATATATGAACTAAAATATCTTTTAAACCTAATTCTATAATCAAGTGGTAAACAAAAGGAGAAGAGCTAGCCAAAATGATTAAATAAAATAGCTAACACGATAAAATTAAATTAAATTAAATATTTTTTGGTTCATATAGATATATTTTTTTAAATATAATTTTCATACAAAATAATAAATTAAGAATTATATATCCTGAAAGATTAATTACAACAATAATTTATCAAATGTGTTTTCTGCATGTGAAAAAATCTTCTATGTTTGAATTTATCCTAAATGTTTAATAATTTTTTAGAATAAATATTTTCTAAACAGTCCTTATGACAATTATTATTTCAAAACATTAAGAATGATTCTAACTAAACAACAAGAAAATTGTTTAAGATAAATTCTTGATTACGTTTCTGAGATTTACGCAATGACGCATTTTAACTTTTAAGTTAAGAACTAAAAAGCATGTTAATTAGAGCCGCTTATTAAACAATTTCTAGAAGCTAAAGACGATCGGAGAAAAATAAAGATAATATCTAAAAAATTATAATAAAAGAAGTTATTAGTTTGTATGTCTCAAAACTCAAGTTGCAAGTACCAAAAAAAAAAAAGAAAAAAAAATCAAGTTGTCTTAAATAATAATAATAAATAAATAAAAACTCAAGTTGTCAATATGTTAGTATTAGTTTTCATAAGCTGGTACACACTAGTTGAAGGGAACATACACACACGTACACTGGTTTTTATAAACTTGTCAAAGGTTAATAATAATAATTTTTAAATTTTAAATTAATTATAATAAAAAAGTATATCATCAATAATAAATAAAAAAATAAGTGAGGGGCAAGCTCCCCAAAAAACAAAGTACATTCATCTCTGAATATGCAGGACATTAGTTTTTAAACGGGACACATAGCAGATATGAGAAAAAGATGCATGGCTTAAAAACTTTTCTGTATATTTGTCTGTCTTTTTTTTTCTTTTTTTTTTTTTGTAAAAGAGAAAGTGAATAATATTAGCAACAAGGTAAGGAAGTATACATGTCCCCATTTTAATTATAATTAATTAAGTAGTTAATGTATATGCATGTAGCATCCCAGACCCAGTGGTTGAGTTTGTTATCTTTGTGCTTACACGGTACTTGCATGTATCTTTTATTTTGCTGGCTTTGACATTTTATTAATGTCAAAACTTATTACCCCTACTTTTGTTGTTATCACTATTAAAATTGCCTAAAATAGAGGGTCGAAGTGGAACATATCAGGGTCTATTCTGTTGACTGCAAATGGCTTTGACATTAACAACCAAAGAGAAAAGGACCAAAATAACAATGAATAATAGGAATTATAAGTGAGTTGGGTGGTAAAAAAAAAAAAGTGAAGAGAACCTTTAAGTAATGTTACTGCAACCGTGCAACGCATTCATGATATTGCAGTGTCTCAACTACATAATCATTTAAAGAAAACAAAAACAAAAAATCAAAAGAAAAACGTTGCCACTTCCAATTTGGTCTCTGCCACTTTTTGCACATTTTAATTTACTCCTTATGTGTATATATGTATTGTGTTCTTAGTTTAGTTCTTATATATAAAAATCAAATTAAAAAATATACTACAAATATCATAATCAAATTAAGAATGTGCTGCGCGCACTGCTGCACTGCACTTATTTATAAATCATATTAAAACGAATCAGAGAGTTTAAGGTTCAATGTATGATAACAAGAACTAATTATAAACAGATAACATTTAAGTATAAAGACTAATTTAATAAGTTTTTACATACAGAAACTAAAAAGAGAATTTTCTCTCTCTATATATGTACAGCAACTAGATTATATGTTTAACCTAATTGTTAATATATGAGCGGTGCAAAAATTGTGCTTGACTTTATTTTTCTTGACTCCTTAATAACGTAGATTGGCATGCCCGTAAGTGCCTGCAAATTAGTTTTGTTCGTCAAAATTAGTGTCTAAAAGGATATTGTTAAGAAAGAAAAACCGTCCAAATTAAGATCTCTTTCTTGTTTCTTGCTGCTCAATCGTGTGCCGCAGTGTGACATGTTTGTTTGCCTTAAACTTTTTTTAAAGTTTACAGCAATTTTGTCTTTGTCTGGTTGGAACTATGGTCCTCCTTGAATTGCACCCACAAATCCCGCGCCAAAAAACAAAGGAAAGTTCAATACCAAAACCAGCATTGCAATAGATTAGAGAGTTTCACTAACTTTCCTGTGTAACAACGAGACATCATATCCACTCCTGTGTTATGTCACGTTCAATATATCTAACCCTGAAACACAAACTAAGTATTAATATATTAGATATATATCTTCCCCCTTCATAGGGTCACTATCACACGCATGCAAGAAAGAGCTTAGGGCAGCATTCTTTGTTAAGTAGGTGAACTAAACCCGTTAATGTGTTTATATATATTGACGATTCAGGCTTTAATACATGAGAATTTTTTTTTTTATGTATGTCAGTGTAACTAATGGATTACAATTCTTTATTTATTTATAATGAGATAATTAATTTTTATAAAATTATTTTAAAAGTAATTATAATGTGTATGAACATTCTAATTTTAATATATATCCATCCAATAAATATATACAACAATTTACACATATAAAAATATAAAATAAGATGAATGATATGAAATATATGAAAAAAATATAATGGATAATTTTGTTATATCAATATTATTAATTTGTATTTAATCTGTCCACCCTCACCAACTACACCTAACACCAATTACGTCAACCATGTAACTTCAGTTAGGGAAGTGGGCTTAACTGAAATCCATTGACGTCTTAAAGTGCATGAGCGATAAGAACCATAACGATTTGTGGGGGGACCCTTAATTTTATAAAGGTTTTTAAACAATCAAAGGTGCAACACTTCAAACTGAACCAACGAAAATACCTAATTCTTCCCTCCAATGAGATTATATGCACACTGAGTAGTTTTGACCGGTTTTGTTAATCAAAATTCAAGGTGGGGCACCAACTAAAAGGGATATAAGGACACAGATACGACTCAGATAATATATAGTGAGAGAAGAATATACTAAAGGGATGATACCTATGTGGGTTGGTTATGCATTCAACTTCTTCTCTAAAGGATTGCAATGGATTCGTTTGGAGATCTTAATTAGTGAGTTTGGCATCCACATATATTATATTATAAATTAAAAACTTGTCCTCTGATTGAAATATTGCACTGGTAATAATATCATTGACATACGTACCTATGTGCGTGAACTTTTGGAAAGTTGGTTTACCTCGTGTTAGAGTTATAAAATTTTATTGTATTAAGTTTAAACTTTGTTGTAGTTAAGCATTGTACACCAAAAAAGTTATATAATGTTTTTAATGAGTTTTTTTTATAGTTTTTATTTATTTATTTAGGGACAATGAGTATCAGTTTAACATTAAATAACACGATCAAATGATGAAATACGTTTGTATCATTATTTACTTGAGCCTTCTGGATTCTTGGTATTCCTTTTTACTTAAAGAGGATTTTTGTTTTAGAAAAGATGGAAGGAAAAGAAGTTAAAAATATATATGTAGAATTACATAAGCATTTATAATATAAAAAAAAGTAGAGTATGTAAAAACAAGATTAAACTAATTTAATATTTTTTTAGAGAAGTTAATTTAATTTAATTTAGTCTTTCTCCCTCTCTTGATGAAAAAATTATAATCAAGATTCATTATTACGCTTGGAGTAGAAACAAGGGTCAGTCGTCAGGGCCCAAA
Source organism: Amphicarpaea edgeworthii (assembly GCA_014843725.1). NCBI lineage: Eukaryota > Viridiplantae > Streptophyta > Magnoliopsida > Fabales > Fabaceae > Amphicarpaea > Amphicarpaea edgeworthii. Next base: position 1,995,852 of record CM026324.1, on the reverse strand, counting down.
CTGAAGGAAGAAATATAAAGACACTAATTAAGTTGGAGAAACCCATAACTCGAAATTCAATTGGGCCGCATATAGCAAATGATTTGGACTGGGTCATAATCAATTATTCACACTCTTTGTTGGTCAACGCAGGCAGAGATCATTGACCATATTCTCCACAGCGTTCTTGTCACATATATACATCCTTCGTGACTCGTGAGTTCGTGTCCAACCCAACTTTCCAACACATGCATGCACTAATGTTGCCAAATGCCCACAATATTAACTGATACTTACCACCACATGCTCTTTTCTTAATTAATTTCGTGGGTTTCAAATGTTTCTACTAGGTTGAGTTATTGTGATGACTCTGATGTACTGAGCTGCAATCTCTTTCAAATGTTTCTACTAGGTTTTGATTAAATAATCTACAATATTAAAGGAAAATGTTGTTCCGAACAAAAATGACAACAGAAGGAAACTATCACATCACACATAGGATCCCAAATTGGATGGATGCTGGCCATAGGTACTACATGCAAGACTAGATATTAAACAAAAGCATGCACAGCAAAATTATTAAAGGAGTGGACCATGCATGCAGATAGTGGCCACGCGCTTACGTACGGTTGCAATAATATACTATCAAATAATTTCTTGACTAATTGAAACGATGTAGTGCATCAAGCGGTTGAAATTGGAGTGAGAGGAACCACCGGAAGTGACGATATGTTTAGCCAACACAGCCAGTGGCTGCGCCGAAGTCAGAAACTCGTCCTTCCGGTGACCCATGAGATCATTGATCACGCAACATCCTTCATGTCCAACCCAACCTTGCAAACCTCGCTCACTAACCTGCTGTTAACATGCTGGTCTCCAAAGCTAGGCAAGCAAATCATAGGCACACCAGCTGCCAAACTCTCCAAAGTTGAGTTCCAACCACTGTGGGTCAAGAACCCACCAATAGCCTTATGGGCCAGCACCTCCACTTGTGGGGCCCACTGCACAATAAACCCTCTCTCTTTAGTCCCTTCCTCCAGCTCAACCGGTACCCGATCACCTTTATTCTCCACCATGTGTTCAGGAGGCACCACCCATAAAAACCGCTTCATGCTATTCACCAAACCGTACCAAATCTCCACGAGCTGCTCTCTTGTCAGGGTAACGATGCTACCGAAACTCACATATAACACTGATTTCAACGGCTGAGACTCAAGCCACGTCATGCACTTCCGATCCACTTCCGAGACACAATTTGTAGACGGCGTCGTTGTTTCCAAGTGTGCGTGGAGAGGACCGATACTGAATACCTGGGGAAACTGAAGCTGTATCTGCGACAGCACGGAACCGTCTAGTGCCTCAAACGTGTTGAGTATGAGCGCACGTGCTCCAAGACTTTGACGGGTCTCCAAGGCCATCAAATTCATCAGAGAAACCGCTTCGTTGGGTTCGATTCCCCCCAAACTCGGCAGATCCCGACAACGGAGCATGTTTTCCATGCCTGGGATACCGGTTATCACGCGAATCATCCACATTAATTAGTCATGACTCATGAGTAGTGATACCTAATTCCTCTAGAATGAAATTAAAATATAAATAAATTTTAATTAACTGTCTTATCATGAATATATTATCTTTACTTTTACCATGCTCATCATTTAATAAAAGTTTTATGTGTAATTAGTTATTACTAATATTTTCTTACTCTACCCAAATAAATAGAAAGATACATTCGGTGGCCCCAAATTTTTTTCCAGCCCTTTGGTAAGTGTATAAACTTAAAAAAAAATAAAAATATATATATATATATATATATATATAAAAGTGTAAAAATATTACTTGGCAACCCTAAAATTTTTGTATAAGATATGCAATTAAATACATTAAATATATTTTTTTAATTTTTTCACTTATATTATTATGCCGAAGGAGTACAATAATAAAGATTATTTATTTGATGAAATAAATATTTATTTTAATAAAATAAATAATTATTTATTTTTTTAGTATAGTTATTTAAACGGTTGTTTTTCTGTTTAAAATATGCAGATTTTTGGAGCAACAAACTGTATTTTAATTAATTTTAAACAAACTATAATATAAGAACACAGACAAAAAAATAAGAAAAGTCTATGAAGAGGAGTCCAAGAGAGAGTATGGTTAACACTTCTGTACCTCTCCGAATATTGACCGACCGATTTACTTTCTTTAGGTGACTTCACGTTTTTACGCTGGTGGTTGAGGGATTGTATAACTATCTGGATATTGGACTGATTAATCCACTTTTTCTTAGTCACTTTGCGTTTCCGTGCTTGGTTGAGGAGTTATGTATCTTTCCAGCCTTTGGACTGTTCGATCGGCCAACCCCCACCTGGGCCGACTGAGTCATACTGCTTAACAACCACGCTTACACACAATTAATGCACAATTCCCGATGATGGTGGGATGAAGAATCCCATCCCAAATATTATTAAAATCTTATAATATTTCAATTATATAATAATAAAATCATTATATAGGCACACCTTAACAGTATAAGAAGGCACGTCCCATCAGAAATAATTATGTTAAATTTAACAGCTTAAATGTTTTTGTGCTCGATCTCCTACATCCTAGGGAGGAGCTAGCTACGGAACAACTTCTAATAATAGAATTAGTAATATGCGTATCATAGCTATTTATTTATGAACAATTCTCATACTAAACTTCATACCTTTGATTGGAAGTTGGTTGAATTGAAAGAGGTACGGAACGAAGAAGTAAGTCCAGAAGGAGGAAGCACTGATGGTGCGAAAATGAATGAGCGGTATTCCAACCTCACGAGCCACATCAACGGTGAGGTGTCCAAAAATACCATCGCCTATGAAACAAGTGACCCTAGGGGTTTGGGAGAGAAGAATGTGTTTGATGTGAGGTTTTGCTAGCGCATTCACGGAATGAAAGACGTCCTTGACGGTGGCCGGGGAACGAGGGTGGTGGGGAGGGAGGCCGTCGGGGAAGGTCTTGAACTGGAGCGTGGGGTAGGTTTGCAAGAGAGGTTCGATGCCGCCGAGAGAGTGGAGGCGGTGGTGGACGTGGTCGGAGTTGAGGAACGTGACATGGAAGCCATGGAGAGCAAGAAGCTGGGCGAGCTTCAGCATGGAATTCACATGGCCCTGCGCTGGTAAGGGAAAGATCGCCACATGGGTTCCTTCTGCCTTCATTATTACTCTCTGGCTGCTTCCTTTTCTTCCTCTCCTGTATGTAGTACGTGCAACGTGCTTTGCTCAGAAATAATAATGCCCCAATGGCAGTAGTATATATCTTTGGTTTTGGTTTCGAAAGAAAGACAAAAATTAGATAGAAATATCTTTATTCTTTGATTTTTAACCTTATGTTTGGTAGGGGTGAAATGAAGTTAAAAAGGACAGTAAAATAAACTAGATGTCATTCATTCACAATTTTAGACTGTACTCTATTTACTTTCATCCAGATATACTAGCTAAGTGTTTTGATACAAAAGAAAAAAAAATCTTTTACTTTGTTACTTACTGCTTAATCAATCTTTAAGCTAAGCTGAAATAACTATGTGGATTATAATCAAATTTGGATGGAGTGCTTCAGTTGGTGTGCAATTAAACCAGTAAGGACAAAAGAAGCTAAGGAGCAAATGTGAGATCATGGTCTTGAATTGGAGCAAGCTTCACGATATCTCTTGTATTAGTGGATTGACTCAAGGAGTTGAGTTTCTATTTCTTAACCCTTTCATTAGGGGTATTGATATAAAGCTTTGTATGGTGCTGGTGTAGATCTGCACAATATGCAGTAACTCTTGAATATATGTTCAGTTCCTGGTGCTTGAGTGAGAACTATTTATGCTTCATTCATCATGAGCATCTTCTCTCATATATATTCTGCTATAAAAAAACTTAGATATTTTGTATGTGTGTTTTTCAATTCATGTTGAATCGTATTCTTAAAAACTGAATCTAGAATTTATTTTGAATTGAAGTAATTTTAGATAACTTTGACATTGAGTCAGAAATTATACACTGAATTTTACTGCTAAAATATTTTTAGAAAAACAGAACCTAACTGCATTGCCTGCCATGACATGTCCATAAACAACTTGAGCCAAGGTATAACAAAACATCATTAGCAACCCAAATTGGATGTGAGCTGTGCTTGTAAGAAGAAAATTTAATCAACTCTGCTACTGCTAGTATTAATTATTTTTTTCTGGTTAGCTGATTTTATGTAGTGAATCAAATCATCAAAATTGGAGTGAGAGGAACCACCAGGACTCACACTCTTGTGAGCCAAGTTAGCCATTGCTTGAGCTGATCTCAGAAACTCGTCCCTCCTATGAACCATGAGATCATTAACCATTTTCTCCACAACGTGTCTATCGTACACATCCTTCATGTCCAACCCAAGCTTCCAAACTTCACTCACGAACCTGCTGTTAATCTGCTGATCCGCAAAGTAAGGCCAGGAAATCATAGGCACACCAGCCACCACACTGTCTAACGTTGAGTTCCACCCATTGTGGGTTAAGAACCCACCAACGGCCTTGTGGGCCAGCACCTCCTCCTGCGGGGCCCACCCCACAATGAACCCTCTCTTCCTAGTCCCTTCCTCCACCTCAGCCGGTATCCGGTCGTCATCGTTGTCTCTTCTCGCCACAATGTCAGGCCGCATCACCCATAAGAACCGTTTGTTGCTGTTCACCAAACCGTGCCAAATCTCCATCAAGTCCTCCCTTTTCAAAATCGTGGAACTTCCGAAGCTGACGTATATAACCGACCCTTGTGGCTGAGCGTCGAGCCACACCATGCAGCTCCTATCCACTTCGAAGAAACTGTTTCGAAACTTGGGAAAGTCTTTTGCTTTGTTGGACTCTGCTTTTCTCATGTTCAAGTGGTGGTGGATAGGGCCAATTGAGTAGAGTTTGGGGAAGTGATGACGAATTTGAGAGAGGACAGGGCCTTCTAGATCCTCAAACGTGTTGAGCATGAGCGCGTCTGCTCCAAGCGATTGGCGCGTACGGAACACCGCCCATTCCAGAAAGTTCCCCTCTGTGTTTGGTCTGCAGAAACTTGGAAGATCTCTGCACCGAAGCAAGTTTTCCATGCCAGGCATGTTCCTTATTACGCGGTCCATGTCCTCGTCCCCTACGTACAAAGTTACATATTAGTTACCGTTATGATTTGGAAGTGAGAGAGAGATGAATATTGAATACCTCTAATTGGAAGTTCCTTGCATTCGAGAAGCTTTGGAACACAAAAATAAGCCCAGAAGCAGCAGGCACTGACGGTTCGAAAGTGAATGAGTGGTATCCGTAACTCGGCGGCGAAATCAGCGGAAAGGTCTCCGAAGATACCGTCTTGTATGACGCAACTGACTTTTGGAATTCCGGGAGTTTGGGACAGAAGAATGGATCTCAAGAAGGGTTTAGTGTGCAGAGCTGTGGAAGTGATGAAGTCCCCGACGCGGTCTCCGAAGCCAGGGTGGTCGCCTTCTTGGTCGTAGCAATCGGGGATGGTCTTGAAATGGAGCGTGGGGTAGGATTGTGAAAGGGCTTCAATGTCGCCGAACCGAGTGAGGCGGTTGTGGAAGGTCGAGGTGTTGAGGAAGGTGACATGGAGACTGCTCTCAAGGGCGAGAAGCTCCGCGAGCTTCAGCATGGACCCTAAATGGCCCGGTAATGGAAGAGGGAAGATCAGCACGTGTGCTTCTTCTTCTTCTGCCGCCATTGATGTGAGTTGTAACCTTTTTCTTAATTAATTTCAACAAATTAACATTATTGGAGAAATGTGTTGTGTTGATGCATGTTGCCGAATGCCAACAAATATTACAAATGCCTGAGTCATGCGAGCATACGTTAAACAAGTGTAAACCACTGATGACGTATCTTGCTCTCTTTCTGGTCCTGCTTCGTTCGACACAACTTGCTAGCTCTTGCCAAAATTAGGACTTTATCTCCACTACATGACAAATTACAACCATTGAATTGAATGATTTTGATTATTGATTATTGTTTGGTGGTACTTGTTTTAAATCTTCATACGGGTGTCAATTATTATCATTATTCATGACATGAATGCTAAAAGATCCTTTAATAATGAGAACAAAAGGGATGATTTTTCTGTATATATTACATAATGTAACAGGGTAGAAAGTGATATTACAGTACAGGTAATGTTTGCCACTAAGGTTGGGTTGAAATTACCTTATTGCCCTTCTCGACCCTGGATCCAAGAATAGCTTTTTGCTCTTGTAAAATTCAATATAAATATTGGGGAGATGGTGGTGTATTTAGCAAAGAGCCTAATGACAGAAGAACTTAGTAAACTAAAGCATAAACGGGCCAGCCCAGTTAGATGAAGTGGAGAGGGAGTCCAGTTAAAGTCGTTTGACCAAAAACCAAACAACACAGTACAGACCACTCCGTTCGGCGGTGCGGTGCAATGGCTCTACTGGGGGACGACGGTCGCGGCTACGAGCTGGCGCAGAAGCTCGACACGTGCGGCGTGTGGCGAACCTGGCTCGGCGACGCCACCTACGTCAACTTCGCACCCTTCCTCTCTTCCCCCTCCGCTTGGGACTCCTTCATCACTTCCACCACTCACATCCCTCTCCAACTCAGAGTCCGCGCCCTCCTCTTCGACAAGGCCACCGCTTCTCTCTCCTCAAACCCCAACCCTAACTCATCACTCTCTCTTCAACGCCTCAACCCTAGTTACCTCCAATTGCACGCCGACGACGTCTACTTCACCCTCGACGCCGACTCCAAGGTCCTCCTAACCCTACCTCTTCACCATTCTCTTCAATTTCACTCTCCGTATTTAAATTTCTTCTTTCAATTTTAATGCAGAAACCGGCTTCCGCTACTGGATCCAGGTACGTTGAATCTGAACTTCCCGAAACGTGGTACAATCAGGTAATTGACGAGTACAAAGCTAGTAAGAACTTAGTTTCCGGCGAATCGCGTTCGCCGGTGGAGATGGCTTCTTATCTCGCGTATGTTACTAATCATAAGAAACGGCGCGTGGCGTTTAAGGAAGACGTTACGGATCACGCGCTGCAACCGAACGGTGGTGGTGGTGGTAGTTTAGTTGTTGATGACGATTCTGTGGTTTTTCCGGAGATAGCGTACGCACGGAACTGCGTGCCTGATAGCGCGCTTCCGTTGAGTGAGAGAGTGGAGAAGAACAGTAGTAATAACCAGAAGGTGAAGGTGTTTAGTGTTCTTGATACCTTGCCTCCTATTGCGAACACTAGGACTTCCGTTATGATGGAGAGGCTCGGGGTTAGGCCTGAGCATGGTAAATTCGGAGCTGAGGGGAATGGGAAACTTATTGGGCCTGAGCAGGCGGCGAAATTGTCGCAGAAGGCTGTGGCGCGGGTTTTGTTGGGTGTCGGGTTTGACGGTGCCATGGAAGGTTCGGTTGAGGACTTCTCTGAAGTACTGAGTGAACGGATTTGTAAGATAGGAACAAATTTGAGAGTGCTTGCTGATAGTTACAAGAAACAGTGCTCAGCCATTGAGCTTCTGAAGATGTTGCTTAAAACAGAGGGGTTTAGGTGAGTTTAATCACCTCTCTTGTGTTTTGTTTTACCATTTAGTGTTTGTAGCATGGTTGAATTTGTTAATCGTACTCTGCATTGATATGTTCACAATGTGATTGCTCTAAGACTACTGTATTACTTTGTTTATGAACATTCAAGAAATAGAAATCTGTGAGGAGTAAGAGGGATGGATGTATGATGACAGATTGTGGTACTGTGAACTTTATGATGCATTTTAACATTTTTCTGCTCTTGCTCGTAGTAATTTTGTGCCATTAGTGGATGTGGTTAAAGATGGCTCCAAGAATGTTGTACAACAGACTCAGCAACAAGTTCTTGGAATGCAGCCACAGTTGCAGCAACAACAGCAGAGTTCCCTTCGGCTACCTCAACAAGTACTTATATCTACTTCTTTGTCCATTATTTAATGCTGTAAGCTATTTGTGTGATGCATGAACAGGGCACAGGCAGTGAGAAATAGAATGTCCTTATTTTGGATCCTTTGAGAATCCTTCACTTTTTGTAGATGTATTTGGTGCTTCCTCAAAACACAAATTACCCATGCCTCAAGTTGAATTTGTTCGGATTGAAATTTTCATTTTTTTGCATGCGTCCTTTATGTGAACTTGTGACTGGGTGCATCCTGTACTACCTGATTGTTTTTCTCCTCATTAAGAGCTTTTCAATATATTCTCTGTAAGCTTGATTAAAGATTCTGCAATGCAGTATTACCCAATGTATTGTTAATGTGCAGGTTCAAATGCAGAGGCAAATGCACCCACAGATGCAGCAGCAGATGATTCATTCCCATAATTTGGCTTTTCATCAGCAACAACAGCAACAGTTAGAGAGAATTAGAAGGCGTGCAGCTGCAGCAGCAGCTACTCCTCGGCCTGCTATGGATATAGATAAGGAAAGACCATTGGTTCAAGTAAAGATTGAAAACCAAGATTTACCAATGGATGGTAATGCCTTCACTTCTAGACATCCTCAAATGCAGCAGTTTAGGCAGCAGCAGATGGCTGCAATGTCAAATTTCCATCCTCAGTCTAGCACTCAGTTCAGACAGATGGGTGGTGGTTCCATACAGATTCCTTCAATTCAGTCGCCGTCGTAAGTTACTTCATTAAATAAATGAATGTTCTGATCTGATGTTAGGGTGGCTTTTATGTTATCTTTATTAACACTTCATTGTTTTGTTTGAATATATAGGAACATTAGCATGGTTAGAGCCCCGCCTGTGAAGGTGGAGGGATTCTCGGAATTGATGGGTGGGGGGGGGGATTCTACATCGAAGCATGATCTGGAGGAAAATAGACTCACTTCTCCCAATGGTAAATAGCCTTTCTAGTAGGTCAAAGGAGGTCCTATAAATTTGGCATGGTGTCAAAATTTGTAATAGAACCTTTTCTTCTGTTTATTTTGTATTTATATTTGTATAGTAGGGTCTCACATAGTACATCCCGGGAAGTGTACCATCAAACTTCATGGGTCAAATTTATATTCAAGGAAAGAGGCTTTCTTTTAATCTAACGAGATATTTATGTATCAAAAAAATCTAACGAGATATTTTTGTACTTTTAAGTGAGATTAATCAATGCTTGGTTGGATACGAGATGTTCTCTCGCGGGTTTCCACTGTAAACATTGTAAAGGCCTCTGAAGTGTTTTCACAGGTGCACACTTGTTCATTACGTGAGAAGAAATTATTAGTTCAAAAATGATAATAAGAGGACGCTGTTGGATCTGACACTTTCTGTGTTGCTTGTAGGAGTCCCAAGGATTGATCCCAGTCAACATACTATAATTTTGTTTTTTACTTTTTGTCAATTTTAATGAAATAACAAAATTTGATTATTTTTTTTCTATATACAAAAAGTTATCGATTTAGGACAATAATAATACAATCTTGAAAAATTTCTATACGCAAAATTTTTTCTTCAGTTCTTGCAAACCTTTATATTAACTCCTCAAAATAATGTAGGCCTTGCTAGAACAATTATGACAATGGTTCTACCACGCATTAATCCAAAAGACATTCACTGATTACTCCATTAGTATAGCAACTATTTACCTTTGAAATGGATTTTTTGAAAGAAAGGAATAAATCTGAATTGTATTAATGACTTGTGTTCAAAGAGAGATTATATATGGCATTTATGGATTTCTTCTTCATCTCAGCTAATTAAGAAAATAAAAAAGAATGAAAATTATACAAATCAAATCAAATTAGCCTAATTATACGAACAAATCTATAGCCTAATAATAGGAATAAATAAATTTTCCTAATTACATTTCCAATACTTCCCCTCAAACTAGTGAATATATATCTCCCAACTTGCAAGCAAGGTCATAAAAGTGTGCTGAGGAAAAAAGTCCCTTGGTGAATGATTTCCTGGATCTTCTGGCAGTGGTTTCGATTGATCAGAGGTGCAAAAGCAATGAAGACTACTGCTAAGTGGTTGCAATGAAGGCAGCCTATGAAGGTAACAAATGCTGCAATAAAGGCAGTGCAAAAATGGCACAATGAAGATGTCAAATGCTGCAATGTAGATAGTGAAAAGGAAGTATAATGAAGATGCTAAATGCTGCAATAAAGTCCGTGAAAAAGGGACACCATGCTGCAGTGAAGGCACCAAAAAACGGGTAGAATAAATGAGCCAAATTCTGTAATGAAGGTAAAGAAAAAGGAGCATAGCTCACACCAATCAGTGAATAATTTGCCCACATCTCTATTTTGAACAGAAATGACTGAAATAGAAATCCACATACATAATCTGGTTATAAACTTCCTTTTGACAACAGACAATTGTTTATCCATTTGCAGCACCAGAGTGGACAAGCAAAATATCTCAAACAAACAGTTTTTCCTTCTCTCTTGCCAATTAATACAACCATTAGCATGAAGTCATTAACTAAAGAAAAACCTAATACAGCATTAGTGTTGTACTGGGCGATATAATAGAAAAACAAACACTACATAAATTTACATAAGTTCCCATTTTAACTAGCACACCGATCCCCCATCCCTTAAAATAACCACCAGCAAACACATCCATCTAACAAAAATTGTCACTAACTTGTATTGTCAACACTAATAATAAAGACAATTTCATAGTTAATAGAAATTTGAAAACCGTATGCTGATTCGAGTAAAGTAGCAAGAAGGAAAACACAAGAAATTATCAACAAAAATAATCCACCAAAGTGTCCGAGATAGACAGTGAAACTAAATTACGTATTGAGGCATTAGGTGATCTGAATAGAGGAATGTAATGTAAGAAAGAATATATAGGTTGTCACTTGCCTCTCAAATCTCAATATCCTGCAGTTAGCTCTCAACCTGTGGTTGTCACAACTAGCATTGGCTGTGACCATGGAGTGTTACTGCATTTGAAGAAAAGAGCTGTTTGCAGCTCACTTGCTGAGACAGAGTGAGTATATTCAGAATGTATTACAAAACTTCAGGTGTTCAATTTGTACACCCTTATGCAAAGTAAAAAAAAAATCAATGGGAAGCCCCTTCCACTAGTTCCATTCCAGGGCAAAATAAACAATCATTTTGTTAATCTCTATTCAATTCCTGCATTAACATATAGTATGTCTCAGAATGTAAACGGCAGCCATTCTTCTTCATGAGATTCAGCAATTCTGAGCATTGATCAACATATCCACTCTTAGCTAAGCCATCAATTAGAACTTTCCAAGCCACTTCATCATAATTATAACCACAGCTTAGTAAACTACAAAAAACTGCTTCAGCCTTCTCTTTGTTCATTTGTTCAAACAGCCCACAAATAAGAAGCTTATAGGATTCTAGATGTGCTAAATGACTACACTCCATCATAGAATCTAACAATGTCACTGCTTCCCCAAACAATCCCAACTTGCAACAACTACTTAGAAGAGAATTATGAATAATTTCAGAGGGAGAGATTCCACTTTCCCTCATATGATGGTATAAACTGAAGGCTACATCCAAGCGTTCTACTTTGCAAAGTCCTTTAGTAAGCTTGCTGTAAGTGTTAAGATTAGGCACACAGCCACATTCTTCCATTTTCTCAAACAGCAAAGTTGTGATTTCAAAATCAATTTTATTCCATATATCTGCATTATCAACAGAGATATTTGTTAAACTTAAATCAAGCCCCGCAGGATTGCTTCCTTCCTTCTTATATTTTTCAATTACTAGATGCTTCATTAGGATGGAGTAAGTTTGATAAGAAGGCTCACAACCAGTATCAAACATGCGTTTGAGAACACCAAATGCACTGTCAAGTAGTCCCATACATCCATATGCATTAATTAATAAATTATAGATAAAGGAGTCAAGCAATATGCCTTCATTTTTAATCTTGACCACCATCTCTTCAGCCTCCTCTAATCTTCCTTGGCTGCAATATGCCTTAATAAATGCAGTATAGGTGACCACATTAGGCTGATATCCAGATGAAATGATTTGGTTGAGAATCTCATTAGCTTGGTCAAAGTCATATTCCTTCAATACTTCCTCAACAAGAATAGTATAAGTATGAAGAGTGGGCTTCACATTGAACTTTGCCATGTCTTCCACCAACAACATTGCATCTTGCACTTTACCATCTTTGCGCAAGCCATCAATCAATACATTGAATGTGATTGAGTTAGGCAAACATTCCTCAACAAGCATCTTTTTGAACAATAAAACAGCATCTTCAATTTTCCCAGCTTTGCAATATCCATCAATTAAGGCTGTATATACATGTTCATTTGCTTTGATGTGATTTTCCTTGAGGGACTCCAAGATCTGACGAGCTTCTCCAACTCTGCCCATTCTACAGAGGCAACCCATAAAAGCATTAACAGTCCACTGATCCGGACTGAAGCCATCTCTAATCATCAAATGAAACAAGCGAGAAGCAGTATCTACTACACCTACTTCACACAGCCCATGGATTAACGTGTTATACGTAACAACATTGGGCGACAGTTTCCTTTCCACCATTTTATTAAGCAGCGCCATTGCCCTGTCCATACTTTTATCCCCACAAAACCCACAAATCAACTCATTATACGTCCGCACATCTGGACGAACCTTCTTCGACTCCATCAAACCCAAAACCCCCACAGCATCCTCCATCCTCCCCTGTTTACAATAACCAGCAATCAAGGCATTGAACGGGACAACACTAGGAAGCATGCCTTTCTCCACCATTTCATTCAACAACTTCATCGCCTCCTCCATCCTACCCTCCTTGCAGAAGTAATCAATCAACACAGTGTAGGTATAAACATTTGGTTCACAGCCTCTATCCACCATCTCCCTGAAAAGGCTCAAAGCCTCCACCTCCTTCCCCGACTCACACAACGCGCTAATTAGAACGGTGTAAGTCCTTACCGTGGGAAAACAACCATCCTCCTTCATCTGGGACCACAACTCAAGAGCCTCATCAAGCTTCCCAGCCTCACAAAGCCCGTGTAGAAGATTAGTATACGAAACTGCATTCCTCCGCGGCATAACCCGAAACACTCGATAAGCTTTCTCAACAAAACCATTTCTACAATAACCCAAAATCAACGAAGTGTAGGTAAACAAATCAGGACCAAATTCAGATTTGAGTATAGTAGCGAAGAAAAGCCTCGCCACAACCATGTCCCCTAGCTTGCAATAAGAGTTCAACATCGTATTCAACGTTATCAAGTTAGGGAAAAGACTATAATCACAACCATTACCATGTAACATCTCCTTATAAAGGCTTATCATTTCATCAATCATGGAAAAGCGCGAGAGGCACATGAGAAGCCTGTTGTAGGAAGTGAGAGAGAGCTTGAACGCGAGGTGGTGTTGTTGGTCGTCGTCCTCGGCGGCGGTGTTCATTCGGCGGAGGAGATTGAGGAGGAAGGTGGCGTCGTGCGGGGAGGCGCAGGACTTGATCATGGAGTTTCGGACATTCTCAGCGGCACGAAGGGTTTTGTGGCGTACGAGGAAGACAAGGAGGGATTCGTAGGTGCGGAGGGTGAGGGGGAAGTTGTGTTTGAGGTGGATCCATCGGAAGAAGTTGAGGGCGGTGAGGGGGTCGGGGTTGAGGTTGAAGAGGGAGCAGAGAAGAGAAGGGGTTAGAGAGGGGATTAGGGATTCAAGTGAAGGGTCTTTTCGCCATTGCGGCCGAGAGAGGATGCTGAAGATTTGGGTTGGGAGAGAAGAGTGTGGTGCAGTGGAAGAGAAGGTTTTGGATTTGTGGTGGAGAAGAGAGAAGAGGGATTCGGATTTTCTCATTTAAAACCCATACACCGCCGTGTACGGTGTCTGGGGGCTCAGGACTATGGCTTTTTCTGATGATGCATTGAGAGACCACGACGATCGAGTGTTAAAGAAGAAGAGAGGGATGTAATGGGTTGGTTGCTGAGGCTTTGGAGAAACTGGGCTTGCCTGGTCCAACTTATTTGGGCCAAACTTATTTTTGGTACTACCGAATGTTGACTTGGAAAAGGAAAAAAGACAAGATTACTTTAAGTACTATTATAATTTAATTAATTAATACTTGTATGTAACTGTCATAAGGGTGTACCAAATTAGAATTATTTAAAATTTTTAAAAAATTATGAAAATATTTTTATGAAAATATTTTGAAATATTCAATAAAGATGATTAAATGATAAAAAAATATATATTCAATTATAATTATTAATATTTTTTTTAAAGAGTAACGAAATTTTATCATATTCAATTGAAATTTTGAATAGTTTTAAAAAAATTATATATTATTTAAAATTATAAAGATTTTGAAATATTATCATCTTAATTTTGATAGAGTTTGAATGAATTTTATGAATTTTTTAGTTAATTATATAAATACTAAACTCACTAAATAATCTCATCAAATTTTAATAGACTTTTCCTTTTAATCATAATTTTTTTTATTTCATTCTTTTTTTCTTGGAGGTATTGACATAATCTTTTAGGTTTTTTATGTTTGAAGGTGAAACTTTTCATATGATTTATGTATAGAGTTTTAACTTATTAAGCCAAAGTTTTAAAAAATTTAGCATGAAAACTATTACACTCAATTTTAAAAAGATAACAACTTAATAGAGAAAAGAGAAAATAATATTTAAGATGTTATAAAAAAAAATCTTAGATTTAGATGACACAATTCTTTCAAATATTATCGGAATAACATTTATCTTGAATAAGTTAAGCAAATGATTAATGTTTTGATCATCTTTTTATAAATTTAGAATGTACTTTCAAAATTTATATTATAAATCTATTGAAATCCAAATTACAAAATCCTAATCACAAAAAGTTTTATACAAAAATCTTAAAAGTTTTGACATTTTTACATAATCTTTAAAATTCACAAATTTTTTTATGACAAAATAATATTTTAAAATCCTAATTCAATATATCTCTTAATTTTTTAAATAAAAAAATATTTGAAAAAAAAGTTACTATTTTTAAGAACAATTTGAACCTATATAATTTATATATTATATAAAGGGAATACCGATAACTACCTTTTATCTCCATATAAACAATTTTAATTTTTTTTAATAATTTTTTTTATAACTTCCTACTAAATTTTATCATTTACTTTTTTTTTATTTAAAATTAAAAACATTAAGAGGTATAAGAATGGAAAACTTATTAAAGTCAAACTTTAAAATCTCCGTCACTCTCGTCAAAACACCCTATGGACTGATTTGTACAAATTGGTTAGACGATGAACAATGTCGCTCATTTGAGATTCTTACATCACTCACAAACAAATTACAAGCATTTTATCAATACTTTCATTTTTCTTTTATTTTTCATTATTAATGATATCAACTTACTGTCTCTTCTCATCTCTCAAGATATTTTCGTGCAAGTTAGGTGAAAGAACTAATGCTGTATTCTTCAACTTCACCATCCTACAAATTCTCAGGTTAACTATGGGGGTGAAATATATATAGAATGAAACAATGAATATTGCACGGCAGATTCAATAAAGATTCAGTTTCGAATTAGTTAAACGAAGCATTTTTCTTACCTCCATCCAGAATTATTAGAGTGACTCCAACCGTCATACTATTCATTCCATTGCTAACCACATCAATTTTTAACATTAAATAGAAAATAGGAAAAAAAGGTCCACGAATCCTCAAAACCACTTCCGCGTTGCTTCCATTTCATCACTCCACACTCTTTCTCTCTCTATATCGAATCAGTGACAAAAAGACAGCCAAACCAAACCATACCATGAAGGAACCTTAACCTTAACCTTGCACTCTTTACTCTCTTTCTCTCCTTGTTGTTGTTCTTGTCCATTCCTTCCGATCCAAGTGAGTGACTTCACTCCACTCGCGGCGCGTGACATGAAAAAAAGATCCCACGCTGGAACCCGCACGCCACGCAATGCAAGACCCCATCGTCACCACCACCCCCGACACCGATCACCGCGAAACGACGACGCCGTCGTCGTTGAATCGCAGCAACAGCAACACGACAAACCGTTCCAATAAACGACCCGTCTTCAAGGTCCTCCCGGGGCAGATCGCGTTCCGCCTTGTGTGCCACGCCTCCATCGTCGGCGGCCTCATCGGGAGCTCCGGCTCCATCGTGTCGCAGCTCCGCCGCGAGACCGGCTGCAAAATCCACTGCGAGGACTCTCTCTCCTCCGCCGAGGACCGTGTTATCCTCGTAATCGGCTCCATCTCGCCGCGGAAGTGCCTCCAGCTCGGCGGCGACGGCGGCGAGGTCGAGGTCTCCAGCGCGCAGGAAGCCGTCGTTAGGGTTTTCGAGAGGGTTTGGGACCTGGAAGCTGAAAAAAACATTATTTCTAACAGAGCCGTTAACGGCGAGGTTTTTTCGAAGTTGCTAGCACACACTTCGCAGATTGGTGCTGTTGTTGGCAAAGGAGGGAAGAACATAACCGCCATTAGGAACAGTAGTGGTGCCAAAATTAGGGTTTGCCCTCCTCCGCAATGCGCCACTAAAGACGAAGAGTTAGTTCAAGTAAGTTTATTATAGTTAAAAATTGTTTTTTTAACGGTCAACGCCATGGTTATTGTTAATTTGGAATGAAAAACTTATTACAATGTGTGTGAGTGAATTGGGATTTCTATTTGAGATTGTGGGGAAGTGACGCCTAAATTGAGTATAAGATTGGATCTGATCTGTCACTATGCCAAATGGCAATAGTAATACTGAATTTATTTTCTTAGTAGTGCGAATTTCCCGTTAGCATGGTAAAGCTGAAAGCTTCTTTATTTTGTTCCTACATCTGGATTTCCATCTGATACCGGGAGAGAACACGTGTTTTTTGAATTTTTGTATACATGCATATATAATTTTGGGTCCTACACATTCACAGCCTATTGAATGCTTTAAATTACTTTAGAGCATCTACACTACACAGTTGCTTACATAAGAAGTTGCTTATCTTAGTTTTGTGGGTCTTACAATGTAGATTTAAATGTTATTTCTAGAAATTCACTCCAATGACAAGTTGCATAACTTGCAATAATTGAAAAAATGTTATTTATAGTAATAATTTTTAAGCCAATGCAATAGTGCTTAAATAAGCAATCCAATATCACTTGCTTCAATAGTAAAAAATGATTAAGTTGTTACTTAGAGTTAAGGAACTCATTAGCACTCTCATCGCCATCGGAGATGCTCTTATAAAAGTATAAAAAAATATATTTAATTATTTATATTTCTGATAATAAATATGTTTTTTTTTTCAATAATACTTTCTATTTTTTTTTCCTTATCCAGTGTTAGCATCTGCCTATATTTTTACCTTGCATACAAAGGGATACAGTGTATGTTTGAGTGAGGATATGTAAAATTGATCTTCGAGTGATATGATTTATATTTAGATATTTTTATTCTTAAAATAAGTTAGCATTAAAATTCAGTATAAGTTATTTTCTCCACCTTAAAAATTACTCAAAGTTTCTTCAAGTCAATAAAGTTTGGACTTAAGACCAATTTCTCAATGTAAAACCAAACATGGGAATATTTACTTAAAATCATGCTAGCTGAAATTTGAACGTGATTTTTTATGAATCCAAACATGCGAATCATAGATCCTAGTTCCATATTTGGGATTTCTTTTGATGAACTTTAGAAATAACACTAAAGACTATAAACTTGTTATTGAAAAATAACTATTTGAAATTATTTTTCTTTATCTGTTTGGATGACAGATAACTGGTGGAATTTTGGCTGTAAAGAAAGCGCTGATTTCTGTATCTCATTGTCTTCAAGATTGTCCGCCATTATGCAAAGTTCCAGTTTCTTCTAGTACACCAACTGTTAGCTCTTCTGATAGGTCGTCCTCTGATCCAAATGCTGAACTTTTTCCTCACCTTAATTCCTTGTTAACCACCATGGAAGGTTTATCTATATATGAACGGACCACAAACTCTAACGAAACCTCTAACCGTGACTCAAAAGGTGCAGAACACAAAGTTGTGTTCAGACTCCTTTGCTCTAACAATGTAGCTGGGAGCGTGATTGGTAAAAGAGGGGCTATAGTCAGAGCTCTGGAAAGTAAAACAGGTGCTTCTATTATCTTTGCAGCTCCTTTAAGCGAATTTGCTGAGCGCATTGTCACCATTTCTGCTGTAGAGGTCAGTCATCTGAGAATGTTGCACTATGCCACAACTAACTCATGCTTATAGTATTTTCAGTTTTTTTGTTCCCTCTTTTGTGTTCATATGTTCATGCTATGACATATAATAATGCATTTGATAATTAAAAATTGATAGATATGTTTGAAAACACAATTTGTGTTTTTATAATTTTTATTGTTGATTAATTATCCCTGGCTTTTGTTCATCCAGAGCCTTGAATCTGGTAACTCTCCTGCACAAGATGCTGTGATTCTTGTCTTTGCTAGAATTATTGAAGATCACATTGGAAAGGGTTTTCTCCCAGTCTCTAGTTTGGAATCCCCTGTAACTGCAAGACTTTTAGTTGCAACAAGCACAGTAAATTGCTTGAGTGGCAATGAAGGTCAGGTGATTTCAGAATTGAGAGAAGTAACTGGGGCTGATATACAAATGTTGCATGGAGAGCCAGTTCCTAATGGTGCTTCAGATGATGATGTGGTGGTGCAGGTACACTTATAAATTTATACTATAATTCAAGTTCACCTTTTTTTAAAGGATCTTAAGTAGTTTAAATTTATTTACCTGGTGGCATGAGCTTCTGTAATTTTTTAGATCCTGATTTTGTTGCCACATGCTGATGTCCTTTGATTTAAAAAATGAAAAAAATGGATATGTTGCAAAATTTTCAATTTAAAATTCACTAATATTGAAGACTATTTGGCTAAAAGCTCTGCTTGAATATGTGAAATATCTATTACCCCCAACAAAAAAGTATTCCTGTGTATCACTCTGTTTTGTGTTTATACTTAATTTGCAGTATCTTTCCAATCCTTGTTCTATCTGCTTAGGGATTGGTGTAGTTTGATGCTTTTGTGTACCAACATAGGCCAGGCCTTAACTGATAACAAATATATTATCTTGTTGCACTGGGTTTAGGAATTTGAGCGCTCAGGATAGAGTAGACTCAGTTCTTGTTATGGCTCCAACAATCTTTTGTTACTGTCTCCTAGTTAATTTTATACTTATAGAGAGATTTCGTGCAGATCACAGGAGAGTACAAATGTGTACAAAATGCCCTATATAAAATCACTTCTAGAATCAGGGATAATCTCTTGTCCAATGAGGTGGTTGCTGAAGCAAGACCGAAATCCAAATGGAAAGTGAATAAGGATCCTGTAAAGGGTAAACCTTTTGCCCGTGGAAAATCTGCTTTTCCTTCTGGGAGGTTTCTGCCACGGGTATTCTTCATCTCCTTTGTGTTTATTGCCTTCCAATTTCTATTATAACTCTTCTAATTCTTCCAATGCTCATAGGATGAAATTGATTAGGAGTTTGTATATTTGTAGAATGCAGGGGTGCATGCTGAAACAATATTACAAAATGGAGAATTACATTCGGATTTAAGTGAGAATTTGGAACGTGGGAGGTTAGTATAATGCCACACAGACTACAAGTGTCTTGGAGTCATTTTTTACCTGTTCCTTTCTCTTGTTCCTGTCTTGGTAAAGCTTAGCATTTGATGATACATAGTACAAGGTTGTTTCATGCCCTAAAATTTCTCTTTAGAGTTTAGAGAGCTGTTGTGTTATTTGTGATAGGGATCTCGTGTATAGAGATTAATCTTATATGGGACTGAGGATAGAAGTGAAACAGATAAGCATATCAACAATATAGCTAGAAGTAGAGTATTTGTTTATCAATTTTCATTGAATTAAAATATATTTAAATGTTACATTATCATATAAATATTCATTTCGTAAAATCTTTGATTCCTAATTATTTAGTTTTGAACCCAATGGCATAATATATTAACTACAAGTCAATAAAATAAGTAACATAGTGCTGGATGGACAAAATATCTCAATTTGTTAAGATTTCTTCCGGCATCTGATCTTTCTCTCAACCTTTGTGCTTGATAAAATCCTTTGGCAGAGGAAACATGTTTGCTACGGTGACAAATACTACTGTGGAGATTATAGTTTCTGAGCACGTCTTTGGTTCTGTTTATGGTGAAGACGGTGGCAATCTGGATCGAATCAGACAGGTGTTTAATTATTCCTTTAAGAAACATATGGTGGATTATTAATTTGAGGTGAATTGGGGTTGGGTTGTCACTTATTCGTATTAAATGATGTGATTTGATTAAAAGTGGCTTCTGATTAATAACATCTGGGTAAAAGAAACTTTGACTCCATTTTGTTACTTTTGTCGGGAGCAATTTTTTGCTTTGTTTGCACTATGGTAAATTTATTGGCCATTTATTAAAGTTTAGCTTTGACATCTATATTTATTAATTGACATATTTGTTTGTAAGATTGTAAACAGCATAAATTTTGATTGAATATGTTTATGTTTATTTTTATATTTGCTACTGAAGCTTACACTTGCTTGGACATATTCACCCCCAAGATATAAACAAATTCAGATTGGTATTTTAGTACCCTTTGAACTATATGAATCTTATCTGTTATTATACTAGTGAGGAGTGCTAGCAAAACTCTCTGTGGCACCCTCTTTCAAAGGTTCTCCTTATGATTGGTTGAAATTTATTGTAAATTAATCAAATTAGGAAATAAAATTGTTAAATAATGTGAGATTCACAGAAATTGACGATTTCTAATAAATTTCAACAAATTACAAGGAGTCCGAAAGAGTGTCGGAGAGAGAGTGGTGCTAGCACTCTTCGAATACTAGTATCAGTATCACTCTTCTGTTTAGCTCTAAATGTTTCTAGATTGCTGAAATGGTTTTACAATGATGTTGGTATTGATGTTCTAGTGTTATGGGACCAGATTTCAGGTGCAACTGTTACGGTTTATGATCCTTCCGTTGGCACAAGTGGAGGGAAAGTTGTCATATCTGGGACACCTGATCAAACCTTTGCAGCGCAGAGCTTGCTTCAAGCCTTTATTTAAAGCTGCATTTCAACATCAGTTGGTGCCACTGCCATGAATGGTGTGTGTATATAGATGTCACACGACAACCTTTTCACCTTGTGAATACGGATTCACCCTTTTTTTCTTAAAGATGAGGGCTTACCTCCTATAGACTATAAACACAGTTTTTGTTCTCTTTCTCTGTCTCACTTTTAATTTAAGGTTCATCGTAGTACCATTTTGCTCCAAGGCCATTTATATTCATCCTCATCCCTTTATTTTTATTATTCATATGCCCTTTTTAATAGAGTTTGCAGAAAAAAAAATAAAAATTAAAAGACTAGGGTGATATTTATTTTTGTTTTGTCAAATAAAAATATAACGAATGGGTAAGCTTATTCTGAAAAATAATCAGTAGTATAAAATAAAAATAGGATTCAACAATACCTTATGATTTGGGTGAGCAATTAAGTGTAACTAGATTTTAACTGGGGTTGTGTGGTTTTCACTTAAATACATATGATATATTTTAGAAAAATTAAAATAAATAAATCAATTAATATCACATTTTGTTATGAAATAAAATATATATGAAATATTTGTTTCAAAATTTATAAATTGAGAATTGACTTGAATATATTTTTGGTCATGGTAATTTAGGCCATTTTGTATTTTCTGTCCCAATTTTTTTTTAGTCTCTTAATTTAGAGTTTCGTAAATAAAATTATAACTATTAAGGATTTATAAATAAAATCTTTAATTAAAAACATAAATATATAGGATTTTAATTATTAAATTATAAATTTCATCCTAAATTGAAATTCTAAATATTTAGGGTTTTATAAATAATACCTTAAATATTTTTATAAATGAAATATTAAATCAAAATTCTAATTATTTAAGGTTTCATATATGGAATTATAAATTGAAATCCAAAATATTTAGGATTTCATAAAAAAAAATCCTTAAATATTTAAGGTTTTGATAAATGAAACCTTAAATTGCAATCGTAAATATTTATGTTTTTTATTTAATGTTTCATTTATGAAATCTAAAATATTTAGAATTTTATATTTGAAACACTAAATATTTAAGGTTTCAATTTAAGGTGAGTTTTACGTTTCATTAATAAAATCCTAAATAATTAGTATTTCATTTATGAAACTCAAAATATTTAAGATTTTATAAAGAAACTCTTAAATATTTAGGGTTTCGATATAGTGTTTTATTTATGAAACTCTAGGTTTTTTTTTATGAAACACTAAATACTTAAGATTTTTATGAAACTCTAATTATTTAAGGTTTCAATTTAAGTTGTCATTAATGAAACCTTAAATAATTGAGGTTTCGTTTATGACACCCTGAATATTTATGATTTAAATTTAAGGTTTCATTTATCAACACCCTAAATATTTAAGGTTACAATTTACAGTTCCATTAATAAAACCTTGAATAATTAGGATTTAATTAATGAAATTTTAAATATTTAGTGTTTTCATTTAATGTTTAATTTATGAAATCCTAAATATTTAGGATTTTAATTTAGGATGAAATTTATGGTTCAATTATTGTAACCCTAAATATTTATGGTTTCATTTATTAAAATCTTAAATATTTAGGGGTTTCATTATGAAACCTTAAATATTTTGGGTTTCCATTCAAGGGTCCATTAATGAAACCCTAATTATGTTTTCAATTTAGGATTACATTTATGAAACCCTTAATATTTATAATTTTATTGAAGAAACCCTAAAAATTTAGGTTTTCAATTTAAAGTGAGTTTTAAGATTTCATTAATGAAACCCTAAATAATTAGGATTTTGATTAATGGTTTTGTTTATGAAATCCTAATTATTTAGGGTTTCAATATAGACTGTTATTAATGAGACTTTAATTATTTAGTATTTCAATTTAGGCTGTCATTAATGAAACCTTCAATAATTAAGATTTCGTTTATGAAACCTTAAATATTTAATGGTTTCTTTATGGTTGCAATTTAAATTTTTAATTTAGGGTTCCCATAATGCAACAATAAATAATTGGGATTTAAGTAATTAAACCCCAAATAATTAGAATTTTGATTTAATATTTCGTTTATGAAACACTAAATATTTTGGATTTTATTTATGAATCCCTAAATATTTAGGGTTTTGATTTAGGATAAATTTAGGGTTTCATTAATGAAACCCTAAAAAATTATGATTTCAATTTAAGGTTTCATTTTTGAAACCCTAAATATTAATGGGTATCTATTTATGGTTTCATTTATCAAACTTTAAATATTTAAGATAAAATTTGGTATTTTTATTAATGAAACCATCAATAAACATTTAAGGTTTCATTAACCAAACCATAAATATTTAAGGTTTTATAAATAGAACTCTAAATATTTAGTGTTTAAATTTAGGATTTCAATAATGAAATCTTAAATAATTGAGGTTTTGTTTATGAAACCTTAAATATTTATGATTTTAATGTATGGTTTCATTTATCAACATCTTAAATATTTATGGGTTTATTTATGAAACCCTAAATATTTAATGTTGCAATTTTAGGTTTCATCATTAATGATACCCTAAATATTTAGGGTTTCAATTTAATGTTTTATTTATGAAATTCTATGTATTTAAGGATTTATTTATGAAACCCTAAATATTTAAGGTTTAACCTTAAATATTTAGGGTTTCAATTTAGGATGAAATTTAGGGTTTAATTAAAGCAACCCTTTTATGGTTTCATTTAGGGTTTAATTAATGTAACCCAAAATATTTAGAGTTTCATAAATAAAAATCTTAATCAAAACACTAATTATTTTGGGTTTCTTTATTGAATGCCTAATTATTCAAAGTTTAGTATGAAACCCTAAAACTAACCTTAAATCTTAACCTTGGACATTTAGAGTTTCGTAAATAAAATCCTAAATATTAAGGGTTTCATTAATGAAATCTTTAATTGAAAACATAAATATTTAGAGTTTCATTGATTAAATTCTAAATTTCATCATAAATTGAAACCTTAAATATTTAGGTTTTCAAAAATAAAACTCTAAATATTTAAGGTTTAATAAATAATACTCTAAATACTTAGGGTTTCATAAATAAAACATTAAATTGAAATATTAAATATTTAAGGTTTCATTAATAAAATTTTAAATATTTAGGGTTTCATTAATGAAATCTTAATTATTTAGGGTTTCATAAAGAAACCCATAAATATTTAAGGTTTTGATAAATGAAACCTTAAATTGTAACCGTAAATATTTAGGGTTTTGATTTAATGTTTCATTTATAAAAACCTAAATATTTATAGTCTTATTTATGAAATCCTAAATATTTAGGGTTTTATTTTTGAAACCTTAAATATTTAGGTTTTCATTAATGAAACCCTAAATACTTTATGTTTCATTTATAAAACCTAAATAATTAGGATTTCGATATAATATTTTATTTATGAATCACAAGTTATTAATGGTTTCAATTAAGTGTTTTATTTATGAAACACTAAATATTTATGATTTTTTTTATGAAACCCTAATTATTAAAGGTTTCAATTTAGGCCGTCATTAATGAAACCCTAAATAATTGAGATTTTGTTTATGAATCCCTAAATATTTATAATTTAAATTAATGATTTTATTTATAAAAATTCTAAATATTTAGGGAATTAATTATGACACCTTATATATTTAATGTTTCAATTTATAATTATATTAATGAAATTGTAAATATTTAATGTTTCATTGTTTAATTTATGAAATCCTAAATATTTAGGGTTTCAATTTAGGATGAAATTTATGGTTTAATTATTGTAACCCTAAATATTTATGGTTTCAATTTAGAGTTTCATTGATCAAAACATTAAATATTTAACTTTACAATTATGAATTAATAAATATTTAAAATTTTGATTTAATGTTTCATTTAGGAAACCATACATAATTAAGTTTCATTTTTGAAACCTTAAATATTTATAATTTCAATTTATGATGAAATTTAAAATTAAATCAATGAAACCTTAAATATTTATGTTTTAAATTTTGGATTTTATTTATGAAATCCTTAATATTTAGGATTTTATTGAAGACACCATAAATATTCAGTGTTTCAATTTAGGGTTTAATTAATGAAATCTTAAATAATTGGGGTTTCATTAAAAACCTTAAATAATTAGGGTTTCGATTAAGGGTTTTATTTTTGAAATCCTAATTATTTAAGGTTTCAATATAGATTGACATTAATGAAAATTTAATTATTTATGGTTTCAATTAGGTTGTCATTAATGAAACCCTAAATAATTGAGATTTTGTTTATTAAACCCTAAATATTTATGGTTTTATTTATTAAAATCTTAAATATTTAATAGTTTCTTTTTTGTTGCAATTTAAAGTTTCAATTTAAGGTTCCAATAATGCAACAATCAATAATTAGGGTTTCATTAATAAAACCCTAAATATTTAAGGTTTCAATTTAATTTTTCATTTATGATACCCTAAATATTTAGGATTTTATTTTTTAAATCTTAAATATTTTTGGGTTTTAATTTAGGATAAAATTTAATATTTTATCAATGAAACCCTAAATATTGTATTTGAAATTTAGGATTTTGTTTATAAAACCTTAAATATTTAGGTTTCAATTTAAGGTGAGTTTAGAGATTTATTTAATGTTAATTTAGGGTTTCATTAAAGAAACCCTAAATAATTAGGGTTTTGATTTAGTGTTCCATTTATGAAACACAAATAATTAATGGCTTCAATTAATATTTTTATTTATGAATATATAAATATTTATGGTTTAAATATAGGTATTTATTTATGATACCATAATTATTTAAGATTTTAATTTTGGCTATCACTAATGAAACTTTAATTATTTAGAATTTTAGTTTAGTTTTCATTAACAAAACCCTAAAATAATTGTAATTTCATTTACGAAACCCTAAATATTTATTATTTCAATTTAAAGTTTCATTGGTGAAAACCCTAAATATTTAGGGGTTTCTTTATGAAACTGTAAATATATTTTGTTTCATTTTATGGTACCAATAATGAAACCCGAAATAATTAGGGTTTCATTAATGAAACCCTAAATATTTAGGGTTTTGATTTAATGTTTAATTTATGAAAGCTTAAATATTTATGGTATTTTTTTTATGAAACCCTAAATATTTAAGGTATTATTTATAAAAGCTTAAATATTTAAGGTTTCAATTTAGGATGAAATTTAGAATTTAATTAGTGAAATCCTAAATATTTATGTTTAGAATTTAGGGTTTCATTTATGAAAATCAAAATATTTAGAATTTTGTTAACGAAATCTTAAATATTTAGGGTTTCAATTTAGGTTGAGTTTTGGGGTTTCTTTAATGAATCCATAAATAATTAGAATTTTGATTTAGTGTTTCATTTATAAAAAACAATTTTTTAATGGTTTCAATTAAGAGTTTTATTTATGAAACCCTAAATATTTAAGATTTTGTTTACGAAAATTCTTAAAGATTCAGAGTTTTAATTTATGGTAAGTTTGAAGGTTTCTTTAATGAAAACCTATATTTAGGGTTTAATTATTGAAACCCTAAGTAATTAGGATTTCAATTTGGTTTTTCATTTAAGAAACACAATTTATTAATGGTTTTAATTAAGTTTTTTTATTTATTTATGAAATACTAAATATTTAGGATTTTATCACTGAACTCCTAATTATTTAAGGTTTCAATTTATTTTGTCATTAATGAATTTTTAATTATTTTGGGTTTTAATTTAGGCTATCATTATTAATGAAACCGTTTATAATTGAGATTTCATTTATGAAACCTTAAATACTTATGAATGCAATTTAGAGTTTTTTTTTGTATCAAAGCCCTAAATATTTAGGGGTTTATTTATGAAACCCTTAATTTTTAGGGTTTCAATTTATGATTCTAATAATGAAACCTTAACTAGGGATTTATTTATGAAACCCTCAATCTTCAAGGTTTTAATTTATGGTTCTAATGAAACCTTAACTATTTAAGGTTTTATTAATGAATCCCCAAATATTTAGGATTCGATTTAATGGTTCATTTATGAAATCTTAAATATTTAAGGTTTCAATTTAAGATGGAATTTATGATTTAATCAATGAAACCCTAAATATTTATGTTTTGAATTTAAGGTTTTATTTATGAAACCCTAAATATTTTGGATTTTGTTTACCAAACTTTTAATATTCAGGGTTTCAATTTAGGGTGATTTTTAAGATTTCATTAATTAGGGTTTTGATTTAGTGTTTCATTTATGAAACACAAATTATTAATGGTTTCAATGAAGGGTTTTATTTATGAATTTTTAAATATTTAGTGTTTAAATTTATGTTTTTATTTGTGAAACCTTAATTATTTAAGGTTTTAATTTAGACTGTCATTAATGAAACCATAAATATGATAAGTTTCATTTATGAAACCCTAGATATTTATGACTTCATTTATGAAATCCTAAATCATTTATGGTTTTATTTGTGAAGTCATAAATTATTGAGGTTTCATTTGTGAAACCCTAAATCAATTTGGGTTTCATTTGGGAAATCTGAATTATTTAGAATTTCATTTTTCAAACCCTTAATCATTTAGATATTCATTTGTTTTTTCAAAAATTTAAGACATTCTTCTTGTTTTTTAACATTTTTTTTTTCAAATTTTTAAGAAATTATTCTTATTTTTCCATATTTTTAAAATTTTCATTTGTTTTAAAATTTTCAAAACACTTAGAAGCTTAAAGCTTAAACTATGAAACTTTAATCCTTAAATAATGAAACTGTAAACCTGGCTATTTTTGTAGAATGTCGATAGAGAGCCACGATCAGTTTCTTATTATGCAAATCGGTCCATCAGCTATGGAACAATATTTTTAAGTTGCTAGGAATTTCCATGATACTACCACAAATAATTCAACAACTGTATGTTCAAATGAGATTTTATTTTAAAGGTGACAAATTCAAAAGATGGAAGTCAATTATCTGGCTTGCGACCGTGTGGAGCTTATGGAACATGAGAAACAAGATCACATTTCAAGATGGATCGGCAGAGTGGTCTCAACTACTACATATCATCAAATCAATATCGTGGCAATGGCTCATATATTGAGGCGAACCTAAACCAAGATTATTTTTCTCATCTTGGTGTTTAAATCCTTTACAATGTTTACATACTTGAATTTAGGAATACTATAACTCCTTTTGTATTACTTCCCTTTCGTTAGGAACATTAAGACCTACCACAGTTACAACAGGGGGTAGTCTTTATCTTTTTTAGGATACTTATGTTTTTTGTGGGTTAGCATTGGCTTTCAACAGTTTCAGATGGGGGAGTAATTTTAATTTCTTAGAACTTTGAAATGGTACATGTAAAATTGAAGTTCATTATACAATTTGTACAAATTTTGTTGTATTTCCTTGAATTTTAAACCTTAAAATCTTAAATCTTAAATTAAAAAATCATAAATTATGAAATTTTAAAATTCTAAACCTTAAACATGATCTAAACCTTCTAAAACTATCAATAGTAAATCATCAACCTGAACATTAAATCATTTATCATAATCCTAATCTATAAAATTCTAAATCATAAACTATTAATAAAATTTTAAATTGTGAACAATAAATCATAAAATTGTGACAAAATTCCAAAATCATAATAATTTTTGAACCGATGATTTTATTTTAGTCTCTTATATTATTAAAAGGAAAAAAGAATTAAATGTATTTTATGTTTTCATTTATTTTATTTTTTAAAGGGATTTTTATGTTTTAATTTTATTACACTGAAAAATGCCAAAATGAATGGAATGGTTGTGAAAGGATAGATGATCATGGATTCATGGTCAACAACTTCACATGAACGGTAAACCTCGAGCTAACTCGTTCCTTTTTTCTTCATTTCATCTTTAAAAAAATGCATTGAAGAAGAAAATAGAACAAGTCCAGCATGAAAATATGAATTTCTATTCTTCTCTGATTGCGCAATGCGCACAAACAAAATCGATAACTACCCTCAGAGCAGTTCACACCAACGTCATCAAATCCGGTTTCACGAACTCGTTCTTGGGCCACAAGCTCATTGATGGCTACATCAAA
This sequence comes from Amphicarpaea edgeworthii, assembly GCA_014843725.1. NCBI lineage: Eukaryota > Viridiplantae > Streptophyta > Magnoliopsida > Fabales > Fabaceae > Amphicarpaea > Amphicarpaea edgeworthii. The sequence continues at coordinate 1,966,755 of CM026324.1, read as the reverse complement.
TGCGGCACCCTCGCTGAGGCACGCAAGTTGTTCGACGAATTGCCCAATAGACACATAGTTACTTGGAATTCGATGATATCTTCTCATATCAATCATGGGAAGAGCAAAGAAGCCGTTGAGTTCTATGACAACATGCTTGTGGAGGGTGTTTTACCTGATGCTTACACCTTCTCTGCCATCTCTAAGGCTTTTTCACAGTTGGGTCTCCTACGCCATGGCCAGAGGGCTCATGGGTTGGCTGTGGTTTTGGGTTTGGAGGTCCTGGATGGGTTTGTTGCTAGTGCCCTTGTTGATATGTATGCCAAGTTTGATAAAATGAGGGATGCCCATTTGGTGTTTCGCCGTGTTTTGGAGAAAGATGTTGTCTTGTTCACTGCATTGATTGTGGGTTATGGTCAGCATGGTCTTGATGGGGAAGCTTTAGAGGTTTTTGAGGACATGGTCAATAGGGGTGTTAAGCCTAATGAGTATACTCTTGCTTGCATCCTGATAAGTTGTGGCAATCTAGGGGATTTAGTTAATGGTCAGTTGATTCATGGTCTTGGAGTTAAGTCTGGTCTGGAATCTGTTGTTGCTTCACAAACTTCTCTCCTTACCATGTATTCACGGTGCAATATGATCGAGGATTCTATAAAGGTCTTTAATCAGCTTGATTATGCAAATCAGGTGACCTGGACATCTTTTGTAGTGGGTCTTGTGCAAAATGGGAGAGAGGAGATTGCTGTGTCAATATTCAGGGAAATGATTCGTTGTTCAATAAATCCAAATCCTTTCACATTGTCCAGTATTCTTCAGGCATGTTCAAGCCTTGCAATGCTTGATGTAGGGGAACAGATCCATGCCATTGCTATGAAACTAGGATTAGATAGAAATAAGTATGCTGGTGCAGCACTGATTAATTTGTATGGAAAATGTGGAAATGTAGATAAGGCGAGATCTGTTTTTGATGTGTTAACTGAGTTAGATGTAGTAGCCATCAATTCAATGATCTATGCTTATGCCCAAAATGGTTTTGGGCATGAGGCACTTGAGCTGTTCGAAAAACTGAAAAATATGGGTCTTGTGCCAAATGGTGTGACATTTATCAGTATTCTATTGGCATGCAACAATGCAGGGTTAGTTGAAGAAGGCTGTCAAATATTTGCCTCTGTTAGGAATAATCATAATATTGAATTGACAAGAGACCATTTTACTTGTATGATTGATTTGCTAGGACGATCAAGGAGACTTGAAGAGGCTGCAATGTTGATAGAGGAAGTGAGAAATCCAGATGTGGTACTATGGAGGACCCTGCTGAACTCATGTAAGATTCATGGAGAGGTAGAAATGGCAGAAAAAGTTATGAGAAAAATCCTTGAGCTTGCTCCTGGTGATGGAGGAACACATATCCTCTTGACAAATCTTTATGCTTCTTCTGGGAAATGGAACCAGGTGATTGAGATGAAAAGCACAATAAGAGATCTGAAATTGAAGAAAAGTCCTGCAATGAGTTGGGTTGATGTTCATAGAGAGGTGCATACTTTTATGGCAGGAGATTTGTCTCACCCAAGTGCTCATGAAATTATTGAAATGTTGCATGGATTAATGGAGAAGGTTAAAACTCTGGGTTATAATCCTGATACCAGATTTGTGTTGCAGGATTTGGAAGAAGAGAAGAAAATGAGTTCTTTACAGTATCACAGTGAAAAATTAGCTATAGCTTTTGCTTTATGGAAGACTATTGGTAGGACTACTACTATTAGGATTTTTAAGAATCTTAGAGTTTGTGGTGACTGCCACAGTTGGATAAAATTTGTTTCTTTGCTTACTGGTAGAGATATTATTGCTAGAGATGCAAAGAGATTCCATCATTTTAACGGAGGTCTATGTTCCTGTAAAGATTACTGGTGAATCACCTTTGTTATATCCTATGCCTAGCCCCTCTAGATGCTCACTTTCCTCACAGATCATACTTAGCATGTAACCATGCATGATTATTCATCTGGCCCATTTCTTGTCAAGTTGTCATAGATTTAACACTAATTATTTATACTATCCCATTTATACCATCCCAACACATATCTGTGCTCAATACTTCCATGCCTCCATGAAGATGTAAATATCAAAACTTTAGACCAAGGAAGTTTGGATCTTTATAAAATACATTTTTTTTACTTTCGATCCCTATAAAAAATTTGATATATTTTGGATCCCTATAATATATTTTTTTTAATTTTAAGTCTCTACTGATAATATGATATCATCTTAACTAATAGTTAAATGATGACGACATGATATCATCTCAACATATATTAACGGTCAAAATGATGTCACATCATTAATAGAGACAAAAAAAAAATTATAAAAACCTAAAACATAATAAAAATTTTATAAGATTCTAAAATAAAAAAATATAAATTTTATAAGAAGTCAAAACTTATTTAAATCATCTGTCATATAAATGTATAAATGTTGTATATAATTTAGTTTAGCTATGATTTCCAAGTAGAAACAAACAAAAGTACAAGGGATAGAGATACTTATGATCAGAATCTGTACATGATTACTTTCAACATCTGTTTTTCTCTCCTCTTTTTTTTATTTCTTAATAATAATATTCTGTCTATAAACGTGGCATGTCAACATGAACACTGTATGATAAATTATACTTTGATACTGTAGTAATTGTTACTTTGGATTTTGAACAACTCTAACAATTGCACTTGCCTTAATTCAATAGCTTGGCCACCCTAGTAGTTTCAACCCAACAAAGAACATTACCACCGCAAACAAATAACAAATTAACTGAAATGCTCTGGGTGCAAGAATATAGAAAAAATCAGCAGCTGTATAAAAAGCTGTAATTGGCTATATTTACAGTGCTCTCTCTCTCTCTCAGTTGCTAAAACTGTAGGTTGTATACAAAACAAGAGTCTCTTAGAGTGAGTCTAAATATCAGTATTTGATCGTGTGGTGGCGTAACCAGAGGTCATACATAACCATATGGAAAGCATCAAATCTGATTGGGGGTGAATTCCATTGAAAGTGTTTCTGAACCTGATAGAACATGAAGCAACTTTATGTGAGCTCCAACATATTCAATTAGCAACGAAAATTCTACCAACCAAACATTTTCCAATATTTGGACTCCATTTTCTCAGGGCCTTTTTAATTTAAGAAAATATTTTCTATTAATTAAAAAAATACTACCTTTCCTAGTCTTCACTTTGTTTCTCGATTTTAAGGATTTGTATAGCAAGCGATGACACCACAATGTTATTTTCATTCTTTCCAAACATGCTGTTAATTTCTTTCTTTCTTTATTTTGGTTACATTCTAAATTTCTTCTCTAACTTTACATACTGATGGCTTGCTTTTCAAAGGTTTTTCTGAACTATAAGCAAAGAGTACAATACACACAACAAAAAGGCAAAAAACTAAATTCTTTCACTAATAAATAGATTCCATATAAAGTAATGAGAGGATTTATACCTTTACCAAATTATTATGAAGTGTAACAAACTCAGCATCTGATATTTTTTTGAGGATTTGTTTAAGCTGGTATACATCACTCTCCTTGAGTACAACAGCAAATTTGTTCCAATCAAGAATATCATTGAAAGGAAGGTCATAGTAATTTGACAATATCACTGCAAAACAACATTAACAACTTCAGATCAGTTACAAGGTTGTCTACATACCTCCTGTCCCAAAAGCCAGATTAATTTATTATTCAAACCTCATTACTGTTCAAATTGCATTCACAATATCATAATCTTTTGAGACCCAGAGCATACATAACAAGCTAAGATGAAGTATATGTGTAATCTGTTTGCATGGGTTCTACTGAATTTGACCTTTATTATCACTCTCCATTCTCCAATAAAGTACTTCAACGTTAGCTATGGTGATTAGAAGGGTGGAGCTTGGGTCCTAAATTTGATCCCTAGGCACCCCCTCTTGTATTCCACAATACAGCTTCTACTCCCTCCAACAGTCAAACAATAAAAAGTTGCAGTTATTGTTCATTCCAAAATTAACAAATCTGCCTTTTCAAATTGAATTATATACATATATAGTTAAAGCTTATTAATTATTTGACTATCATACCCCCATATTCCAGACACTCAATCATCATCCCACAATAAAGTTGCAATTCTAGCCTTAGGAGTGATAAAAGCAACCAAAGGTTAATCAGTCTATACAAGGATAGGAATTGCAAATGATAGACACTATTTATTTCATATTTTAACACAAGCACAAAGGAATTGGAGCATCTAATGCCAATACAAGAAATATGCAAGGCAAATTTACCAAGTTATCAATCTCACACTATCCATGAAACATGACAAAAACCATTAGGCAATAAGTATGCAGTTTAGATCTACTTGCACTGCCATATAGGTATGCAGTTTTAAGAGGCTTAATATGCAAGTATAAAATCAGAGGGGAAAAGTATCATTTGAAAGGATGATCTTACCAGGGATACACCCATAATGGATAGAATCTGCTATCCGAGCACTATTAACCTGGGATCCACCAGGACATATACAAAACTTACTCCTGTAAAATCTCTTCTGATACACTAGATGCCCAGTAGCCCTACTAATTCTATTGTTTGAAATATCGAGTTCCGTGTCATTTTCCCACACACGTGCAAGAATAACTCTAATTTTAGAGTTACGGTGACCAGCCCAGAATCCAAGAGTAGTCCTGCAAAGCACAAATTTATCAAATTTTCAAAATCAATAAATATTCATGTAGAACCATTGTCTATTGATCTTACAGAACAAACTATGTACCATTGCACATTCATCAGAATTAATTAATCTTATGATACAACATCTAAGTATCCCTACCAATTCCGTTGCCTGAAAAACATATTCTGTATTATTTTACATGAAACGAATAAATATGTATTAAAAATTAAGTTCTTGGATTGGATAGCGACATTGAAACCCAGAAAATCATTTTGTTGCAATATGGAGATTATAACTCACAAAAAGCACAGACACTTTTCATGTCTTAAGCTCTTTGAAAGCAGTGTGTATTCCATGGAAATATTAAGATCCACAACATGAATAATTTTTAACCAGGTTACCAGAAGGCAGAAACAGCAGAGAAACTTAGAATATTATATAAACTCAAGGCTTGTGGGTCATGAGTGAGCTTGTGATAAATGCATTTATATCAACTAATTTCCATCACTCTCATCAAGTGGCCATTAGAGGATTAACAAACACTTCAAAAGCAGGATCATAAGTCATAGTGTCATACAAACAGCATGATCCAATTCCCAAAACCTAATATGCACCAATTCAGTTGAACAATCTAATCAAGTGGAGCAACACAGATCTTAAACCTCACCTGTTTTCTATATCATTCCCTCCAGCAGGAAGAGCAAATGGCTGTAGCACTTGAGGGAGAGCAATATCTTTATGCGGAATGAATCCAACATCATAGCTGGGGGAGCACACCACTCGAATGGAATTCTTCACAAGAAATTCAAGTCCTTCTGTTGCCCTCACACCAACATCATGACAAGTGACAAAGAAGTGATCAGCACCCAAGGTTCTGTTCCAATAAGGATATTTGGAAATCAAACTCTCCACATAATTTTGTACAATTATCGTCATATTCTCATAACTCGTGCCCTGCATAACACATAAACATGAGACCACATTCCACCTAGAAGCAGTCACTTAACCATCCAATCCAAGCTAAACATTGTCAATCTTTCCTTTTTATTCATCATTTCTCTTACAATTTTGGGTTTTGGCCTGACTCAACCCCAAACGAGGGTTGTCTCCACTTATATACACTAGTATGGCCATATGAGTAGTCAATGTGGAATTCCAACACACACCTCTCTCGCCCAGGACTGTGATATCTCAAACATGAAGTTTGCAAACTTTGCAAGACTAAACATTTGGAGATGGTTTGATAGTAGGTGACATGATCAACCCAATAAGCAATTATTATAATAGACACAGATATCAACTTAGAATCTTGAGTTTGGACCTAACACCCAACCCAAAAGCTAGCTAGTGCATGAAGTGAGAGTTACCCCCTCTTTATATTCACTATTGTGCCAATATCACTACTAGTTATTGTAGGATCGGTAAAAATTTCCTTTTTAACTAAAAAATCCACATTTACTAATCACTAGTAAAGCATGCCTCTCAACATTGTACAATCCTCCCGAGATCTCAACCAGAGAGAAAGCAGAAAGGAGAAAAATACCTTGCCACGCATCTTGTGACATGAGATGGGAATGAAGAAGAGGTGTGCCTCATCGGGATTTTCGGTGCGGAAGCGACTCTCTCTGATGTTCTGAAAAAAATAGCCTTCACTGGAGTACTTTCCGGTGAGCTTCCTCGGAGTCTGGTAGAACGTGTTGGGATCCCCATCTGGGTAAATATAAATCTTGAACTTCTTCTCCATTTCCTCAAAGTTAAGCTTGAACACGCGCGGCGAGTGGTACGTGTCCGGAACCTCTTCTTCTTCTACTCCCTCCTCTTCTTTCTCTCTTACCGGCGCATCGTTGGGGTTCGCGACCGAGAACTTGGTAACCTATAGCAAAGGGGTAATCGAGAAAACGGTAAAAAATGAGAAATTTAGAAATGGGGTTGGAAAATGAGAAAATGGGGTGGTACCTACCTGGGGTGTTGGGGTGGAGTATTTGAGGGAGAGATAGGTGAAGGAGAGAAGGGTGAGAATTGCGAGAAAGAGGAGTGAGCCTCGCAGAGAGAAGAACCACGATTGTTGTTGTCCTTGCTTCAAGTTCATCATCACTATTGGATTCAATTCAAGCTTCGATTTTGTGATCTGCGATTAGATGGGTTCGTATCGTCACCTCGTGTGAAATCTGTGATGTGAGGCTTGGAACCTTCCTTGCTGGTTACTGGTAATGCTGCGCTGGCTCTGCCTCCTCTAATTTTCTGTTTTTAGAGGTTACTATTACATATTTACATTACAGTTAATTCAGAAACACTAGTTTTAAGAAGTTGCTTTTTATGTACTGATAAATTTTAACTAATTATAAATTAATTTAAATGGGGAAGAATCTATTATATTATTATATTAAACATGTAGATTAACTAGTATGTATTCAATTAAATCAATAATTTTGAATTTGAGTCTTGAACCTGCGAATGAGTTAGAAGATATACATGTGATTTATATTAAATTTTATTTAATTCCAATAAAGGATATTTTCTCCTTATAGATTTGTCTTTTAACATAAAAAAAAAATACCAATTCCAACGTAAGTAATTGAAAAACTTTCGCAAGAGTTATTTTAACAGTAAGGTGTTGTTAAAAGATATTTAAAAATAAGGGAGGTCGAAATAACATAATTTATAACAATTAAACATGATGATTAAATTATTTTTATTTATTTTTCTCTTTTATTTTTTAACTTTTTTGAATTACCCTTTTCTCTATTTTTTTTTCCATGCTCTTCTTCCTCACTTTCCCTAATTCTCCATTACCTTCTCTCTCAACCATTATCACAAAGACATTCCATTTATGACAATCATTCTGAAAAATGTAAATTCATATAATCTCACTCGATCAACAAGTTGAATCCAAAGACAAAGTAGAAAACAAAAAATCAAAACAAATAAATTTATGAAAAATAATGTTCAAATTTCTTCAAATCTGATAAATTAGAATAATAATCTAAAACTTCAAACGTAAAGCAAAACGCTTAGCTCCCCAAAATCCCACTACACAGGCATAAAATCATATGACAAACTGAAAGTGATTCAAACAAAAAAATCTCAAACCCATATAAAAAAACCAAATCCAGAAAAAAAAAATTAAAGATGAAAAATAATTTAAGCAATCTTCGTGCTCGATAACGATCATCCACTATTGCGCTTACATTTTGAAAATAAATACCCTCCTTCTGTCCTTCACACTATGGAGAGGAAGAGGTTGGGTCTCATGGTTGAGGGAAGAAGAAACAGATTTAGGTGGAAAAAGAGGAGAAGAGAGAGAAAAAGAAGGTTAAATAAATATAAAAAGATACGAAGAAAATGGAAAAACAAGAAAAGAAAAAAAAAAAACTATTGATTTAAAACTGACTAAACCTAACGTCTGAAAAGTAACAATAGTAATGTGCGAATTTTTTATTTCCCTTATCCAAGCTAGAATCGTAGGTAGAGAAAGGTGTATTCACATTTGAATAAATAATTATGAAATTTCAGGTCATTATTATAATTCAGGTTAAAACAAAAAGGAAGAGTTGAGTTGCATGCATCAAGTCATTTTATTTAGGAGACATGCATTGAGTCATTTTATTCAGGAGCCATGCATTAAGTCATTAACCCAAGAATAATTAACATTCATATTGTCATACAAATTTTATCAAAGTTTCAAAATAACATCAATGCATAGTAGCAATAAGCCAATAACGAAAAGATGCCTGAAACAAAATTAGCTTTTGGGCTATAAATAAGAGAGTTTTATGCAAAAACTGATGAATGTGATAATACTTGAAATGTCTTCTGATTATTTATAAAAATGAGCAACTGAGCTCCGTAACCATATAAAAATGACATGGTTATGTCGAAGAAATACAAATATAACTTTTATCAAATAAGAACTTATCATAATAGTTGTAGAATCCGCTAGTTATATTATATTACCTTGCACCAGTGGGTAGAGATTTATGGCTAAGTAAATCATAAGAGTAGTGGGTATTTACACAAAAAAATAGTTATTAAAAGGTTAAATGTTACTTTTATTTTTTTATGTTATAAAATAAGTTAAAATGATACTTTTGAAACAATATTAATTTTTAATTTTGTGACACAATTTTAAATTATTTTTTTAAAGAATTTGAGATGTAAAAATTATTTTATTAAATTTATTTACATGAAAATTATGAAATTCAACTTAGGTACGAATAAAAAAAAATTAAACATAATAAAAATTATGTAAAAAAATGAGTTTCATAAACAATTAAAAAAAATTTAATATTATGTTTGTTATTGATTCGGTTGTTTGTTGGATACTTTTATGAAATTTATACTATATTTATCTTTTTTTATTCAAATATTAATTGGGTATCATAGTTTTAATATAAGTGAATTTAATGAAATAGTTTTTATGTCTTGAATTAATAAAAAAATGTTCAAAATCACGTCAAAAAATTAAAAATTATGTTTGTTTTTAGAAGGACAATTTTTATTCATTTCTAAAACATAAAAAATCAAATTGAGTAGTTTTAAAAATATAAATGACCAAATTGAAACTTCTAAAATATGAAAACTCAAACTAAATAAAAACTAAAATATAAAAAACCAAAAATAGCATTTAACCTTACTAAAATGATATTAAGATAACAATATAATTGAATATAATTGAAGGATAAAAATATACACAAAAATGTAGAAACCAAAAGTGGTTACTAAAATGAGTATCCCCTTTTCTATGTATAGATAAATAAAATAAAATTTGTCTTTCTTCTCCCTCTAGCATTTAGATTGTAGAGGGTTTTTTAATGGTATGTAGAAAGCTGGGTACATGATACAAGGCCCAGAAGGAACAAGATCCAACCCAAACAAGTATTCCAGACTCCAGAGTAGGCCCAAACTAGAATCCCAAGTAATCATCGCATATTAACCCGTTAGGCAGGTTTATTATTATTTTTTTGTTGTATTAAAATATTTAAATTATTTTATTATTTTAGATAGACAATTTAAGAAAAAGTGATATTAGTTTAAGAAAAAAATTGATATTTTACTTTAAAAAAATTTGTTTAAAACTTATCAAATAGATTATTTTTCAAATTTAATACATTTGATTTGATGTCTCTGAATAAACTATTTTTTAAATAGTTTTTGTATTCATTTTTTTCTTTGAAAATGATATTACATTTATTGTTACACGGTAAGAAAACCATCATCCTCTATTTAAAATAATTCAAGTTACTCTTATAACATTATTTAGAATTATCTAGAAATAATCTACTTGATATATGGGTATAGTAATTTTGAAACATATTTTTTAAAACTTAAAAATAAGAAGGGTTTTTATATAAATTTTAAAATAATAAATCTATTTTTATAAATATAATTAATTAAAAAAAAACCGTTGACACATTAATAATAACAATTTCGTCGTGATAATCTTCCTTTTTTTTTCTCTCATTTTTCTTTCATAGCCACCATCGCCTATTGTTATATAAAAATATGTGATTAATATTTTAAAAATAAATAATACTTGAAATATCAATAAAGATAAATGGTGGTGGTTGCGGCGGTAATAAAGGTGGTGGTGGCGGTGGTGATTTTTTTAAAATCAAAAATAAAAATTTTAAATTTTTATTGATTGGTCCAAATTTTTTTAATAAATATTTCAATTTTTTAAGTTATATTTACAAAATATTAAAATTATAAATTATAAAAAACTTACCTATGCCATAGTATTGTTGATGTATTTCATTAAGACATTGAAAAACCTTTCAATAAATAAAAATGACACTGTATAATTTACCTAAATATATAGATTTTCTTTTCCTAAAAGAAAATAAAAATAATAGGTTTTTTCTTTTAAAAATAGAAATGACACCATATAATTTACCTAAATATATAGATTTTCTTTATGAAAATAAAAATGATAGGTTTTCTCTTTGAAAGGGATAAAAGGGAAAGAAATGAAGAAAGATGAAAGGAGACACTTCAATTTCAACGGTCCGTTAATTCAAAACTTATCAACGGTAACCAAATTCAAATTTGAAGGATCCCATTCCCATCCCTCGCCACAGTTCGAAGCACTGAAATTTTCTAACTGTCACGGAACCAGCTCTTTCACTCTCTCTCTCTCTCTCTCCCCAGAAATTTCTTCTTGATTGCCAAGCCTCCATCTTTCACATGGATCCGATTCAATCGAGCGACTTTCATCAATACCCACAAACCCTAATAATCTCAGAGCCTAAAGATTCTCCAATGCAAGACGCCAACGAGTCTTTGTTCGATTCGATGGTCTGTGACTCCAATTCAAGACTGATCCCAACTGGGTTTACGAGATCTGACAACGCAGGTTAGAATATCTCAAATTCACAATTTGGGTTTTATGGTTTTCAGGACTGAGACAATAAATGAAAAATAGATTAGAAAAGGTTCCATTTCCCCTTTTTCTAAGTTGAAAATTAGTACTTCTACTTTACCCTTTTCCCAATTACGCTTAAATCATCCATTTCAACCGGATTTCAAACTCGCTCTGTTTATTTTCTCTAGTTACATAACCGTTGGCTGGTAATTGTGCAGTGAGGGAGGTATTAATTTGGGGCTTTAGAATTTTGGACTAAAATCAAGTAAATTGTAGTTGGGGTTAGTTTGGAAGTGTAGTTCTATTCTGATTACACGGGTAATTTAGATAAACTTTTTGAATTTTAAGTGAAGTTTACAGAAAAAATGCAAAGCACTGTGTTCTAAATTTAATTTCTAGTTGGACTTGAGGTTTATGCTATTTAGATCGAATGTTTAATTTTAATATTATGTCGTTTTGAAGCAGAAGAGGAGTGTTTCATGTTTGTAAATGCCGGAGGGGATGCTTTCAGTGAAGCAGCTGATGGAACAACGTTCCTGGGTGATACCTATTTTGATGGTGGCAACGTTATGCGTACCAATGAGCCAATAGTGGAGGGTGGAGACTACCCATTTATCTACCAATCAGCTCGGTTGGGAAGCTTTTGTTATAGGTTTGATAATCTTCTTCCTGGAGACTATGTTGTTGATCTTCATTTTGTTGAGATCATCAACATAAATGGGCCAAAAGGAATGAGGGTATTCAATGTATACATTCAAGATGAAAAGGCAAGTTTTTTCTGTACGAGCTAGAATATATATATATATACATTTTTTTTTTTATGCATTTACATTTGAGTAATTTATTCAACTAAAGGCTTCAACTGCTTCTTTTTTTTTCAAAATAAAAATAAAAATGCAGGTTCTATCTGAATTGGATATCTATGCAGTTGTTGGAGCCAATAAGCCGCTACAAATGGTTGATTCAAGGGTGTCTGTTAAGGATGATGGGGTGATTCTCATAAGATTTGAAAGTATATCTGGAAGCCCAGTGGTTAGTGGGATTTGCATTAGGAGAGCAACAAAGGCGTCAGGTACTGTATTTCTGTTTTATGTGCTTGAATTATTTGCCACTTGCGTAGATGTCACTCAGCAATTTCTTTTTTTTTTGTAATTTTTTCAAACAGTTTCACAAGTGACAAGTGATTGCATTAAATGTAGCTCCTGTGCTGCACATATTGAAATTCCTTCATCACAGGTTAGAGGTGTAACCTAGTTGATAAGTGGCAGTTTGAAGTGCAAGTGTCACTGACTCGCAACATTTTGGTTTTCCTGCTTTTCTTTGGAATGTTTCAGATGAAAGTTATGCAGGCAAAGTCTACAGCAAAGTACGAGAGTAAGATAAAAGAGCTTACAATGCAGTGCGATCTCAAGGCAAAAGAATGCTATGAGGCATGGATGTCATTAACTGCAACAAATGAGCAACTGGAGAAAGTCCAGATGGAACTTGACAAAATGACATTTAAGTCACTCACAATTGGTAAGTTTTTCAGGGTTTTCCCTTCAAGAGCATGGAGGTTAGAGTCTTGACAAACTTAATTTTTAACTTGTTTATGAGATTCATTAACATGTGTTTTTAGTAAGTTAAAGATCTGATTATTTCATTTGTTATTTGCTAGGCATAGTTTATGGTCTTAATAAATGTAATACAGTAAGATGCACTTATATCAATGTCATCACCTTATATCTGATTTCTAATTCTATTGCCAATTTCCTTGACAGATCAAACTGTAGAGAAACAAGCTGAAAGCCTGAGGAATATTTCTAATAGGTATGAGCTTGATAAGAAGAAATGGGCGGAAGCAATTAACAGTTTACAAGAAAAAATAAAGGTAAATGATGAAAATTCAGGAAGGAGCTAAATTTGAAGTTATTTTCAATTATCAATATTATTATTATTTTTTATTCTCAGGATCACTTAAATTTTAAGCTAAATTTGTTTTGCAGTTGATGAAGAGTGATTATTCAAAACTTTCCTTTGAAGCGCATGAATGTGTTGATTCAATCCCTGAATTAAATAAGATGGTTTTTGCAGTTCAGGAATTAGGTATGCTTTAGTTTTTGCAGTTCAGTGAAACTATTATATAGTTTCCAATTTTTCTCAATGTAAGCTTTGCAGATAATTTATTGCTTTGACATTGTACAATCATCTTATGGGACTAAACTTCTTTCTGCAGTTAAGCAGTGTGAAGATCTCAAAGTGAAGTACAACGAAGAGATGACAAAGAGGAAGAAACTCTTCAATGAAGTTCAAGAGGCTAAAGGTATGTTCTCATATAATGTTTACTTATTCTACAAAGTATATATGGACTTTGTTCTGATCTAAAGAGAACTATTTTAAGTCACAGGCACTGATGACACTTCTGTTATGAATAATAGGGAACATTAGGGTTTTCTGTCGATGCCGTCCCTTGAATAAGGCTGAAATCTCAGCTGGATGCAATACAGTTGTGGATTTTGATGCAGCAAAGGATGGTTGCCTTGGAATTTTGACAAGTGGCTCCACCAAAAAATCATTCAGATTTGACAGAGTTTATACACCAAAAGATGATCAAGGTATCTGAAAAGTGTAGCACAATAACTGTTTGCTTGAATGTCATCACTCTTGTATATTTAGTACAAAATTCTTATTATTTATCTTGGAACTTTTCTAAACAACATTGTTTTCTATGTTTTAACAGTTGATGTTTTTGCTGATGCGTCATCAATGATAATCTCTGTACTGGATGGCTACAATGTTTGCATTTTTGCTTATGGGCAAACAGGAACAGGGAAGACATTCACCATGGAAGGAACAGAGCAGAATAGAGGCGTAAATTACAGGACCCTTGAGCACTTGTTTAAAGCTAGTAAGGAAAGGAGTGAAACATTTTCATATGACATATCTGTTAGTGTGATAGAGGTTTACAATGAACAAATCAGAGACTTACTGGCTACAGGACAAACATCAAAGAGGTAATTTTGTTATGTGTATCAGTGATTCTTTTTGTAAGATAGTCTGATATAGTAATGTGGTTACAAGCATGCTAGAATATGCAACATCGCTAGTCTAAAGTAGCTAGAATGATTTATCTTGAAATGATTATCAGGTTGGAGATAAAACAAGCTTCTGAAGGATTTCATCATGTTCCTGGTGTTGTAGAAGCCAGGATTGATAACATAAATGAAGTGTGGAATGTACTGCAGACCGGAAATAATGCTAGAGCAGTTGGAAGTAATAATGTTAATGAGCATAGCAGTCGATCTCACTGGTACCAAGCTCTTGAATTCTCCTGTCATAATTTTACTACGGAGATTTCTTCTCTAGAACCTCTGCATCAATGTGAATTTTTTTTTTCTATTTTTTAACAATTGTTTATATCTGTTTCAGCCTGCTTTGCATAACAGTAAAGGCTAAAAATTTGTTGAATGGCGAGTGTACCAAGAGCAAGCTTTGGCTTGTGGATTTGGCAGGTAGTGAGAGACTTGCAAAGACTGATGTGCAAGGGGAACGACTTAAGGAAGCACAAAATATCAATCGATCTCTTTCTGCCCTTGGAGATGTAATATCCGCTTTAGCAGCGAAAAGTAGTCACATTCCATATAGGTATATCTTCACCTCTTCACCCCTAGTGCATCTTAAGATGTGAATATAAGTTTTATTCATGCTATTTCCATGGTTTCAGGAACTCTAAACTGACACATTTACTTCAAGACTCACTAGGTATGTGTCTAGTCACTTCAGCTTTTTGTGTGTTTGTGTGTTTGAGGAGTAAGATCTTGTTTCTGCAGGAATATATGTTGGTAACATTCCTTGCTCATTCTTTGTAAAACATTCCAGGAGGTGACTCCAAAACTTTGATGTTTGTACAAATAAGTCCATCAGACCAGGACGTAGGTGAGACACTGAGCTCACTTAATTTTGCAACTAGAGTGAGGGGTATTGAGTTAGGTCCGGTTAAGAGGCAAGTTGATACAAGTGAGGTTCAAAAGATGAAAGCAATGGTAGGCTGCTGATCCTACTTGAACACATTAAAAATTTATTTTCTATTTCACCATGTTCTAGAATACAAGTTAATGTTTTCTTCCTTTTACACTTCGACTTTAGCTTGAAAAAGCACGAAGTGAGTGCAGAATTAAAGATGAATCTATGCGAAAACTTGAAGAAAATTTGCAAAGCTTGGAGAGTAAGGCCAAAGGCAAGGATCAAGTTTACAAAAATCTACAAGAAAAGATTAAAGAACTTGAGGGACAGATCGAGTTGAAAAAAGCCATGCAAAATGACTCGGAGAAACAAATCTCTCAATTATCTGACAAATTGAGAGGGAAAGAAGAAACCTGCAGTACTCTTCAACAAAAGGTTTCTTTCTGTTCTACATTGCTATTTGAACTTTTTTGCTCATCTACACATTGTTTTAGTAACGACAAGGGATGTCTAGCATGGTGTTTTGTTCTTGGTTTGTGAGCTCCTACATTAATTTTTTTTTACATCAATATCCATATTGAAGGTGAAAGAGCTAGAGAAAAAGATGAAAGAACAACTGCAGTCAGAGTCAGCAAGTTTTCAACAGAAGGTTCGTCTGTTACTTTGGGAAAACTGCTTCCTTCCACTCATTTTTTATTCTTTTTTCTTGATAAAACCAAGGCATTATCATGTGAATTATTCATTGAAGAAAAAGTTTACCATTTTTTTTCTCTATATCACTAAATCAGTTTTTCTTCATAAGCAGGTTTGGGATCTAGAGAAAAAGCTGAATGATCAGATGCAAGGGTCTGAGGCTGAATCTGCCATTTTGAAAGACAAGGTTGCCAACAATTAGAGTTGTGTGTATTTTGATAATGGGATATATTTAATGACCCCTCTTTTTATGTTCATTGTTTCATATTCTTCAGATCAAGGAGCTTGAGAAAAAACTGAAAGAGCAGGAACAAAGCTCAATGTCCATGCTTCATCAACAGGTAATTTGCACTTATCAAATAAGAAATCTAACAACGTGTTTCTGTTGTGCATTTGATCACAGTCATTTCATTGCCTCTTTTAAGTGAGTTGTTTTATATTAATTCATGTGCTCATGTGTCAATAATATATATGTCATGACAGATGAAGGAACTGGAGGACAGGTACAGAGAGCGAGAGCAACAGTGGCAACAAACTCATTCTCTTGTGGATACAATAAAAGCAGCCACACCAGATGTAGTTAAAACCTGCATGAGTGAAGAATGTCCAAGCGAGTTTGAGACAGGTATTTTAAGGTGTTCAGACTCAGTAAACCGCCGGATAAGTCAAGGTTCTTCTTTGTTCAAAGGGAATGATTCCACTCATAAAACAAGTCAAGGTTCTTCATTGTTCAAAGGGAATGATTCCACTCACAAGATAAGAAGCAAAAGAGAGTTTAGAAGCAATGATGAAAACAACTTTGTCATGCCACCACCATCATCATTACAAGATAGAAGAAGAGTCACAAGGAAATCTGATCCACCTAAAATAGTGAGGAGTGGGAGGCCAACACCAAGGCCAGTCACTGCTAATCCACCAGCCCCAGTGTCCCACAAGAGAGCTAGCACAAGCAGAGACCAGGTCCAAGGAATCAAAGAGAGGGACACTAAGAAGAAAATTTGGTCAAGATAGTAGAAAAAAAAAGGGGCTGCTCGCTCCTGTAACAATTCATATGGAATGTTGTGTGTATTTTTTTTTTTTTTTTTTTATAAATATAGAATTTCTGTTTAGAAAATACAATATTTCATATATCAAATCATTTATTTTGTACCCAAATTAATTTACTCATGATAATTTCATAAGAAAAAAATATTTTTTTTTCTTATTTCTTGTTTATTTAATGTTCAGCATTTTATGGATAAAAAAAAATGCTTTTTACATAAATACATGACCTGGTTGAGTTACCAATTAGTATCTGTAAAAATTTATCAAATTAACATCTTATCATTTCTTAAACTAATATCTATATATTTATTATAGACGGTAGATTAAAATATTAAAAAATTAAAATTAAAATCTAATATAAACATCATCAAATAAAAATCAGATTTGATTTTCAGATTTGATTTTTATTATATTTTCTTAAAGTATTTCAATTATCATTAATTGATTGTCACCACTACGTGGAACGTTGGTCATGCGTATTGTCGTTAAGTGGACTAGCATGATCCTTAAGTTTGATATAAAACACTACAGAATATAAATGTTTATAAATATTTAAACAGTTGATGCAATGAATCACGAGACCCCCTGTCTTGTTTTTCCTTGACACCTGAAAGATATATCCGACAGAATAGAGACCAGTACGTATGTGGTGTGATGACTATGTAATGTGTCATGTGTGTGTACGTAGATACACAGGTATGCATGGCAATATGGCCATTGAGAATTGTATCATATATACACATGGCACCAACATCTTGGCTCAACCTAAAAGAGGCACTCTTCTTCCATCGGATAAGTGTTGTTTGTATGAATAGGAAACAGTGAATTACGTATCTACTCAAATTAGCACTTCAAAGGATTTTTTAATACATTTCAAGGTTCGTGTACATATAGTACATGTTAAGCGTAAAAGCTTCTCTCCTGTTATCAGCTTCAGCTGAAGCTACATACATATGTGATATGTCTCTATCGCAGTCACCTTCCTAAAAACGAGAATAATGCTTTCGTGTCCCTCACCATTTTTGTTTTCTTGTGCTCTTTTGGCCACAGGTTTGAAAGGATTCAAAGTTTCAAACCCAACACCACCACCATCATTTCACTTCTTGTCCTTTTGTTCAAATAATTCTTTTCATTTTCCCAATTTTCCTTCTCTTTTCTTAATTTTTCTTATATTCTCCTTCGCCTTTCAAAAATTTCTATCTATTGTAAGTTTGTTGCAGACTATATACAGCGTATTAAATAATAAACCTGATCCAAATTCTAGCTAATGTTATGTAGTTTGTACTTGACCCAAATTAATGTCTAGATCGATGAGTGGGTAGTTAGAATCGATGAACTTGATTTTTGTAACAAAGGGGATATATATATATAAACCAAAATATTATTATAAAATAAAACCAAAACTATTCTAATAATTACAATTCAGATGTTTGGTAACTTTACTTAAATACAGAGACCGGATTTACGGGAGCAAGCAGGGATTCAGCCCTCTCCTCCCCCTTCCCTCTTAATATATAAAAAAAATAAAAAATAAAAAATAAAAAAATATTAATAAAAAAATAGATTTTTAAATTAGTATTTATTTAATTTTTATTAGTAGATCATATTTTAATTTTATACCTACTAAATATTTGATTTCATTACATTTTTTATTTATTTTTTTATAAGTTTTATTCTTAATAAATTAATTTGATACTTTTCATTTATAATTTTTTAAAATGTTATAAATTTTACCTATTATTTTACTCTTATATTACATGATTGTAGATTTTACTCTCAATTTTTTAAAAATTGACAAATTTGATACCTATTTTTTGTCCTTTTTTTTATATAAATTTTACATTGAATATATATATTTTTTAATTTTATCTTCAATTTTTGTAAAAATATTTTAACCCCTTATTACTTAAGTTTCTGTATCCGTAACTGCTTAAATAAGAAAGATCCTCTCTCTATATATAGCCCGTGGATATGTAATTCAAAATAGCTTTTAAATACCAAAAGTTTCAAACCAAAACAAACATAAAAGCTTGAAACTGGCAATAGATTGCTATAAAAGAATTAGGAATAATGCATGAAATTAAAGTATCAGTGACAATAATTTCATTAGTAATATTAATTTTTGTAGCTAATATTTATGTAACTGATATTCTAATGATAATTTTTAAAGAATTATGTATAAATTATTTTGTTGATGGTATATATATTTATGTTTCTGGTCTTACATATGATAGCATGAGTTGATTATAATGGTGTGGGGTCAGAAGTTTCAGTGTAGGATAAGCAAGAGAATGATGAGAAGCAGAGAATAGCTAGTTTTTCTTCTCATGAGCTTCTTGCACTTGTAAGTTGTAAAATGACAGTTTGCCACACACATGAAGTCCAGAAAAAGTGTCTCTCTCACCAACTTTATCACGTTAATCACGCAGCTTCATTTTCTTCATTTCCGATTCTCTCCTTCTCTTGCCGTGACTCGTGAGCTACAGAACTCACTTAGAAAATCATATTTACGATAAGAGTTTATAATTTACTTGGACAAAAACTAATGATTGATACTTCCTTGGTTCATGCACATTCACATAATGTTTTATTTGAAACTAGAGAATGTATCACAAAATGAAAATGTACGTACGACTAATTTGTACAAACAGAAGGAAAAGTAGCCTAATCATATATAAATATATATATTTGGATTAGATTTTAAATCTAACAAAGTCAATTTCAAAATCAAGTCAAAGGCTAAAACAATAAATAGTTGCTTCAATTTTTTTTATTTTTTTATTATGATTTTGGAGGTTAAAAATATAAAATTGATTCTAAGAAATATTCGAACACATTATCAGAATTTTATTTTTTTTATCTAAAAATTATCCTCCTTTCAGGGATTGGGCACTAATGTTAGATACCTCTCCCAATACTTAACCTTGGCTATTTTCTTCCACTAAATATAATTAACTCTATTGAAAAAACCAACATTATAATGACATGAGTGAAACCTTATACAAAGTAAAAATGGTTTTAAACCTATAATAATATGATAGATAAAAAAAAAGACCATATTTCTAAAATCTGTAAGAATATAAATTTGGCTAAAAGCGCATATAGTTTTGTTGGGCTGTTGGGGGCAAAAGGGTTTGCAATTAAAGTGAAGGAATGTTGTTGCTATATATATAACACGAATACTTGTTATAAGAACTGAAAAGAAGGGTTATATTTATTTCCTGTAAATATATTAAGTTTTACACAAGTGGGGAAGATAGTGCAGTTTGTTGCATGCACACATATATTTGATATTTGATATATATTTCTATAGTGATCGATGAATGATGAGTGGGATAAAGGTGAGGAAGAGCATATAATGCTAAGCTTTTTCTGCAATTGTGGGGTCTGAGTTTTTTCGCGCAAACAGTGAAAGTGAGGAATAAAGATGACAAGCAAGCAAGAAAAGCAATGCTTCCTGCTATGCTTTGTTTTCTCTCTATCTCTCTGTACAATATGATACAGTATAATAGCAATGAGAGTTGATGTTCAGTGGCAAATAGCACGGATGAAAGGGCTCATTCTCCAACACTCTAAAAAAGCTAAACACAACATTTTATACTTATTATTTTTATGCACCAAAAAAAATCGAACCCTAAGCCTTTAGATACCACATATTTTCATGTCTCCTATTCAAAACGTTGACAGTGTTTCATTCAATTAATCCACCACTTTTTCAGACACCACCAAATCACACACCACACTGCCACAACACAATAATTACGAATAGTCTTAGCATAGCAACATAACAACAGGGCTATGAGGCTTTGATAGTGCAGGGCTAACAAGAGGCCAAGCAGCGAAAGCCACTGCGTGTTTTGTGTGTAGCTGAAGAGCCTGAGACTCAGTTCTCTGATAGACACAGATCAGAGGAACACACTGAGGCAGTGAGTGATGAGTGATGCTGTTGTGTAAGTTTTGGATATCTCTATCTCAACTGAACATAAAACAAATCAAAGATATCATCATCACATTAAATTCTCCCCCATTTTCAAATCACAACAGGCCAAAATAATTCCATCGTCACAGATCCCAATGACACATTCAGGAAAAACGGTAACATAACATTATAGTAGTACTACGCTACGCTTTACAATTAGCCAAGCTGAATTAATTAATTGAGAACGCCATAATTGTAGAGGAACCTCTCTAATTATTCATCTAAAAAGTAAGTAAAATCCTACTGAGCTTAAAACAATTACGTTTATATATATGAAGTACATTTGATATAATGATATATATAGAATGCAAGAAAGGAGGCACCAACCATTGGTGTAGAAGTTAAATCAAATCTCTCATTTCTTGTTCTTTAATGGAAATATTTGAAGTCCCATTTCTTGTGCTTTCCATTAAAAAATCAAACATATCACAAGAATAACTAACAACTAAAAGAGGAGAATTTTTTTTGAATGTCGCGAGATTTATTAATTTTTCAGTTGAAAAGAGAGGAAACAGGCAAAGGAAAACAACTAATTAATTAACTCCAAATTAATCTGCAATAATAATGAAGTAAAGTAATGAAGGGCACAAGGTACCACTCGATTATAATCAAGAAACTAATTAAGAATTTAGACAATTGATGAACATCTAGCTAGCTGATCGAAACTGAAGAGTATATGAACACATTATGGTCTTAATTTTCCCATTTCCCCATCTGTTACATATATGTTCCTTTGAAGCCAACGTAAAGAACAAGATCAGTGGCTGAGACATAACTACCATATACCTAAAGAAGTAAGAAGTTTAAGACAATTAATTATCAGAGAGTTGGCCTATTCATAATTTCTTCCAAAAGTTGTTATAATTAAAGAAAAGATCTACTACCAGTCTACCTCTCTCGTGCTTTCACATCTAGCTAGGGCAAAGCACTATATTGCTGCGGCACATCACCCCAAGCATGGACACCGTTACTCCAATTGCTTGCATTATTATCATTATTCCCCGGGCCACCACTACTTGTAGTAGTAGGTGTAGGAGTAACCGAGGCATAAGAGTTCCCAAAGAACCACTCTGTAGAAGGCGTGTGCGTGTCCCCACTTGGACCTTGTTCTTTTCTTGAGTTCCCAACAGGGAAAGTCCCTGGCTTTGAAATCTCAAGGTTCTGAAACAAAATGGGTTGTGGTTTCTGTGTCTGGTTCTCATCAAGGTGGTGGTTAAGGTTAACCGTTGATGAGACTCCACTGCCACTATGATCTTTCTGGGTGGTGTTGTTGTTGTTGTCTCCACCAAACAGCATTGCCAACCGCTGCTGCTGCAGCTTCCAGTGCAAGTCCTGGTTTATAGAACTCAAAGACTCTATGGAAGAGGCAAGACCAGTATGAACGTTCAAAGAGCTCATACCTTGGATCGCACCATTGTAAGAGAAGGGGTAATTGAGAGCAGTGCCGGCAGCAGGAGAAGGGTCAAGGTTGTTGAAACATGAAGAAGCACTAGAAGTGTCTCCAAAAGAGGAAAAGTGGTTGAAGGTGGTTGGAACTGGGTGATGGTGCAGCCTAGGGAAGGGTAACCCTCCAAGGTGAAAGTCCATGGAAGAAGGAGAAAGAGCATGAAGGAACTTGAGGCCACCAAATTCTGAAGAGGAGGAGCCAGAGTCTTTGGAGTCACATGAGAGCCTTGATGATGACTTCACCTTCTTGTTCTTCCTGCATCCACCTCCAATAGGGACGTTGCGCAAAGCTCCACCTTTTGTCCAGTATCTTCTACATGTTTTGCAGAAATGCCTTGGCTGCGTGAGGCTGTAGTTGTTGTAGTAGCAGAATTTGGTGTTGGGTGAGTCACAACGGGGGCACTTTAGACATTGCTCTTGGGGCCTTGTGGAGGAGCTTTTTCTGCTGCCACCACCGGAACTTTGAGTCTCTTGGTCTTTTGATGTGGCTGCGGGCTTTGAAGGTGGTGTGTCATCGGGTGACATCGTTTTGAGAGAGAAGGAAAAAGTTGTGAAAGAAAGTTAAGGAGTTTTGGTTGGGAAAGTTTCAGTTTTTAGTTTCCTTTAGCAGAGCTCACCAATTGAATGATTTCATGCATGAGGAAGAGAAATGGAAGTGGATCAAGGAAGAAGGTCTTTGATGATGGGCACATGTGATCCTCATTAAAGAGGGTGATTGGGAAACTGGTCTTTTTAAGATCTAATGGAATAAAGAAAGCTGTGTCTCTATACACATAATATTGTATGGTAGAGAGAGAAACAGAAGGGCACAGATGTCACTAGAATAAACAGTTGGTAGTGTAAGATATATATACTAGACAGAGAGAGAGAGAGAAAAAGGGTGTGGGGGGAGAAGGGAGAAGATGATCCAAAACAGTTGTGTCAGTATGAGTGATCCACTATATACTAGAACAAAACTATTAGCTAGACTGAGAAGGGAGAACAAGTCTTTTAATATATGGTTATTTAAATAATGATGGAAGACGTGTATTGGGGTTTGAGGAATGACCATATATATGGGTAATCAAGTTTAATCATGTACAGAAAATTAATGTCCAATCCAATAGACTAAATACTTTGTATTGCGTAGTAAGAAAACGTAACTTTCCCTTCTCAGCTGGGACATGTTTAACAAACTTTTTCGTCATACATGCAGGTCTTTTTTTCCTCTTTTAAGATATATATACGTGGATTTTGACACTTGTGTTTGTCTACCATTGTAAAATTCCCAGCCACAAACATTTTAAGTGGACCAAAATTATGTTGACTTTACTCTTCAAATATTAAATGCTCTTCCAACTGATTCCGTAACCAGCACGTATAAATGTACCAAAAAAACAGGTGCATCAATAACATACATATCTATAGGAATAAGTTCTCTTAATGTAAGTGTAACTGCGTAAGTAACCAATAGTATTTCTGAAGTAATCAATTATTAAATATTAATCCCTCCGGTTGTTAATTGCCTTTGTACATAGCATTAACCACCCGTATTTCATTACAGCAGTTAATTAGTGATAAAAATTAATAATGGAGGCTAGGCAACTCATAAATGAAGAATATGAAAAAGTAAGGGGATTTAATAATTAAGATGGTACATGAGCTACAGAGTAATACTATATAAGAATAGAATATGTAAATGCATATGCATAAGCTACAATTGGAACCAGCTAGAACTAGAACAACAAAATGATAGGGGCAGTAGGAGTAGAGAGGATGGAACGTAGGAGGGGAAGAGAAGAGAGAGCTGAGTCAGTGAGTAAAGAGAAACATAACAACGTAGCAGTACAACAGCACTGGCTTGCTCTGTACACTGCCAACCAAAGCTTGTCTATTTCTTTCTTTGAAACGTCCCTTTTGGACCAAAGATTAACTGCACCTCTCTAATTACTTTTCCATGAAGAATCCACAATAAAACCTCACACGTGTAATTTATTACATATATATTTTCTCAGCTATTAGCCATCCCTCTAATCTAGCTTATCTTATTAACATCATTAATTAGCTTTAGTTAATGTTAATTTCAGTGATCGAATCGAACTTGTTGTCTATTTTGGCCAGCATATATATAGCACTGCTCCATTATAAATGAACAGCTAGCAGATTGAGCAAAAGTAGTACATCCCCTTGAAAAGTCTTGTTCAGTTCCAAGTGGAAAGGTGATTAATTTATAATTTTTTTTACAAGTACATGGAAATTAAACTCTCATGTTATTTATTTATTTTTAAAATTTTAAAGTAGAAAACCATAGAATGATACAAGTACCAATAGAAGAATAGACTAGACACTAACACAGACACCTTAGTTTCTTTTGCTCTACAACCATTAAAAAAGAAAAAGAAAAAGAAAAAGAGAAGAAGTGTTTTGAATTGAATCCTGTGTGCTTGACGTCTGTTTCTATATTTGAGTCTGACATATCGAAGGAAGTACGATTGCGAAAACCCTTATAACTGCAAAGATACCAATCTGTAACAGGACTTTAACGGTCGTGATCAACCATTTACCCTGCTTCTCTTCTTCTAGCTTAGTTGATACAATGCAATACCTTTCTGGGAACCAGGAGATCTAAAACATATATAACGTGCAATAGCAAAAAAAATATATAAAAAATCAAGATTTACTTTGAGATTACTATTACTATGCACAGGGTACAGGCCTCTGAATCTCTGATTGCCGGCTATTCCCAGAACCCAAATACCACCCTTTTGCAAATTAATAATATATATAAATAACTATTAATAAATCTTTGAAATAGAGTATTTATTTATTTATTTATTAGCACTGTCTCAGGCTTATTTCTAATAATAGCATGCATAGTTTTGAGTCTTGGCATTAAAGATGGTAAATATGGAAACTTCAAACAACAATCTCGTCATTGTTGTTGTGTTGTAACAAGTTAGAGATGGAACCAAACCAAACCAAACCACCGACCAATTCTTGTGTTGTATGGTTGTGAAGAAACGTGCATGCCCGTATATATATTATAGTACTCACTACTAGCTCTACGCACGCTGAAAAACAGCGAGGTCCAACCGAGAGAAAGAGGAACACGTGAGAGGGGTGGCTGGATTCCCGTGAGACTACCAAACCAAAAACCATAACATTAAAACATATATTACATAGGACTAGGAACAAGGTTTCCTCCTTCAAAACGTTATCTAGCTAATAACTACTTTTATCGTCTACTCCTTCAACATTAATTCATAATTTTCAGCTTTTTTCGTTGAAACATTAGTTCAATTTTTTAATTTTCATAGAAGTGAATTTAATAACAAAAATTTCTCATTTTGAATAATAAAAAAAAATGTTTAAAAGTAGTGATGGAATGTCGTTAATTTGATGAACTATTAATAATTAGAAAACTAAAACTGTATTTTCAGATAAGGTAAAGGTAATGGTAAGATGAATCTTCACGTGATTTGATTGGAGAAGAGGAGTACTGTGCAATGCATGAGTGGCTCATCACTTATCTGCAATATGTGAACAAGTTTAGATCGGGTGAACAAGGACAACTCCATGATTCCTTTCTTGTTGGGAGAATTTCACAAGACACCTATTGGGGGACACAATGGTGGTACTGTAAAGACTTTGAGCATATGAGAGGAAATTTTGTTTTTCTTTTTGGAATGGCATGTTTAGTGACGTTAAGTGGGCCAAAAAATAATTTAAAAAAAAAAACTCACTGTATTAGCTGTCACTACCGTCTACCAGTCTTAAATTCGTAGATAATTGCATCGTCGATTTTGAAAGAAAAAAGAAAAAAAAAGGGGTAATAGTACTGATGGCTAAGTTCATTGTAAATTGTAATTCTCTTGGATAATTTAACTGGAATATTTGATTTTTTTAGTGCGATTTATAATTAGCTTTTCATCTATAAGTTTGTACATATAAAAATATTTAAATTTTAAATTGATATTTATCGATGGCTAAACCCATTGTAATTTTATGATAGTCTATGATGTCAACAAAGTTAACACATAACAAAAAGTTGTTTATAATCCCCATGTATTATTGATGGTTTCAAGAACCACTATAATAACGAGAACTTTTGGATAAGATAGGAAGAATTTGCACAATATAACTAAGTTGCTCAATCGTATGTTACATAACCATTGAAATAAAATAAATGGTTAATATATTTTTTTGTTTTATATTTCCTCCAACATTAATTTACTACCATCGTTTATTTAGTAAAGATAGCTTTTATATATACAATTCTTTTTAAAAGTGCACGGGAAACAATTATTTTACTCCGTACATCACCATGCATGTGAAATTGGAAAAGGCTCTGCGTAGTTCGTGAATTCACTAATTAAGAGACAAAACTTTTTATCGACAAAATTTAAATTTAAGACATCATTGAAAGAGAATTAAACCCTAGGTAAAAAAAAGCATTGTCGATAAAAGATAATTTCAATCAATGTTTTATACTCCAATGGAAAATTCTCTGCTATTTATTTATGACTAAGGAATCTGTATTAACTTTTTCTCTTGGACTATTAATTATTACAAAATGAATAAATGTAGAAAGGAAAAGGGGAAGAAGGAGTAGTACGTAAATGTATATAATAAATTAAAGAGTAGTGGTTAGCAATACGATACCATTGATATGATTCGTACTTCATTTATTGTATGGATGGAAAATTAATGTTAACGACAAAATCCAGAAGCATACTTTTCCCTACGCCAAATATTAAGGTTCGTCAAATGAACAATCGCTTTCAGTTCTGATACGAAACACGGGGTTGACTGAAATCTGAATATTATATATTACTATAATATAAGAAAAAGGTAAAGTAAAATACTACTACTACTACTACCACCTAAGTAATTGTGTCCTTTTTCTTCTTCGATGTAATTATGTATGGATGGTTATGGTTATTGTAGTAGTTGTAGACAGCTACGTATAGAGCTGGTAAGTTAAGTAATGCATTATGCATCAACAGCAGAAATATTATCATCTGCATACTGCACCAACTGACGATGGATACTGCTGCTTCCTGATGAATACGAAGCCGTCTTAATTTGATTCTTGCTATACTTATATAATAATATGTGAAAATCGATGAATGAGGAGAGCGTGCTAGGTTCAGTGCTACTATGTCCCCCCTATTACTGAATACTGAATAGTTTCTCCCATATCCAAACTACGCTTAATGCTCATGCATGCCACCATTCTACCCTACCTCTGCTTACTTTGTCGAGATCACTATCTTCCTTCATTATTTATCATACATTGATACTGTTGTTTTGGACACACGTACACGAGTACTTCTTGTTGTTATATAGATAGAGATACATTTGGAGTCGTGTGTACTTCATGTCATGCCCCTCATTCTCTCTCTATATAAATATAAACAATTAAATATTACTAGTACAAAATAGCGTTGGTTTTTCTCTAATTTATTGTTGAATGTTTAAGCTTTACTTGGGGGTTTGATTATTAAAGTATACTTGCTGATAGTACTTAGTAGAGTCGTTGTCTTTATATGTTTCTACGCATAAAACATTCATCTTGTGTAAAATATATCTGTGTGTTTTTGTTAATTTTGTTGTATTTTATAAGTTTTAATTTAATTTTATATAATGACAATGGTAGCTAGCGACTCCGATTATTGATTGAGATTGTTTGAAAATCATCAATTTTAATTGAAATTAGTTAAATAAAAAAAATAAATATTAATTATTTTTAATAAATTTTAAGAAAATGGTCCCTAACACTCCTTTTTATACCATATACATTCAAGTAATGGTTTTTTTTCTCACTAATCAAAAACAAAACTCTCTTCCAAGCTTTCAATTATTAAGAGTTTTCTCCCCATAGAGTTATCATTACAGAAAAATTTCCTTCACTATTTATTATTGATCAAAAGTCCTTGATAATGGCCAAAACACTTTAATTCAAATCTATTCAAATATCAATAAGAAAAAGTGCATCAAAACAAATTTCGGCAGCCAAGAAAAGGTTGTCAATAAATTAGTTCTCACCAAACGACCAAAATATGACATTTATAGCAAGATGACTTATCTGTTGGAATTTACTAACAAAGTGAATCTGTGATCAGTTATTATCAATAGTTAGAAACTTTTTTTTTACTGCATCAATAGTTAGATACTTAGATAATAAGTAAAAAAAAAAAAAAATTCATAAAAGCTTTTACCATGTAACAACAAAGAAATTTTTGACCATTAATATATTAAAGTTGAAAAAAATTAATTAGTACAGAAAACATGCCATGAATGCCCTTCTTATTATATCCTCCCAACAGGGCAACCATTGCCTTATGATAGTTTTCTGAGCCTGAATTCCATATTTTAGGCATAACCTTCGATTAACAATTTTTTAGTCCTAAACTGTCGTAGGATTGTGCAAATGTTAAGTTGGATATTTCGACCGTGTAAGTCTAAATATGTTTGTTTTACAATATGTCAGCGTAGTCTAAATATGTTTTATAAACTCTTTATATTATCCCATACTCATATCTTTTGATAATCCACCCACATCGATTTTTGCACCAAGCATTAGCAAGGGATTGAAAGTTAGCAACAGATTCGGTTCGGGCTGCACTGGCCCATGTTGTAGTGCAACGAATGGTCTCTCTCACCATTTTTTGAGAATTGATTGAATGTGGGCCAACTAATGGGCTTCCCGGGCCCGTATATCAGCGTACTCAATAGTCAATACTTTAGGGGAATTTACTTCCTGCACCACAAAATACACTAACTTGAGGGCGCAGGAGGCATTGTGGGGGTGGGATGCAGGAAGTAAATACCTAATTTAAGGTCATCCAATACGTCAACGAGTGTAATGGTTATGACCCCAAATAGTAGCGAAAGAAAGAAAACTCCAAGAAAATTATAGTCACGTACATGTACTGACAACATGTTTAGATTCACGTCTTTGCGAGAACGTGGCTATAGGACATGAATCCAAACACGGCGTAAAAAATAACCTAGTAGATTCACGACTTTGTGATTTAGAATTCTTTAACTTATAAAATAGCCATTTATTGGCCAATTTATAATAAAAATAGGTTAAATTAATTTTGATATAATTTATTCTATAATTCCGAAACACAAAATAACAAATTTCAAATTTATAAAGAATTGGGCATGCGCCAATACATTGTGAAAAGGAGATATGCATGGTTATGGTTTTGGGTGTGGAAATTTTGGTCTTATTTATTGGAATGGGAAAGTTCAGCGGACATTAGTGCGCTGAATTTAGTAATCTAGTTGTCGGCATCCAATTTATTTATACTGGTGACAAAAACATTTTCTTTGGTGGTTTTGCATTTTGTCCCTATCATGGGATCGTGTTGTGGGTAGACTCATCATGAACAGAATTATAGGTGGGGGAGGGGGGCTCCAATGGCCATTAGTGCGTATGTCTTTTTATTTTTTTTTTATTTTGATATAACTTATTCTAAACAGTTGAATTGAATTAATTTGAGCCAAATATATATATTAAAACATGTAAATTTCTCTTGGCAGATAAAATTAACCATTAAAGTGTTTTCATTTTACTAACGTCTCAATGTCTTAATCTGATTTCATCGATATCTCAATATATAGTTGCTGTTCAATTGAAAATGACTTATTTACAAAATGTGTTTAAGATAATTAACTGTTTAAGATGGCTTGGTTGGCAAGACAGTGAAGACCCCTTGTTTTGCTTTTGCTTTTCTATCGTAGCAGCAGCCACAGATACGTTAGCGATGCGTCACAAAAGATGTCACTATAGCTCTTATAAATAGCTCTTTCTCGCTGCTCTTTCTTCACTCAGTTCCGTGGTACCCAACAAGAAATAAACACACTTGGATCAATTTGCTCTTAATTCCTTAATTATCAGTTGTTATTGAAATGGCATCATCACAAGCTGAAATTGAGCATCCCAGAAAGGCATTTGGCTGGGCAGCGAGGGATACTTCTGGCGTTCTCTCCCCTTTCAATTTCTCCAGAAGGTTCATATATTCAATTAATACATCTCTCTTCACTCCATGCATGTGTGCTGTCTGTATTGGTTAATATTGATTACTTAAGAACAAATTAAGTTGCTTGCCACTAATTAATTAATATCCAGTTCTGATTCGTATTAATTTTTTTCTTCTTCAGGGAAACTGGTGAGAAAGATGTGGCATTCAAAGTGTTGTATTGTGGGATATGTCACTCTGACCTCCACTTTGCAAAGAACGAATTGGGCTTTTCCACCTATCCGCTAGTCCCCGGGGTATATATATATATATATATATATATATATATATACTTACTCTAATTGTTATTTAATGACATTCTATTCAGTTTGGTTCTAATAGTGAAAGATAATGCTACTACGCAGGCATGAGGTGGTTGGTGTGGTGACAGAGGTGGGAAGTAAAGTAGAAAAGTTCAAAGTTGGAGACAACGTTGGTGTGGGATGCATGGTTGACTCCTGCCGCACCTGCCAATACTGTGATGACAATCTTGAGAATTATTGTCCAAAATATACTCTCACATATGGTGCCAAATATAAAGATGGCACCATCACATATGGAGGCTTCTCTGACTCAATGGTTGTAGATGAGCACTTTGTGGTTCGCATTCCTGATGGCTTACCACTCGATGCTGCTGCACCTCTCCTTTGTGCTGGCATCACTGTCTATAGCCCTCTCAGATATTTTGCACTTGACAAGCCTGGTTTGCATGTTGGCGTGGTTGGTCTTGGTGGATTAGGCCACATGGCTGTCAAGTTTGCCAAAGCATTTGGGGCTAAGGTCACAGTAATAAGTACTTCACCCAACAAAAAGGATGAAGCAATACAACATCTTGGTGCTGACACTTTTCTAATAAGCCGTGACCA
The DNA here is from genome assembly GCA_014843725.1 of Amphicarpaea edgeworthii. Taxonomy (NCBI): domain Eukaryota; kingdom Viridiplantae; phylum Streptophyta; class Magnoliopsida; order Fabales; family Fabaceae; genus Amphicarpaea; species Amphicarpaea edgeworthii. The sequence continues at coordinate 1,935,733 of CM026324.1, read as the reverse complement.
AGATCAGATGCAGGTACATATATATACATGCCATGCATTTGGAATATTAATGTGAAAAATAATATACACATTTCTCTCAATTAACTAATGAATGTTGATTACTATGTTGTAGGCTGCAATGGGAAGTTTGGATGGTATTATTGATACAGTTTCTTCTGTTCATCTACTCTTACCTCTCATTGGTTTACTCAAGTCTCATGGGAAGCTTATAATGGTGGGTGCACCAGAGAAGCCTCTGGAGCTGCCAGTCATACCTTTAATTATGGGTAAGCATATATATGATTTAGTGTAAATATTAATACAGATGCATGCACATAAGAAAAATAATTAAAATAAAGTTTTTTATGTTAATTAACAAGTATTTTGATTTGAACCCTCGCTAGGGAGAAAGATAGTAGTTGGAAGTAGCATGGGAGGGATGAAGGAGACCCAAGAGATGATTGACTTTGCTGCGAAACACAATGTGAAACCTGACATTGAAGTCATTCCTGTTGATTATATCAACACTGCAATGGAGCGCCTCCTCAAAGCAGATGTGAAATATAGATTTGTCATTGACATCGGAAACACGCTCAAATCAAGCTTTTGATGAGTTTCTGCGATCGACATTTGTGTGTCAAAAATATTAGAATAAAATATGTGATAGCTATTTAGCTTTTAGATTATCGTTTTCAACTAGTTACTTTTTTCAATCCGTGCGTTATGTATTTTCGTAGTGTCTTGTTTCTAATAATATTACTTCTCTTCGTTTTAATTATAAATAATTTATGACTTATTATAATAATTCATGAAAATAATTATTATATATAATTATACTATAAATTTAATTTTTATTTTTAATATACCATTTAATTTTAGATGGAATAAGTGTATTGTTAATAAAATTAACAATAAAGTAAGAATATAAAAAAAAAATTTACACAAAAAGTGATTATTGTTGAAAAAAAAAAATGAAAGTGTTCTTCATAGATAGAATCAGATGTATTATAATAATAAATAATTCATGTTATGGCATTGAGCTATTGATAATATCCCTCAAATTGCCAACAAAAGTTTGTATTATGTGCAAAATGAGAATGAATTTGCTAATTATATTGATGATTTAATCAATCTAGGAAAGGAATATGAGCAAAGAGGATGTTCATGAATTCGATCGAAGGTTAAATTCTCAGTTTGGTCATTCAATGTTAATTAATCGATTAAGACATATATAGAAGTGATCAATATTACCAAATAATAGAAATAGAAAGCACTAATTCAATTGAAGGAAGAGGAAACTAAGATTTTATAGTTCGCCATTATTACAAGATAGGAGAAACCAAGGATTGTCAATCTAATGTTCCAGAGTATCCTTTTCTTTCAAAAGCCAAGAAAATCCTTCTAATTTCACAGCCCTTTTTTTACAAGATCTAGCTGTTAGAAAAACTGAGGTGGTAGAAGTATATGCATAAATGCCCAATCATCATGACCATGGTTAGGGTTTGGTGATGGGATTATAACATACATAACTGTGCTTCTTCTCTTGTGCACAAAAACTTGAACTTTAGCTTGGCAAGATCATGCATAGTATCGACATGGTCGTGTTTAGACTTCGTGGTATTCATTGGTCATGCTCATGCATGTATGATCGTGCTTAGATAGACACGGTGCGCTTCTTGCGCAGAAACACTTTTTTTTTTCTCAATGTTTCAAACCCTGCACAAAAATAAAAAAAATGTCAAAATGTTTGTGAAAGTTGGCAAAATAAATGACATATAAACCCTCATCACACTTATTGTTATTTTAAACCCTCGCATTTTAATTAGTCTGTCTAATTCATAAGATAAATATTTATATAATTAAAATTTTGTAATAAATAATAAGTACTTTTGAATATATGAATTATATTTAAATTAAAAGTCATAATAAATAAAGATTTTAACCTATAAACTATATTTTATATCTATATGCGATAAATATTTTATATTGTGCTACAACGTTCATTTTTAACTATTGATAATTGTTTTTTAAAATATTTTTAAAAATGAAAAGGAAAAATTATATTAGAAGTGATATGATATTAAGAAAAACTCTTAAAAATACCTTAGTTGAATAATTTTTAAAAATACTCCCATTCAAAACAATATTCTAAATATATATATTTCAACAAATTGAAAATTGAGTTTGTATTTATTGGCCAACCATCTTTCATTAGCCAAAAGCATGAAAAACTTTGAAAGAATGTGTTATATAACTTTCAACCCCATTCAATAACTTTCAACAAAAATCACATATTCTCCGGTAAACATGTATTTTAATGAAGTTTTATATAATGATGATATTTCAAGTTTAGGTATGTTTCATTTATAGGATTTTTAATTCATGTTGTATTATATGAGATTTAACTTCTTATTGTTATAATTTCAAATCTTTTACTTTTTCTTTTTTCTTTAGAGACAACATTTTAATTAATCTTGACATTAAATAAAGCTTAGTATTAACCTTGACTGGGATCATTAGGCTAAACCAACGATTTTAGTGTCTCATTCTAGGATTTATTACCAGGACCACCCTTATCGGCTTACCAACACTCAAGGTAATGCTTCACTTTACCTAAGGTGTGTGATTAATTAAACTGAAACCCTTAATGAAAAATTAAAGTATAAATTTGGATTTAACAAGTTAAAGATAAACACAAAAATATAATATGAAAATAGAATCACAAAACAAAATTTCTGATGTGAATGATCAGCATAAGTCGCATCCACAAAGCATATTTATAATATAATTTAAAAATCTTATTTTTATGGCTCTGATACCACATATTGCAGAAGGTAGGGGTGACAAATAGAAAACAAATATTTAAACAATTCATTGGTATTAACAGTGCATTTATTGAAAGACTTACAAATAGGGAGAGCTTTAAGGGTTACAGAGGGTAGAGAGAGAAGAGAGTTTAAAGCTTAGAATAGCTGTGTCTCTCAACTCTTTAACTCACCTATTTATAGCATGGCAACCTCAGGCGGATGCCAAAATTATAAATTAAAATTTTATTGAAATCCAATCCAAACATAGATTTCTTAGATGGATTTCAAATTATAATTCAAAAGCATTTAAATGAGCGTTGCCTTTGTCATTTTTTGAAGACAGAGGTGACCTAGTGGGCCCTTGATTTCTTCAAAGGAGACCCTTGATAGAAAATTATCCCAATCTACCAGCTGCCTTTGAGTTGGTAGTCGAATTAATACTTTCTTGGTATATACTGTGGTATGGCCAAGAGGATCATCTGCTTTAGTAATTATATCCATTACCCCTATTATTTTGCCAAAAGCATCTGGATTAGTAATTATATCTTCTTACCCTATTTCTTCCATGGATCCTAATCAAGCTTGATCAAAGTTTACAATATCTTGAATGCCAAAGTAATCATCCTCATTGTTTAAATATGGATGGCTACTTTGAACATCCTCTTCTAGGGCCTCTGGCTCTTCGTCTGAATCTAGTGAAGACAAAGCTGCCAACAAATGTTGCCTTTTTTCTTCTTTAGTTTTCCCTTCCAGTTGTAATGACATGGCTGGAGAGGGTGCAATCTGTTTTTTTGGAGTAGGAGGAAGGAATGACCCTTCTGTCTTCCAACGAGAATACTTATCTTCAAGAAATTTCACTTCAAATTTTTTCCACTAAAACACTTTTACCCGACGACACGATACCTTAGGATAAGGTATTTGGTTGTGCTGATGAAACTCATATACGTGTTGCATTAACTAGCTTACGCTCATGGTTGAGCAAAAACTGATCATTTTCCCATGCACTAGAACTTTAGGAGTTAATTTTTTAAAATATTCATAAATTGATACCACCTTAGCTGGTAAGATGGATTTTACTAGTCCAGTTAATAAGAACCAGTCCTAAAACCAGGTTGGGATCTTAGCTAGAAGGACATATTTAAAGGTGATATACCAAGAATGTCTTGGATTGGGTTCAAGAAGAACTTTTAATTAGGCCTCTTAGTAATCAAAGTAATTATATGACAGCGGATCAAAAGATCGAGAGATCTCTTTTTTGTATTGGGGTTTTGGTTCCAGTCTGTTAAAGACAAAACTTTCAAAATTTTTAGTTTTGAGTAATTAATGATGGTAGGATCTTGCTTATCATTTTCAAGAATTATTTTTGCTGATCCGGTGTCAATCAAAATTTATTGTTTTTCTTAAGATCTTGATCTTTTGGCATCCTCCCCATCCTGTAAGAGAGAATTCAACCAACATTTATATAGGTGACATTTGCTCAAACTCAAGTTTTGGACGACTCTTTTATATGTTGGTTTAATGGTTTGTGAATTTTTTCTTTTTGAGGGTTATTAGTAATTCGGTTTTGCGGATGAGTAATTAAAGGAGAAAATCTATTGGAAGAGGAAGGAGTATTTAGGGATTTGAGGAGGACTCTTAGGTTATTTAAGGATTTAGTGGCTGCCACCTTGGAGAAGGAAGGGGCCAAATCATCAAGAGACAAAACGAATGAAGGGGTTGAAGGCCTCATGTTTTGGGATCTGTCTTTGTAAAAATTCTCGTGTTAAAAAATCGGGAATGTAATTATTTTTCCCTTTTATAAATTCAATTTTAAAATCAAAACAAGATAAAAAAAAAACTTTGTCATCTAACAAATATCTGTTTTGAAACAATGTTCTGAACATCCTTTTCCAAAATTTATTTTACAGTCCACTCTTAATAAAAATTATTTATTAACTAAATCACTTTGAAATTTAGTGATACATAGCAGTGCTATAGATAAAATTTCTTTTTTTTTTACAATGTTATATTTAATTTAGGTTTCACTTCATACCCTCAAATGGAAACAATTTATTTATTTTTTAGATTGGGGATATTTCCTTTTAAGGTAGTATGTTATTTTTTTTTTCTTTAGTGTCAACTAACATAATAGTTTCCATATACTATTTTTTTTTTTTATAATTTCATTATAAAATTTAGGAGGTCGGCCATAAAATAAAATTACATTTATATGGCCTTTCAAGTGAGATGACATGTTTATTATGAAAGATGAGAAGTTTAAATAACAATCATTGATTAAATCTTAATGATCCAGATATAATTTTGAATTAAAATTAAACGTGATCTTCATCTTATACAATTATATCATTCTTAATTATTGTGCATTTATTGTCTCATTACCATGACCAGTGTCGCTACCACCAATAGAACCACTATTAGGGCCACTATCACCACCATCATCATTGTCGTCGTTCTTGTTGTTGTCACCACCACCACCGTCGCCATCACCACGACCACCACTGCCATCACCAACAAGGTCATTGTCACTATCATAACCACCGCCACCATCATAACCACCACCACCACCAACAAGACCACTGTCAGGGGCCACCATTACCACCACTATCATAGTCGTTGTCCCTGTTGTTGCCGTCACCATCACTGTTGGTGGTGGTGGCGGCAACAATGGGGACGATGACCAATGGTGGTGGCGGCGCAATAACAAAGACGACGATCATGATAATGGTGGCCCTGTTGGTGGTGGTGGCAGTGATCATGGTGATGGTGGCAACTGTGTGTAAATGCGCAATAATTAAAAGAGATATGATTGTATAAGATGAATATCATATTTAATTTTAATTCAAAATTGTATCTAGATCATTAAAGATTTAATCAATTACTATTATTTAAACTTTTTATCTCTCATAATAAACATGTCTTCTCCCTTGATATGCCGTTTATATATATATATATATATATATATAGGTTCTCCCTCCCTCCACTTTTGACCAAGATTTTTTTTAATCAGCACTTTTGACAAAGAATTTAATATACTTTAATTTGTTATAGATTAAAAAAAACACTCCACTCCATTCCAATAATTCACTGCATGTGGTCGACTCACCCTCTAAGAGTACATATACATAAATATATATATAATCATAAAAGTTTTTGTCAAAACCTTTCAACGATTAATTAATTAATTAACTTTTTGACTTAATTGAATGACTGATCGAAGTATATATGTTCAATGAATTCTTCTCATCCTACATTTCAAGGAAAGTTCCTGAATGAAGTACGCAAGATTGTCACTTGAGACGTGAAAGACGTCACCAAAGACGTCAATGTAATTAACCCCTCTCCATGCATGCCACTTATAAATAGCTCTTTCTCGCAACTGCTTCATCAATTCATTACTCCTCCCAAAGATACAGAGATACAGTACTATTCGATCTTCTCCTCTTCCTTATTCATATAACGATTGAAATTGAAATGGCAACAACACAAGCAGAAATTGAGCATCCTAGGAAGAAGGCATTCGGATGGGCAGCTAGGGATTCTTCTGGTCTTCTCTCCCCTTTCAATTTCTCCACAAGGTACGTAATTCATTCCCTCATCGATCTTTTCACTTACTAATTTTTTGTAGCATTCTTTTTCTCTCGTTCCCACTAGTTAGATCTTTAGGAAAATACGAATAACATTACGTGATAATTAAAATGAGATTCACGTATATATAGTACGTATTCGGAACATATATAGAACCATATATATAAGTATATATTAAAAAAACAGGTTAAGAACAAATTGAAGTTACTTGCACGTACACTCAATTAGTTCAGTTTGGCTTCGTCATTATTTTCAGGGAAACAGGTGAAAAAGATGTGGCATTCAAAGTGTTGTATTGTGGGGTATGTCACTCGGACCTCCACTTTGCAAAGAACGAATGGGGCACTTCCACCTATCCACTAGTCCCAGGGTACGTATATATACCAATTCTTACTTCAATTATATCACATGAGTGATTCTTATATATACAATAACAGAAAACACAGTTTCGGTTTTATCATATATGGTTCACTAGGCTACTCTTCTTTATCAAACACTGAGCAGCTGTGATATCTAGGAATAAATTCAATTCGATTCTAATTAGTGTAAAAAATATATATACTTCAGGCATGAGATAGCTGGTGTAGTGACAGAAGTGGGAAGCAAAGTAGAAAAGTTCAAAGTTGGAGACAAGGTTGGCGTGGGATGCATGGTTGATTCCTGCCGCAGCTGCGAATACTGTGATGACAATCTTGAGAATTATTGTCCAAAATATACTCTCACATATAGTGCCAAATATAAAGATGGCAGCACCACATATGGAGGCTTCTCTGACTCAATGGTTGTAGATGAGCACTTTGTGGTTCGCATTCCTGATGGCTTACCACTCGATGCTGCTGCACCTCTCCTTTGTGCTGGCATAACTGTGTATAGTCCTCTCAGATATTTTGCCCTAGACAAGCCTGGTTTACATATTGGCGTGGTTGGTCTCGGTGGATTAGGCCACATGGCTGTCAAGTTTGCCAAAGCTTTTGGGGCTAAGGTCACAGTAATAAGTACTTCACCCAACAAAAAGGATGAAGCAATACAACATCTTGGAGCTGACTCCTTTTTGATTAGCCATGACCAAGATCAGATGAAGGTATGTATTAATTATTATGACATGCATTAATTTGGATGGAAATAGTAATACACACATTTGTCTCTAATGTTGATTATTATTTTATAGGCTGCAAATGGCACTTTGGATGGTATTATTGACACAGTTTCTGCGGTGCATCCTATCATACCTCTCATTGGTTTGCTCAAGTCTCATGGAAAGCTTGTAATGGTTGGTGTACCAGATAAGCCTTTGGAGCTTTCTGTTCTTCCTTTAATTTTAGGTAAGCAAATGAAAATTATACATTAATTTCCTTAGGATTCATGAGAGCCCGATAACATGTAATGGTTGTTTTAGTGTGAATTATATACTAAATTAATGCAAATGATTCATCACATTAATGATGCTAATTAACAAGTATTTAATTTCAATTCAACAATCGACATAGGGAGAAGGATAGTAGCTGGCAGTAACATTGGAGGGATGAAGGAAACCCAAGAGATGATTGACTTCGCTGCGAAATACAATGTGAAACCTGACATTGAAGTTATTCCTATTGATTATGTCAACACAGCAATGGAGCGTCTTCTCAAAGCAGATGTAAAATATAGATTTGTGATTGACATTGCCAATACACTAGAACCAATCTCTTGAATTTTCGGCCCTCACATTTCTGTGAAAGATAATAAGTGAAAATGCATGTGATAGCTTTTAATTAGCCTACCATTTTCCAATTAGTTTCCTACTTCAATCTGCGCTATGTATTTTTGTAACATCATGACTTATGCAATGTTACATTGATAATATCACTTAAATTGTCAAACAAAAATTGTATCATGTGAAAAATGAGAACTATCTTCACGTGCAGTTCAACAGCTTCAGTTACCTATATATTTTTAGTTTATAGAAATAGAATAATAGGTATTTATTTTTGGTCTCTCGCTCTAAAAAAATTATTTCATTTTCATCTCTCATCTAAAGAAATGTGTGAAGTGTGATTTTGTCTTTCACAAAAAAAAAAATGTCTATTTTTTATCTTTTATTAATGAAATGGGAATCAAAGTTGCAGATTTAAAAAATAGGAAAAATAAATTTGTATTTAAACCTATAAAACAAGATAAACAATTTTCTAAAAAGAATCTATATAAATAAAAATAAATTAATTAAAGTATTTTTCTAACCATTTTGGGGTGGGGGATTGGAATGATAGGAAACGTTGTATTTTCTACTGTCTGCGTGTGATGTGTTTTGTCGTATTCATTGTTTTTTATCTCAAAAAAATATAATAGTTGGCATTGTTGACGTGAGCAGTCAAAGAGGAATAACAGGAAACAATAATATTCTTGTTACCCAATTTATATAATTAAATATCCGCTGAATTATTCTAGTCTGAAAATTAGTGTGATTATATTTTTCTACCAAAAATAACTTTATGTACTGAGTATATATAGCCTTCCTCTGTTACATTGTAAACAGGAAAAAAATAAATATATTCTTTTTTTATTTTGTCTCATCCTTAACATGGTATTAGAACAGGAGTTCTAGATCCATAGGAAAGGAGAGAAAAATGGAAACACGTACAATAGGGGTGCCGAAACAGGAAGAGGAGAATTCACTCTTTGCAGAACTTACAACAAGAATGACTCAAGCATTGAATCTCAACCAAACACAAAGTCAAAGTTCAAGTTCTGAAGCAATACAAATTAGAATTAAATTAGATGGTACCAATTATGCACTATGGTCCCAAATTGTCGAGATGTATATCTCAGGCAAAGACAAATTGGAATATATAAATGGAGATCTTCCTGAACCCCCACAAACAGACCCTGCATTCAAAAAATGGAGAATAGAAAATGCAGTGATGAAGGGATGGCTCATCAATTCTATGGATCTAAAGTTGGTGAGCAACTTTATTAGATTTTCGACGGCTAAGGCTGTTTGGGATAGTATTGCTACAACATACTTTGATGGCGGTGATACATCACAAGTACATGATCTTAAAAGAAGAGTGACCAGACTCAAACAAGGCGACGGATCTATTGAAACGTATTATAACAACCTACAAGGACTATGGAGAGAGATCGATTTTCATCGACCAAATCCTATGCTATGTGATGCCGATATTCAGAGATATAATTTAATTTTGCAAGAAGACAGAGTCTATACCTTCTTGGATGGGCTTAATGATCGTCTTGACAAGATTCGAGCGGATGTACTTCAGATGCAACCATTCCCAACGGTGGAACAAGCTTATGCACTGGTCCGAAGAGAAGATTTGAGGCAATCTGTGATGATGGTAAATGAAGATATTGCATCAGGAGGTGTTATGCTTTCAAGGAGAGGGCATAAACCTCAACACCGATTATCTCTTTAGATGACTTCAAATGGCAAGCCAACTACCAAATCTCAATCACAAGGAGAAGGAGAAGGATGCAAACATTGTGGAAATATGAAACATACCACAGAAACATGTTTCAAACTACATGGTTATCCAGATTGGTGGCATGAACTCAAGGAAAAGAAAAAACGTGAATCAAGTGGAGGAAACAATTCTGGTCATGCAGCCCTTGTGAACGTAGAGCCTCAACTATCTCTTATCGCACAACAAGAATCACCTGGTGGCCATGCTTCTCAAAACAATTCAGGTAACCAAGGTTATTCTTATTCATGCTCTAAATAGGGAAACCGTGATAATTGGATCATCGACTCTGGAGCAACTGACCATATAACATTTGATTCACATGATTTTTCTAAAACCTCTCAATCGAAGTGGACATGCATTGCCAATGCCAATGGAGTAACCTATCCAATGACAGGGGTTGGAACAGTTGATTTTTCTCCTTCTTTCTCTTTACCAAACACTTTACTTGTTCCATCACTTTCTAACAAATTGTTATCTATTGGTCAAGTGACTGAGGAGTTGAATTGTTGTGCTATAATGTATTCCAACTTTTGTTTGTTTCAGGATATTCTCACCAAGGAGATTATTGGTCGTGGTACTAAAAGGGAAGGGTTGTATTACCTAGATGATTTCAGTTATGGTAAAGCAAATAATGTGCATTCTATTGGAGTAAAGGAAAGACAAATTTGGTTATGGCACAACCGGTTGGGGCATCCGTCATTTCGATATTTGAGTTATTTATTTCTAGAGCTATTTACAAAGGTTAGTGAATCAGACTTCAAGTGTGAAGCCTGTATTCAAGCTAAGAGTTATCGTGTACCTTATCCAATTAGTTCGAATAAATGTGATATGCCTTTTTCTATCATTCATTCTGATGTTTGGGGTCCTGCCCCTATTAATATTCCTTCTGGTGTTCGTTGGTTTATCACATTTGTTGATGATTGTACACGAATGACTTGGTTATATTCGCTAAAGCATAAACATGAAGTTTTTGAGATATTTAGATCATTCCATAATATGATTCAAACACAATTTTCTGTTAAACTATTAATTCTTCGGTCTGATAATGGTGGGGAATACGATAATAAAAAATTTCACAAATATTTTAAGGAACATGGTTTGCATCATGAGACATCTTGCCCTCAAACACCACAACAAAATGGTGTTGCAGAGCGCAAAAATAAACATATCTTAGAAATCACTCGAGCTCTCCTTTCAGTAGCATATGTACCTAAACGTTTTTGGATAGATGCAGTGGTGACTGTTGTGTACTTGATGAATCGACTGCCATCTCGAGTCTTGAACTATAAGACTCCACTTCATGTTCTAGCAAAACATGTGACATTACCATCTGTTCTCATGCTTCCTCCAAGAAAGTTTGGTTGTGTTACATATGTTCATATTCCCAAAAATCAACGAACGAAGTTAGATCCATGTGTTGTTCGTTGTGTTTTCCTTGGTTATGGAGCTCATAAGAAAGGATACCGTTGTTACGATCCAGTCACAAGACGTCTTTATACAACCATGGATGTCACCTTTATTGAATCGGAGAATTTCTTTACTTTCCAACCTTCCCCCTCCTCTCATTAGGGGGAGATGATGAGTGAAGAGCAGAATTGGGAAGATTGGCCAGGTTTTGAAGCTTCAAAGGATGTAGGGGTGGAGGTTCAGCCGCGAGAATCAGAGACAATATTGATAGACCAAAGAAAAGAAATTGAAGATGTTGAAAATAATGAGCAGGTTATAGCAGAAATTGAAGAATCAGAGAAACCGAAAGTGAACAACCTTTACTTGTTGAAGCGAAACTGAAAGTGAACAGCCCTTCCATGACTTAACAAAGTGCCACAATTAGAATCTCCTGAGAATATCTCTACAGGTACAAGTTCTAAACTCTCCTCAAAATATTTTTGTTGGTTATAAATTACCTTTCAGGCATAATCGGGGGCAACCTCCTAATCGGTATTCACCGGATCATGGAACTAGCAAGTCAAAGCACCCAATTGCCAATTATGTCTCAACTCACAAATTATCTGAACCTCTCAAGGCATTAGTTTATAACTTATCTGCAGACGATGTCCCTTATACAGTAAATGAAGCTATGAAAAATCCCAAGTGGATCCAAGCAATAAAGGAGGAGATGAAAGCGTTACAAGAGAATAACACTTGGTCACTTGTGCCATTACTAGAGGGGAAGAAAACAATGGGATGTAAATGGGTGTTTACTGTCAAACACAAGGCAGATGGATTGGTTGAAAGATATAAAGTGAGGCTTGTCGTGAAGGGATTCACTCAAACCTATGGAATTGATTATCAAGAAACTTTCTCTCCAGTAGCAAAATTGAATACCATAAGAGTATTAATATCACTTGCTACAAACCTGGACTGGCCGCTGTACCAATTTGATGTAAAAAATGCTTTTCTCCATGGGGATCTTAAAGAGGAAGTGTACATGGACGTTCCACTTGGTTTTGTTCCCTCTACACAAAGGAGTGTGGTTTGTAAGCTGAAAAAGGCATTATACGGATTGAAACAATCCCCTAGAGCATGGTTTGGTCGATTTAGCTTTGCAATGAGGAAACATGGTTTCAAACAAAGTCATTCAAATCATACTCTCTTCTTGAAGCATCAACAAGGGAAGGTGACAGCTCTAATAATCTATGTTGATGATATGATAATTATAGGGAATGATGAAAAGGAAATCTCTAGACTATAAGAGCATTTAGCAACTGAGTTTGAGATGAAAAATCTTGGAGGGTTGAAGTATTTTTTGGGGATAGAAGTAGCTCGATCAAAACGAGGCATATTTCTATCACAAAGGAAGTATGTACTTGACTTACTATTAGAAATTGGAATGCTTGATTGCAGACCGGCTGATACACCAGTCACACAAAACCATGGCTTAGGAGAATTTCCAGAGATCGGACCCCTACCAATAAAGAGAGATATCAACGCCTAATGGGAAAATTAATTTACTTATCGCATACACGACCAGATATTTCTTATGCAGTGAGCTTGGTGAGTCACTTCATGCATTGTCCTAGTGAAGACCATATGAATGCTTTGTGTTTCGGATTTTAAGGTACTTGAAATCTTCACCGAGGAGAGGGCTAATGTTTGCAAAAAAACAGCATCTGCACATTCAAGGCTATGTTGACGCAGATTGGGCAGGGAGTATTATTGATAGAAAATTCACATCAGGTTACCTCACATTTGTGGGAGGAAATCTTGTCACTTGGAGGAGTAAAAAACAGAAGGTGGTTGCTCTATCTAGTGCAGAAGCGGAGTTTAGAGGTATGGCTAAAGGAGTGTGTGAGCTTCTCTAGTTAAAAAGGTTAGTAGAAGAAGTCATGTGTTCAGCTCAAGATACAATGGATCTATTTTGTGATAATAAAGCAGCCATAGCAATAGCACACAATCCAGTTCAACATGATCGCACTAAACATGTTGAAGTGGATAAACATTTTATCAAGGAGAAGCTTGAAGACAAGATAATTCAGTTTCCTTTTGTGAAGTTAGAAGATCAGCTAGCTGATATACTTACAAAGGTTGTCTCTAGCAAAATATTTCACAACTCACTTGACAAGTTGGGCATTGAAGATATTTATGCATCAACTTGAGGGGGAGTGTTGACGTGAGCTGTCAAAAAGAAATAATAGGAAACAATAATATTCTTGTTATCCAATTTATATTATTGAATATCCGCTGAATTATTCTAGCCTGAATTAGTGTGATTATATTTTTCTACCAAAAATAACTTTATATACTGAGTATATAGCCTCCTTACATTGTAAACAAAAAAAAAATAAATATATTTTTTCTCTATTTTGTCTCCGCCTTAACAGACACATCTACATAATAATAATAATAATAATAATAATAATAATAAATCATAATTAAAAAACGTTGGCGCACATCTTATGCTGTGTTTGATGTCTACTGCAATCAATATAGTTGCTTTCCCAATAATAATAATAATAATAATAATAATAATAATAATAATGTAATACTTATATAAATATATTTTTCATATATTAATATAATAGATGTCAGATTAAAATACTAAATGTCATGTCATCATCTTTGTTAAATATATTTTAAAATGAGAACATTTATATTAAACATTAAATGTCAAATTAACAAAAAAAAAATTAGAAATTAAATTTGCAAAAAAGTACAAGACCCTTAAAGATAAAAAAAAAAAAAAAGTTATGAACATCGTCACCTCAGACGTGGGCGATGTTACCAAAGATGCCAATTTATTTAACCCTCACTATGACATTTACAAATTTCTCTATCTTGCTACTGCATGTGCTTTCTTCCTTAGTCCTTATTGGATTTGTTTTCTTTTGTAATTGAAACCATCATAACAGATTTAATTAAATGGCCACACAAGCTGAAATTGATGAGCATCCTAGGAAGAAGGCATTTGGATGGGCAGCTAGGGATTCTTCTGGTCTTCTCTCCCCTTTCAATTTCTCCACAAGGTTCATATTCATGATCTCTTCAATCAATATAGCTTTTCACTTCTTTCATTTTTATTTGTTCCACTAGTTATATAGTATGGTTTAGGACTTAGAGCAATATGGTAAAAATAGCAAGTTAATACTGACAAAAAAAAAAAAAAACCTGCTTCGTAATTTTTTTCAGGGAAACCGGTGAAAAAGATGTGAGATTCCAAGTTTTGTACTGTGGAATATGTCACTCGGACCTCCACATGGTGAAGAACGAATGGGCAATTTACACCTATCCACTAGTCCCCGGGTATATATACACATACATTATACATTATACTTTAACACACCAATGTTTTTAATTCTCTAATTTAATGACATTTCGTTTGTTAGAAAATTCTCAAGGTGTGTAATTAACAAGGCTAGTCTTGTTTATCAACATTAATTAAAGTGCAATATATATCAAGATTCAAGGGACAAATTCAATTTGATTCTAAATTTTGTGTATGAAATATATATGGTGCAGGCATGAGATAGTTGGTGTAGTGACAGAGGTTGGAAACAAAGTAGAAAAGTTCAAAGGTGGAGACAAGGTGGGTGTGGGAGGCATGGTTGATTCTTGCCGCACCTGCCAAAACTGTGATGACAATCTTGAGATCTATTGTCCAAAATATACGTTCACGTATGGTGGCAAGTATAAAGATGGAACAACTACATATGGAGGCTTCTCTGACTCAATGGTTGTAGATGAACACTTTGTGGTTCGCATTCCTGATGGCTTTCCACTTGATGCTGCTGCACCTCTTCTTTGTGCTGGCATCACTGTTTACAGCCCTCTCAGATATTTTGCACTAGACAAGCCTGGTTTACATGTTGGTGTGGTTGGTCTTGGTGGATTAGGCCACATGGCTGTCAAGTTCGCCAAAGCTTTTGGGGCTAAGGTCACAGTAATAAGTACATCACCCAACAAAAAGGATGAAGCAATACAAAATCTGGGAGTTGACTCCTTTTTGATAAGCCATGACCAAGATCAGATGAAGGTATGTATTAATTATTGTTCCCGTCACGGTTTCCTTGATCTAGTGTGAGGTTTTTCGTTGAGAACATTAAACTTAGTCTGATCTAATTTCTATCATGAGAGGAACTTTTATCCTTTCTCTTGGGCAATAATCGAACCCTACCATTCTGGGGTCCAATTTGATAATATCGGCGTCCCAGGTTCTCTTCGCTTCCTAGGTTAATTAGCTTTACTCGTCTTCCTTGAAATGGATATAATCCAACCCGGGGTGAAGAGCCTTTAATCCTATCCAGGAGGACAAGGGTCAGAATCACTCGTCTTAACCCGTGAAGGTACACAATCCTTGAAACTTAAACCTAAAAACAAAGAGACTTTAAGAGTTAAAAGTGAGGGTCATCGGAAATAATCCAATCTAAGAGGATACACATATTCCTCTTAATTGAGTCTCAAGCTCGAAATGCAAAGAGACTTAATAGTGGGTCGAATCACTATGAAGACATATATTCCTCTTCGAAGTTGGTCACTATGATATGAGTAATTGACTAAGATTAATGTTGATAATTTGTAGGGTGTAATTGGCACTTTGGATGGTATTATTGACACAGTTTCTGCTGTTCATCCAATCTTACCTCTCATTGATTTACTAAAGTCACATGGAAAGCTTGTAATGGTCGGTGCACTAAATAAGCCCGTGGAGCTTTCTGTCATTCCTTTAATTATGGGTAAGCATATATGAATAATACTATATACTATGCATGTTTCCCTTGGATCGATGCAGATCGAGCAACAGAAGCATATAATGTGATGCTAGCTACCAAGGATATTTAATTAGAACGTTCTGTAAAAATTTAATTCTTCAATTTGATGTTAACAAGTACAGTAGTATTTAATTTTAACCGTTGACAGGGAGAAAGATAATAGGTGGCAGTTGCACTGGAGGGATGAAGGAGACCCAAGAGATGATTGACTTTGCTGCGGAACACAATGTAAAACCTAACATTGAGGTCATTCCTATTGATTATGTCAACACTGCAATGGAGCGTCTCCTCAAAGCAGATGTTAAATATAGATTTGTCATTGACATTGGAAACACACTAAAACCATGCTCTTGAATTCACCCGATTCAAATCTTCGTTGCAAGATAATAATTAGTGAAAAATGTTGTAGCTTTTAGTTAGTAATAAGCCTTTAATGAGAAATATTGTAACAATGGAGCCTGAATCCAGGAGCGTGCCTGTCGGGGTAGCGTTGGCCTCTGTTAGTAGCACTCCGAACTTCATCTGGTAGCTGCTTGCAATTGGTTATCAAGTTAGTCAATTGGCGTGTGCACTTTATCTGGTGATGCTTGGATTAGTATAAGGGTACGTTTTCACTAGCTTTTAGTTTATAAATTATTTTTAAATAAAAAAGTAGGTTAAATATAAATTAATAAAAAAAATTTAAAATAAAATTATTTATTTTTAATAAAATAAAATTTTAAATAAAATTTTTTATAATAAATTATTTAAAACTACTTATATAAAATTTATTTTCATATTATCTTTTTGGAATTCCAATAAAATCAAATTATAATATATATATATATATATATATATATATAACAAATTTTAAAATATTTTTTCTTATTAAGTAATGTAAATTATTTTGATTATTTAAAAAAATTATATTTTATATTTTTATTCAACTTAATTCGTTATAAAGAAAAAATATTATCAATTTTAATAAAATAAAATAAAATATTTCAATTAATAAAATTATTAATCAACTATTTCAAACATTATCGAACACCACATTATTATTAAAAATTTATTTATATATAAGTTTTATTATCTTCAAAATATTTTTATATAAATAATTTTTTTTACAATATTTTATTTTATAAATATATTTTTTCATTATATAAAATAATTAATATTTTTTATCAAAAAATATTAATAATTAATTTATTAGTTTTTATTAATAAGAGTCAAATCAATACCTCTCTATCCGATTATATTCTAATTTTAAGTAATTTTTAAATTAAAAAATAAATAAATATTAACAAATAATTATTTATTTATTTTTTTAAATTCTTATTTTTAACTTCATCTTAAAAATAAGTTATAATAAATTGTGTCAACCTTATCCTTAAGAGAACTTCATAGAATTGGAGCTAATTTTTGTAAATGTTTTCGTTGGGGATTCGCATCACCGTGAGCAATGTAGTTGTAGAGACAATTGGTTGGGTTTCTTTGGTTACTGGATATTTAATACT
Source organism: Amphicarpaea edgeworthii (assembly GCA_014843725.1). Lineage (NCBI taxonomy): Eukaryota > Viridiplantae > Streptophyta > Magnoliopsida > Fabales > Fabaceae > Amphicarpaea > Amphicarpaea edgeworthii. Next base: position 1,918,199 of record CM026324.1, on the reverse strand, counting down.
CTATTTGCATTAAATATCTCGTAACCATGGTTGTTTGCAATGTGTTGTGGGCTGGGCCTCATTTTTTTTATCCTTGTATTATGTTTGTGGTATTACTGATACCACTATATTTAATATATATATTTTGCCGAGTCAAAAAAAAAAAAACGGTGTATTGAACTATATTTATATAATTAGGGTTTCAGTGTAATCAGGCCCAAGACCCTTCAAGGAAGGAGTCTGGTTTAGTCAAACTCTTCATTGAAGAATTGCATCCAAGCATTCCAATTTATATAACTGTTTTGTGTTTGGATTACCCCGAGCAAAATTTGGACTTATTATTAGTAAACTTGAATATTACTTCAAAGCAGATCTAAAATTCTGGATTTGTGACATCGGAAACACACTTAAGTTCTTCCGATTCACATTTTTGCTTTTGTCAGCCTATACCGTTTTTCAAATACTTTCCTATACGGCATTGACAATATCCCTCAAACTGCCAACAAAAGTTTATATTATATGAATAATGTGAAGGAATTTCTAATGCCATCGATGACGACTTACTTCTTTTTCTTCTTAATTGCTAAGAAAATAATTGAATTTCAACTTTCATCCTGACGTTTTGCTCAATCATGTACAAATTGGACTATTTTTTTTTTTTTTTATGAATAAAGAAATATGACACTAAGGCCTACAAAAGAGAGTGCCTGAAGCATCAGCAACTAAATAATTCGAAGTTGAAGCTGGACAAGAATTTAATAAAATAAACGAGGAGGAGGATTTGGCTCCTGACTTAGCAAGAATGTCTGCCACATTATTTCCTTACCTAAGCGTATGCTTGAAGCTAATGTTCCAAAGTAGTTGTACGTAATCACGAATGACCGAAACCACACCTGCATGAGGATGAACAACGTCGAGCCCTTCAATGATGAATTTTAGAGAAGTGGTGGAATCCGTCTCACAAATAACATTAGAGAAACCTTTTGTGTGGGCAAGTTTAATACCATGGAAAATAGCACACAGCTCAACGGTGGTATTTGAAGTCAAACCACAATTGCCCATATAACCCGTGATCCAATTGCTTGCAAAATCTCGTAGAATGCCACCAAAACCTGACAAGCCAGGATTACCAAAGGAACTACCGTCCGTATTGATCTTGATGTAGTTTTACGGAGGAGGTTCCCAGTTAACCAGTATCCTATCTATTGAGGATGAGCTGGTCGAACTGGTTGAACTTGTCCCTTTGGCTAGATGTAAAAGAGAACTTATCTGGTTATGCATATACCAATCTGCCCAAACTACATCGTTAAAAACCACCTCATTCCTCGCACGCCAAATCATCCAGCAAGTGATGCCGAATAAGAGCTGAAAATTTCCTTGAATGTTACTTTTGAGCCAGTATGCAGCATCATCAATGAAGAAATCAAGACCATACTGCAACTGGATGTATTGCCACACCTTACATGCATAGGGACAATCGCGAAGGATGTGAATCCATGTTTCATTGGCATCTCCACACCTGCAACAAGAAGAATTAGTAGTAATATGCCGCATGAAGCGGAAAGAGTTAGTAGGAAGATTCCCTCTATAGGTGAGCCAAATAAAGTGTTTAATATTCTCAAGTAGCTTGGACTTCCACACCCACGACCATAACTCAGCACAGGTAAGATGAAAAGCAGGCTCTCGGCTCAACCACGCATAGGCGGACTTGGTATCATACCTTCCCGAGCTAAATGCACTCCACCTAATAATATCCGACATAGAAGGATTAAGAAACAAGTACGGAAGGGTGTTCTGAATGTCTTGGGGCAAGGTTGTAGTAAGGACGTCAAAGTGCCAATAGCCATCAAAATAGACATCCTTAACGCGTAATTGCATGTCCCTTTCATGGACCTCATCTACCATGCCATACAATGGTCCCTCCTCTAACCAAGGATCAAACCAAAAGGAGCAATCCCCGTCTCCAATCCTAAACGTGAAACCTTGTTTGAGATGAGATAAGGCTTTCATGATAGAGGACCAAACATACGAGCTGCTTGTGGAATTCTTAAGGTGAAGAATATTCTTTTGACCAATATATTTCGCATATAGTAAGCGAACCCATAACTTATCCTTGCCGTGCAAAAGATCCCACACATGCTTGCCAAGTAGGAAAATGTTAGCTTGGCGACATCGACGAATGCCCAAACCTCCTTTGGCACGAGTTTTAGAGATCGTAGACCAATCTACCCAATGATTGTGATTCCCTCCCCAGATGAAGCACCTTAACCTATAGTCAATTTTATTGCAAATTCCCTCCGGGATCCATAGGTTTTGCATAGAGTAGGAGGGGATAGCAGATATAACTGACATAGCCAAAGTTACTCTGCCAGCACGGCTAAGAAGTTGGCCCTTCCAACCTGCAATGCGGCTATTGACACGGTCTATGAGGGAGGCAAAATCCGCCTTAGTGGTCCTACCTACCAAGAGAGGGAACCTCAAGTATCTGCTTGGATTATGAGTGTGTTGGAACTCTAATATAGTGGCGAATTGCTGGATTTTGCTACGTGGAACATTCTTAGAGACGAAGAACTTAGATTTCGACTATTGACTTTCAAGCCGAAAGCAAGACAAAATAGACGGATAACATCCTGGACCAATCGCACTTGATTTGCTTGACGCCTTAGTGAACAACGAGGCAATCATCGGCAAAAAATAAATGTGATATCTTAGGGCCACCTCTCGAGACCGTGAATCGGTTGCCAATCCCCACTACTCACTTTCTCCCGAATGAGAAGTGCTAGCTTCTCCATGCATAGCGAGAAAGAGATAAGGTGACATTGGGTCTCCCTGACGAAGACCACGTCTCGGCGAGAAAGAGGGCAATCTCTCATTATTCCATTTTAAAGACAAGGACGTAGTAGTAGTGCAATTCATAACTAAATCTATTATGCGGTCCGGAAACCCAAATTCCTTCAGAGTCAATCTCAAGAAGCTCCAATTAACCCTATCATAGGCTTTTTCAAAATCAATCTTGAACATAACATATCCAGTCTTTCCAGTCTTCTTATGCATACTATGAACAATCTCTTGGGCGATGATGGCATTATCACAAGTTCCCCTCTTGGGAATGAAGCTACTTTGAAGGGGACCAATGATAGAATCTAGGTGTGGCCGAAGGCGATTCACTAGGACCTTGGAGACCAATTTGAATAGAACATTACAAACACTGATCGGTCTGAAGTCCCTGATGGACGTGGGATTCTCCGACTTAGGAATGGAAACTATCAAAGTGTTAGTCATTTGGGATGGGACAACAGTTGTGGCAAAGATCTCAGCTACCATGTGTGTAATATCATCCTTGATATGTGGCCAGAAGTCCATGACACAGGTTTCTTTTTTTTCTTTTTATAATAGCTAGTGATCATGACACTAATTAATATATATATATATATAGCGGGTGTTTGAAGTGAGAATAGCTTTTAAATGAGAATAAAGAGAACAAACAATAATAATCTTAGATTAAAATTAAAAATAATAAACGCATAAAATCTTAATTTTAAGTGTATCACCATAAGATTATATCTCTCGCTCTCTCTCTCAATTAATTTTTTTTCTCTGCATATTTTTTCAACAACAGATAGGTAAAACACCACCTTCATCACCATGACCACTGCCTCGTCACCACCACCACCACCACTGTCATCGACGGAAGTGGTGGTGATAACAACGAGGATGACGACCATCATAGTGACCCTGTAATCATGTTAATGGTGGTGACGGTAGTCATAATGATTACTACAACTCTTTCATCCAACACAATTTAATACCTAATTATCATATCATTAGGAAAAGTCTAGTGTAGTAGGTTATTGGTCAAGCATAATTTATAATTTTCACTAATTTATTCTCAAACATTTTTTAAAACATTTCCTGTAACTATTGCAGATATTGTAAGTGTTTGGACCTTCTCTCTCTCTTTTTTTTACATCGAGTATAGTTTATGGTTCAACTTTTTTTTTTTTTTTCTTTCTAAAAAACCTTGTCAGGTTATTTAAACATGTTTAGAGGCTTAAATGATTTAATTTCTACACTTTGCACAGGCTAAATATATACAAATACGAATCTTCCATTAAAGTTAGTATAGTAATTAATACGAATATTATTAATCCCATCAAAGTATAGCTTTTATTTGTCTTTTCTACATCAATCCGTATAGAGCTTCTATTTATTTTGTTGAGGCTGTTCACCAACCAAATTCTTTGATATATCAACATGTAGAAGAAAGTCTGTAATATTCTCATTCGCGAGTGGCTGTAACAGTTAATAAATATCTCATGTATTATACGGATATTCATAAATATATGCGATATGAGGAGAAAATAAAAATTTAAAAGGTTATTAAGAAAGGATTGACTTAATTAATAAAAGATTAAAGTAAAATATTTGAAACTTTTATTTAAAAAAATATTTAAAATTAGTTTAATCCATAGAATATTATTTTAATAGTAATTTACAGATATAGTCATTATATTAAAAAATGCTAAATTATACGAAAAGAAACAATTATGGATCTCAACTGTTCATGGGAATAAATTATTCTCGTCAAGCACAATTTATTATTGCATATTGATCCTGTTAAAACAGAAACGTGTATGTTCCCATGATCATAGCAACAAGCAAGTATGGTTTCGTCAGAAATAGCAGCCCTGTTGTTTAGATTCCAACAGTGTTGGACATCCATGCATGCAGCTTAATTATATCGTATTTGCCACATCAATGACAAAGCGATATTTAACATCATTTTTTTCCAATCTCTCAAAGGCAGTGTTCACGTAATCCATTGGAATGACTTCCACATCTGCCGTAATATTGTGCTTTGCTGCAAAATCCATCATCTCTTGAATCTCTTCTCTCCCACCTCCTGCACTACCACCAATCATCTTTCTCCCTACATGTCAAGAAAATAACATTTTCAGTGTTACTGATTTTTCCTACTATATATAATATATAATTTTACACTACAGTATAATTTTAGTTTACTATTTATATGATTTTTTAAATAATTTTTTAAAAATTAATAAATTTATCATAAATAAAAGATTATTAATAATATTATCAACATTGAAGTGTCACCATCAGTGGGAGACTTACTTACCTAAAAGCAAAGGCATAGCTAATACCTCAAGAGGCAAGGGTGGTCCACCCACCAAGATCAACTTTCCACTTGTTTTCAATAAAGCAAGTAATGATTGGATAGAGTGATTAGCTGAGACTGTGTCAATAATGGCATCCATTGTGCCCATGGCATCCTAATCACCAACCATTGAAATTGTATACATAGTCATCAGTTGTTCATGTCATGAATATTCATGATGCAATATTTATTATTATATGATAAATTGGATGGAAGTGATTGATATTTTAAATAAAAAATTACCTGCAATTGTTGTTGGTCTAGACTAACCAAGAATGCATCAGCACCAAGCTTTTCCAATGCTTCCTCTTTCTTGCTGGGAGAAGTGCTTATCACAGTGACATTCATACCAAAAGCCTTAGCAAACTTAACAGCCACATGCCCTAGGCCTCCCAGGCCCATCACACCCAAGTGAAGCCCGGGCTGAGCAAGCCCATAATACTTCATTGGGCTGTAAACTGTGATTCCAGCACATAGCAACGGAGCAGCACCATCTAGTGGAAGAGATTTTGGAATTAGCACCGCAAAGTTCTGATCAACCACTATGTTATTTGAGTATCCACCTTGTGTTATTGTTCCATCATAGTACTGTGCACTGAAGGTTAAAATCATTTTTGGACAATATACATCGAACCCCTTGCTGCAGTCGGAACATGAGCCACACGAACCCACAGAGCCACCCACACCAGCTATGTCACCAACTCTGAATTTTGTGACCCTGCTACCCACCTTTGTCACTTTACCTACAATCTCATGCCTAAACGTATTCCCAAATCAATAGTAGAAATGAAAATCAGTTAGGCTTGGTTCAAAGTTCAAAAGATGAAATAAAATAGAGCTCTTCATCTTTAATTTCGCATCAGATTTCTTTACATATTTTATGCAAAGGAGAAAATAGTTTAAGAAGAATTATTTAAAGAGTGGAAATTGATTGAAAGAGATGATTCTTCTTTCTATAAAGTGTGAAACAAGTAATATTATTTAATGATTTAAAAAATAACAATTAATATTTCAAGGCTTCCGTGTGGAAAGAAAATAAAAATTAAATTAAATTGGGTATGAAACTATTAAAATGACTTATTTTATGTATCCTTAAAAAGAAGATGATCATGTTTAAAGGGTTCAGATGCTAAAAATCGTGTGGATTGCAAGACAGTAAAATAATAATACGTACCCAGGGACCATTGGATAGATGGACATTCTAAACTCATTCTTCACCATGTGGAGATCCGTGTGGCAGATTCCAGAATAGAGTATGTCAAGTGTGATATCATTATCACCATTTGCCCTGGTTTTGTTCAAGAAAAAGCAAAATTCAATGGTAGAGAGATGGTTAACTAATTTGATTTTGAAGCACATACATGCATGCAATTAATTTAAAGATTAAGATATAAACCTACCTTCTGGTAAAGTGAAATGGGGAGAGAATTCCCGAAGTGTCTCTAGCTGCCCAACCATAGGTGACAACTTCTTTGTTTTCTTCTCCTGCTAGCACGTTCGACATATGTTGTAGTTTTGTAAGAAAAAGGATTGATATAATAATGAAGCTTTTTTTTTTTTTATGAATGAAAAGGAATGACAACTCGTGATGAAGAACCAATTAAGGAGTTGAGGATATATATATATATATATATATATATAGTAAAGTTTTGTATACAAGATACAAAATTATATACAAATGTATGTTTTTTTTATTTCTTTTGATAAGCAAATAAAAGATAAATATATTAAACAAGGATACCTAACCCAGTGCAAACCTGTGAATGTGAAGTATTAAAACCTCCACAAGACACATTGGGCATGTTTAGAATAAAGATATTTTTATATTTAAATACTAGTTGATATCTAGTGAGAGAAAAAAAATATATAAATATAATAGGTGATATGATAAGATATGAAAAGAGAGATAAAAAAAAATAAAAGATGTTAGTAAGGTATAAGAAAGGTTGGATAACTACTCTTTAATTTATTGAGCAAAGAATATTCAAGGGGTGCAATTAGGGTAGCTCACGCACGCAGTGAAGTCACCAAGTAATCCGCTGAAGGGTGTGAATTTTCTTTCAATCCCAGAGCATGAGTACAACAAATTTTACAAATCAACATTTCACTATCTTAGCAATTCATCACTCAAAGGTTGAAACAAATTAAACTGACGTTGTTAATGCATGAAGTCATGAACAGGTGAAACTTGTGTTTTTCTTATTGGATAATGATATGACTTCGTTCAATTCGTGGTTGTTTGTATCTTGTAAAGTTCAACTTTCTCGCTTTCTCGAAGGTCTTCGTTATTACTTATTAACAGGCTGCGACAACAGGCCAATGGAAAGTAATAGAATGGTCCTCTTCATTCTCTGTAGTCCAATGTATTGGTCCATCGTCAATAAATACAATAAATGTTTATTCTTATGTCATTTTTGTTGATTTATTTTCCCATGTCATGTCCGGCTATATTCAATAAAATTGGTTAATTGTCACTTTTGTTATTTTATGTTCTTTATTTTAGAAATTTGACCTTATCATTTAGGTCATCAAAATGACTTATAATGATATTTTTATAAGCAAAAATTATTTTATTAAATTTATTTACAATATAAATTAGATAACTTAATTAAGGTGACAAACCTAATAAAAATCATATAAAAAATTAAATTTAGTAAGCAATTGAAAAATAATTTAATATTAAACATGAATTATTCTAAGGAAGTGTTTGTTAGAGAAAAAAAATTTGAATTATTGTTAATGGTTAATAGATTAATTTTTGTTAGTGACAGTGGAACCCATCACATTTATCTTTCTCTTCTTTCCTTAACTATTTAACCTCCTTTATATTTCCAGATGAATTATTACCAATTTCAAAAGATTGGAATTACTAAACCCAAAAGGTTAGCGCAGTAGTGTAAGGCCTCACTGTGTTCACAGGGGTAGGAACGATTTATTTAGCGGGAGGTCACATGGTTAACACAAAAAAAAAAAAAGATTAAATGTCTGTGGGACCTTTTTTTTTTCTGATATGAATCGGTTTTTTTTTTAGATATCTTCTGATATGAGTCTGACCATACATACTTGGTTAAGAAATATAAACAGGGCATTTACTTTCTCCAGCAATTATTGTGGGTGCAGAAAGTAAAAGCCTATAAACTGTTACAACCATTGTTAGTTGTTCGCGGGACTTTACTAGTTGTATTTAAGTAGTTTTTGGTCTAGCGTTTCTTAAACACTTTTTTATATAAACTCTTGAAAAAATAAGGAGAAAAAATACTAATTTTAAAGCTTATAATAAATATGGAAACACTTTATTTTCAAGTTTATATATAAGGATTAAAAAAAAAAATTGTGATTGTAGACTTAATGAGTAAAACATGAAACCCATTTTAATTTTAATTTTATTTTTAACCTTCACAATGTTACCAATGAAGTTTTATGTTCAAGGACTGGGAAAAGAAATTTCTTTCTTTTCCTACTAATTAAGGAAAAAAACAAAAACAAAAGTAACTCAAGCTGTTGAGTTGCGCTTGAATTTCCTTCTCATAATTTGTTCATTCAATATATAGAGAGATCATACTGTTGAGAATATGAGGGATAATATTATTCAAGACACGACATGACAAAAATACACAAAATAAATCGGAATCTCAAATTCCTTTACAAGCGGTGTGGTTGAAAGTTATCACATTTCCCTTTTGTTACATAATATAAATCGAAATCGCCCACGGTTTATTCTCTGAAATGTAAATCATGCAGAGTTTAAGAGCTAGTTGGTTTCAGTAGTGTGTTTCCAATGTCAATAACAAAACGATATTTAACATCTGCTTTAAGGAGTCGCTCCATTGCTGTGTTGACATAGTCCATAGGAATGACTTCAATGTCAGGTTTCACACTGTGTTTCGCTGCAAAATCAATCATTTCTTGTGTCTCCTTTAACCCTCCAATTAAACTACCAGCTACTATCTTTCTCCCTACAGCCAATTATGTGAAATAGTACTTAAGTTAATTACCATCAATGATCAAAGTTTTATCTAATCTTTACATGTGCATGTATCTGCTTTAGTTTGGCACTAAACTATCCTCAATTATGAACCATCACACATGCTTCATGTGCTGTGCTCTGACAGCTCTGCATGCTATATAGGGAAATATTAATGTTCAGATGCTTACCCGTAAGTAAAGGAAAGAGTGGCAGTTCCAGAGGCTTCTCTGGTGCACCCACCATTACAAGCTTTCCATGAGACTTTAGCAAACCAATCAGAGGAAAGAGTGGATGAACAGCAGAAACTGTGTCAATAATTTCATCCAAAGTACCCATTCCACCCTACAAAATTATCAACATTAGTTAGTTAGAGAAATATGTGTAATGTGTATTTTCCACAATAATCCAAATGCATGGCATGTGTATATATATATAATTCTTCCGTCCCTTATAATTATAATAAGACATAGTAAATTAACTATTTTTTTTATAAACGAAATTTAGCCAACTATGACTTATAATAAGTGAGGAGACGAAGGAGTGTATACCTGCATCTGATCTAGGTCACGGCTTATTAAAAAGGAATCAGCGCCAAGATTTTGTATTGCTTCGTCCTTTTTGTTGGTTGAAGTACTTATTACTGTGACCTTAGCCCCCAAAAGCTTTGGCAAACTTGACAGCCATGTGGCCTAGTCCACCGAGACCAACCACACCCAAATGCAGACCAGGCTTGTCAAGTCCAAAATATCTGAGAGGGCTATAGACAGTGATGCCAGCACAAAGCATAGGTGCAGCAGCATCAAGTGGAAAGTTATCAGGAATGCGAACCACAAAGTGTTCATCTGCAACCATAGAATTAGAGTAGCCTCCATATGTGTGGTGCCATCTTTAATTCTTTATAATTGCCACCATATGTGAGAGTATATTTTGGACAATAATTCTCAAGATTGTCATCACAGTATTGGCAGGTTCGGCAGGAATCAACCAAGCATCCCACACCAACGTTGTCTCCAACTTTGAACTTTTCTACTTTACTTCCAACCTCTGTCACCACACCAACCACCTCATGCCTGCACCAATATTTCATACACACTAACTAGAATCAAATTGAATTTAAGTTTAATTATTCATTTGGTTCTTGTAGTATACCCAGGAACCATTGGATAGATGGAATTGCCCCAACCGTTCTTTATGTTGTGGAGGTCACTGTGGCATATCCCACAGTACAACACTTTGAATGCCACGTCTTTCTCACCCGGTTCCCTGAAAAAAATGTGAATTTATATATATACATCATTATTTATTCTTAACCTGCCACCAATCATCATGACCAGCTATTTAAACAACTAATTAACAAGAAGTATTTAATTTAATACATAAAAGAACAATATCCAAAGAAAATTAAGAAATAATGCTGTAACAAATAAAAGACTAAGATATACTACTGAATGAAGATATGATGATCGAGGGAATGAAGTCAATTAATGAACCTTGTGGAGAAATTGAAAGGGGAGGGAATGCCAGAAGAATCCCTAGCTCCCCATCCGAATGCCTTCCTAGGATGCTCATTTTCTGCTTGTGTTGTTGCTATAATGTTTTCAATTAGAAAAGACAAGTGTGTCCAGAACAGAAGAGTTCTGTGAGACAAAAGAATATGTGCATGCAGCATGTGGCGAAAAGATTTATTTATAAGGGCGCAGTATCGAGCAATATTCACGTATTGTAGTATTTGGTGACGTCTTTCATTGGCCAAGCTGCATTTTCCGTGAGGACTGAGGTTACTTTACGTGCTTAATTTAATATTTCTTTTATGAAAGAATATAACATTTATTAATTTTGTTTTTTTATTATTAAAAAAAGTATTGTGTTATTCCATTAAGATTTTTATAAGATTAGAAAAAAGTAACGTGCTATTCAATAAAAAAGAAATTTAAAGAATGTAATGAAATTCATTGCTATTCAATTAAAATTTTGGCTTAATACAAATTTAATTCCTATTATGTATTTCGTGTGCCGATGATATTTTTTTCCAAATGAATTAAGTCTTTTTTTTTTATATATACTTGAGTCATATATTATTTATCTAATTAAGTAAGTCATATTTTTTTTTAATTGTGTCTTAATATTTAATATTTGTTAAAAATATATAATTAAATTATGTCTGTTATCTCATTTAAAATGGAATATGGAACAACGTAAAAGGAGATGACAAAATTGAATATTGAGAATAAGGGTAATATAAAATTTTACACAATCAAGTAATTATAATCCTCTATCACTTTTGAAATAGTTTTGTGATTACTTGATTAAAATTTTATTACACCTTTCAATATATTACCTTTGTTCTCTTGAATTTTTAATAAATATCAGGATTTAATTGAAAAAAATAATATTATCTAATTTATTAAATAAATAATATCGTAACTCAATTGACTATAAAAAATAAATTCAATTGAGTATAAAAAATAAATAACTAGAATTAAATGAATATTAAGCCTAAATTTTTTTTTATAAATGATAAAAAGTCATTTGATATCTAAAATTGTTCAAATTTCCATAAAATTTTTTTAAGAATCAATTTTAATAAATTTATTTTTTAATAAAAAAAAATATAAATATCACCTCCATAAAACAGTTTTACTCAAAACCTTGAAATTTGGCTAGATTTCTTTCTTTTTTTTACATGGGGCCAAACTTTTCTTGTTCTATCCCAAGTAATTCATTCCCTACAAAATCCAATGTAATTCATTTTTTCTTTGTAGAAGGAGTATACAACTTATTTTTTAAAATGTCGATATGATGTTAATAAGATGTGAATAAGAACAATAAAATGTGATGTTAATATGGAGACGACTAGTATATATAATATGATGCTTATAAAAAAAAATTATACAAACATATTTTCTAAATATAATCATTATATTCCACCTAATCTTTTAAAATTTATAATTCACTCCATCAAATACCGAAAGAGTAATATGGGAAAAACTTACTTCACCTCCGTATTACAGAGGTCCCAAATAAAACTCAGGATACCAATTATTGATTTTAATGAATAAAAACAATATCAAAACAGAGGGAATAATATATAAATATTGGAAGAGAAACAAATCCTAAAATACATTATATTTATTCAGCTATCAAAACAATACATATATAATGTTTTCAACAAAATAAAAAAAATTAATTAAGATAAAATAGAAATATTTTTTCTTAAAATTTAAGAACAACTTTTTTAGAATTTAATAACTACTACTTTAACTAAAAAGTCTTAAAATAATAAGAGATAAGAATACACTCATTAAAAAAAATAGTTTTTTCTTAACACTGTTACATATTTCACACTCAGTAACTTTGACATATGATATAGAAATGTGAGTCGATCGCGAAAATTCATCAAGAGCTTGATTTAAGCGTGTTTCCGATGTCAATGACAAATCTATATTTCACATCTGCTTTGAGGAGGCGCTCCATTGCAGTGTTGACATAATCAACAGGAATGACTTCAATGTCAGGTTTCACATTGTGTTTCCAAGCAAAGTCGATCATCTCTTGGGTCTCCTTCATCCCTCCAATGCTACTTCCAACTACTATCTTTCTCCCTAGCGAAGATTCAAATCAAAATACTTGTTAATTAACATAAAAACTTTATTTTAATTATTCTTTTTATGTGCATGCATCTATATTAATTTTACACTAAATCATATATATATATAAGCGCGCGCTTACCCATAATTAAAGGTATGACTGGCGGCTCAAGAGGCTTCGCTGGTACACCCACCATTATAAGCTTCCCATGAGACTTGAGTAAACCAATGAGAGGTAAGAGTAGATGAACAGCAGAAACTGTATCAATAATACCATCCAAACTTCCCATTGCAGCCTACAACATAGTAATCAACATTCATTAGTTAATTGAGAGAAATGTGTATATTATTTTTCACATAAATATTCCAAATGCATGGCATGTATATATATGTACCTGCATCTGATCTTGGTCACGGCTTATTAGAAAAGTGTCAGCACCAAGATGTTGTATTGCTTCATCCTTTTTGTTGGGTGAAGTACTTATTACTGTGACCTTAGCCCCAAATGCTTTGGCAAACTTGACAGCCATGTGGCCTAGTCCACCGAGACCAACCACGCCAACATGCAAACCAGGCTTGTCAAGTGCAAAATATCTGAGAGGGCTATAGACAGTGATGCCAGCACAAAGCATAGGTGCAGCAGCATCGAGTGGTAAGCCATCAGGAATGCGAACCACAAAGTGTTCATCTGCAACCATAGAGTCCGAGTAGCCTCCAAATGTGATGGTGCCATCTTTATCTTTGGCATTATATGTGGGAGTAGATTTTGGACAATAATTCTCAAGATTGTCATCACAGTATTGGCAGGTGCGGCAGGACTCAACCAAGCATCCCACACCAACGTTGTCTCCAACTTTGAACTTTTCTACTTTACTTCCCACCTCTGTCACCACACCAACCACCTCATGCCTGCGTAGTAGCATTTTCTTTCACTATTAGAACCAACTGAATATGTTTGATACATATAAAAAAGAGTGTCATTAAATAATAATTAGAGTAAGTATATATATATATATATATACATACCCTGGGACTAGTGGATAGGTGGAAGTGCCCCATTCGTTCTTTGCAAAGTGGAGGTCCGAGTGACATACACCACAATACAACACTTTGAATGCCACATCTTTCTCACCAGTTTCCCTGAAGAAGAAGAAAATTAATACGAATCAGAACTGGATATTAATTAATTAATTAGTGGCAAGCAACTTAATTTGTTCTTAAGTAATGAATATTAATTGAATATATGAACCTTCTGGAGAAATTGAAAGGGGAGAGAACGCCAGAAGTATCCCTCGCTGCCCAGCCAAATGCCTTTCTGGAATGCTCAATTTCAGCTTGTGATGATGCCATTTCAATAACAACTGATAATTAAGGAATTAAGAGTAAATTGACCGAAGTGTGTTTATTTCTTGTTGGGTACCACGGAACTGAATGAAGAAAGAGCAGCGAGAAATAGCTATTTATAAGAGCTATAGTGACGTCTTTGGTGACGCATCGCTAACGTATCTGTGACTGCTGCTACGATACAAAGTCAAAAGTAAAAACGAAAAGCACAAGGGGTCTTCACTGTCTTGCCAACCAAGCCATCTTAAACAGTTAATTATCTTAAACGCATTTTGTAAATAAGTCATTTTCAATTGAACAGCAACTATATATTGAGATATCGATGAAATCAGATTAAGACATTGAGACGTTAGTAAAATAAAAACACTTTAATGGTTAATTTTATCTGCCGAGAGAAATTTACATGTTTTAATATATATTTTTGGCTCAAATTAATTCAATTCTATTTTTACATGGTGCTAAACTTTTCTTGTTATATCCAAGTAATTCATTCCCTAAAAAAAATCCAATGTAATTCATTTTTTCTTTGTCGAACGCGATTACAACTTTTTTCTTTTTAAATGTCGATATGATGTTAATAAGATGTATGTAAGAATAATAAAATGTGATGCTAATATGGAGGCGACTAGTATATATAATATGATGCTTATAAAAAATTTATACAAACATGTTTTCTAAATATAATCATTGCATTCAATGTAATCTTTTAAATTTCATAAGATTTTTTCATGTGAAAATAGTTTTAAAATCTCAATTCATTATCCATTCTTAAAAGGAAAATATTGTTTCATTATTTTCCATGATATTTAAAACGTGTGAAAAGAAATAGAAAGAATTTTTTTTTTAATGATCAGTAAATAATAAAGATTAAATGTCATGATATGTAATACAAAAAGAGGAAATACAAAGACAGATTAAATTAGAGACATCAACGAAGTATTTGTAATTAAGAACTAGAATTGTTCATACTTTATATGTCATTGAAACTAAAATATAATTCATTCTTATTTAAGAAAAAAATATATGTAATTCATTCTATTTCTAACAATGCTAAATATAACATATATTTTTTTCTTAAAAAAATGGAAAACTTGCGGATCACGTGTAGGCAGGATTAATAATTAGTTTACTGTAATTAACAGTAAGAAATTTGTACGAGATTTTTGGATGTTTACTTGTAAATTGTCATCAAGCTATGTTCAACAACCAAGAATACTGAATCGATTTTGTTTGGTTAAAGGTGTATGTAAATGTAAATTTTATATCCCTTCAATCATTTTGTCCCCGATCCCTTCAATCAACATGGGCCAGTGCAGCCCGAACCGAATCTGTTGCTAACTTTCAATCCCGATTCTTATTAATGCTTGGTGCAAAAATCGATGCGGGTGGATTATCAAAAGATATAAGTATAGGATAATATAAAGAGTTTATAAAACATATTTAGATTATGCTGACATCTTGTAAAACAAACATGTTTAGACTTACACGGTCGAAATATCCAACTTAACATTTGCACAATCCTATGACAGTTTAGGACTAAAAAATTGTTAATTGAAGGTTATGCCTAAAATATGGAATTCAGGCTCAGAAAACTATCATAAGGCAATGGTTGCCCTGTTGGGAGGTTATAATAAGAAGGGCATTCATGGCATGTTTTCTGTACTAATTAATTTTTTTCAACTTTAATATATTAATGGTCAAAAATTTCCTTGTTGTTACATGGTAAAAGCTTGATGAATTTCTTTTTTTTTTTTTTTACTTATTATCTAAGTATCTAACTATTGATGCAGTAAAAAAAAGTTTCTAACTATTGATAATAACTGATCAAAGATTCACTTTGTTAGTAAATACCAACAGATAAGTCATCTTGCTATAATTGTCATATTTTGGTCCTTTGGTGAGAACTAATTTATTGACAACCTTTTCTTGGCTGCCGAAAATTTGTTTTAATGCACTTTTTCTTATTGATATTTGACTAGATTTGAATTAAAGTGTTTTGGTCATTATCAAAGGACTTTTGATCATTAATAGTGAAGGAAGTTTTTCTGTAGTGACAACTCTACACTGGGAGAAAACTCTTAATAATTGAAAGCTTGAAAGAAAGTTTTGTTTTTATTAGTAGGAAAAAAAAATTGTTACTTGAATGTATATGGTATAAAAAGGAGTGTTAGGGAGTATTTTCTTAAAATTTATTAAAAATAATTAATATAAAAGAAGGTAAAGTATCATTTAATGATTTTATCACAAGTTATAAATAAATTGGATGCTGACAACTAAATTACTAAATTCAGTGCACTAATGCCCCCTGAGTATGTACGCTGAACTTTTCCATTCCAATAAGATCAAAATTTCCAAACCCAAAATCAAAACCATGCATATCTCCTTTTCACATTGTAATGCTTCACATTAGTATTTAAATTCTAATTTTGTATATATAGTGATATTTATCATCACTAAATGAGACATTTTTTTAGCGAGTAAGAATATTCTTAAATTTAGATAAAAAAATTATTTATAATTATATATTAATTAAAAAATATTATGATTAAATTAATTTTTTTTTCACATAACCATTAAATTTTTTTTTAAACTCCTGAAATACGATAATATTTATTTTTAGTCTTAAAAAAATTGTTTCATTTTGATTCCTCATTTTTACAAATGTGTTAAGTGTGATTTTTGAATTTCACAAAAGTCTGTCTCATTTTGGTCTTTAGTGTGTGAAAATAGGAATCACATGTGACATAAAATGTCTACATAATTTATGTCTATAACAGCATAAAATGCATTGGCGCAAGCCCAACCGAGTGATGACAGAAAATGAAAAAACATCGGACCTACCCTAAACATCTTATAACAAGGGAAATACTGTACTAAAAATATGTTTTTATTACTTATAAATATATAGTAATGGATATTTTTATTAACTACAAATTTATTTATTTTTTATCTTTACATTATTTATTTATGAATTGGAATTAGGTTCAACTATTTAAATCTATATCTATATGTTTGATTTTCTTTTCTTCCAACACCTTTTATTTAATTTCTTATATTCTTACTTTACTTTTTATACCGTCATGTTTTATTAATTATTAATTAAACTAAAACTGTAAAAATATAATTAAGATATTCAACAAGAATAAAAACATATTTTAACATTAAGTAGAAAATTTATTGTAAGTTAGTGGCTTTCCTTTTTCAAAGACGGAGGCAAGTTGATTGAAAAAGTCACCTCACCCTAAACAAATTGTCTATTGACACATGTTTGACACTTGACACCACTCCTTATTTTCTCATTCTGTTCAAACGCATGCATTAAGCCATCAAGTTCAAGTGCAATACACACAGTTCAAGTGAAAATCATGAAAATGACGTCAAAATCAGAGACGGAGCATCCTAACGTGGCTTTTGGATGGGCTGCTCGGAATTCATCCGGCGTTCTTTCCCCTTTCAACTTCTCTAGAAGGTACTCTAGAGATCTGCATGCATCCATCTCTCTCTTCCTTTCTCATAACATAAACTTTGTAATCAATGCTCTTTTCCTTTGTGAAAATGCTAAGATGCATGCAACCATTCCTTGTATATATTCTCATTTTTGTTTATTTATTTTTCTTTTGTTTTCATGGGAGGATTGATCTTTCTATTTGTTTAAATTATTTACAAAATTTCAAGTAGCTCCATCAACTGATTTTTTATTTATTGGATCTCTAGACTAATAAAAATAAAATAAAAAGTATTTCTTCCTTTTCATAGTAACTAGTAGGGGTGTTTGAACTAAATCGTTAAACTGTACAAAAAAAAATTGAAAATTGAATATCAAAAAATGGAATAAAAATTTCAAAAATCACATTTTTTTTTGGTTTGATTCGATTTTTGGATCTTGTTATAAAAATTGAACTAAATCGCATACTATAATTATATTGATTTAGTTTTAGATGTTTAGTATTATCTAATTAACAATATTTTAATTTTTAATGATGATAATATGTCATTTATAATATTTTTTTTATAAATTTATAATATATGATATATATTTTACTTCAAATCTTACCAAAAGATATATCGATATTACTAAATAATATTAAATATTTAAGTGAAACATGATTTATTACTCTGTTAAAAAAAAGTTGATAATATTATTTTATAATAATGCTAAATAAAAGTAAAAATAATATTTTTTTAAACTAAAGTAAATCTAAATTTAATAAAAAAAAGTAATATAATATAATAATTATGAAAGTTTAATTAAAAAAAATTAAATTATGATAATAGATTAAAAAAAAAAATTTGGTTTGGTTTGATTCGAATTTGATGGTTATGTTAACACTAAACTGAATCACGACTTTATTTTAGGTTTGATTTTGATGACTTTTGTCCAAAAATCAAACCAAACTGCACTACAAATACCTTGATAACTAATAATTAGTGTATCAGTTTTAGACTTTTAGTTTTTTTTTTTACACCGAACCAGAAAATTAATAAACAAATAACCTTATTATTAACCTATGCAGGCAAAACAACCTTCTTAAAAATATTATGTAAGTAAAAAATTATTACTAATATAATATTGTTATAATGACAATACTTATTATAAAATGGAGAGAATACATCATTAATTTTAGTTTATGGCAATTTGAAACGGTTAGAAAATATGGTAGGTAGATTTGTATAGAATCCATTAAAAATAATTACAAAATAAATGTCCTAATTTTATAAAATAAGTTTAGAGACCTTGATAGAAATTTCTATATAATTAAGGGACAACTATAGAAATTACAGAAACATTATGTATTCTTGCACAAAAAAGAACATATGTTAAATTTGATATAAGAAAATTTCATTGATTTGATTTTTCGGATGTCAAAATAAGTGAGCATCTTGTTAATGATATGTTTAACTTAACTTAAACATGAGAAGTTGAGATGGATCGATGCATTATTTTGACAGGATAGCTGGGGAGAAAGACGTGGCATTCAAAGTGCATTACTGTGGAATATGTCATTCTAACCTACATATGTTAAAGAGCGAGTGGGGCAGCTCAACTTATCCTCTGGTTCCCGGGTGCGTATGCCAAAATTATTAATATCATGTGCTTTCCAGTTGTTTAAGTTAAGAGCTGTTGTCCACTTTTTTAGTGGGCCTTTCTGTATGACTATTTGAAATGAGATGATGAATTTTTTATTGAGACTTTATGTATGAGTGACATTCGAAGGAAAGATGATGATTTTATTAAGAGTAAAGAAAAAATAAATATTTTATTATACACTTGCCGGCAATAAATATAGTTATTTACTGTTGTGCCAACATTTCCAGATAGGTTTCTGTTATTCTGTATGACTGTCATGAAAATAACCAGTTTTCCAACATTTCCAAGCTTTTTAATTTTCTCCACCTGAAATCGAGTTTAATAAAATTGTATAATTCTAGCTCTAAGCTTTTCTAAATTTAAGTTTGAATAAATAATAATACCCAATTAATTCAACCTTTGTAAATGATTTGACAATTCATCATGTAATATTGAAAGGTTTTAATTCAGTTAGTTGAGTCCGGTGTATGGTTATTGTAAACTCTATTAGCATCAAGTTTGATTTCCAATAAAAAAAATCATGTAACTACAGGCACGAGGTTGCTGGTGTGGTGACAGAAGTGGGAAGCAAGGTGCAGAATTTCAAAGTTGGAGACCGAGTAGGAGTGGGGTGCATGGTTGGATCCTGTTGTTCATGTCAAAGCTGCGATGAAGATCTTGAGAATTACTGTCCCAAAATGATTCTAACATACGGTGTCAAGTATTTGGATGGCACCATAACATACGGTGGCTACTCTGACTCAATGGTTGTGGATGAACACTTCGTGGTTCGCATTCCAGATAACCTGCCACTTGATGCTGCTGCTCCTCTCCTCTGTGCTGGGATCACTGTCTATAGCCCTTTGAGATTCTTTGGACTTGACTAGCCTGGTCTGAACCTTGCTGTTGTTGGCCTTGGTGGACTTGGTCACATGGCTGTCAAGTTTGCCAAAGCCCTTGGAGCTAAGGTCACAGTCATTAGCACTTCTCCCAACAAAAAGAAGGAAGCCATTGAGGTTATGGGAGCTGACTCGTTTGTGGTTAGCCGCGAACAAGATCAGATGCAGGTATGTTAATCCAATAAAATTAGTGATTTTTAATAAATTTTAATTAATCAACGAGACGAGACAGAGTAATAAAAATTAAGAGTGTCAAAGTGTTGGTAGCATTTGTCACTAAATTAATATGTTTATGTAGGCTGTAATGGGAAGCATGGATGGTATCATTGACACAGTTTCTGCTGTCCATCCTCTTGTGCCTTTGATTGGCATGCTGAAGCCTCATGGTAAACTAGTCATGGTTGGTGCACCAGAGAAGCCTCTGGAATTGCCAGCATTTTCTTTAATTAATGGTAAGCATATATATATATAATGCCATAAATTATGCACTTTTTAGTATAGAACAAGGTTTTAAATTGTGGTCGCATAGCTGTTGTGGTTTTGTTGTGACCTTTGATGAGTCTAAAAATCTTGACGTAGAACTCCATATATGTGTGTCTTAATTAGAATAAAAATTTAGTTAAAGAATGATTTGAAGGTTGAAAATGGATTTTGAAGCTTACTATTACTCTACATAATTGATTAATTGGCAGGGAGGAAGTTGATTGCTGGCAGTTGCATCGGAGGGATGAAGGAGACGCAAGAAATGATTGATTTTGCTGCTAAGCATGATGTGAAACCTGATATTGAGCTTATTCCAATAGATTATGTGAACACTGCAATGGAGCGCCTCCTGAAAGCTGATGTGAAGTATCGTTTTGTAATTGACATTGGAAACACGTTGAAGGCAAGCTCTTGAAATATAGAATATGCATGCATGCGTCATTCAGGTTTCAGAGACGACTGAACGTGGGGCAAGAGAAAAAGATTGAGACTTGTTCCTTGATTTTTTTAGAATAATGTTATGTGTTTGTGGTAGTGAGATTTTGCTTTGAAGATTTAGCTAAGCTATTCCTTGATAAGGGCTTGCAATCTTGGTTATAATCCCTTTGGGATGAAAATCGTTTTGCATTACATTTTAAAGAAAGGAATTCGTGTGAGAATCGGAATGAATGTTTTTACTTTTATTTTATCCGTCACCAAATTACAAGCCTCCACAGTAGAACAAAGTTTAAATGATCCAATAAATACATACTTTTATTGAATAAAAATAAAAATATTAGCTTGGTTCTTTCATCATAATTTCTACTGCTTCCTAGCAAAAATTCAGCTATACAAGCATGTATGCAGATTGCAAGATGAGGGAATCCTAATACACAGTCACGCTTATTTATCTTCTAACAGTCACAATGAAGTGTTTTTAATTGGAGGACTTTCTAAGCGGACATAATCATACATAAGTCCCATGAAAGGACTTATGCCTTTTGACTGTGTCAAATAGATGGTGTTCTTTCCTTTCACCAAATGATTACTACCTACAGCAATAGTATACAACCTATACAACCCATGAATTCCATGTCTTGCTATGGCATTGTCATCGCCAATTAGCCCTGTTGTGAAGTGTGGAAACTTTGCATTAGGGTCATTGAACCTAACCTGATCGATCACCCATATAAAAAATTGTTAGCCACCATAGTCATGACTGAAAGAAAAAAAAAAAATCAATTATGAAAGAAATGAATTGGTTATTTGTGCACCTCCAATCTAGCATTTGTGGCGGCTGCCAAGGCCACTTGTAATGTGTAATTTCCTGACATTATGATATTCTTAAGTTGGAATTGAATTTTCCATGTGGTTGGAACGTATGTTTTATTTACTGTCCTCCTGCATAAACATTAGTGCAGTTTAGAGGAGAAAAATCAACAATGTTTGGCAATACTAACAAATTCTATATATTGACAAAAAAAATACCTGGTAAGTTGAGCATAAAACCAATCCTTGTGATAGTCAGATACACCAACAGTGTAAACGAGATCATGGTTTGGATATAATTCAGTGTAACGTGCCCACAAGCCGTATTGCCTAAACCTGTCTTAGTAGAAAAAATACTTAGAAAATGGAAAATACTTTGATAATATTAATTGTTGAGAATGGATTTTGGGCTAACTTGTCTTGGCTATCGTTTGTGAATAATCTGTTCCTGAACATGGGGTTAGGGTCTGGTATATAGAATTCCGCAGCTGAGCGATCTGGGATCCCAATTTCCCATAGAGTAGGACCATTTCTTGGAGGATAATATACAAGTGAATTCAAGTTGATGCTGCACCCTACAGTTGCATTATTACATACAAGTCATTGTCTAATGAAGCAAGTCATATATCTAATTTAAGTATGAACTAAGTTTCTAAAAGGCTCAAATTATTTTACCTGGTATGATGGTAATTATAGTTTTGTATCTATAATCTCCAATAAAACCAGGAACCCATGCATACAAGTTGTAATCCCCAGGCACAATATTTCCAATTGAGAAGTGTCCATCTTTGTCTGCTTGAATCCAGAATTGATAACCCTGTGAATGGCATAAGTAATTCAAATTTCAGA
The DNA here is from genome assembly GCA_014843725.1 of Amphicarpaea edgeworthii. NCBI lineage: Eukaryota > Viridiplantae > Streptophyta > Magnoliopsida > Fabales > Fabaceae > Amphicarpaea > Amphicarpaea edgeworthii. The sequence goes on along the minus strand of CM026324.1, from coordinate 1,895,599 downwards.
CCCTTTTTAGCTGAATGTGTCACTAGCCCTTCAAAGTTCATGAAATTAAATATAATTGTCTCCTACACCAAATGTACCTTGCTTTCTATCTGCCATGATCCTGCATTTCCAGGCAAAGCTAGACCAACATAAGCATTGTTAGCAGGTTGAGCCTTCATTCCCCTGATGAACAAGGTAAAGTAATGAATTTAGCTCGTGTGTATAAGTTAATAATATGAAATCAAAGAATAAAATGAATGTAATTCAATTAAGCATAGGCATATATATACCCATCTTGGACTACTAGTCGTCCTGCCACTGTTCCCCGTTGATTGGGTGGAAGGAAATCCTTTGATCCAACAAAATCATAAGGCCATTTTTTGACTTCATTGGATAACTAGTTTGCCAAAGAACAATAATACATGTGTCACAACATAATCACATTACTCAAATAATGTATGATAAATGATCACAAGTGAGTGTAGTTAAGGGTAATAAACAATAATAAGTACCTGTTCTACAGCATCTGACCACAGAGACTTAAATTGAGCTTTGTTTGGAACAGAGTTAAGGTATACAAAAACTGGGCCAAAAACCTTATTATATGTCTCCCCTTCACCAAATGTTATGGCTACCTCCTTGCCAGCATAATGAGTGCTCACAAACATCTAAACACGAAAAAAAAAATACAAAATTAGACAAACAATAACAACAAAAGAAAACAAATGACTATGTTCAAATATTGATATATGTTTAATATCAATTGTCTAATTAACATAGCAAGGCTGAACTTACCGAAAGAGTAGTTGGGCCAACATGAGAGGTGAGGTCTTGCTTGATGGGCCCAGCATGGCGAAACTCGTCACTGGGTGTTATCAACCAGAAACCCACGGGTTCTGAATCATCCTGAGTAATCCACCCATGAACAGTGTTATCTTTGTTCTCAATCGAGTATTGGTATTTGTCATCCACCTAAGCCCAAAACATTATTATTATAAATAAATACACAACCATATTATAATAGCAAATTAAAAATCAATTTAATTACCTCTCCTATAAGTTTTGGGTCAGATGAATTAGTTATGAGAATAGCTTCTGGATACGCCAAGATTTTACCCGTTCTTCTATCAAATCCAGTTGGCATCTTCCTTTGCCTAGTGTCGGATATGGCCATGTAGTGGAACCTGCATATATCTCATTGGTTGTTTATTAGCTAACCATAGTTTTTTTTTTTTTTTTTAATTAACTTTTGTCAAAGTGATGACATTTTTTCACTTACCTATCTTCGTCAAGTTTGAAAACAATCCTAATTTGATAAACATTCACTGCAGGTAATCCTGCTGGTCGATTAAATATTGCGTATGAATAAAATCCATAATCACCTCTTCGCAATATATACCTGCGTGAAAAAAACAAAACATTATATCAAACAATATCGGTGAGCTAATGATAATTCTGTATTAGTTTTCAAACAGTATCAAAAATTAAGGTGTTAATTGGAATCCACCTTTTGTCTATGTTTATGGGGACACTTGAGCCTTTCATGGAAGCTGTCCATGTTCTTAAAAATGAAATCTCCACAATACTCTCGTTTGCTACAATCACTGAGAATTTTGTCCCATGGGTTCTGCAGTACGTACAGTTTCAATCGTAATTAAATTTTTCTCTTGAATTTCCTGAGTGCATAAAATTAACATGCATTTATTTTATTTAATAATAATCTCCTATATATATATATATACCTCTCAAACGTGCCAGGTTTTCCTGGTTCATTCCAAACAACGTCCATGTACCTATAAATATGAAGGCAGATTATATCAATCAAATTAAGCAGGACTTAGGTGGATCCAATTTTAATGCCATGTTATACTGGATTACTTTGAAGAAATTAAATCCTAACTTAATTGTAATTTATTTAATAAGAAATAGGTGACATATAGGTATATAAGGTATATATATATACCCTCTATCGTTTTCTTTATTTTTTGGGTCAAGTAAATTGCTAGTTCCAGTACTATATATTCCAATGATGTGGCCCTCGGGGTTTGACAAATTTAGGGAAACGATGCCGTTTCCAATCACCACCTGAAAATCAAGTCGAGACTTAGTATAATTAATATAAGTGTATAACCCAAGTATTTGACGAGAAAAACAGGCAATTAATTAATGGTTATTTATTTTATTTTATTTTTTCAATATTATTTTGAACGAATCTAAATATATCACCTGGTTAGGATTTTTGGTATTCAGCTTGACTGGTAGAGGAGATGGAGGCGTCGAAGGTTTTCTGCAAGTGGGAGCATTGCAGGAAAATAAAATAAGTTCAAAGTGTGACGTTGTCGTTTGACAATATTCAAAATCGAAAAAATAGAACAATTGGACAATACAGCTTGAGATTGAATGCATAGTTTGGCAATATTTCTGTACAATTCTTTATAAGAAATAATTATATAATATAAAAAAAGTGATGTAATAAAGAAAATAAATATAAAAAGTTCATACAATATTATATTTTTTGAAGGAGGAGAAAGATTACTGTAAACAAAAAAAAAAAAAAAAGAGAAAGATTGTTAAGGGCAGTTACTTTTACTATTTGACCGTTTGACAATTTAAAAAATTTATGGTTCAATTTTCAAAATGATTTAAGTCCACCTATCTGTGCACATCACAATTAATGTAAAACAACCCCTACCCCCAGCCCACAGATAGATATGATAAGTAAAGTAATATAAAAGCCAATGAAAAATGAAAGGAGAAATGAGATAAAAGAAAAGTAACAGAGATCATGAATCTGCAGATATAAACTGTCAAAGTAACGTTAACACTTAAAAATGTGAAAGTGATGCGAAAAAAATACATGTAAATAGCAAATTTCAATTTAAGGCGTATGGACTTTAAAGTTTAAACATTATGTTTTGAAAAGGAGATTCGGTTGTTACTGAAGTTGACCATTAGCCTATACTATTTGATGCAGAGTCGATCGGTTAGAATAATAAAAATAAGTGTTAGTGTTAGTGTTAGTTGCATTTTCATCAAATTTTGCGTGTCATTAAATATGTGTGGACTAAATATTGTGAAACATTCAGAAAACATAAAGGAGGCATTTGAGACAGTCAAAGAATGTATGGTGCAGAAGAAGACGTGGACGCAAACTAGCCAATAAGCTCTTTTTCATTAATTGCCACAATGCCTAGCTAGCTTCTTGTATTTTATTACCATAAAGTAAAGGATGCAAGTGAAAAGTAGCATGCCACCGGAACCATAATACGAAGAATAATATGCAATGAAAAACATGGCTAAGTACTCTTCTGTCAAGTGGAATATTCTAAAATTATTACTATTTACATGCAGTAAGTAATTTTTCATGAAAAATATACAGAACAACATTAATTTACATATATAGGATGTCTTCTGAATATGCATGATCGATCTAATCTCACTATTTCATTTCGTTTAGTCAGAGACACAAAAAGATAAGCATAGAAAAAAACAACGTTGATATGTAACTAAACAGAGAAGCAATTAAGAGAGTAGTGAGAGAAGAAGCTAACGTAGAAGAGACTCTCTGATCAGAACATGCACCGAGCAAGATTAAGCTGAGTTGTACAGCCACTCTAAACCACCACTGGATTAATGAAACCCTTTTCATTGCCACCTTCATCTTTTACCAATATCAACCAACCTGAAAATATCTTCAAGAGTTTGAAGCTTCATTTATTAGGCCATGGAACAGAAGAATATAATACGTCAAAGAATGCTAAAATAATGAACTTCGATAATGCTGTTAGAGGTAAAAAGTAAAAACTGAAGAGCATGCACTATGTCACATACATACATACATAAAGTGTGTGTAGAATTTCTGAAGGAAAAGTACAAACCTTGACATGCGCATTCACCAATGTCTTTCCAAGAAAGACACTAATAGAGTTACAGAAAACCATATACGTAGGAGATCGATGAACAGTTGATGATAGCTATTTTTTTCTTTGGAATTGTTTTTATTTTCTATATAAAAAATCTCTTTGGAACCTTAATAAGCACCTTCATAAAACGTGCGGGAAGTGAATGACCTTATATAAGTATTGCTCAATGAACAGCTTTAGTTTCTCTTTGATGTTGCCACTTTTTCTGATTTTTGGCGCTGCCCCTCAATTTTCATATAATTTCACACACGACAGGAATGTATTCCTTTCAACGTTGGACTAAGGTCCACGTGAAAGGTATAGATCTCTGTTGAGAAATTAATGATAATGATGAAGATGAATTTTGCAAAAGCTTTTTTCAATGCTCGAATTTCGAATTGGGAGGTAACATTAAACGTTGCATGCATTTTGAAAAAAATAACAAGTACTTTGGTATATCATACTGATATTTTCTAATTTAAATATCAAATTTAACTTTAAAATATAAAAAAAATTAAAATTATAAGAAAAAAGTGTAAAAAGACACATAAAAAAAAAGTATGATAAGAGATGTTTTCATTCTAATTAGATACCTATACTAAAGTCCTAGTAACAGCCTTTTTAAATATCAAATAACACTTGACAACATCTATAATTCATGACTTAACAAAAATTGACTTAATTTTTCTTCCAAAGGAATATATACGTTTTTGTTAAGGGCTTTTTGTGTTGGTGGCACGATATCATCAGTTTGTCAATTGATACAATTAAACACCGAAAAACTTCCAGCCTAATTACATTCCAACAAGTAATGAGGAGCCTTTTTTTTTTTTTTTTTTTGAATAGGAGCGTTTGGTACATACCTAATCCTTAGTGTTAGAAAATAATCAAAATATAGCCATTATTAGAATTAAATGACACACTTCTTATTCTTCTCAAGTCTACACGGTATGTTATTAAGGCATGGCAAACGTAAGAAGGCCCATATTATTAGAAAAATCTATATTTAATTTGGTTTTAAATATTCAGTCCCCTACGTGGATATTATAGGTAAGAAAAGGCTGCAAAGTTGAACCTGCCCCGGTTTCAAAATCAGAACTATATTGGACAAAAGCGAATCTAAATTCTTGCGAAGCCAAGCAACCAAACGAAAACCTCATCATTCTAAGTATATATATGCGTATTGTACCCACATATTATTCCCTTATTGGACATGGTTGCCCATTAAATCAGTTCCTAGATGAGACCTTTGTTTAGGTAACTTGAATTTTCCCTAAAAAAAAACAAAGGTAACTTAAAATTAAACTCAACCACTATATGTAATTTCTACTACTCTATGAGTTAGTATATTTCTTTACCCTGTGCACCTAGGAGGTTGTATTAAATACTCTCTAGGAAGATGGCCATTGACCAATATAGATAAAAGTGAGTCAGCAGCCAATAATGCTATTTCCTTTTCGATATATCTTGGCTTATTTGGCATTAGAAAGCGTTTGGTAAAGTATAACAATCGAAACTAGCTATATACATTTTACAATTATTTTGATTAATTAGTTTTAAATTTTTCACAAGTTATTTAAATTAAATCAGTTTGACTTTGGATATTAACTTAACTTTAGATAAATTAATTTCGGATATATATAGATAATGAAAAATAAGACTTATAAAAGATTTATTAAATAAGAATTGATTTTTAAAATACAAACTATTACTTACTAAACAAGAAATGGACACAATTAATTGAGCCAATTGTATATAAAGTAACATGTTTTGTTAGTTAGAAAGAGTCAAGGAATCATAGCACAGCAGATAGAGGACAAGTTAGAAGGCCTGGAAAAGCATCATCACTTGATACTCTTAGCACACGTCAAAGTCGTTAGATTTTTTCTAAGAATTGGGCAATGGCAAATGGACCTGGAACATAGGGCACTAAATACTGCAAAGTACTAGACAGTGCACTTCTTAGGGGAGTACACAACTAAGGAAAAGTCTCTGTGGGTGGGTCTTCATTTGCTAAAATAATTTGTTAAGTTATTCGATAGGATATATAACATCCTTATCTCTTGTGAGGCTTTTTTTTTATATATATAAATGGAAGTAGTTTGTAAATTTATTAAAGTATAATATTCTAAAAAAATATTACCTACATGATGTAAAGTTTTGCAAAACCAATTTCTAAAGGTTTTTTCTGACAAAAAAAAAATTGTAGCATTTTCAACCATATTATAAATGTGTAAAAGTTGTCAGAAAATGATTTTACAAAATCAAAATTGACTGAGAAAGTCGATTTATAGAAGTAAAATCCTTTTTTAAATGTAAAATTTTGGTAATTTTGAAAGCAAAATCTACCATTTTAATAATTTGCACAGAAAGGTGATGATGGATTGACTATGGACTAAAAGTCAATCCTTCTGCCGTAAAAGGAAATGACTCAGATTTTTAATTCAGCTGGATTAAGGTGTGAAATATTGTATGGATCTAGTCCAAAATATTTTCCCTCAAAAAAAAAAAAATCTAGTCCAAAATATTTAATTATAAAAATTTTAGGTACATTTTATACATACAATAGATGGAGAAACAAAAGTACGTACAAAGTTAGATTAATAATAAATAAATAAAAGTACATAGTAAGAGATAAATGAGCTTATAATAGGTACCTGATTTATTTATGCAACTAAATTATCCTCTAATTTTTCGCGGACATAATTCTATTTTCTTCTTCACAATAAGCACTAGCGACTATTATAAAGCTGGAACTGAATCACTGACAACAAAATCAGTAAAAATAAATGTTTATCATTAATTGAGCATAATTACAACAATTAAAAATTAATAAAATAAAGATAAAAAATTAGTATTCTTTTTTTCGAATAACTGATAAATAAGAATAAAATTAAATTTTAGTAACCTCGCTTGGTATTCTTTTTTTACACACAAAAAAAAAAATTGACTATAAAATGTATATATTACTAAACATTTTTTTTATAAAAAGGTTTTTAAGATATCCAAATTCAATGAATATACATGTTTAATGAAAAGATTTTTAAGATATCCAAATTCAATGAATGTATATGTTTAATGAAAAGGTTTTTAAGATATCCAAACTCTTTCTCTAAAAAAAAAATGATATCCAAACTCAATGAATATATTTCCTTAAATAATATCTCAAACTTTAAATTTTATATATATAGAAAATAACTTAATAGTTATGACAAATTATTGACAGATTTTATTTGGATAATTTTTTCATTAAAAGCTGGTTGAAAAATAAAATATAAAATATAAAATAAAAAAAGTTTCTCTCATAATTAAAATTAACTTTTTAAATAAGTTAATATGATATATAATCAACGAATCATTGATTTAAATGATATTGAAATCGGCTACCTTAAGTAAAATATAAGATTAAGTCTTATTGATGAAAAAAAATCATAATTAAATATGAGGATCAAAGTTACAAATTAGTTTTTTTTTTATCCATGTTAATCATAAATAAAGTCATAGATACATACTTGATACTAATAACGTTATAATAAAAAAATGAAATATATACAAATTAAAAAAAATTAAATAAAAATAATATATATATAAATTAATTTATGTATAAATTAAATTTAACATATAAAAAAGAGACTTATTTCATTTTATCTTCTGTTTTTTTTTTTTTTTGAAAACTTTATTCAAACAAAATCATTATCTACTATCCTTCTCATTGGATAATACGGTGGTAGTTAATTTCAGGACGATATGTAATTGTATAGATCTTAAATCAATGAGAAAAAAGCTCAAAGAACTGTGCTATATATATAACACAAATGTACACCCTCATCTTGAGTGAATACAGGTAGAAAATAAGAGAGATAAAAAAAAACCCATAAAGGTAGTAAGAAACAAAAAATGATAGATGCGATAAAAAAAAAAAAAAAAAAACAATGAGATAAGAAGAAAATGATATATATAAAAGAGAAAGTGTAAGTTAAATATTTTCTTATACAATACACGTTTAACCATAAAAAAAAAAATTACAAAAAATTGCCCCTCTTTGTGTGTGCGCGCGCATAATTGTGATCTAAATAACTGAGTAAACAAAGAAGAAAAAAATATGAAGAAAAGAAACGGATATCAGAAAATACTACGGACCTGTGCCTCTACTACTCTAGAGGAAATATGGAAGACAAGAAGAAGTTTTACATGTGCTTTGTCTTAAAATTTAGAGTCCCACGTATATATAGCCATATTATTCAACTCATACTGTTTATTATTTTCCAATTAATTTATTAACAGATTTAGTATATTTTTAATTTATTTATTCTTTAAACATAAATCAGTTCTATTTCTTAAAATGACAAAAGTTGTAAAAAGTTGTTATTAAGACATGTTTGAACATTTTATTTTGGGAGGACTTCTAAGAGTGTATTATCTTTAGATTTTTGTTAGAATATTAGTGAAAGGATTTAAATCCAAATTTTTTTTCTTATTTCTCCTTTCAACTTTCATCTCAACTATTTTAAAAGTGATTAATTCTCTCCTGTTAACAAAAATTAATTATTATCAACTAACATTTACTTACTAAAAAAAATAATATTGATTGATTCTAGAATTACATTTACATTACAATGTATAACAATTAAACTATTAATTAATTAAAGAAAATTAAATTATTCTACATTAATTAGTTAATATTTAAATCTATTCAATTAATCTTTTTAGACTATTTAATTAATGTTTTTTACATCTTTAATTAATGTTAAACACTACGAGATATTACAAAATATTAATAAACTTATTCTACATTAATTTGATTAACTTTCCAAATATTTCATTATTTAAATTTTCAAATACATAAATTTTTTGTTTTAATTTATATTTGATATTATTAATAAATTATTTGCCAACAAAGGTTGAGCATGTTGTATCCACAATGCAAGTTTGAATCCCCCTACCGACGTGAGAACGTTGTCTATAAACAATATGTAAGCATTTAATAGGGCTTGAGATATATTCTAATCTTGGTGATCTTCTGGGAAATATGTTTTTTTATTTTCATTAAAGTGTTTATTTATTTATTTATTAAAACTGTGATTACATGGATCTCGACTTCTAGTTAATTCTATGTAAATTTGTCCTCCCAGGAGAAAACCTATAGACCAATGACTAGAAGGAATTCTCAATATTTCTTACCCGTCAAAATGATTTTATCGAGGAATAGACGGTCAAATTAGTTAGTTTAATTTGGATGGATAAGGCATTTTCTTTTCCGACTCAATGTCACGTTCACCAAATTGCAAGTTAATTACAAAGTAGTCGAAAGTAAGACTCAGTGAATAATTAAATACTTTTATTAAATAAAAATACTTGGGGTTTACATTATTCCTAACTTCTACCCAAAATATTCAGTTATGCATGCCTTTATGTGCAAATTGTGCAAGGGGAAAATTCCAACATGCACAAAGTCATGCTTAAGTTGGAGGATATTCTAAGCGGATATAATCATACATAACTCCTACGAAAGAACCTCCGACTTCTGCTTGTGTCAAATAGATGGTGTTCATTCCTTTTAGCAAATGATTATTACCTACAACTATACTGTATAGCGTATACAATCCGTGGATGCCATGCCTTGCTATGGCATTGTCATCGCCTATTGTTAATGTCCCAGTGGAGAAGTGAGGAATCTCAACATTAGGATCATTGAATCTAACCTGTATTATAAATATAAAATATATATAATTTTTTTTTTTTTATAGAGAAGTAGTCAACAACACTTATAATATTGTATTTAAAAATAAAAAAAATATATTAGGAAATAAATAAATAAATCGGTGAATGTACTTACCTCCAATCTAGAATAAGTTGCGGATGCCAGGGCCACTTGTAGTGTGTAGTTTCCTCTCTTTATGATATTTTGAAGGTTGAATTGAATCTGCCATGTGGTTGGAACGTATCCCCCACTCACTGTGCTCCTGCATGCATGCAACAGTGTACGTAGTAATTAGTTTATTAGAGAGGAGGAAATTAAACAAACAAAATTCTCTATGTTTTAACAAAACTTACCTAGTAACCTGAGCGAAAAACCAATCCTTGTGATAGTCAGATACACCAACGTTGTAAATGAGATCATGTTTTGGATATAATTCAGTGTAACGTTCCCACAAGCCGTATTGCCTAAACCTGTCACAGTAGAAATATATATATATATATATATATACTCTGAGGAAACAGAAAGAAAAAGAAGCAGATTAATTAATTAGTACTCCGTCAGTTTCTTTTGATGATAAGAAACAAGTTTTAATGCATATTTTTACAATGAAACTTGTTTCTTGAAATAAGGACTGAAGGTACGTAGTAGAAGTTAGCATTAAATTATTGAGAATGGATTTTGTGTAACTTGTCTGCGGTAAGGTTGAGGTAGAGTTTGTTAGTGAGATGGGGCTCAGGGTCTGGTACAAAGAATTCTGCAGCTGAGCGATCTGGGATTCCAATTTCCCAAAGAGTAGCACCATTTCTTGGAGGAATATATACAACTGACTTCAAGTTGATTTTGCTACCTACAGGTACATTACATACACATGAATCAATAAGTCATATATTGGATGAAAACACACAAGCTATTTTATATTGAACATACATAAGAGACGAAGATATTTTTACCTGGCATGATGGTAATTTTAGTTTGATATCTATAATCTCCAATAAAACCAGGAACCCATGCATACAAGTTGTATTCCCCAGGTACAATATTTCTAATTGAAAATTGTCCATCTTTGCCAGCTTGAGTCCAAAATTGATAACCCTGCGAATGGCATATAATTATTCAAACTCTTATCTGTTGAATGCATCACTAGCTAGCACTTCAAATGTACCTTGCATTCATTTTGCCATGATCCTACAGGTCCAGGCAAAGCTAGTCCAACGTAAGCATTGATAGCAGGTTGAGCTTTCCCTTCTCTGATGAACAAGGTAAAGCAATTACTATATACGTAATCAAAGAATAAAAATGTAGCTAATAAAATAAGGCATTGGCGTATATACCCATCTTGGACTTTTAGTAGTCCTGACACTGTTCCTCGTTGACTGGTTGGAAGAAAATCTTTTGATCCAACAAAATCATAAGGCCATTTTTTGACTTCATTTGATAACTAATTGATCAAAGAACAATAATATACTGTGTCAAAACATATATGATCACTTCACTATTATAGGGTAGTGTGGTTATGAGTATAATAAGAGGCACCTGTGCTACAGCATTTGACCACAGAGACTGAAACTTAGCTTTGTTTGGAACAGAGTTAAGGTAGATAAAAATTGGGCCAAAAACCTTTTTGTAAGTCTCTCCTTCACCAAATGTCATGTTTAACCCTTTGCCACCATAGTGAGTGCTCTTGAACATCTATACATGAAAATAATAATAAAAACAAAAGAAAAAAACTGAGAAGTATTTTAATTTTGACTTATTAGTGAGTACATGTAACAATGAGTCATATCATGATAATTCATAAGATTGATTTAATAATAAAAGAATAAAAAAAAATAGAATTAAGTGGTGAGTTCGATTCTCCTCGACAATGGGATAAACTTACTGAGAGAGTAGTTGGACCAACATGAGAGGTGAGCTCTTGCCGAATAGGCCCAGCACTGCGGAACTCATTACTGGGAGTTATCAGCCAAAAACCCTGTGGTGCTAAATCATCCTGGGTAATCCACCCATGAACATAGCTATCTTTGTTCTCACTCGAGTATTCGTATTTGTCATCCACCTAAGCCCAAAAGATTATTATTATAAATATATAAACAACCATATAATAATAGCAAATTAAAAACCAATGTCGGGGTTAAGAGAGTTTAATTACCTCTCCTATAAATTCTGGGTCAGATGAATTAGTTATGAGAACAGCTTCTGGATACGCCAGGATTTTACCCGTGCCTCTATCTCTCTTAGTTGGCATCTTCCTTTGCCTAGTGTCGGATATGGCCATGTAGTGGAACCTGGATCATTAGTTGTTTATTAATTCGCTAAGCATACTTTTAAAATGACAACCTCAAACTAAAATGATATATATATTCCCGATTTAATCTTCTTTTTTTGTTGTTTTTGTTGATATTCTCAATTTAACTGAGTAAAAAATTAAATGTGTACCTGTTTTCGTCGAGTTTGTAAACATTTCTAATTTGATAAACCTCCACTGCAGGTAATCCTGGTGGTCTGTCAAATATTACATACGAATAAAACCCAGAATCGCCTCTTTGCAATATATACCTGTGCAAAAATATATTTATTTTTATATCAAACAATCTTGTCAGTGAGATATATATATAAATATACTACAAAATTGTACTCAAAATTAGGGTTTGGAATCCACCTTTGGTCTATGTTTATGGGGACACTTGAGCCTGTCATGGAAGCTGTCCATGTTCTTAAAAATGAAACCTCCACTATATCGTCCTTTGCTACAATCACTGAGAAAATTGTTCCCTTAACTCTGCAGTACAGTTTTAATAATTATTAATTAGTAGAGAGAATTAAAAGAAGTATATATGTTAAAAATGAATTATTCTCATAATTAATTTCTCTTCTCTTATTATTAATTTCAGCATCAAGCAAACACAAGAAAATACAGTTAATTAATGCTCACGACACAAATTATATATTGCGATATGGGGAAAACGTAGGTTATTTTCTTTTACTATTAATTTCATCATTAAACAAAACAGGATCACACCGGTTAATTAATTAACAGTACATGAGAAGGCAAGAATGTATGTAAATTATAATTGAAATATACAAACCTGTCAAAAAGGCCAGGTTTTTCTGGGTCGTTCCAAACAACGTCGAAGTACCTATAAATATGAAAGCCATGCAGATTATGCCCCTTGTCTTCAATATAATTAATTATTTAATTTGAATATATATATATATATATAGGTATGTACCCTCTGTCGTATTCTGCATTTTGAGAGTCAAGTAAATTGTTAACTCCAGTATATATTCCATTGATATAACCCTCGGGCCTTGACAAATTCAGAGAAACGATGCCGTTGTCAATTATCACCTGTTGAGACTTATAACCCATGTAAATAATATTTGACGATAAAATCAGACCAATTAATTATAAGTTATTCTATTTTTTTTCCAGAAATTAAAACTGGTACAGTATATATCACCTCTCGAGTACTATATGCAGTATTCAGCTTGACTGGAGGAGGAGGAGGAGGAGGACAAGCTAGGTTGTTGTTGATCCGGCCTGTTGAAACTCTTCTACTGTAAATGAATGCAGTACTGCAAGGAATAAGAATGAAGAGAGTTCAAAATAAACAAATAAACGTTTTAATTAATTCGTCAAATTATTTTGAATTTTTATTTACTTTTTTTTAATCAATAGTCTATAATATATATAAAACTATCTTAATTATAAGTGATCTATATATGTATTAAACGATTACAAGACCTTCGAAAACAAAGTGATTATTAATTAAATAAATATTAAATTTCACAACATAAAAAAGTTATAAAAAAAATAGTACTAGTCTAGTTCCTCCCAGACTCCCAGTCTCCCACCACTTATCATTAATTTAATTTTCATGTGGCTGACATATCTACGGGTTACAGGTAGGCATAATGGAATAGATAAAACTTCAATTATCGATTAAAAAAACGATATGCATAGAAAAACGGTTAAATTATCATTTGATCCCCTTAATTTTAAAAATTAACTATTTTTAAATTTCTAATTTTTAATCATAACATTTAATTGGTCACTTTAATTTTAAAAATTGTTAATTTTATCCCCTGTATCATTATTAATTAAAAATTATGTTTCATTATTAATTAAAAATTATGATTAAAAGAATTATTAAATTACTTATAAATTCACTAAAAATTATTAATTATTAAAAAGGATTAAAGATTATTTTTTTAAAGAAATAATATTATTTTTTAAATATTAAAAATAATTTTTTAATGATAGGTAACTAATGATTTTTTAATAATTAAAATGATTTTTTTAATTATTTTTTCTTCTTGTGAAAGATGATTAGAGTTTTTTTAATTGACTTAATAATTTTATTAATGAAAAATTATTAACTATTAATTAATAATTGATTAGGAGACCAAAATCGTCAATTTTTTAAATTAGAGAACCAAATGATACTATTAAAAATCAAGAGATCAAAATCGTTAATTTTTTAAATTAGGAAACTAAAATTGTAATTTATGATATCATTTTAACTACTTTTAATAGCTATTTAATTCCTATTTAATGATGTTATTTTAATAGCTTTCAATTAATGGTATGAGAAATGGTACTTACACTCTCTTTTAAAACTTTCCCTTGATTTATTGAAATTTAACCATAATTATCAATGATGAATTTCATCCTATTATTTATAGATATTTTTTCATGAATTAACTATCCTCTTAATGGTAATTAATTCTTGTTTCAATTACTTCTTTTTATATTTCAAACTTACAAAATAAATATATGAGATTTTGACAATGTATTAAAGAATATAATTAAGGTGTTCAATTTACTAGAAAATATTAAGTAACTAATAACATTTATGGCTCTAATTAATAAATTTTAGGAAATAAAATATTTTTTGTTAAATTAACCGAGTAAAAGTGTAAGTTAGTTATTTTTATTTAGGGTTAATTTTACTTTTGATCACTAAAATTTTATTTTTTGCGATTTTGATATTTCTAATTGTTTTTCATCACTTTTTTCCCTCAAATTTATATTTTTAGCAGTTTTGCTTCATTCGTTAAGTTTTTTAAATTGATTATTTATTTGAACATTGACTATCCTAAAATAAAAATTAACGAAGTGATCAAAATTGATAAAAAAAAAAAATCAACTCAAAAAATTGAAAGAAAAGAGAAAAACTACTAAAATAAATGAATTTAAGGAATCGGAAGTGATGAAAAAACGGAACCAAAATCGCAAAAATAAAATAAAATGGAGACTAATAATGTAATTAAACATTTTATTTATATATAGGTTTGGAGGGAATAAGTAGGCAGAGACGGATTAAATTGGGGCAAGATGGAACTTTAGTCTCTTATCATTCATGAACATTTAAGAAAAAAATATTAATTAAAACAAATTCATAAGAAAAATAAGATTTTAAGTTTAGATTTGTTTAATTTTTTTTTTCTAGTAATAAATTATATCTCTAATTTTATATCTAAAATTAATAATAAATATTTTTATTAAATTTATTATTTATTAAATAATAATTATCAAATATAGAAATTAAAAACTGAGAAATTTATAGGAATGATAAGTCATA
The DNA here is from genome assembly GCA_014843725.1 of Amphicarpaea edgeworthii. Classification (NCBI taxonomy): domain Eukaryota; kingdom Viridiplantae; phylum Streptophyta; class Magnoliopsida; order Fabales; family Fabaceae; genus Amphicarpaea; species Amphicarpaea edgeworthii. Next base: position 1,880,432 of record CM026324.1, on the reverse strand, counting down.
TATGATGTGATCAAAGGAGAGAGACAGAGAGTATTAAAAGATGTTTGAAAAAATTAGGGATAGAAAGAAGAAGCTAACCTAGAAGAGACGACTCTCTGATTAGAACATGCACAAAGCAAGATTAAGATGAGCTGCGCAGCCACTCTAAATCCCCACTGGATTAATGAAAACCTTTTCATTGCCACCTTCATCTTTTACCAATATCAACCAACCTGCATGCAAATATATATCTTAAAAGCCTCAGGTGACAAGGCACTAAAGAATGGTGCATGCTCAGCTTAGATGGGGAGACGAAGTTTATATGCTTTAATTTAGAGAATATTGAAACTCCTACATTTGGTATATACAATATTCAATCAATAATGAATTTAATTTTTAAAGTATTTTTAGTGGGTAGAATTTTGAAGAGATTTTGATATGCCTTTTTTGGATTCATATTGTTACGTGGACATCAAAATCTCTCACATATTTTACTTTATAATATTTTTAATGAATAGGATCTTCAAGAGACTTTGAGATATTTTTTCGTAGGTCTCACAATGTCACGTAAGCATTAAAATCTTTTACTTTTTTTTCTATATTAAAATATCTTATGGTAGTTTTTTCGTCCCTTATGGACAAATTGGGTAAATCCTGCCAAAGATGCTGATTTTCACATCAATTTTGGTAAATCTCACTTCTTATTTAATATTTATATTTCTTTTTTGATTTTATAAATTTAATGAATTAATGTTACTTGTTGAATAAAGTAATAAAGGGATAACTTACTTAATGCTTTAAATAATTTTATACCTTTATACATAAAATTAATGAGTTGCTTTCCATGGGATTTATCAAATACTTTTATTAATTTTATTGTTTTTTTAATGTATAACTTACTTATTTTATTTTTTACCAAATTAACTGACTTATTATTATTGTGTTTTTTTTTAAAGTTTTGCACTGTGTTTCACTTGGTGTTTCTTTAAAATTGAGATTTGTTTTAGTTAATTTTATTTATTTCTTTTCTATTATTATATATATAGATGAATTTTTATGATTTATTCAATTAATCATGTATGACTTTTATAATTTATGTTATTATTTAGTTGGTATAAGTCAATTATATTTAAATAAGTTGCTTACATGATTTTATAAATTTGAGACAAATTAATTTTTTTTAAAAATTGATTTGCGTATCATTAATCTAAACCAAACCAACGCATTTATCATTGGATTAGACAAAAGAAAAATATGAAATCTGAACAAATTAAAATGAATTGGTTTGGATTTTATTTTTGTCCAAAATCGAACAAAACTGACTCATAAACACTCCTAGATAAATGGATTATGTTGAGTCTAACGATCTGGTGCAAATTAGTAATGGATTTAGTGTTGGGTTTTTTTTTTGTGAAATTTAGTTCAGATTTAATTTATTTCAGTCTCTAAACCAGACACTAACTACGTTTAGCGAGTAAGTTTTTTCTGACGTTTTAGGTTACCACAATTTTGATCGCTGCTAATGGAATTACCGATTTAGTCGCTAAATCACACAAGATCACACTGTTGCGTTCGTACGGGTATAGCTAGTACCTACTCACTTGTGTATTTTTTATTTTTTATTTTTCCAAAAAAATAGATATGTATATAAAAAGAGAAATGGTACAAGATATACCAAAATGCAATAAACAAGTAAATCCAACAATTCCACTAATTTACCCCCTCTCAGTAAAAATATATAAAAATAAAGAAACTACCGGATAGGAATTGATAAAGCCCCTAACCACTACCACACAATAAGCAACGACTGAGCCCCTAGCAAAGCACGAAACTATGCTTGTTCCGATTCCAATTTCCGCACCCTGCTCTGAACCAATTCCAATTTCCAATTTCCAATATCGGCAACCATCTCTATTCCGATCGCATTCACCATAGCACAGATTAATTCCACATACACCAACACAACAAAAAAACCCCTCACTCATGATGCCCAAATCGATCACCTATAAACCCTTATCAAACCCCAACCACCGTTCCTTCTTAAAGATATATAAAATTTCTAACTCTTTATATTGATTGAACATACAGTAACATGCAAGGGTTTTAGTTTGCTATTGAAGAATTCCACTATGATTTAAGAAGAGAATATACTGCTAATGGTTTAATATAAATAAAGAGGAAATGTTATTAATGGAGAAAACCACTCTACAATACAACTATAACTTTGACACAATCCAAAAAATTAGGGAAATAAACGTTTTGTTTTTATTAAAAGCACACGATCATGATCTCCTTATTTAAACTCTAAGAGCAGCTTGATCTACAAGGCTGCTTCGAAAGACCAGTTAAGAATGTCATGTGTTTCAACCAAGTCACCAGTTGCAGCAGAGAAACCAACTCTGATCCATTCGGGCAAAACATTCCTCAAATCAACAATAGTAGAGACAGTGGCATTCCTATTGTCAGGGTAAGAAACAAACACACTCAATATCTTTGACTCGGAGTTATAGTTCAGGCTCGCATGTGCAACAGCGTTATCAGGTTCAAGTTCACTAGGCCATGGTACAGTTGCCACTGACTTAACAGAGTCAACATCAATTCCAATGTGAGGAGCCTGGTATGGAGAATAGGGGTCCCAATCATTGGTGAAACTATCAAACTCAATCGCCACTATTTGGTTTTTGGAAGGGTCCAGTGCAGTTTTCGGGTTGAAAAGTCCAAGATACCCTCCACTTGAATTTTGGGGCAAGTGAAGGTTGGCGGGTGCAAGAAAGAAGGCAAAGCCATCACCACGAAGGGTTGAACCCTCAGGGTTGACGACAAAGGAGAAACCGGAGCTGAAGTCAGCGAGTTTTCCATTGTTTTTGTTCCAGAGGTGTATCGGTGTGAGATGCACTGCTCTTCCAACACTGTGTGGGACTGGTTTCCCAAATAGGTCGCTGTTGGTTAACCTTACAACCCCACCAGATATTGTTGCATTTCCCAACAAAAATATGTTTGGATCATCTTTCTTGAAAGAAGAGAAGCCGAAGCCAAAGGTTTCGTCTGATGAGAGAAAAGGGGATTGTGACTTGACATTGTGATTTTGTAGCAAGAGGAAAGGGATGAGGATTTTGATAAGTAGAGTGGAAAGGGGACTTTGAGATTGAAGCAGGTTAGATTTTGAGTTAGCCATATCGTGTGATGCAGAAGCAATGTGTGAAGTGATGTTATATATAGGCCTGTGTTGCATGGCTAGCTAAGAGGAAAAATATATATTAGAATAAAATTGCCGAAATGAATGAGGCATGCAACTCACATAGTATGCTAAGTTTGATAATTGCCATTTGTCAACTAATTATGGTGGAAATCCCAAGGAAATTCCACAAAAGTTCGAAATATGTAAGTCCAAATTAAACTTGTTGGTTTGGAAAACTTTGGACATTTTTGATCGGGTTATAAGATGGCGGAATATGGTATCGAGAAGAATTTTGGTGAGAAATATTTGCAAAATGGATGAAAGCTAGTTATCATTGGCCATTACATAAAAACAAAATAAAAGTCATCATTAACTGTTGTCCGTCTCCGTATATCTATAGTGCCAACTGTATATATGGTATTTAGATATTGGGTGGCACCTAGTTTATGGTGTTCATAGTTTTCTTTAAAAAAAATAAAGGTTTGCCATCTGTAAACTAGATACATCGAATGAAATTCTTTAGATACTTCTTTCTATGTTTTAATTAGAATTGATGTTTTATCTTGTAATTTGTATAAATCATTAATAATATAGACATTTACTATGTTGATTATCCATGTAAAATTCAAATTTTAAGTATGGTTTTTGTCTTTGATTTTTTCGTGAAATTTACTTATAATTCCAAAACAATTTTTCATTCTCTAGTTTTAGTACTTAATTTGATTCATGAGTTTAGTGGTGTTGATTTTGTGTTTTAAATCACGGTTCAATGGCACATCTAATGAGGGCAAGCAATGCCCTTGGCGCCCCCCCCCCCCCCCCCCCCCCCCTCTTTTATTAAGACTCCTTGTATTTATATACGAGAAAAAAAAGAAAAAGAAAGATAATTTTTTAAATAAAAATATTAATCAAGAAAAGTGAATAAGAATTATAGGTATTGAGTTGGTGTTTAATTTTTCTTTTAGTAGTGAATCAATAATTAATTTCACACATAAAATTAATAGAAATGCTTTTATGAAACTCCTAATTTATAAAATAATTATTATTAAAAAATAAATATTTAAATAATTATGTAAAATAAATTTGGCTTCCATTTTACATATTTCAGGATCCGTTTCTGATTCAATGGGTTGTTGATTTTGTTTACCACATTTTTTTTTAATTCAAACATTTTCTTTTAATATATAGTTATACATCATTAGAAGATTTTTAACATCTTAAAATCCTTGAACTAACAACACTTTATCACATGACTATTACATCAAATTATCTGTAATCCACGTGACAAGTCATGATGTGACTATCATATCATCACTAAAACAAAATATATATGGACTAAAAAACAAATTTGCAAAACTTTTATTTAGAAATAAAAAACATATTAATCATATATTCATACTAATACAAAACATATATATTATTATATTATAAAAAATAAAAGAAACTTTTATATATATATATATATATATATATATATATATATATTTATTAAAAAAATATTAAATGGTAATTGGTTTATTTTTAATATAATTTTTTAAAAATCATACCTACAATGATTTCTTAAAAATTAAACTCATTAAATATTTTATTAAAAATATACACAATTTACTAATTTAAATGAGAGTCTTTAAAAGTAAAACTTACATGTTGAATGTAATTTTATGATAACCATTTTAAGATTATATGATATAAGTAATATATCAATGTAAAATATAATTTAGTCAAAGTTTTTATAAAAATTATAATCTTCAATAATTATAATTTGAAGTGGATGTACATGTGAGAAAGAGGGATCTTACAATATAAAATTATTGATTTAAATTTTGATTCATTGATTTAATTAATTCAAATGAATAATAATTTTACGTATTTATATACCTAATTCAAATATGTAATAATATAGTAATTTATAATGTGAACATTGAATAAAATTAGTTTGCTAAGTATAATAATTTAATTTGATTGAATTTGAATGTAAAAGAAAATATTCAAATTCTTTTTTATTATATTAATTATAGAAGTGTATTATTTTCATTTTCATAAATATTTTATGATATTTTATTATAGATATTAACGTATAAATTAATTTTGTTAATTACTTTAATTGTAAATTTTTTTTATTTTAATTTATTTTATTAGTGAGTAGTTATTTACAAAAGCACACTTACTTTTTTTTTAATTTATAATTTTTTTTATTTTATTAATGGGGTAGTTATAGATAGTTACACACTTATTTTTTTTTAATTTATAATTTATTTTATTTTATTTTGTTAGTGGGGTAGTTATAGTATACATTAACCTTTAGGAAAGTGAAAGGAATAGTTATTGAATTAACTTTGTGTGTGTATGTATTTTTATTTTTATTTTATTTTTCTATTTTATCATTTAATAAAAATATAAAACGAAATAAATTTAATATTATCTAAGGATAAAATTGGCTAATAAAAATAGATTATAGATTTTTAAAAAATAGTTAATTATTATATATTTTCAAATATATATATATATATATATATATAGTTAACTCAGTTTCTCATCCTTCTTCCTCGATCGATCCTTTTGCAAATATTAATAGAAATTGATGGGTCCACCATGAAGGGAAGTATTAATATTAACTAGCAGCATCGACGGTACACGGGCACAGATATTTTTCATAATTTTAAAGCAATCTCTTATTACAGTCGAAACAGAAAAACACAGAAACATAACAACAACAACATCCATCAAAGAGCATCGACCGATCATTCTCAACATGCATGCACGAAGTTTGTAATTATCTTCTACAAGAAGGAGTTGAAAGACCATGAAAGAATGTCGTGTGTTTCAACCCACTCACCGGTGGCACCAGTGAAGCCGAAAAGGACCCATTCAGGCAAAACAAACCCTAAATTAACGGGATACGATAAAACAGTGGTATTCGATTTGACAGGACTATTTGGATAGGGATGGCAATATGGACCCAGACCCTACGGGCACCCGCAAAAATACCCATACGCGGGTAGGGTAATAACCCGCATATTTGGGGATGGGGATGGGGCGGGTATTTACCCGCAAAATCTCATGGGGATGGAGTGCAGTGCAGATGCTTGTAGTACCCACCCCGCCCTTATGTATATACATATTAATTAATATATTATAATTTTATTATTTAAATTATTCAATTATCTATTTATTATTTTAATTATTCTTTTTATATGTTAATTTTGATATTCTATTATGATTTAATTTTTATTTGTATTAGTAGTTTAAAGCAATATAGAAACTATGGAAATAAGCATTTACAAAATATGGAGAAATTAATTCGGATGATGAAGTTAAAATATTATATCTATTTATGTTTTATTTTTAATATATAATTATAAACTAATTAATTTTAAAAATATATTAGTTTTTCCTGTTTAATTAGAGTTTTTGTTTAAATTTATGTTGAATGATTATTTTTGTAATGTTATTTATTTATATAAATCAATATTCGTTTGATTTTAATATTATATAAGGGTGTATTGGATTAGGATTTTAAAATACTTTTTTTGGCATAAAAAAGTCTTAAAGATTTTTAAGATTTTGTAGAAACTAAAAACTGTTAAGATTTTTTTAAGATGACTTTTGTGATTAGGATTTTATAATTTGGATTTAATGGATTTAGAATATAGGATTTCACATATTTATAAGATAAGATTTGAAAAGATTTTATGGATTTCTAAAAAAATAAAATTCAAAACTATTAAACACAAACCAACAAGAGTGTGCTTGGAAATATTATTGAACATAGGAAATGAACCATTATGGCAAGGAAAAGTGTGATTCGGAGGGAGAAGAAGAGACAAAAATTGGAGCAGGAAATATAATTTGATTCGCCGATCCTCAAAAAAAAATAAATAAGCAAAGTTCCGTCGTTAAGTGATAAATGGGAAATGCATGGAAAATTAGAATCACTACCGCGTAATAGTGCACCTATACGTCTTCATCGACATTGTTTTTCGATCGGAAGACCGCGAGCTAATTATCGAGACTTTGGATTATCCGGACACATACTTCGTGAAATGGTTCATGCATGTTTATTGCCCGGTGCAACAAGATCACTAATCATAAATTATCATAAACTGAATCATCTCACCTAATGTACATGAACTCATTTTGAGATATATTTTTCACAAATTTTCATAAAGTAATAGTGAAAAATAATAACAAAATATTAGTAAAAAATATAAAATGTTTCATTTAACTCATAAAATCAATAATGTCATCAAAATATAAATCAAATAATTCAACAAAAAATATATGATGATCAAAACATTAATCATCTGCTTAACTTGAAGAATATCCAAAGTTGTCTATGTTTTATAACATCCCAAATATTGCTCTTTGTTTCCTACGTTAAATTGTATATTTTTTCAAAATTGATTGCAATAGTTTAGAAAGGTCTTTTAAAACTTTAACTTGATTGTTTATCCCGAGTTAAAACTTCTTCTAAACTCAGATCTATTTCTTTTATGAAAATTTTCATTTCATTAAAAATTTATGAACTTAAAATGAATGAGACAATTGGACTACATTGTAGGCTTGTAAATTGATTCATAGTGATTTTGATGTATGAACACATTACTATTAAAATCATATGAAAAGTCTCATCTTGAAAAAAAAAAAAATGTGTGGGTGAGAGATTATGTCATCACCCTTCAAAGCAAAAATAATGAAATAAATAAAAAAGTTTGAGATGAGAAAGAAAAAGAAAAGTCTCTCATAGTTGAATGTGATTGTTTGTAGGGTTTGGTATTTATATGATCAACTAAAAAGTCTATAAAATCTACCAAAATCCAATTAAAAAAAATTCATAAAATCTTTATAATTTTGAATAACAGATGATTTTTTTTTTTTGCGTTATTCAAAATCTCAATTGAATACCACAAGATTTCGTTGCCCTTTGAAAAAAAAATCTTGATAATCTTGATTGAATACTATTAGATTATTTTTTATCATTTAACAATCTTGATTGAATACCCAAGACATTTTTACAAAAAAAAAAATTATTCAAATCTTAAACAATCCTAATCCAATACATCTCCTAAGTTTTTGTTTTTTTTTTTATATAATTTTTAATTTTATATATATGAAAAGTGCGGGTCGCGGGTGCGGGTATGGGTATATAGGTACCCAGAGGGTATGGGGATGGGGATTGAAATTGTTACCCGCACGGGTATGGGGCGAAGCAGGTACTTTTTTTTTTCAAACACGGGTATGGGGACGGGTACTATAGTACCCTACCCATACCCTACCTATTGTCATCCCTATATTTGGATAAGCCACAAAGACAGTCAATATTTTGGAGGAAGATTGATAGCTTATACGTGCGTTTCCAATGGATCCTTGTGGTTGACTATCAAGAGGCCATGGCACAAATGCCACGGACCTAAGGGAATTGATGTCAATACCAATGTGAGGAGAATCAGAATATGGGAAGTTCGGGTCCCATTCGTTTGCAAAGCTATCAAACTCAACGGCAACCACTTGGTTTAAGGAAGTGTTGAAAGCTGTCTCTTTGTTGAAGAGTCCGAGGTATTCGCCGCTGGAGTTGTCTGGGAAATCAAAATCGAGCGATGCTAGATAGAAGGTGAAGCCGTCGCCGTGGATTGGGGCACCCTTTGTGTTCACGACGAAGGAGAACTCGGTGGCGAAGTCCGCGACTATCCCGGTTTTTGTGTCGGAGAGATGAAGCGCTCCGTAGAAGGCTGAGAGGTCGACACCGGCGCTGTCGCGAGCTGGGTTGCCGTATTGGTCCTTTTTTGTGAGTTGCAGTGCTGCGCCTGCTGTCCTGTCATCGCCGTCGAGGAGTATGGTTTTCAACCCTGCCTCAAAACTAGGGAAGTTGAAGGAAAATGATTCTCATTTGACGCCGGTTGTTAGCGCAATAAGGAACAAGGTGAACGTTGCATGGAGTGGTAGCAGTAGTTTTGGGTTGGGGTTAGCCATTGTGTTGATGATGATGCTTAGAATGAGGGGAGAATATGGAAAATTATAATAATAAAAATAGGAAGATGATTAATCAAATTATGTTTCGTCTTCTCATTCATTTTCAAATATTTAATTATTAAGATTAGATTTATTATAATTATTAAATTTTGTAAATAATTTAAAAATACAGTGGATTAAAATTAGTGTCTCATTTGGACAAACTATTAGAGCTGTCAAAATGATCCAACCTGACTCCAGGACCAAAATATCCATATAAAAGTCCATAAGGCCAAAAAGTCCCATTAGACCCTATGGGCTAGGGTCGACCCGCGGGCCTTAAATTCTAACAATTTAGTTTTTTTTTTAAATAATAAATTTGGTTTATGACTTTATTAACTACTACCCCACTCATATAATTAATACTTAAATAATATAAAATAACAACTAAAATTAAGAACTTCATCAAAACTTTATATTTAGCATAAAAAGTGTCAAATTCAATAAATAAACTTCATCCAAAATAAGTATATGATAATCTTCCCTCCAAAATAATTAAAAACTAATTAAGTCAATATTTCCTTCTCACATGAACAATATCAAATAACTTCATCTCCATCTTGATGCATATGTGACTCTATTATTGTGTTGTCTCATCTTCATCTAAAATTCAACCAAATAAAATATAATAAGACAATTAAACAAGATAACATTACAAAAAACAAAAAACAAAGGATTACCATTTGGATATTTAGAAAAGTTATGCAACCAATTCCTACTGCAAATAAGCATTTGAACATGTTTAGGAAGAGTAGAACTTCTATATTTTGTCAGAACACGTCCACCAATGCTAAAAGCAGACTTCGATGCCACTGTGGTAATAGGAACACTAAGCACATCTCGAGCTAGTATAGAAAGTGTAGGAAATTTTTTCTCATTAACCTTCCAATAATGAAGCCATCAAAATACTCATAGCCATCATACTCTACTTAAGGTTTCTCCAAATACACATCATACTCACTTTTACCAGTAGTGGATTTAGCTTCAATTTGACGTATTTTATAGTCCTGTAGTATATAATATATCAATTATCTAAAAATAAAAGAAGAAAATAATAAACAAGGTATTGTAAGAAACTTACACAATAAATCTTTGGTCTCTTGGCCTTATTTTTCTCTGAATCTGACTTACACATTGAAATAGATTGAATGGGTGATTGAGAAAGAGAAATACTAGAAATAGGAAAATTCTCTACATATTCACTATAAAGTTTCTCAAGCTTTTTCTTTAAATTTTCTACCTTTTCTTCTATTGTTTCTAGATTAAGTTTCTTGTAACAATAAGTTAGGAAATGAGTCTTCAATGTTGGGTCAAGAATAGCTCCAAAAGCTAGCAAGTCACTATAATTCTTCTAATATTTATCAAACTTTTCATTTTTCATCCTCAAAAACATTTTTCTTACAGCATCATTATCATTATTCATATTATCAACTAAGAGGGACTCAATTTTCCACACATGCATGAAATATAAGTTCAAAGTAAGGTATAATGAACCTGAGACCATATTAGTAATCTCGTATAATGGTTCCAAAAATTCACAAATTTTTTCTCTTGTTCTCCATTCCTCAAAAGATGAAAAATGTTTATAACTTCTATCCACTGCTTGAAAATATTCAAAAGTTCGTTCATACTTCAATGCACTCTCAAGCATTAAATATGTAGAATTCCACCTAGTAGACACGTCTAATCTTAAACCAATGTTTGTGTCTATACATGCATCATTAACACAGTCTTTAAATTTAATCATTCTTCCATCTCAGCCTTTTACATACTTTACACTTTCTTGAATTTTAAAAAGTGCGTTATCAACTACTTTCAACCCCTCCTGAACAATTAAGTTAAATATATGAACAACACAACGCACATGCAAAAACTCCCCATCACACAACAAATTATTTTACACACGAAGATGTTTTTTCAAAATATCCTGCATGTTAATATTAGCAGAAGCATTGTCTAACGTAATGGAGAAAATTTTCTTGTCTATTCCCCATTCCTTTAAACAATCAAACAAAGCAATTTCCAACTCAACACGTGTGTGCGGAGGCTTCAATCGACAAAAGTTGAGAATTTTACTATTTAATATCCAGTTTTCGTCAACAAAGTGAGCTGTAACACAAATATATCCTTCACTAGTTATTGCTGTCCAAACATCAGAAGTAGGACATATTCTATTAGGAATCCTAGCCATCATTTGCTTAAGTTTGTCCTTCTCCCTAGTGTATATTTTCTCAACTATTGACACACCAGTATTCCTACAAGGCATTTTAGCATTAGGATTCAAATAATATACCTACTCTCTGATTTTTTCATATTCAACAAAACTAAAAGAAAGATCATGCATAATTAATGTTTCTACAAGCATTTCGTTATGAATCTCTTGATTAAATTTTCTGATACTTCCATCTCTTACCATCCCTTTTGCATTAAGAATACTTTTACATCGATGACGACTTAAATGGGAAGTTTCATAACTATTGTTGGTTTTGGGATTCTTACCAATTGTAAAATCACGATCACAAAAAATGCACACAGCCTTTTCTACACCATCTTTATTTTTACTAGTTTTTTTAAAGAATTTCCAAACATTAGACCCTTCTTTCTTAGTCATATCAACACTTTCACACATACGAGGAGTTTCAAAAACAATATCATCATCCATATTTAAAGTCTCACTTGAAGATTCCATCATGCAATTTCAATAGTTCCTATGTAATAAAACAAAGACACAAAAAAACTAGTTGTTGTGAGAATCGGATTCTTTACAATAATGTAATGCTGTAAAGAATTTGTAAAGACTATGCAATGTTTTAGTAATATGACACAACCCTGTAAAGACTAGTGTCTAGTGCTAGTGCTTTTGAGGACCAATAGGGATTAATTAGTTTATCAGAATCACCAAAATCTACAACTACAACTACAATAAATTTAAATATGCTTAATAAATTTCCCATGAATAGGCAAAAAAAGCTTCAGATTCATGATAGCATAAACTTATCATACTCAAATAACTAGTACCTTAATTTTAATTTCAATCAAAATACTAGCACCGACATATTGTAGGAAAGTAGTTGAATTTGATAAGTTTCCAAAGTTGGAATAAAAAATAATAAAACTCCTATATTCTAAGAAATTCATTTACACTTTAGAAGGTGGACATTTACTTCAACTTGGAAAACTTAAAAGTTTAGGGGAAGAGAACTTGCCTCATTCCAAGGTTTGGACAATCACAATACTAAAGGAGTGCTTAAAATGGTAGCTAATAATTATAGATGACCCACTAATGAACAACTACATAGGTATATATGTTTGCATCTTAACATCTTTTGACTTTGAGGCAATTTAGACCATCTGTTTTGATGATTTTTTTCCCTTCAAACTGCTTACATTGTGAACCATCAATTTTTAGGAGATTTTTACATTTGGTCATATAATGTTCAAATGAAGGAGTTTGCTAAATTCATCTTATGTATTATTATTAATGATTATGACAAACTTTTGTTTTCCTTAGATAAATTCTTAGAATTTTGAGCGTTGTTCTTGATTATCTTCATTGTATGATGTATTTGTTAATTTTTTTTGTGTAATTTTGGATTAATAATTGTTTTGACAGAACTAGCATAGTCTCACTTCAATAGTTATTTAAAGATTTTCTAATTAAGCTTTTGGTGAACATTTCAAGAAAAAAAGTTTTAGAATGTTTGTCTTACTCTGTTACTCTGAAACTCTAAAAGCCATGCTTGATTAAGAATAGCTATGAAAAATGTTTTTGGACAAATTTCAGGTATTGATTCAAGTTGGATTGTTATCTTGTTATTTTGTATTGATTCAAGCATGCTACATTCCCATTTACTTCAACATTACAAATGCAAGACCATCATAATCACCCAATTGCACAGACCATCATAACAAACTAAAAAATTTAATCTTTTACCCTCCAATTGACTAAAACCATCAAGATATCAATGCAACAAATTTGGGTACAATAAAAATCAAAACATAAAAATTCCCTATTGCTAATAGTTGCTGAAACCATGAAAATCTCATTTGATCAAAGCCAAAAGTTAAGTTCAATCAAGCCATATCAAATGCAAAAATAACATCTAAAGAGAGAAAGAAAGAGTACTAAAGATTCATAATAGAATGGGTACATTAGATTTATCTTGCGAACTTGCGAATAAAAAAGAGAGAAGACGACACTCGGAGAAGACGACGTTCAGAGAAGACGACGCTCGACGCTCAACGCTCGGAGAAGACGATGCTTGAAGAAGAAGACAATGTTCACGACCTCACGCTTGGAGAAGACGACACTAACGCTCGGAGAAGAAGATGATGCTCACAAACACGACGCTCAAGCTACACTCGAAGGCTACGTGCACACACACTACGCAAAAAGAAAGACAATACAGTTTCACACTTGAGAAGGGTGTGTGGACTGGCCCTCACCCAACCTTGACCCGGCCCTTTAAGCATTTTAATAGTTACTGGGACTTTTTTCTTAAATGGTTAATAGAGAAATGGCCAAAGAGGGCCAATTAGTAGGGTCAAATTGGGCCGGCCCCAAGGCCAAAATGACTGCTCTACAAACTATGCAGAAAAATTAGCTAGTTTTATTATTGATTGGTATTTGTCAAACATTTGTAGCTGTCGTAAAGAGAGAGGAAGCTTTCCTAGCTATGAAAAGTAAACGCTCAGGCTAAGTCCGAAATATGTTTGTCAAGATGTTTTTGGACATCACTTTTTGTCCTTGAGTTTAAGACATTTGGTTAGTTTCAAACAACGTATGTCATTTTTCATTGTGAACAAGTTGCAGCTAATTAGATTAGACGTAAATTATAAATAATGCAGCCAAATAGACTTAGTTATAACATGCTATATATATATATATATATATATATATATGTCCTCTGTGCCTTGCAGTTAAGCACTGAGGTGACAAATGGAATGCCACCACAGCAAGCCATTTGTCAAGACACGTACACCGTTCACTTATGTCAGGTCAATTACATATTATTGTTGGTGTGGAAATTATGAATAGCTAGCCGTTGAGAAGGATGAGCATCAACAACTGCATGATTCCTATTCAAGTGACTCATGACTCTCGAGGGAGAGATTTTTTTCATCAATTAGGTTTCTAGTCCACTACTCTAGAAAGCTTTTTGGTAGTTGTGTCCAAGGTTTCTATGCTAGATTATTCCTAACGTGGTAAAGCAAAGTTGTAAAGATTGAAAAGGGAAAAGTGATTTCATTTATTGCTTACCGACCCTTAATGCTAAGAAAACATCACTAACTGCCCAACTACTCAATTCTTCTTCCAGATGTACTTATGTTTTTAGGCTCCTCCTCTTAGACCTAACATACATACAACCAAAATATAGAGATCCTTAACAAATTAGCGGAAGATCCGTGTATTATGGAGATTTCTTGTATAAAAAATCTTCCTAGTAGTAGATCCATGTATAAGAGTCGAAGGTCGATCTTCTTAGCAATATGTGGAGTTCCATCATGCAACTGAACTACTCCACCTTGCTCAGTACTAGATTTGACTACAACCTCGGCTCCCCAAGAAACATATAAGGGATACTTCTTGTTATCATTCGTCAAAGTAGAATTTGTTGTGCATGACTCATACTTCTTGATTGAGCTGACAGATTGGATCCAAGTCACTTATTTGTTGGGTCACAAACTAATTAGGTTTGGGATGCGGAGGGTGTAACCCCTCGCAATACGGTACATGCAACAGCGGATCTTCTATTTTTATTACTTATATATTTGTTTTATTATTATTATTTTTTATTAAAGTCTGCATTTCCGTTTTCTTTATTGCTCAGTCGATAAATAAATTTTGTTGAGAATAATGATTAATATGTACTACTTTGGCTGTTGCATTAATTTGTAGGAGTAAAGCTAGCCAGTACTCACTTGTGCATGAAATTAAAGATATATAAAATCTATAACTTTTTTATATTGATTGAACATAACATGGGTTTAATATTGTTATTAATGGAGGAAACCACTTAACCAACAACCATACAATTATAACTTTGACACAATTAATCCACAAAGTGAAACATTTAGTTTTTATTAAAAGCACACGACCGATCTCCTTCAACACATGAGAGCGGCTAAGCTGGATCTACAAGGCTGCTTCGAAATACCAGTTAAGAATGTCATGTGTTTCAACCAAGTCACCAGTGGCGGCAGAGAAACCAACTCTGATCCATTCGGGCAAAACATTCCTCAAATCAACAATAGTAGAGACAGTGGCATTCCTATTGTCAGGGTAAGAAACAAATACACTCAATCCCTTTGACTCGGAGTTATAGTTCAGGCTCGCATGTGCAACAGCGTTATCTGGTTCAAGTTCACTAGGCCATGGTACAGTTGCCACTGACTTAACAGAATCAACATCAATTCCAATGTGAGGAGCCTGGTATGGAGAATAGGGGTCCCAATCATTGGTGAAACTATCAAATTCAATCGCCACTATTTGGTTTTTGGAAGGGTCCAGTGCAGTTTTCGGGTTGAAAAGTCCAAGATACCCTCCACTTGAATTTTGGGGCAAGTGAAGGTTGGCGGGTGCAAGAAAGAAGGCAAAGCCATCACCACGAAGGGTTGAACCCTCAGGGTTGACGACAAAGGAGAAACCGGAGCTGAAGTCAGCGAGTTTTCCATTGTTTTTGTTCCAGAGGTGTATCGGTGTGAGATGCACTGCTCTTCCAACACTGTGTGGGACTGGTTTCCCAAATAGGTCGCTGTTGGTTAACCTTACGACCCCACCAGATATTGTCGCATTTCCCAACAAAAATATGTTTGGATCATCTTTCTTGAAAGAAGAGAAGCCAAAGTCAAAGGTTTCGTCTGATGAGAGATAAGGAGATTGTGACTTGACATTGTGATTTTGTAGCAAGAGGAAAGGGATGAGGATTTTGATAAGTAGAGTGGAAAGGGGACTATGAGATTTTAAGTTGGGGAAAGCCATTGTGTGATGATGCTGGAAGCAATAAGAGGGGTGAGGTTATATATAGGTTTCTTTGGCCAGCTATAAGAACATAAATAAGAATAAAATTGCCGAATAATACGGCATGCAATTCACATAGTATGGTATGCTTAACTATTGCCGTTTGCCAACTAATTAGGGTGAAAAATCCAAGGAAATTCTACAAAAGTTTGAATATACAAGTCCAAAAGATGATGGTCAAAAAAACTTTGGATATCTCTCTGTCTGAAAACGTTATAAAATAAAGATTAATCGAGGAATATGCTCCCGTGGATATTGGCGAGAAAGATTTTGAAAATGCATATAGTGTAAACTATACTACGTGATATTGGGTAACACCTTGTTAATGTCGTCACATATATTTAAGTCGATCGTCATAATTTCTACATAAAAAAAAGATTGCCATCTGTAAACTAGTTAAGGTTATATGATTACTATACACGTACATTCCATCATATATTGTACGTGATATGATGTGCAAATCCTATACGGATGCATGGATGGAGGCCAAATGGGATAAGAAAAGTTATCGTGATAAACCGTTGTTTGTATTCAAGGGCCCTTTGTGATCTTATATATTTAAAATCTAAAAATTATAAGCACACACACTTTCTTTTTTTTCTTTTTTTTTTTTTATCTCTTTTTGTTTTTTCCGTTACATCCACTAAAAAAAAGTCCGTGCACGAGAACAAAATTTCATCTCTAATTGAATATAATACTAGATAAATTAGTAATTTGTTTTCGAGTAATATCTTTTCAACTCAAAAGATTTAAGTCATTTTTTTTCTTTCTATGATCATTCATTTTATTATAGAATTTATTTCGAGCAGAGGGTTGTTTTTATAGCTAGTAACATTACTTTTTATGAAAATAAATTAACCACTTTCAGTAAAGTTCAAGGGTAATGACCCATTTCATATCCACCAAATCATGCTATATATGAATAAGACATGTTAATTCTATTAGCTGATAACAAGGTATAACTCATCTACTTGGCCGCATTATTTATAGTTTAATTACCGCTTAGCTGTATCTTGCTCATTGAAAATGCCCTTGTTTATTAAATCTACAAACTGCCATACATTATTGTTTGAAACAAACCAAATCTCTCCAATGTTCAAGGACAAGAAGTGATGTCTAAAAACATCTTGACAAACATATCTCGGACCAATATTAATTAATCTTGATAGTTTAATTTTCATAGGAAATCTTCCTCGCTCTTTTCGCCCTATGTTTGATAAAGGCCAAAACTATGTAATCTCCTTAGTTTAGCCAGATGTAATAATTGTTTAACTATTTTAATTTCCTAAACATCCTTCAAAGCTCAAAGGCCTATAAATAGCCACATTCTCCCCTTGTTCTAATCATCATCATCATCATTCACAACAACAACAACACAATGGCCAACCCTATATTTCTTATGAGCTTCCTCTTGCTAATCACCAACGCCAAATCAGACACATTTTCTTTCAACCTACCAAGATTTGAGCCAGGTGCTGAAAACATACTAGTCGATGGTAATGGTGCAACGACAACAGGTGGAGTGCTACAACTCACCAAAAAGGACCAATACGGAAACCCAACCAAACACAACGTTGGCCTCTCCGCCTACTGGGGAGCACTTCACCTCTCCGACAAAAAAACCGGCAAAGTCGCGAGCTTCGAAACCGAGTTCACCTTCGTCGTGAACACCAAGGGCGCGCCACTCCATGGCGACGGCTTCACCTTCTACCTCGCATCACTCGATTTTGATTTCCCCGACAACTCCAGCGGCGGCTTCCTCGGACTCTTCAACAAAGAGACAGCCTTCAACACTAACCTAAACCCGGTTGTTGCGGTTGAGTTTGATAGTTTCGCGAACGAATGGGACCCGAACTTCCCAGAGTCTGATTCTCCTCACATTGGAATTGACATCAGGTCCCTTAGGTCCGTTGTAACTGCGCCATGGTCACTTGATATTCAACCACAAGGGTCAATTGGAAAGGCGCGCATAAGCTACCAATCTTCCAACAGAATATTGAGTGTTTCAGTGGCGTATCCAAGTAGTCCTGTGAAACTGAATGCCACTGTTTTGTGGTATCCCATTAACCTAGGGGCTGTTCTACCCGAATGGGTTCTGTTCGGTTTCACTGGTACCACCGGTGACTTGGTTGAGACGCATGACATTCTTTCGTGGTCTTTCAATTCCTTCTTGTAGATCGAGAAGCATGCACAACTGGGAGAAGATAAGAGAATAAAGTGAATGTTCACAGAATGATCGAATTGAAGGTCTTTTATTGTTTGATGATTGTTGTTAGTTGTAACTGCATGTTGTGATGTTTCTGTTTCCGGTTTCCCTTATAAGGATTGGTTTTAAATTATGAATAATATTTGTTTGCATGGACGCTATACGTACTAAGTATATAATATATCTTCGGTGTTACGATAATCATGAGATAATAGTAGCTGGGATTTTAATAATTAATTAATTGCATAAGTCAATTCAATTATATATAAGTTGTGAATTAATTGAATTATTTAAGATAGTTTATGTTAAGTAATTAGTATGTAGTAGTTTATGCCCATCGTACGTATTGCTAGCATCTGATTCAGAAAACTTGTCATCAGTGATAAACAGAGGTTGACGTGTCCACCATGAAGAGAAATTAATACTATGAAAGCAAATAAATAAATATTATTAACAATTTAAAACCAATCCGTGTTTAGGAAACCCGAAATAACATCAGAGCAGTAACAGCACCCATATGGCCATATCAAACCATAAAATCAACTATTGCGCGCATTCTCTCAACATGCGTGAGCACTTTATAATTCTCTTCTCTTCTCCCACCAGTGCTGTCTCTACATGAAGGAATTGAAAGACCATGAAAGAATGCCATGCATATATGTGTTTCAAGTTTCAACCAAGTCACCAATGGCACCAGAGAAACCGATTAGGAGTTAGGACCCACTTGGACAGAACAGCCCCTGAATTAACGGGATACGATAAAACATATGAAATGGGTCATTAATCATTAGCCCATGTAATTAAGCTAAACACATTAAATCCAGCCGGCTATTAGTAATAAAGGAAGATAACATGAGAATTTAGAAACATTGGGGAGTGCAGGAAGCAAACTACAGGTGCAGGAAGCAAATAGTTATTGCGGTGTTCTTTAATAGCTATTAAAGTAATCTGACTGAAAAATGAAGGCCCAAGATATCAATGCTCATAGAGTAACTCACAAGGAGTATGGGTTCTCCTTTCACACAAGCCCTATTGATTCTATATATTCAACTCACATATTTAAGGTCCGATCTTGTAGTGGAGCCCAATTCCTAGAGTTAACGAAGTCTTCTTTCTATCCACGATTATACAACTAATGTAGAAAATATTTTCTTAGGTAGATTATTTATCAAATCTAGAATATTTATCTCAATATTACAAAAATATCATTGTTTCACATATTACATTAATTTCTGTCAATTAGAGAACGAGAACAAGTGATATGGACTATGGGGGCGTGGGAATTACGCTGATAGGAAGATAAACATTCTGGGTTTTGGTGTTTACAGTACATATGGGGTGGGTTTTGCTATTTGCAACTGATATGGGATGAGGCCATGAGGAGTACATGGCTATATATAATTTGATTATTAATGCTGTAATTATTATGGTGCCTTTAATGAATGTTTTATTTTGCAGATAAAAAATAATAATTTTCAGGGAACAGTTGTAGAATGTAAGTGTGAAAACACTTTTTTTTATTCTAGTGATGGTGGTCACAAAAGTTCTCTTTTGATATTAATTTTTTAAATTATTAGTGGAAAATATTATCTTCATAGAAAATAGGCTTAATGTGATTAGTTAATTAACTTTCACATTTTTTTTATTTTGGTATATAATGTTTTAAAAGTATCATTTTGATACTTTAAAATATGTTTTAGTTACATCTTGATACATAATATTTTAAAAGTGTCATTTTGATACTTTAAATTATGCTTTAATTATATTTTGATACATGTTTTAGTCACATTTTAGTATATTTTAAGATTTTCCATTAAAAACTTTAATACCATAAATAATTTGTTACACAATTCTCCTTCTCTTACACCAAAGGCTTTTAATACATTGATGATGTTAAATGTTTTTAACAGAAAATTTTGTAATTTTGTAATGCATCAAAATATAAATAAAACTAAAATATGATTAAAACATTATTTAAAGTATTAAAATATGCTGTATTATTTAAAGTATTAAAACGAAACTTTTAAAATATTATGTATAAAAAAAAAAAAAAACTTAATAAAATAAAATCCACATGAAACCTAGAAAATATTGTTTTCCTAGTGATGATGGCTTAGTAACGACTGTAACAAGTTGAAATATGGTCACAACATTCTCTCAATGACAGCAAACTTTTAAATTATTAGATATTATCACCATTGTTATGGCTAATTAGTATTCATTCTTTAAGTTAAAATTAAACAGAACAAACCTAAAGTTGGAAGAGATTCGTTGTGATGAATGTCAAATATTTCGGCGCTCATCACAGTCCACAGACAAGTAAAACTAAAAACATGCAGCATTGCGCAAGTCTTTTGCTTTTGGATTGTAATGAGAGACAGGGAACAAGTGAACAACCATTAACAAACAGCATTCAACATGCATGCTACTGATGCTAGCTAGCTAGGTTTAATTTGAATGGAAGCATATACAGATGTCTTCATCTTCATGGTTCACTTCTATGAAAATGACTACTTTTGAGAACCATGTTGATGATGAACAGAAGTACACGTAAATTGATGATAGATACTATGGCTCATGAGAATCATAATTCGACAGGAGAAGGGACATACTATATGCAACTTCCGAGAAAAAAAAAAAGAAGTGATGTCGTATTTCCCTGAGGGCCACAAATTTGATTAAG
Source organism: Amphicarpaea edgeworthii (assembly GCA_014843725.1). NCBI lineage: Eukaryota > Viridiplantae > Streptophyta > Magnoliopsida > Fabales > Fabaceae > Amphicarpaea > Amphicarpaea edgeworthii. The sequence goes on along the minus strand of CM026324.1, from coordinate 1,859,356 downwards.
TTTCATGTGCTTCACTGATTACATGCCGCAAATTCCTTCAGAAAAAAAGTATCAATTGGCACGATCGATGACCAGTAAAAGCAGCATTTTTCAAAGTTGGAGTACTAGTAAATTTTGAAGCTGGATTGGATTCCGTACACATAACTGATCATTGACACTTGGCTAAGTTCCTTAATGGGAGCACTCAAATTGAGCTAATCGAGGTGCCATCTTAATTAAAAAATAAAAATCCGGCAAGATCGAATCTTATTGGTGAATGGAACCTTGTTCACTGTTCACGTGGGTTCAACAAAAGATGATGGATATATGTGGAGACAAAGACCAAGCTTTATGACCATTTGCCACTTTTACTGTAGCCAAATCGAGTATTTTTGAAGGGTTTTAAAGTTACTAGGGACCTAAAAACCATGATGCTATATTTCTAAGTATGGTAGCGCGTGGGGATGTCCATATTCATTTACGGGTCGCGCGAACAATGGTACGATTTTGCTCAACCTTGGTCTGACTCTGAGCTCGATCGACACGCGTGCGAAGGCTTCCCTCGATTGGCGAATAGTGTTTCATGAACTGCTTCGCATGTGTGTGTTGTGTACGTTCGGTCACTCACTTCAACTCTGCTCTAAATTCCTACCTATGAACACTTTTCTTATAACTTTAAGACTATGTGTGTTTGATAGAGATTATGGTGTGTTTGGTCCAAACTATGGAAATGGAAGAGATATATTTGTATTAAGTAAAGTGTAGTGTAGGAGGTGGAGAATCCGCATGGAGCCCACACCATTTCTTTCCTATTTCTCCTCCCCAAGCCAAACAATTATCAAGAGAAAGAGAAGGAAGAATATTAATAAATCCTCAGCTTTGATGATAAACAAGATTAATTTGGTGCTCTAAGGAGGAAGTGTTGAAACATAAAGCTCATTTTTTTTTTTTCAAAAATCTCTTTCAAAGAAAAATTCGTGGCAACCCAAATAGTTTTCCATTAAGTCTTTAAGAAACATGTCTTGCATTTATCAAACAATCCATGATAAATGGTTAGCTTCTTTTATTAGGGTAGAGGTGAGAAAACTTTTTTTTTTTTCATGAATCCTTATAAAGAACTTGGGCAGGATGGATTATAGCATGCCCTGATCTTTCACTGGTATTAGGATATGGTGGAAAATGATGTTTGAGAGTTAGTAGCTCAAACTTTTATCACTAGGAATTTCAACCACTATTCTTGGAGAGATTATGATTGGTCATATTCCTTAGAATGATAACCCTATTCATGCATAAAAGCGTATGTGAGGATATTGACAAAGTCACTAGAATTTTTATTTTTTAAATAGGTCTCTAAACTTGTATTTATTTTTTTAATTAGATCACTTCATAGGGACCTAATTAAAAAATAAATGAAAGTTTAAAGAGTTATTAATTAAAAATAAAAAGTATTCAAAGACTTAATTAAAAAAATTAAATAGTTCAAAAACCTATAAATTAATTTAACCTAAATATTATATTCCCCTAAAAAAAACATACACAAAAGCTTTTCCTTACCAATTACCATAATAATTTTCCTTTCAAGGAAGTTAATTTTCCTTTCTTCTACAAAGTTTCAACTTAAACTTTACTTAAAAAGTAGCTAAACCTAATTATTTCACTTGGAAACATCCACTAACTAGTTAGTACCTTAGTATGTAGTACCTTTAACGTGTCAGAGGCTAATACGGCTGACGGCGGCATAAAAATTCTCAAAACTATTGAAGTAATACAACTTATCTTTGAATACTTTACTGTAGAAACTAGAAAGTATACAAACAATACAGTACTCACAAGTTATGTTACTATATACTGGTATCAGTGATCCAATTTTTAATTCCAAGCCGCATAGTAATCTGCCCCCACTAGCCACTGGCTTATACTACTTTTTTTCACCCAGCAACTAACCTTTTTTCTGCTTATAAAATGGAAAGGCAGCACCACACTACTATTCTTGCACCATCTTGAATACCGTCCAATACCAAGTAAGAAACAATTCATTCATTATCTCCTCATCACAGCTTTAATTTACTCAACTTAATTTGTGTATGTATATATACTATATAGTATATATTCATTTTTCTATTAATTTACTTATAACATATATGTACAATTAATTACTACTTCAGATAGAAACCCTAAAGTGTGGAAGTGGAAGAATGGGAAGGGGGAAGATTGTGATTGAAAGGATCGACAACTCCACTAGCCGGCAAGTGACTTTCTCAAAGAGGAGAAAGGGATTGATCAAGAAAGCCAAAGAGCTAGCGATTCTCTGCGATGCACAAGTTAGCCTTGTCATATTCTCCAGCACGGGAAAGCTTTATGAATATGCCAGCACCAGGTTAATTTGATATCATCATCATAGTTTTTAATTAATTGCAATAATACTATGAATATTTGTGTCCTTAAATACGTATATAAATATATGTTCATGATTTGAACAGATCTTGTCCGAACATGTCTGTATCTGTTATCTGAAACTTCATTTTGTTCGTCTCTATTTGACTGAAATTAATTCCATGTATTTTAGTATTTCTTATCTTAACATAGAAATCATCTCACTCTTGAAGACTATAATTAATATGCAACAAGTATGCATGGCTACAAGTTCAAAGAGAGATCACGTTCAAGGCATGTGCTTGATACTAAGAGAATCTTATGTAATCATGTAATTATATATTTGCATAATTACTATTCATGCTTACAGGAGATTCTCCTGATACATGACAGTCCTAGCTAGATAGCATGTATATTCATGCTTTTAAATCCAAAGTCATATGAATTAGCAACACTTTTCTCAGGTTTCTGACAATATAGATAGTAATAAAGCTGATGAATCAAGATTTAACCTGCCAGATTCGTAGGATATATATTGGGAGATCAGTATCATCTTGGAAAACAGAATACATGTGTGCACTATGCTGAACTATAATGAAAAAAGAACCGCGGTTAGATTTTGATAATATGTTTTAGGGCCAAAACTATATATCCTTAAAAGCTTATGAATGGATCGATATGTACATCATCACATCTATGACCCTAACCTTCCTGTGTTCTCATCCAAAGGCAGAGCCCCTGAGAAGAGAGAACTATATTATATTGGCTAATATGCAATAATTTCTTAGTCTAGCATGACCTATGTTATATATATTGAACATTTATGTACTTTTACTCAACAAAATATATATTGGGAAATTCTGTATATGACAATATGCATATATGGGTTAAGACTTTAAGCAAATGATATATAGGCAATTTCAGGATATATTAAGGTGGAGAAATAGAAATTTAAAGTAGAACTTTCATGCCCATTAAAGGAAAAAAAAAAAGAAGGAAATCTCAACGTATTATATATCCACTAAATTATTGGCTGGTAGTGCTGCAAGTGCAACCCACATAGATTATACAGTTTTGGTTTTGAATAATTAAACAGTTGTTTAGACACACCTTTTAGTCTTTTACCTTTCATGCCTGTCAACCTAGTTTTTCTAATTTTAGAAGGTTGCATATAAAAGTATGTGTGATTCCAATATTTGTATAACTTTAGCCATTATCAGTGTAAATAATTTTAATTAGCTGATATCATGCCTTTAATTGGTCGATGTCAAACATAATTCAGGATGTGGATGTGTTAGGTATCAGCACACTGGTCGTAGAGCATGTCCCTTCCCAAAAACAAATATTCAAGTCCCATTTAGGACCATTATCATTAGCAAATGCATGCATCTGATAAAGTTTTGTCACCACTGCCAAAACTGAATATTAGAGCATCTATAATGCATTTGATTTGGTAGGTTTCATTGTCATCATTATTCTTGTTTTTTATATACTGTATATTTTTTTGCCTAGTTGGAATGAGTGCTTTTCAATCTTGTATTGCTTCCTAGTCTTAGATCATGACAATCAATATAAACCCCATTCTGCTTGGAGTTTCAACCAGGAGTATTATGCTAGTATATGCATTGAACCCTCAGGTTTTTAACCAAAGTCTACAGCGTCAGGTAGAATAAGGACTGAAAATTTTAAAAATATCTTTTACTGTATAACATATTTTTCTTTTTTTTTCTTCTAAAAATACATTTTCTAGTTTTAAAAAAATAATCTAAACTACTTTTTTTTTCTAATTTAGGTTTATTTAAATATCTAATTATTTTAAAATATTTTGATCATCAAATGATTTTACCCAAAAAGAAAAACTTTATAGTTTAATATATTACGTATGGTTTAGTATATATTTTTTAAAGTAAGTATGGTTTATTAAATTTAGTGTTTCAGTTTTTATAAAATATAATGATAGAAAATAATTTCTTTTGATGACAAAAATTAGTGGTAAATATTGTTTATTCCTGGCCTTGAAAGTACATTTTTAACAATAACATAATAGTTAAGCCATGTCTCTTATTTAAACAACAATACTTATATAAAAAAAAACGTCCTGTCAAATACTCTAACAATAATTTTTGTTAAGTAAAATTAACATCTTATTTTTAAGCAACACACATCAGCAACTGCATTATAGATGCTCTAATATTATTTACATGGTTAAGGAGATCATCAGGTAATACCCCTTGCCAATGAATTCATTAATTCAAATCGAACAAATTTATACTATTAGTTGCAATTTACTTCAAATTTGATTGAAACTAATTATCATTGTTTTGGTTGTCATATTCATGAATTTTCAATTTAGAGCACAAACCAAATCATTTTTATTTTATCAGCCAGAGAGGAATTTATATAATTAACTCTATATTTTTCAGCTTTTAAAATTGTTTTAAACATCATTAATTAGTTTTCATTTTGACACCGTTCATTGTGTTCAAACGTTACCAAGTAATTTTAGTTATATTTACCGTCCAACTTTTTTTATTAGCTTTGTCAAAAAAAAAAAAAAAACTTTTTTTATTAGCGTTTTCGAATAAAATATTAGTAAACGTATCAAAATGTAATGATGAAAAAGTGTTAAATATTAATAAAATTTAATTAATATCCACATTTGAAAAAAATAAAAATAAAAGCTAAAACATTGAATCATAATACTAAGGAAAAAAGAATATTATTTCTTAAAAAATATGTCTGAAGTGTAATTTTTTTTTTAAATAAACTAAACTGAACATGTATTAATTATCTTGCTTTTTATTATTGAAAATTTAAAACTTCTGCAAAACCTTTAACCTTAATTAAGCAATAATATATACTATTGGCAACCTGAATTCATCTCATGCATGAACTATTAGTACTCTTGTTAATATTCAACAAACCTTTATTCACAAAACAATAGGAAAAAGATGTTTGGAGGCAAACATGAAAAGTAAAACCATGATATAGTGAAATTGACAACTCTACTTCATTGAGTAAGGATTCCAAATAAGCATGTGAGCCTACTTCGTCGTATGTTAAGTATTAAGGTATGAAGAACATATGCTTCTTGTTGCACTTTACGTACGTTGGTGGTGATTTGGTGTATACGAGTAATAATATGAAGATATATGATTGAGAATTTCAAAACAAAGATGATGAGAAAATATGAAATGAATTATCTTGACTGCTTGCACTTTCTTGATATAGATACATACTATATCTTTTGGTGGTGTGATGTGCTTATTGTGCCATGTGTTTTCACTGTGTCTTCTCTAGATACAACTTTTCTTGATCAATTGAATTCTTAATTTCGTAAATCAAAAAAATAAAAATGAAAACGACTTTTTTATGTGTTCCCAGCATGAAATCAATGATTGAGAGATATAACACATTTAAGGAAGAACATCACCATCTGATAAATCCAGAATCTGAAGTCAAGGTATGTTCCTACTTCCTATTAATCACTCTTCAGAACTGTCCCTTATTTTTTTCAGCCATAAATAACCGCTATAAGCAAAATGTACTTGAAGTCTATCATCATTTATTTTTTTGTTGTTGCTTACTCATGTACTTATTTTAAAGCAAATGTTAGTGCCTTTAGGAATTTCATGTTTTTTCCTGGAGTGGATATTACTGTCCTAGTTTTCTCTATTTAAGACAACAACTTTATTTCTTAGGGATTTGAACTTTGAAGAGACTATAAATGCAGGCAGCACTTGTCAAACTCTGAGGATTTTTTGCTTGATATTGATAAAGATTTTGTGAGTCGTCTATACTATTCTCTGTAGTGGCTCTGGCTCTGTATTTTGTTTCTAAATGGAAACAGCATACTGGGTCTGTAACTCTAATATAAACAAAGAAACAATTGCATCTGGATAGTACTTATTTAAATATGACAATCTGCTCCTAAATTTACATCATACTTGATCTCATATCCTATTGTGGGTCATGTTGAAGCATTCGATTAGGACCTAAGTCAAAATAATAATAAAAAATAGTCATTTGCAATTTTTTTCCTCTGTATTATAATTACTTACATCATTTTACTTTATAATTGGTAGTTTTGGAAAAGGGAGGCAGAAATTCTAAGGCAGCAGCTACAAAATCTACAAGAAAATCATCGGTATAACCTTTCTTCTAAATTATAATTTATGGAGCAAATTCTTTTATTATTCTACAAAAGTAAATAAAACAGGTACTGTTTGGAAACAACACCTTAGTCTCAAATCATTAGAAATAGCATCCTAATTCTTGCTGACGGTAATAATCCTCCAATTGAATTTACAGAAAAACTAAAAAATAGATAAAGAAATCATGAAGCAAAAACAAATCCAAGGTTACAAACTAAGACATCCTGTATATTAAACAACTTCTATCATACTCTTTTCATATATCAGCTACATTGATAGAGCCCTTGGAACAGAAAAACAACGCAATAGTTAATGCCATACACTACCATTAAGTATCCACCTGGGTTTGTATCAACATAAATATATCACATATAAAAGGGAAGCCTATTCTTTCTTTTTCTTTTTTTAAAAAAGTGAAGACAAATAGTAAAAGGAAAGACATAATATCACTTCTATACTAATAATGAGTGAAACTTATAGAAGTGAGATTGAAATATAGAATTGTGGACCTGCACATTGAAATCTTCTAGTACTGTATCAGTGAGTTTATGGATCACAAAAAGATCCCAAGATATAAAAATGTAGACTCTTCTACAAAATAAAACATCATCTTGCATAACTTGGAAGAAACATGGACTTAAATACTAGAATTATACACAAAATACTGTCTAAATTACTCACACAAGTAGTTTTTTCTTTCTTTCCAGAATAGCATGAAAAATAGTCCATGCAGAAGCTGCATTCACTTTTATCTCCATCTTAGACTTCTTACAAGAACTATTAATACTATGTCCCAACAGTGTACATCCATAAAGAGGGTTTTGGTAGAAGTGATGACTCTTCTTCCTTCTTTACTTTATTTTTTTCTGAATTAAATAAAGAAAAAGAAAAGGAAAACATCACATGTCAATCCACTATTTTGTAAACAATTCAATAGAATAAAAATTCTAACATGGAGTTCTGCATCAATCAAAACACTACTCTAATACACCATCCAATACACTCCAAAACAGTAAAATGAAAAAACAAAATTCCCTTTCTGCTAATAGTGGTGACTAAAAAAAGAGAATGGATTCTCATATCTCATTAGGCTCTATGCATAATATCACTAACATTTTGAGGATACAGGCAATTGATGGGAGAACAGCTATATGGCATGAGTGTCAGAAACCTACAAGATCTAGAGAATCAACTCGAAATGAGTCTCCAAGGTGTCCGCATGAAAAAGGTAAAATGCCTTATAGATTCACACAGAGAAGGATGGAAATAATTGTGCTTGCTTGATAATTAATCTCATTAAGGACAAACTGAACACTAAACAATTAACAAGTTTAATCAAATTCTGCAGGAACAAATTCTAAAAGATGAAATCCAAGAGCTGAACCGAAAGGTCTTTCCGAGCAATAACCTTTGCTAATTTTCCTCTCAAAAAAATTTATAACACTGACTGACCTTTATATTTTATCTTTCACATTCAGGGAAACCTTATCTTCCAGGAAAACGTGGAACTCTACAAGAAGGTAAACCTCATTCACCAAGAACACACACAACCATGCATAAAGGTAGCCCAGATTAATTAATATACATGTATGCATGGCATCCCCAAAAATTTACAAGAGACTTATATTCACTTAGGCCATGAAGTGAAACAATAATATAAATTAAAGCACAAATTGCTTAACGATGAGGCTTTTGATGTATCAGGTCTTTGGTACAACAGAAATGGCCACAACAAGCAGAAATGCATTTGTTCCACTTCCATATGGTATGCATGCAGGAGGGAATCCACAAGAAGTGGTTCAGCTTCAGTTATGCCAGCCTGAACAAGAAGCCTATGAGACATCGGACACCGCCACAAAATGAAAGTATTACATTTGGAAAAGAAAGTCATAATGATATTGCAGAATAATAATCATACACATCCAATTCAAGAAGTGAAGAATTCTTGGGGATGAACATTACTCACTACACTCAGAGAATCCCAGCAGAGAACAATGCACTTCCTGATATTGTATTGGTTTATGTAAAATCTAATCAGTAAAACGACATCTGTTTGTAAAGCTGAATATGGAAAAAAGAAATCTTGAATAACATAGCATGGACATAATATTTTCCTTCTGTAACCAACTATTTCTTGGACATAGACTATAAATTATATGGCTTTTAATTGGTGGTACTTGCACAGTGAAGGGAAGAGAACAGAATATCTAAGTTTAAGGAAGGCACGGGAGAGGAACTAAGCAACTTATTTATCTATCCTCAAAATCACTTTTAATCAATTAATTAATCACTGAAGTAAATGGTCCAACCCAAGTAAGATACGTCTACACTAGTCATCTAGGTGCATTCCACGCCAAACACGTACGTTATTACCTTCTAACTGCTGGTAATTGATTAATATACGTTACCTATATCTTGGTTTTACTGTTCCAGATCGAACTATTTGTAAGTGATCAGATTCACTCACCAAAAGGGATACAATTTTGTATTCAGATCTTTATCCTTTCCAAGTGCATACATGAAAGAATCCAGTTTTTACACCGGTTTTCCTGTTCTGGTTCAGGCAATTGTCCTGGTAATGAACTGTGAATACATGTGGTACATGCCATTTTCAATAATGTCCATGGATAAAATGTGTTTTTTTTTTTTACTCCCCCCAAAATCAATCATACTTTAACCTATATGATATATGCATAGTTGGTAGATAAGATTTTCAATCTGTGTATGAAAAAACATATGCTGAGAGCCAACAACTACTTAAATGAATTTTAGTATTTTGAGAATTAGGGTATTTTTGAATACCTTTTTAGTTTTTGTTTTTAAAAGTTATTTTTAAAATTATTTTTTAAAAACAATTTTTGAAAAGAGAAAATTTGTTTGGTATTTAAAAATTATTATTAGAAAAAATAAATTTAGAAAATATGATATTTATGTATGAAAAAGATATGAGATTTACTTGAAAAAAATAAAATAAAATATGTAAAATTTAAGTATAAAATTATTATAAAAAAATGTGAGATTCTATTAAAAGAAAAAATAAAAAATGTGAGACTTTATGTAAAAAAAAATTAAAAAAATTCAAGTTTTTAATTTTAAAAATTAAAATAAAAAATAACTTTTAAAAATAATTTTTAAAAATTTATTAATTAAACAAGTTTTATAATTTTATAGCTTTTAAAAATTGAATACAAACAACCCTTAGTCATCCATTTTCGGTTGAGGAATACTCTGATTCATGGACATTACATGAAATGCAATGAAGTTAGTCCTTAATGTTAACTTTATTAATCTTGTACGTTAAAGATGACAAATAATTATGCGACAGGAATGGCACATAACATGTGTCACATGTTATTTTAATAATATTTTGATTCTTGTAAATTATAGTTTAAATATGAACTGATCCCTATATTTTAAAAATAGTGGTAGAAGTCCTTCAATTTTTAAAACAGAGTGAAAGCTTACTATTAACTCTTTTGAAACAGTTGTTCTAAGTTCTAACTACACGTGGAAAAATGGTTAGGTGACCATCATATTTTTCTTTCATTTTCAGTTTTTCCTACATGGAAAAGAATGATTTCTTGAAGTTGTACTTGCAGTCTCAGATCCGCTATTAATTTCATATCAGCATCTGATTCGCGGAATAATTTCTCCTTTATGCGGTAGAATAACAAGAACCACTCAACAAGTGATCCAAGTGTAGCTATGCTTCCCAAAGCGAAAAAAGAAAAATGAGAAATAAAATACAGGTTTCTGTACAAAATAATTTTTTAATTTTGGATAGCTGTACATCTAAATAAATTAAGGATATATGACCCACAACCACACCCCATCAAAATGACAAAAACATTCTAACCTCATTACAATTTTACAAACGCATTACAAATCTTAAACAATTTCATTTCAGTTAAGGATGCAGTGACTTTTTACAAGTCATAAATATATCAACCGTATGCATCATATTCCTGAAACATTCTCTGCTAGAAAAGCATTAATTGCACACACCCCAGAATCTGCACTCTTCTCTGCCTTTATAATCCAAACAAAATTCAATTGCAGAGCATATTCTGTTTTCTCACCCTGAAAAATTATGAAGGGGGACTTCTTATTTGCGAGTCAGGCTAGCCATGCTCTAGTTCACTGACTAGAAAGTGATAAAACATTGGTTACCAAGTACTGCTTCAATTTTTTTCTCTTAAGAATGGAACACAGCAGCACTACACATTACAAAAACAGAATTGCAGCAATCAAAAGATACACCATATATACAAAATTATTAATAGAACTTTGGTATTATGACAAAATATGAATAAAATACACCATATACAATCTTGAAGAAGGATTAATTTGTTTGAACTTTGTACCATACAGTAACTAAAACTTGCCGTGTGTCAAAAACAAAAATAAAAGAGGCTATTTCATTGTCCTTCTTATACATTCAAGCCTAAACATGTAAACCGTAACAACAACCACAGTTACACAAAATCAATGATGTGAATCCCACCTAACTTCTTGCAACACTGGCTTAGGTTGATCAAGATGGCAACCCTCATCGAAGTTCTGAGAGTAGCTAACAGGGTCATACTGAAATGACATTGGTTTGGATCTACACAAGGTCTTGCTCTCCCTCATGAACCTTCTGATGATGTTCCTCCATCTTCTCACCCTCTTTCTGGGGCTGTAGCGGATTCGCGAGTACTGTAACTCGTTGTTGTGGATTGGCAAGCATGAAGGGGACATTATGCAACTGGGGATGTAAGAGGATCGCTGCACTATCATTGTAGTATCCTTTTTCATTTGTGTGGAGTTTGACATGTTCTTCTTCTTTTTGAGGTAGGTGTGTATGTATGCTTGATGATGCTTCTTTATGTTCTCAATTATTTTCTTTGGCCATGAGTTGGTCTGAGGAGCCTATAGTGCATGTTAGGCTGTTACCATTTGTACATAGTACCATATACCATATGCTGTAAAAGGGTAATTCTCATTCAGAGTTCTCTTCTTCTCAGCTTTATTAAATGTGAATTAGTTTAATTTGTTCATTAGTTATATTACATGTTAGTTTGTCCTATTCGGGTGATTAATTGAAGTTAACAATATGTCAATATGGATTAGAAAAATAGACATCTGTAAGTGACAAAAGAACAATCGGTGTAAGGTGTAGAGGCAAATCTGAAAATCAATTGAATTGAATTGAATTGAATTATTATTAGCAAACCATCATATTGTTATCAATATCAATTATTAGTTTGACAGAAAGAAACATTGATATTAAACTTTTTTAATGTTATATCTCATGGTTCGTTATTTTTTTAGGGTAAGAGACAGACATATTAGTTTTACTTAAAACAACCTCAACTGCCACTAAAGATAGATAATATTATTCGGGACTCCACGATGTGCTTGCAATTTAAAATCTTGAGTTTTACTACTTGGTACTTTTAGTTGCTCCCAATAAAGTAGTTATTAGTGTTGAAAATGTATTTTGGGTTGACAGATATTGCATTGTACAAATTAGAAATACAACTTGATGTCATCGACAAAGGGTAAACCAAAGCATTTCAATATCGAGTAAATGTTAGACAGAATGGGATTGATGAGGACATGCACCAGCCCTTTCTGACTGGCCTGAACTAATGAAGTAGAAGGGGAAAGGAAAAAGACACAATATGAGCCAAGCAATTCCATGGAATAATTTCTTTCTAAGCCATTCACTAACGGAAACATTTAAGGAAAAAAAAAAAAAAAACAGTGTCAAAGAGAGGGTAAAGAAAGAAAAATAAATAAACCATGTAAAAAACTAAAAGAGCAACAAATAATAGGAATGGGGGCATGTGATTATTTTGGTACAATCACAACTCCACAAGCCTCACCTACTGAGGCATCTGTATGTGGGGACTTGGGAATCTGTCGTGTCTCTCTAATACACCAAGTGATGATGAAGCATAGGATAATGTCGACTGTGTCGTTAGCTAAAAAATAAATAAAAATTTCAGCAGCTCCCTTGGTTTTGGTGCCATTTCTTGCTAACTTTCCTTGTTTCATCAGTTGCTGGATCCCTTTCACATCTTATGATCTTAGTTCTCATCCAAACAATTGTTTATCTTGCATCAGTTAGATATGCTTTAAAACTAGAATTGAGTAATTGACCAACGTAAATATGAAGGTTTAATTAATTATTTGATTTTGAACTAGTAAGCATGGAAAATGAGAATTTCTAGCATCCTCATTTGAAAATTGTGTGTGGACTTCTCGTCATGACCAATGTAGACAAGCATAAGAATCTTGTGCACATGTTGATTATGGAGCAGACGATGGGAACAGAAATATTGTGAGCCCACATGCACGCACCTAGTAAATGATAAATCCCTATCCCCTAGCCTTGTTTGTTTCCACTGGTCTTTCAAGTTATAATTAGTTTGATATATAAAATGAAATTAACTAAAATAAAGTTATTATTTTATTATTTACATATTTTATACTACCAGCGGAATGCAAAATAATAAATTTCATATGATTTATTTTATTTTAATTATTTAAAAAAAAAATCAATCCAATGTGATTTTTATTCAATATATATTCTTTTTTCATTAATTCATTAAATGAAAATTTCACTGTAGGATTTGCTTGATCACAATGTCCGTGTGCTCCCTAAATGACTATCAAGTTTGTATGTGTTAATTATCCTGTGAAATAGTGATGATAATAATCAAAATCAATTAAGCATATACACTTTTATCATCACTCATTTGAATGATTTGTTATGACTAGCTATGTCATGCATGTAAGAGATGCCAGTGTTGTACATGAGGGACCCCAAGCCAGGCTACATCACATAGGAATTATGATGGCCTTCCTTAACGCATTCCTTCAAGGTTAATGAGGATTACTGACTAAGTTAAGGAGCAAAATAATAAGGTGTATTTCATTGTTAAATATTTTTTAAAAAATAATTTAATTAAGATTTTATTCAAATAAGTTTTTATCATTATCTAAGTAAGATCTTATGTTATAAAAATTTAATAATTTATTTGTGTTGAAATATACATATTAAAAAGTATTTATATAATTTTATGGCGTTTGGATTATACATGATTATATAAGTAATTAAAAATATTTTACGATAAACACGTGTAATGAGTTGTAAAAAAAATTTTTTTTTTTGAAAAAAAGTAATTAAAACAAAAAAAATAACACTATATCCTACAAAAATATTAAAAAATATTAATTACCATTTACCTTTTTTTTTTTTTCTTAAAACCAAAAATATAAGAATCATAAATTAAAAAAAAAATCATAAAATCAGTTCCATATATTATAAAATTAAAAATTCACCATATGCGAACGTACAAAACGGAATGAGAATAAAAATAAAAATTTCACCATATTCTAAAAAAAAGAATGAAAAGGAAAAAAAAAAATAGCAACAACAAACGAACAAAAAAGAAAGTAAAAAGTATTAAAAATATAAATGTACACTTAATAACCACACCATATAAACATAATCCCATAAACATTTTGCATCAACTTATTAAAATAAGTTACGAAACATCATCTTATGACATTCATAAGATATTTTTGTAATAAGTTATTCTAAATACGTTAATAAACACTTATGGTATAAAGTAAGTCTTAATAAACTATTTATAAGTTATTTCAAACGAGACTTAACAAATTTATGAGTTTATTTCTTTTTTTAGTTAAATATTTAGTATTTACCGTTTAAAATCATGAACTTTTACTTAGAATATTTTATATAGAGAGTAAATGACCAATTAGATAGCTGAAAATGTGAATGTAGACTATTTGTTTGATTATGTATGTAACTTTTCCATTAGCTTCCCTACATGGCGGACTATGACTATACTTAAACTGTCTTAATTAACATGATTATGGACTAAATTATAAATATTAAAAATTTTAACTTTTTTTACGGCATTATCACTCTCTTAATTAAAAAAATAATAATTACTGGTAAATTTGTTGTGAACATTACAATTTATTATCAATTTGATACACATATAGTAAATTTGATACTTTCAAGTGTAAAGTTTATTTTATCTAAAGAAAATATAAGCTATTAACCACGCTTTAAGTTTGTTTTTTTTTTTTCTATGTTCTTTTTATCTTGAGAAATATAATTATTTACAATTAATAAATATACCCTCAATTTTTTTTTATGATAGACCGTAGTTCATTTCTTTTCTCATCCCCATCACCTACCATATCTGGTGACAACCATCCACATCTAGATCATTATGAACAGGTGATGTCAAGATGCTGGACTTCTCAATCTTAGAAAGTACATTCACTAGAGGTGAGATTGAGGATGATTTAGATAGTGAACGACGATGTTGAATCCCTAGTCATAATTTAGCTTTAGCTGAATGATTATAAAGATATGGATGATACACAATTACACCTATGTAACTAGTTGGAATGACCATTTTTTTTAAATCACTTGTAGGAAGAAATTATGTTATATTGTCATTTTTATTATAATCCAAATATTAGTAATTCTATGAAAAACATTTATTATTTTTTTTTTAAAAATAATTTATATATTATTATAATTTTGTATTTCTAACATAGGCATCTAAACAGTTATATTACCTTGATAATGCATGTATACACAACAAAGTGACCCAGTATTATGAAGTATTATGACATGATCATGTTCCATCAATCTTATTGGAAATGAATCAATATAGGTAGTATGGTTTTTGTAATCATAGTATTAGTACCAAATAGTTTTTGTAAAAAAATATAGATTTATTTTTATCAAAAATCTTGAGCACATATATTGTGAGTACTTTTCTCTCGATATAGCATAGTTTATTCCATATAAAAAATGTAGGAGGAGTATGAATAAAGAAAATGAGAAAAAAAAACCTAATAAAGTATTGAAAAATTGGAAAATGGAAATCAATGGCCACACAAAGAAATAGTGTAAATAAACTAAGAATGCGTGAACTTTGAAGTAATGGTAGGTTAGAAATGATTGTTGCAAGATAGAAAGCATAAGAAAAATGTTGCAAAATTAGTTGTCCTATATTTTTAATTTTACTTTTTTATGAAAAATAATAATCTTATATATCTTTAATAATCTACTCTCAGAAAAATGATAACAATACTTTTAAACATTTCTTATATATTCTTTTTTTGAATTTTAAATTTGGAAAAATTTATGCCTTTGGGTATATGTTTCATTTGCAACATTACATGAATTGCTCATAGTATTCATCGTGTTTCCGTTTTGTTTTCAATTTCACGATTTTTACGACAATAGGAAATTGATTGCTCAATTTATCTTAATCAAATTATATAATTAGATTATATTATTATATTATATATTTTTCATTTTTATTTCTATTTTATTTCATGACGGGTGATTAAATTTAAATAAAATAAATATGGAAAGAATATTTTAAATAAAATTCAATTAACATATACTTGAACATGCATGGGAAATATTGACAATTAAACTTATATATTTTTTTCATAATTTAATTTATATTTAATAAATTTTAAAATTAATAACAAATTAGGTAGATATAAATAAAAGCTGGAATAGCTCAGTTGGTTAGAGCGTGTGGCTGTTAACCACAAGGTCGGAGGTTCGACCCCTCCTTCTAGCGATTTTGTGGCTCCGTCTATTTTTTTTTTTTTTTCTTCTTACCGTTTTGATCATAAAAATATTATAATTTTAGTCTTCCTGAACAGGTTGACTAACTATTATATCAAATAATTAAAAAAAGACACAAAAAGGATTTTCGAGGGCTTAATAATATAGTATAAGTTCAACAATTAAATAATAATTGTTTAACTCGTTATTTATTGATTTGGGATATACTCATTGAACGAACACCATTTTATATGTGTACCATGAGAACGAGATCATGTACGTGTCGCATTCTTCGTGAATAACTGGATATCCTTCGCAACATAACATATACTAACTTGGTAAAATGTTCTTAATCGTCAGAGAAACGATACAAAGCTTGGTAGCAACATCTGTTTCAATCATTCGGATGACTCACCCTATCAACTTACATATATATTTTTTTTGTCAATATATCAACTTACATATTCTTCTCTCAGAAAAAAATTAAAAAACTTACATATTTAAAGGATCACTTTGTGGCCAAGAAATGGTGGCTGTGGATAGGGCTTTAATGGTCTGTTTTAGTTGCCAACATATCCAAAAAAATTCTCAGAGTTATTATTATCATCGTCATGCATAAAACATTTTACAGTATTAACTTTCTGATGTAACATGACAACATTATTCACATAAATGTTGAATAATTATTGCTGTTGGTATGCTACGTAATGCAACAAAACAGTGGATATGATCATTAATTCAATACCATCCACCAAACAAATGTATGAGACAAAAACAAAACTACCAAAACTATAACTGAAGGAACTTACAAACGCACACATATAACATATAACACTGTGTCTGTCTCAAACATGGCAGTGGTAATGGCCCTTATTCGCAGATTTTCATCTTCCATCGACAAGCCTTTACGTCCTCTCTTCAGTGCTGGCACTGTTTACTACAAGGCATGTTCCTCTTCCCTCTCCAAATCATATCAAATCTCAATCCGAATCATCTCTCTCTATATTTTCTAACCTGGGATTTCTGTTTTAACTTTTAACGTGTAGTCCTCTTTGCCTGATGAAGCTGTGTACGACAAAGATAAAACACGTGTTACGGTACATATATTTATGCTGATTGACAATAACAACATCGTCACTTATATACAATATTTCACGTCTCATGCAATAGACTTCTGAATTTGACACTTGTGATGCAGAGCTTATTAATTATTATTCCCATGCACTTGTTAGTTGTTATTCATGATGTTTTTGGTTGATGAGAATGTTGCATTTGCAGTGGCCAAAGCAATTGAATGCTCCACTTGAGGTTGTTGATCCTGAGATTGCTGATATAATTGAGCTTGAGAAAGCTAGACAATGGAAGGTATATATATTGAACTTCACCTATTTTGAGTTTTGTGTTAAAATATTTGCTATAGTTGTGGTTAATATGATACTCAATTCCCCATTATTAGGATTTTGTTGAGGTTTTGCATTTCATCTTATAGAGGACTTGGTTTCTTTTCTTTTGATGAAGGGACTGGAACTGATACCCTCAGAGAATTTCACTTCTCTCTCTGTAATGCAAGCTGTTGGCTCTATCATGACTAACAAATACAGTGAAGGATATCCCGGTGCAAGATATTATGGGGGAAATGAGTATGCCAGTTTTTCACTTTCTGTGTGCACTTGTCTTGATAACTTGTGGAATTTGAAGCCTAATGAATATAGACATATATAGTGTTGACATTTAGAATTGTATTCTTGGAGTGCCTGTTCCACTAGATCCAATTCAAAGATTTTGGATCTTTATTGTTTCAGGTATATTGACATGGCAGAAACACTATGCCAGAAGCGTGCCCTGGAAGCATTTCGATTGGATCCGACTAAATGGGGAGGTAAAAGAGAATACTATTTTATTTTGTTGGACTATATTTTTTCCCCCTTGTTAGTATTTGGTAATTGATTTGTCCTAATCATACATGATACAAGTATGCATGCATATCATATCTCTTGTTTGGGCTACATTTCAGCTTTTGAGTCATTTTTCCTTTTCACTGAACTCTTAATCAGTAATGGAAATGAGACTAAAAGGGTTGAAGTCTCCTAGAGACTCTGCCTTTTAAAATTTAAACAATCTCCAATTAGTTTTTCTGAGGTTGAATATATTTTTTCAAAAATGTTATATTAGATTGTAAGTTTTCTCATTTGTCATTAACCCCCTAATTTGCAGTCAATGTGCAGCCTCTATCTGGTTCTCCTTCCAATTTTCAAGTTTACACTGCATTGCTAAAACCTCATGATAGAATCATGGCACTTGATCTTCCACATGGAGGGCATCTTTCTCATGGATACCAGGTATTATAAACTTCCATCATTTAGTTCTTGCTATAAAGAAATCTATAATAGATATGTAGTTTATTTGTCATTGATGACATGATTCTGAGAATTTCTTCTGTGATTAGCTAGAGATGATTTTGTCAGTTTATAAAAATTAAACTTGCTTAGTATCTATATTTATATCATATTAGGACATTGATTCAGCAATTAGTGTATATATCACTTAAAACTTCTTACATTTAATAGACAATTATGATGCCTTCTTTCATTATTTATTTTTTTCTTCTTTTTTCTCTTCTTAGAATCTCTCTCTATTACTAGTGTTTTACTGTCTTCCGTTTTACTAACCTGATAACAAAATAATAGTTACTATTTCCATAATGCAGACTGACACCAAAAAGATATCTGCAGTCTCCATATTTTTTGAGACAATGCCATATAGACTGAATGAAAACACGGGATACATTGACTATGATCAGGTATTAAATCAAGTTGTGACGAATGCTAATTAGAACCAACTTCAATGATGTTTCATTTTATTTACGTGCAGAAACAATGATGCAATTTTGCTTGCTATTTTCATTTAATGAACTTCCTTGGAGCTTAAAGGTTGGAAATGAAAGATTATAATTTAATCTGGTAGTGGAAAAATGATAAAAGTTGATTTGTCACTGCAAAGAATGTAAAATATACATTTTTAAGCTTATTAATAAGATCGCAGGTTATGCTTAAAGTTGATATGTCTATTGCCACTACATCCCCTTTTACATTTACTAGTTATGAAAGACAATGTGAGTCGTTTTACTCCATATTTAAACAGCTGAATGATTCCAATTGCATCATTATCCATCTATCCAAACTAGTAGACAATTTGATAAACTTACTTTATTGTCTTCTTATTTTTCAACCTTTGGAGTTCAATTGAGAGAATCTAATAATCCATAACAAATTAATGAGAGATTAAAAAATATTCAAACTCCATTAGCCACGAGTGAGGCAATTATCAATTGGAAGCACAGTATTTTGTTCTTGCTCCCTAAGATCAGAATATATGTATGTACTACTGTGTATGTTTTTATGACATGAATGAACAACTATGGAATGCAGTTGGAGAGTACAGCCACACTCTTTAGGCCAAAATTAATAGTTGCTGGAGCTAGTGCTTATGCACGTCTGTATGATTATGCACGCATACGCAAGGTAAAGTATTGATTATACAAATATGATTGTGGTTTTAAATTTGAATGATTGTTTCTTATTTGGAACACCAAAGGCTGAACTTGTGAAGCATGTTACAGGTGTGTGATAAACAGAAGGCTGTGCTGTTAGCAGATATGGCACATATCAGTGGATTAGTTGCGGCTGGTGTTATCCCTTCCCCTTTTGATTATGCAGATGTGGTGACTACCACTACTCACAAATCACTTCGCGGCCCACGTGGAGCTATGATCTTCTACAGGAAGGGGGTAAAAGAAATTAACAAACAAGGAAAAGAGGTACACTCCTGAACAAAATTTATTTGACATTTTTGCATACTTTTGGCTTTTATACTATTACTATCTATCAAGTCTTGTTTTCATTTTTTTGGCAAGTTGTGCTTGTGTCTACGAAATTTATATAAATGCATTGCATGAGCCAAACGGAAAAAACTAATTCTTCTTACTTGAAGGTGTTGTATGACTTTGAGGACAAAATCAATCAAGCTGTGTTCCCTGGACTGCAAGGTGGTCCTCATAACCACACTATTACTGGTTTAGCTGTAGCATTGAAGCAGGTACATGATGATCTTTATTTTACTGTTAGTTTTAATTGAGAGATTGATGATAGGGATCTGTACCACTGTCTATTACTTGATGTTGAATTTTGTATATTGTATTGTAACTTCAGCAGACAGTAAAATGGATATGAAATAAGCTTTTTTCTTCATTTGATTTGAGCTTAATAAAAGGATTTGTCTAGGGTTGATTTGGAGTGATATAGTTTTTGAGTGATACAATTGGATATTAAGAGAATATATGGTGTGCAGTGCATATTCACCAAGTGATTTTTTTTTTCCATGTGTGGATTTAGGCTACAACTCCAGAGTATAAAGCATACCAAGAGCAGGTTCTCAGCAATTCCTCAAAATTTGCACAGGTATTTTAGAAAGAACTTAACAGCCTCTTGTCACAGAAGATTGATTTTTTTACAACATAGGGGGTTGGTCTCATTGAATGACCATTACCAAGGACATTAACTCCTTGTGTTTTAACACTAAATATGTTGCAGGCACTCAGTGAGAAGGGCTATGAACTTGTTTCTGGTGGAACTGAGAATCATCTAGTTTTGGTGAATCTGAAGAACAAGGTAAACTACAACTTTTCATACAAGTAACTAACCATTGTAAATCCTTGTAAAAAGGAACATCTAAAGAGTAATGTTAAAGTGAGACTAAGATTCTTTTCCATAAATCTTTGTTAGGGTATTGATGGCTCCAGAGTTGAGAAGGTGTTGGAATCAGTTCACATTGCAGCTAATAAAAACACGGTTCCAGGAGATGTGTCTGCTATGGTTCCTGGTGGCATAAGAATGGGTAGAGTATCTTGTTGCTTTATATTTTGATTTTGGTGTCATTATTCAATTACTTGATCTTAATAGCTCTAGTGGATTTCATTTCAGGAACTCCTGCTCTTACTTCTAGGGGATTTGTTGAGGAGGATTTCGTTAAGGTGGCAGAGTTTTTTGATGCAGCTGTAAATTTGGCTGTGAAAATCAAGTCAGAGAGCAAAGGTTCCTAAATCTTTAATATCCTTCCTGAGTTTGTGTTTGTTTTATCTGGTTTGAGTTGCTAAGTGCTTGAATAAGCTAACACATAGTTGCTGATTTTTTATTTTTTTTTTGAATTAGGAACAAAATTGAAGGACTTCTTGGCCACAATTCAGTCTTCTTCTTACTTTCAGTCAGAGACTGCAAAGCTACGCCATGATGTTGAGGAGTATGCAAAACAATTTCCAACCATTGGTTTTGAAAAAACAACCATGAAGTACAACAAATGAGAAAACAAAAATTTCCCTTAGGTATGTGTTATCAGTAGTAGCCGCAATTCTAAACAGAGTAAACCACGCACACATACAAATATAGGATTAACGAGATTTGACGAGTGTACCTAAATAAGAATGATTGTATTTATTATTCATTTGACAAATTCCTAGGATTACATGAGTTTATAAAGAATAATATCATCTGTCATTCCATATAATATAAGTCATGCACAACAGTATATAGTATAATTCATGTCAATCATATCATGGGAATACCACCTCGATCAAGTGATTTGTTCTATATGATTCTGATTCATCAAGCAATGATTCTAATGATAAGTTATAATAAAAATTCGGCTAAAATAGGTATACATTTTTATTCATCAGTCGAACTTCTCAGCCAAATGACGGTTTGGTTGAGTGCACCATGACATGACAAAGTAAAGAGGAGCCTAAAGTGTAGCAGTTCCATAACTAGAGGCATACACAGCACAATGCACATCATTGACTGTTGAAACAAGAATATGTTAATAAACATGTAGTTCATATTTTTTATCTACTAGAGCATAAGTATGTGAATTTCCAAAAATAACTAAAGCAAATGCTTGCTGAGGCGTTCCTCTGGAGGCATTAAGATGTTGAGCAGCTTCAGATATTTGATGGAGGATACTTTCTCACTCTTGAAGCCTAATGCATGAATCAGCATAAAAGTTAATATCAGAAACTCAGTTTTTAACTCTGGTTTTAGTTTTACTATGATACTTACACACCAAGCAATCCCTTCCAACACATTACACATGCAAAGAAAAGTTTTAATGTGTTAAAAACAAAAAACAAAAGGAAAAAAACTGAATAACAGAATCCATTCATCTTCCTTCTTGCATCTTTTAAGACCAAAGTAAACAATGCTGTGCAAATGCAGTTATTGGAAATTATTAATATCACTCTGTCAAGGTTCTTTGTTTACAAAATATGAATGGAATAATCCATGAAATATAATGTTAAATCATAAGCAATGCGAACAAAATACAATGCCCACATCAAATCTCCATGTACGAAAATGCCATCTTGTTAACGTACAAACTACACATAATATGAAAAGTGCAAACTGCATCATCATAGATAAAAACAAAATATTGAAATTTAATTTACCTTGACAAAAGCACCTTTGTCTACCGCCTTCTCCAAAGCTTTAATTTCTGGAGTTTCCAAATGAATGATAATCTGTTTCATTCCTTGTCTAAGTAAACCTGCATTTGTATATTAATCTTGATGTTGATAATTTACTTACTTCCACGTTTCTTGCGCTGTGTCACATGATTTAAACAGATCTTGTAGTCATTTGTTTGTAACACCCTCGTCAATATTCTTTATATAAAAGTTTGATGACGAGGATGACACAAACAAAGAACTAAAAGAATGTTTCTAATTTGTCTCAAGCCCAGAATCATCACTTTCTAAACCCCAATGGATGCCAAGAAAGAAAGAAAGAGAGTGAGAGAAAAAAAAAAGAAAGGAAGAAGAAAATAGAATGTGTAGGTATTGATTCTATTGAATGAATGTGACCATAATACATATATATATGGATAATGGATGCAACAATTGATAAGGATTTCAGAAACTAAATTCCTAAGATAAGATAAATAAAGGTAAAAAGGATAACTGAATTGGAGATTTGATTCTATTCAGTTAGAGATTAGAGATAACCTTGATGATCAAGTTATATTTTTTATTATTGTGAAGATCAAGATTCTTAATTATTTGCAACTGAAATAACTCTCTTAAGTGTTACCATTTAAGGGTTCCCTGCCCCCTCAAATGAGTTTAACTGATAAATCTACATCATAATCTTATTTTTAAAAGATAAACAAACCTTAATAAATATTCTAAATAAGATCATAATATATTCAAATTTAAACAATATCTTATTTGATTTACTACTTAACTTCAGGAACAAGCAAGTGGAGGTGGCTCTTGTTGAAGAAAATGTGATTCTGAAGCGTGCATGGTGTCTGTATATATTCACCAATGAGCAGTGGCGGAATGGAGCCTGAATTTTTGGCATTTGATTTTTTTTTTTTATAGATATTATACTTTAAATTTTAATATTAGAATAATTAATTATATTTAAAATTTTAGTTGTAAAGATATATTTAATTTTTTCTTATTTTTATTTATAATTTTTATAAAATATTTTATTTTTATTTATAATATTTATTGTGAAGATATTAGTATTTAATATTTTTAATAAATATCTTCTTTTTTTTGTAATATTTGTTAGAGTATCTTTAGTTTAAATTTTCAATTTTTTCCCTTCAATCTTAAGCAAATCAATTAGTTTTTTATTTAATGAAATTTTTTATTAACAAATTCTTTAATTCATAAATATTTTATTTTTCACTCATATATTTAATACAAAATTAAACAAATAATAAGCAAAAGTTGCTCTTATAAGTAACTTCAATAAAATTTTAAACAACTCAAAATCATAAGTTAAAATCAGTAATTTTCATTTTTAAACAATATTTTTTTTTGGTTAAACAACAATTCATTAAATAACTCTCATACTCTTAAGGAAATAATTACACTTCCTCAATTTAAATAAAATATTTAAGTATATATTTTTTATTTTTAAATTTTATTATGATAATTTTTCTAGTTATATTAAAAATATTTTCTCTTTTTATCAGTGTATTAGTTTCTCTTTTATACTATCTTATTATAATTATTTAAGAATTTAATACTATTTATAATTATATTTACTATTAAAATGATATTTTACTGAATGTGTATTAGAGAAAGTCATACCTCTTCTTTATTTATATTAAGAAAACCATTTTGATTACATCATATTAAAAATAAATAATAATAACAAAATAATAACTATAAAGATAATAACTATCAAAATAATATAAAGATAATATATATCATCATTATATAAAAGATTTACAAATTAAACTTTAATAGAAGTGGAAAATTTTTCATTCTTTCTTTTCTATGTTATTCTTGTTATACTTTTCATTATGTAAAAAAAAATCAAAATTAAAAAAAAATGTTTGTTTTCTTTTATAAGACTCATCTATAATGTTTTTTTTTTTTGCATTAATTATTTTTAAATGAAAAATATTTCTAATGAAAATAAGAGAGAAAATATATTAATAAACAATTAAAATTAAAAGAGAAAAATATTAATGATACTTATAATTTTGAAAAAAATCTTAAATTTAAAATAAATTTATATTAACAGTTGAATTAACTATTTTCCTTAGTGGTGAATTAGTAACTGAATCTTATAAACAAAAACTAATGAAATAATTTTTTTTTTCATATTTTTCTTAATCTATCTATTATTTTTGTCAATATTTTCAAAATTGGTCCCCCGAGTCTCCTTGGGTTTGCCCGTGTCTTACTTTCCGGATGTTAATATTCTAGTTTTATTAGGAGACACAAATTTTAGTACTAATAAGTATTAAAAGTATGATGTTAAATTTTATTATTAAATGTATTTTGCCGTCAAATTCCAAATTTCAAGCCCTCCTTTCTTTCTTTTTTTTCTTTTCTTTTTGTGCGCTACAAGTATTTTCTCAGGTAAATGCCCATGTGGGTGCATATAGCTGTAGATACCGGTTTAGCCCAACTTGAATGGGCTATGACCTATTTTTGGGAAGCATTATATACATTTTTTTTTTCTTTGAAAGGCAAATGAAAAACTTCATTACAAAATCAGTTCAAAGCACAGTAGTGTCCAAGCATGATCAAAGTTCAGATTATAATTTTAGTTTTCTTAAACAGGTTGACTAATTAAATCAAATAATTAAAAAAGACACAAAACGGACTTATTGATTTGGGTGCTGAGACAGGGGACTGGAGAGGAATATACACATTGAACGAACACCACTTTATATGTGTACCAATAGTTTGACAAATAGAAACATATAATTATTTTTTTTTAGAGTCTATGTTTTATGCACTGAAAATGTAAAGCACGGTTAATTATTATATAATTTTAATAAAAACTCTTTACACGATATAAATGATTTCCTCACATGTTTCGTAATTACTTTTTTCTTTAAGGGTAAGAGGCAGATAGGAGTAGTTTTACTTACAAAAACAACTTCCAATAAAGATAGATAATAGTTTTACTACTTGATTTTTTTAGTTGCTCCCAATAAAGTTATTACAGATATTGCATTATTATACAAATTAGAAATATAACTTCATGTCATCGACAAAGGGTAAATGATAAATAAAAGTTGTTCAACATCGATCGAATCTATTTTAGACAACATGGGATCGATGAGGACATGCACCAGGCACCAAGCCCTTTCTGACTGAGTCAGGGACCAGTAATTAAAAGGAGAAAATATCGGAAAGGACGCAATTTCAGCCAAACAATTCCGTGGAATAATTTACATTCGTTAGAAACATTATGCCAAAGAGGGTAAAAAAATTAATCGAATGCAAAAAGGTAAAATGGACTGGATTGTAATATAATTTATATTCCGTGCATGGTACTACCAATTATTACACGTAAAAACATTATGCCACAGATAGGGTAAAAAAAACTTAAGCTAATGCAAAAAGAGCAAGAAATCGAAAGAATGGGGCATGTGCATTTTGGTACAATCACATTCACAGCTCCAAAAAGGCAAAAACACAAAGCACTCCCGTGATTGTACTCTTGAATTGAAGGACATCCCTGCAGTTAAATTCCAAATGAAAAAGACCCACCATTTAGACCCCTTTATCCCTTTGCTAAAAACTTAAAAAAAAAAAAAAACATTTAAAGGAACACGTGAAAATCATGTCATCCTAATTTAGATTCCAAGGACAAGAACAAAGATATATCAAAGGGGTTTACCTCACTTAATTAAATTGGATGTATGAATGTTAATATTGTTTCAATCTTATTTTTTAAGGGCTAAATTGTTGTTTAAGATGGCAAAAAGAGCAACAAATTACAAGAATGGGGCATGCGATTTTGGTACAATCACATCTTCAGAAACCATATCTCTTACTACTGCTGCATTTGTCGTGTGTAGGGACTTGGGAACCTGTCGTGTCTCTCTATTTCACATGTTGCTGGATTCCTTTCACTAGAAAGTGTTTCATAGTCTTAGGATAGAGAACGGAAATTCATACTCTTACACACTATTTTTATTTTAATTCTTTTTCCTTTTATCCAAACAAACAAACGGACCTTTGGTTTCTATACCACCGAATTTAGTGGGTTCTGAATTAGTAAGGACCAAGGATGGAAAATTAATATTTCTAGCTTCAATGATTCAATATTTTTTATTTATAAGTTATTTTTAAATAAAAATTAGTTCAAACATTAATACTAAAAATAAAAAATTTTTAAAATAAAAGTCATTAAAAAAAATTAAAAATAAAAAATTTTATAATAATCTATCAAAATTATTTAGGAGAGATTTATTTTCATATTCTTTAAATTCAGTAAGATAAAATTTTAAAATAATTAGTATTTTTTTATAAAAAATTAATGATTAATTTATTAATTTTTATTAATGGAGAAGTCAAATCCAAAACCTATCCATACTTGTTTGTTTCCATGAATAAAATGAAATAAAATAAAGTTAATAAAAAGTAAAAACAAAAAGAAATTGAACTTTAGAGCTTTGCTTCATTTCCCAACCCCTTGTCAGATGGTAAAATTCAAAGATCAGAAGTTAGTATATTGAACAAAGTGGCCAAAATTGTGTGCTCGTTAATTACATGGTCAACATTTCATAAACACACCACAATTTTTTAATTAATTTTAATTTGTTGTCATTGTTAGTATTGTGTAATGTGTGCATGTGGTCTCTTTACAAAAAAATCATTTAACAATTAACACTATTTTAACATAATGGCATATTCACATAAATTTTGAATAACTATTGCTCCATGCAACAAAGGAGTAGTGGATCATTACTCTCCGCCAAACTACAAGTGAAGGAACTTACAAACGCACACTCATAATATAAATACTGTGTTTGTCACTAACATGGCAATGACAAAATGGCACTTCGCAGGCTTTCATCTTATTCCTTCGACAAGACTTTACGTCCTCTCTTCAACGCTGGCTCAGTTTACTATAAGGTACTTAATTATGTCCTCCCTCTTCAAATATTTTCGAACCATATTGCTGTAACCTGGGATTTTTCTGTTTTATTGCAGTCCTCTATGCCTGATGAAGCAGTGTACGACAATGAGAAAAGCTGTGATACGGTATATATTATAAATAAATATGCATGATTTATATTTCATGTTTCATGCAATGGTACGTCTTCTAGATTTGACGCATGTAATATTATATATGGAGCTTGTAATTCTTGATGTTGCCTTTGTTGTGGCCAAAGCAAATGAATGCTCCACTTGAGGTTGTTGATCCTGAGATTGCTGATATAATTGAGCTTGAAAAAGCTAGACAATGGAAGGTATACATACATACATAAACTTTCCATTTAGAGTAAATTTGTGTTAAAATATTTGGTATATAGGATTTAGCTGGTTTTGTTTTTTTGGTGAAGGGACTGGAACTGATACCCTCAGAGAATTTCACTTCTCTCGCTGTAATGCAAGCCATTGGGTCTATCATTACTAACACTCGGAATGAAGGATATCCCGGTGCAAGATACTATGGGGGAAATGAGTATGAAATTTAAAGCCAATAAGTACAGATTCTGAATAGTATTGTTGGATAGATCCAATTCAAAGATTGTGGATCTTTATTGTTTCAGGTATATTGACATGGCAGAAACACTATGCCAGAAACGTGCCTTGGAAGCATTTCAGTTGGATCCAGCTAAATGGGGAGGTAAATAAATAATATACATATTTCTTGTTTGTGCTGCATTTCATATTTATTTATTTATTTTCACTCATGACATCATTATATATGTTTCCTCATGCATTTGCAGTGAATGTGCAGCCTCTATCTGGTTCTGCTGCCAATTTTCAAGTTTACACTGCATTGCTAAAACCTCATGATAGAATCATGGGACTTGATCTTCCACATGGAGGGCATCTTTCTCATGGATATCAGGTAATAAAGATATCATGGGATTTGATTCCATTATTCTTGTTCCTCCTCTGATGAAAAACTATTAGTTACTATTTTTTCATTATGCAGACTGACACCAAAAAGGTATCTGCAGTCTCCGTATTTTTTGAGACAATGCCATATAGACTGAACGAAAACACGGGATACATCGACTATGATCAGGTATCTTTTTAGTTTTACCATGGTCGTGATCCTTTTGGCAATGAACCATGATATTTGATATTTTTTTTCCCTTTTTCTTTTTCAGAAATAACCTTCACCTTCTTGATTAGTTGTTTTAGACTTAACTATTAATTTGGTCCTTTTAGCTATTTTCAAAAACTTCCATGAGGTCTCTTAATTTTAACAGTCACTATTTTTTTTTAATATTTTTAAATTAAAAAACATAATAACATAAAATAATTAAGAAGAATATTATGTCTTGCTGCTTGGAACAAAACGAAGTGGCGGTTTTTTTATGCACAACCAAGGGGTATCAAACTTCAAATGGTAGCGGATTTCCTAATAAGCCAAAAGTGAGGCAATTATCAATTTGGCAGCACTGTATTTTGTTCTTGCTCCTTAAGATCAGAAATATATTTATGTATACATTTTTATTTTGATGACGTGAACAACTTTGATCATGCAGTTGGAGAGTTCGGCCACACTCTTCAGGCCAAAACTAATAGTTGCTGGAGCTACTGCTTATGCACGTTTGTATGATTATGCACGCATTCGCAAGGTAACTTGTTTATTATACATAATCATTTTTTATATGTGTAGGTATATAAATTGTGTTTCTTAGAGTTTGAGGTTTTAAATTTGAATGGTTATTAGTTATTTCTTATTTGGAACACCAAAGGTTGAACCTGTGAAGCATGTTACAGGTGTGTGATAAACAGAAAGCTGTGCTGTTGGCAGATATGGCACACATCAGTGGATTAGTTGCAGCTGGTGTTATCCCTTCCCCTTTTGATTATGCAGATGTGGTGACTACCACTACTCACAAATCACTCCGCGGCCCTCGCGGAGCTATAATCTTCTTTAGGAAGGGGGTAAAAGAAATTAACAAACAAGGAGAAGAGGTACATTCCTGAAAAAAAAAAATTATTTGACATTTTGGCATACTTTTGGCTTTTATACTATTTATTGAATCTTGTTCTCATGATTTTGGCATGCTGTGCTTTAGTCTGCAAAAAATTATGTAAATTCATGGCATGAGCCAAACGGACAACACTAATTTTTCTAACTTATTTGAAGGTGTTGTATGACTATGAAGACAAAATCAATCAAGCTGTGTTCCCGGGACTGCAAAGTGGTCCTCACTTCCACAGTATTACTGGTTTAGCTGTTGCATTGAAGCAGGTACATAATGATTATCTTATTTTACTGTTGTTTTAATTTAGAGAGACCTGTAGGGATCTGCACCACTTTCTCTTTCTTGATGTTGAATTTTGTATATTGAATTGTAACTTCAGCAGACAGTAAAATGGATATGAAATCAAGCTTTTTATTCATTTGTTTTTAGCTTAGTGAAAAGTGTTTGTCTGAGGAGTTGATTTGGAATGACATGGTTTTTGAGTGATACCATTGGATATTAAGAGAATGAATGGAATGTAATGCATATTCACCAAGTGATATTGTCGTGTGTTTCTCCATTTGTGGAATCAGGCTACAACTCCAAAGTATAGAGCATACCAAGAGCAGGTTCTCCGTAATTGCTCAAAATTTGCACAGGTATATTAGAAAGAACTTAACAGCCTATTCTCACAGATAATGAATTTTGTTACAACATAGGGGTTTGTCTCCTTGAATGACCCAACAAGGAAGGACATTAGCTCCTTGCATTTTAACACTTAATATGTTTCAGGCACTGAGTGAGAATGGCTATGAGCTTGTTTCTGGTGGAACTGAGAATCATCTAGTTTTGGTGAATCTGAAGAGCAAGGTAAACTACAACTTTCCATACAAGAATCATCGAATATACTATGTTAATTAACATTCAGCGCTAATTGTTTGTGTGTTATTGTCACAAAGCTGAATTGAAGTTACAGATAACTAACCACTGTCATGATCTACTTCAAGAGAAATTGTCAATCCTTGTAAAACACATTATGTTGGATTCATAAAAAAAAAAGCTGTAATTTTTCATCTAAACAGTAATATTAAAGTGAGACTAACGTTCTTTTATATAAAAAAAAAACTTTGTCAGTGTATTGATGGCTCCAGAGTTCAGAAGGTGTTGGAAATGGTTCACATTGCAGCTAACAAAAACACGGTTCCAGGAGATGTGTCTGCTATGGTTCCTGGTGGCATCAGAATGGGTACCGTATCTTCATTGCTTTATATTTTGATTTTGGTGTCATTATTCAATTACTTGGTCTTAATAGCTCTAGTGGATTTCATTTCAGGAACTCCTGCTCTTACTTCTAGAGGATTTGTTGAGGAGGATTTCATTAAGGTGGCAGAGTTTTTTGATGCATCTGTAAATTTGGCTGTGAAGATCAAGTCAGAGACCAAAGGTCCCTAAATCTTCAATATCCTTCCTGAGTTTGTGTTTGTTTTATCTGGTTTGAGTTGCTAAGTGCTTGAATAAGCTAATACATAGTTGCTGATGATTTTTTTTTTTTTGAATTAGGAACAAAATTGAAGGACTTCTTGGCCACAATTCAGTCTTCTTCTTACTTTCAGTCAGAGATTGCCGAGCTTCGCCATGATGTTGAGGAGTATGCAAAACAATTTCCAACCATTGGTTTTGATAAAGCAACCATGAAGTACAACAAATGAGAGGAAATTTCCATTAGAT
The DNA here is from genome assembly GCA_014843725.1 of Amphicarpaea edgeworthii. NCBI lineage: Eukaryota > Viridiplantae > Streptophyta > Magnoliopsida > Fabales > Fabaceae > Amphicarpaea > Amphicarpaea edgeworthii. The sequence goes on along the minus strand of CM026324.1, from coordinate 1,828,036 downwards.
ATTATGCATTTATGTCAAATCATATCATGTTTCATTTCCCGGATGTTAATAATGTTGATTAGCCACGCCTATGCTAGTAAGCTGGCTTGATCAGCACTATAAAAGGAAAATCGCAATTGCTAATTGAAGAATATTACTATCCAACAAACTAGTGATTGATAATGTAATGGCTTTGGACTTTGAAACCTGATAACCATAAAGGTTAAAATCATATCATACTGCATTTTAACCTCAAATTTGAGAAATGCACTTTTATCAAAACTCAAAAACATTCTCCTTTTAAACTAGTATATAAATTCAAGAATATCACTGTCCAAATTTGCAGTGTTCTGGTTTCTTTTTCTTTGTTTTTTCACATAATTTTTTTTATTTAATTTTTCCGGCATTTAGTGATCTTAATTCGAGACAAGGCAATTGAATACAACAGTTTCGTGACAGACACACAAACCTAAATTATTATTTTTTTCTGAAAAAAATATTGTTTTAAATGTTAACAAACGGATGTACTTAGAAGAGAGCAAAAAATGTTGAAAATGTCTAATTGAGTGAGTGGTCTACAAGTTGTGTATTTTAGATTATAATATAAAAATAATTTATTTTTAAATTTATCAATTTCATGAGTAAATTATTTTTTAATGGAAAATTATTAAATATATCAATTAAATTATTATAAAGTTGAAAATTAGAGAGTAAATTGTTAAGAAGTTAATAAATTCACTGACTAGCTAAATATAAAATCACTATTTGATATGAAATTGAAAATTAAAAAAAAAAATTATGTACATATAACCTTTTATGGATAAAAACTAAATTATTTCAAAATAAGAGATGTTCAAAATCTCCTGTTCATCAATCCAACGGTTCAATAACAACTATATAATTATATATTATCTTAATTGTTATTTTATAAAAATGAACAGCAATAAGATTGTAATCAACTGACTCATATTTGTATATATTTATATATTATGTGAATTTTGATGCATATAAATGGGGTATCAAATAATTTTGGATTATTATAAATTTTGTAGACATGGTCTATGTGAGGTGCATATATGCATATATAAATACATTTTCCTCTCCTTATCTTCTGGCTTCTTTTTCCTTAATGGTTTAAGTATTTTAGTGTAACAATGAAATATAATGATGCCAATTATGACTAATGAGTGCTCGACCTGGATCCTTGTTTGATTAGGTTGTTCCTTTTTGACTACTGGTTACATCTTTTGATATTTGATCATTATGTCTTTACTCTTTACACTTGCACACAAATTCTGGGAGACCATTCTTGCTCTTGGAGGTGGCAAGGCAGCACTGGATGTAAGATACTGCTTCACAACTTTATCTGTTTTGTGCAGTTTGTTAACAAGACAAATTCAATACATGTATTCCTATGTTTATCTAATGTGTTGAACATGTAATGCAGGTTTTTGTACAATTCCGTGGGAGAGAACCAACCCCAGATGCATTGCTTAGACACAATGGCCTATTGCAAGTTGCAGCTTCGTGATAGATATAGAGTTGGCCACTTTTATGCTCTCAATAAATGGGACACATAAAAAAAACATTAGCCAAGAGCCTTTTTATGTATGAGTCTAGAAAAACTTGATCATAATCTTCTTGCATTGTATAGATACCTTATACATATATGAAGTAAAGGCTTTTGTCGAATACCTTACTCCATTTGAACTCTTTAAAGTCCATTGCTTGTAGCTTTTGTTCAACTTATAATATTCTTAAAAGTCTAAAGTAAAAAAAATCAAAACAGTGCTCTCAATTTCTTCTGTAAAATAAAATTACATCTGATGTTAAAAAAGAATAAATGTCCTCAACATTTTTTACGTAACAATTATTTTTTTTCCTACAATAATGTCTTTTAACAAGTTAATCTTATTAGAAGTACAAACAAATACTACTAACACTTAACTAAAAATACTCGAATCTTAATTCATCATTATGTGAGAAATTAAAATGACACGACATAAATAAAAAACAAATGAAAGTTGGATCTAGTGAAAGACACTAACTTTACGATACGATCGATTGACACGAAAAATTCCTACTTGAACAAAACAAACAAAAGTATTCCACACGAAAGAAGAGATTTTTGACAAACCTGGCCAAAAAAATCACTTGTATACAGAACCTTTGTGAAAAATGAGACGGTCATCTTTAGTGAGTGCCCTTCTTATAGCAAACATGCTAATGGCAACACGCCTTGCCCTCACTCACCCTTTCTCTCGCTCCATCTTAGACCGTTCCATTTCACACCTCAAACAATTCCCAAAATCCCATCCTTGTCCCCTCTGGTCCTCTTCCTTCTCCTTCTGCCTCCGCACACTGCGCAAGTCCACTTCTCCTCTTCACGCTTCTTCTTCTTCTTCTTCTTCTTCCTTCTCTACTCCCTCTTCCATGGCTTCTGCTGCCTCTTCATTCGACGAAGCCAATCCTCTTCTTCAGGATTTCGACTTCCCACCCTTCGATGTCGTCGAGCCCAAACACGTGCGACCCGGCATTCGCGCCCTCCTCGGCAACCTGGTATCAATAATAACAAGTTCCCCTCTTTTCTCTCGTTTTGGATAATTCATCGCGTTTCGGGAAATGGGTCGAGGCTGATTCGGGTTTTTTGGGGTTTTTTGTTTGTTTCGTAGGAGCGTGAATTGGAGGAACTGGAACGGAACGTGGAACCTTCGTGGCCTAAGTTGGTGGAACCGTTGGAGAAGATCGTTGACCGCTTGTCTGTAGTTTGGGGCGTGGTTAATCATCTTAAGTCTGTTAAGGATAGTTCGGAGCTACGTTCTGCTATTGAAGATGTGCAGGTGATGTTTTTAAATGAAATGAAACAAATTGGGTGCTTTTGTTATGTGTATAATTTGTGCAATTTTTTTCTATCTTTTATTCTGTTGGTAGGTAGAATTATTATGTTTTTGTATTACTGTTTTTGTGCAATTGGGGTACAGTGTGACGCTTTATGGGATTTAGTTTCTTTTCTTTGTTCAGTTATAACACATAACGCATGAGCCATGAACCTTTTTTTTTTTTTTGTATCTTTTGTGTGTGTTACCGTTTTGGATTATGAGGTTATCACCTTTGGTGTGCTAACAGGGATTAGTGGATTACTTTTTGTTTGCAGGCAGAAAAAGTTAAGTTTCTGCTTAGACTCGGTCAAAGCAAACCTATTTATAATGCGTTCAAAGCTATTCAGGAGTCTCCTGATTGGCAGACACTTAATGATGCTCGCAAACGAATAGTTGAAAGTAAGTTATTAAGATGTCTTGTAGCCTGTACTGTTCTTGTGACGTGAATTTATTTGAGGACTGCCATGTTTTTTATGCTAAAAGTTGCTTGAAATTGCACTGGGTTGGGATGTATGATGTATCCCAACGCTGCTTCTCAGCTTCTAGCTTTCGTTTGATAAGATGAAAGATGCAGGGTGTGTAGATGGTGTAAGGTTTTCTGATTTATGGATTTGCTCAGTTGCCAATTTGATGCTGAGTTTCAAAGTGTAAGAGAGAATAGAGATATTGTGTGTGCTCTACTCTAAGGTGTTTGACTTGTGATTTGGAATATCTGTGAGACTTTGAGCTTGTTTGGATCCAAGCTAGAAGTGCTTTTGAGAGCTTTTCTACTGGAATTATAGAGCATTTTACAGCAAAGAAACTGTCAAAAACACTTCTAGCCTGTACCCAAACAGGCTCTTTATCTTACAATGTTGTTGAAGAACTTCTACAATCTACACTCAAGATGCCATGCTAAATCTCAAACTGTTGTTCCATTCACCGTTCACTTGATTTTAAACATGTATTATTTCAGGCTCTCCATTTTACATTTACCAAATAACAAAAATACTTGTCCCTTTGCAGGCCAAATAAAGGAGGCAGTTCTGAATGGAGTTTCTCTTGAAGATGATAAAAGAGAGAGTTTTAACAAAATTGAACAGGTGTGCTATTTTAACCACTAAAAACAAACATAACTGGTAGCTTTTATTAGCACTTTTTAAATGCCAATTTTATTAGCAGTTCATTTCAGTGGAGGATTTTGCTTAATATCCTAACTCCAAATTAAACCAAGTAATAAATTTTGATTAAATAATGCTTTTCTTGTGCTCAAATTCCAGAAGCAAAGTGATTGGGCTTTATAATTGAACAAACATTCAATTAATGGTGCTTTTTTTTTAGTTATATTTTTATTTTTATTTTCTGTCTTGTTGTCATCCATAGGAGCTGGAAAAGTTAACACAAAAGTTTGGGGAGAATGTTCTGGATGCAACAAAGAATTTTGAAAAGCTAATCACTGATAAGAAGGAAATTGAAGGATTACCTGCTACTGCTCTTGGGTTGGCTGCACAGAGTGCAGTATCCAAGGTATGTTATGTTGATAGGTTTTGTTATATTCTCAAGGTATCAGAATCAGCTATGTTGAGTTCTGATTACTTAATGGGCAAATGCAGGGGTATGAAAATGCCACTGCTGAGAATGGGCCATGGATAATTACATTAGATGCTCCTTGTTTTATTGCTGTTATGCAACATGCCCTCAGCCGTTCTTTGCGTGAGGAAATCTACCGTGCATATGTATCACGTGCATCTAGTGGAGATTTGGATAACACAGGAATAATTGATCAAATTTTAAAGCTAAGGTTGGAAAAGGCCAAGCTTCTTAACTACAATAACTATGCTGAGGTATGATTCATATGCTATATTAAAGAATACAATCCGGTTGTAAGTTGCTACTGACCTAATGTAAAATCAATTTTCAGGTTAGCATGGCAACTAAAATGGCAACTGTTGATAAAGCAGAAGAACTTCTTGAAAAGCTTCGCAGGGCTTCCTGGGATGCTGCAGTGCAAGGTATGGTGTATGGGATGTGTTTCTTATTTTGTGTGTGCACCAGGCTTTAAATTTTATAAAAAAAAATATTAGTTATGTATGGGGAAAATGCAATGCATATAAGCTTTCTGGAGTTAAGCCTTTCATTGTCATTGAATATTCTAAAGGCTTAATTATATTTTAGTCCTTGACATTTGGGGTGAATTTGGTTTTAGTTTTCCAAATTAAAAATTAAATAATAAGAAAGCCATTTTAGTTCCTCAAATTTGAAAAAATATGTTTTTAGTCCCTAAGCACTAAATTTAGGGTACTGAATGATTTTTTTCAAAATTGTTTTTACTCCCTAAACAGTAAATTTGAAGGAGTAAAACTGTATTTTTTCAAATTTGAGGGATTAAAATGATTTTTTTTAAATTTCGGGGACAAAAACCAGATTTACCTCAAATTTCAAAGACTAAAAACATAATAAAACCTATTCTAAAATAGCAAAAATAAGATGTCCTTTTGGTTTTATAAAATATAGATGTGTGTATCTTCCTTCAATCAGCCAATAACTTATGTGTTGCATTTTTCTTCCTTGCAGATATTGAAGACCTTAAGGAATTCTCCATAAGTCAGGAAGCATTGGAAGCTGGTGATTTGACTCATTGGGACATTAACTTTTGGAGTGAGAGGCTACGTGAGTCAAAATATGATATTAATGAGGTTGCTCTCTCTCTCAGTTATCATTTAGAAAAAACACTTTAAGAAAACAAGGCTAATTTACTGTTACACTGGACAATAAATAAATTTTGAATGATAGAAGATTAATTTCCATTCCACATTATTTAATATTTAATACATTGTTTTTGCATAAAATTATTCATGTAATCATTACTTTTTATACCACTATTTTGTTAGCTGTTGAATTACAGTGAACTTGAATGCTCTTTCTTCCTATGGTAAAGTAACAAGAATTTACCATAAGGCTGCAAAATGTTTGTTACTGTGATAAAATATCCTATGGGATACATGTTTCCACAAATGTAAAATTTAAAGGTTTCATAATTTGGTTCATTTCACTTTTTAAATTTGGAAAGCTATTATTTCTATTTTCTATGCATGTCAATTGCCAACCCCATGTAAGAGTTTCTTCCACCCACGGTCCCACTCTCTAATGACAGTTTATGGTTTGCTAATACTTGTTCACACCATTGACTAGTGTACCTGCTGTGTCAACAAGATATTATTATTTTTAATGTGTCAGTCTTTCTTTTTTAATGTAAACACTTTATTGGCCTTGGAAATACTGATGCTTCTGCTGCTGTATCTTATATAGGAAGAATTGAGACCCTTTTTCTCTCTGCCAAAGGTTATTGATGGACTCTTTAGCCTTGCAAAATCACTCTTTGGCATTGAAATTGAGTCAGCTGATGGTCTAGCTCCGGTAAACTAGTTTCCCTTCTGCTCTGATTTGATCTTGTATGGGGAGCATCTATTTTAAACTTCCTAACACATGTATTGTTATTCAGGTCTGGAATAAGGATGTCAGGTTCTTCCATGTTAAGGATTCTTCTGGTAAGCCAGTTGCGTATTTTTATTTTGATCCTTATAGTCGTCCTGCTGAAAAAAGGCAAGGTGCATGGATGGATGAAGTCTTTGCTCGTAGTCGTGTATTATCGCGTGATGGTACCTCGGCAAGATTGCCTGTTGCTCACATGGTGTGCAATCAAACACCTCCAGTTGGAAACAAGCCAAGTCTAATGACATTCCGTGAGGTATCCTCAATTTTACATGATGTGTTCAGTGTTTGTCTATTTTATAATTTTTGCTATGATCATTGTCTGTAAGATAAAAGATATTCCTAGGCTATGCTTATGCTAATTGCAACATTCATTGTCTTTGGTGGTGTCTGCCCTTGATATGCTGATATATTTTAGTCAGAGTGAAAGGCTACTGGAACAATTACAGACTTTCATTTATTATTGTGTTTGGAGCTGTGATATTTGGTTTGAATGCAAGAAATTCTCAATAATTTTCCAATTTACTGCGTTCTGGGCCATTTGTTGAAGTGAAGGCATTTCTTGCAAATCTTCCTCTTTAAGTAAAAAATATTAAAATTTTGGCCTGATAAAATATCAACTGAGATACAACACGTTACTGACAACTCTTAATGTATTGAGTTAGCTGCAGTTACTACTTAGTGCACTTATCTATAAATTCATTGGTTTAACTATCTTTTCCTTTTCCTTTTTCTCAGGTTGAGACTGTTTTCCATGAATTTGGTCATGCACTTCAACATATGCTTACTAAGCAAGATGAGGGTCTGGTTGCTGGTATTAGAGGGATAGAGTGGGATGCTGTTGAATTACCTTCTCAATTCATGGAAAACTGGTGTTACCATAGGTAAGTAAATATTTCCATGTGAAGTTTAAACCCTTGTCTGTCTCTGATGTTATTCTCATCCTTCCTCATGTCATCACCAGAGTAAAGAAAGAATCTTGTATGTTATTCCCAACCGTATATATTATTTATGTTATGCTTGATCCTCTTTTTGATCAATGTCTTCTGGATAACTTTTGCCTCATGTTTTGGAAAATTGATTTTTTCCAACTATCCATTCTCCACATCAGCATTGCTTGTTCTTGCTTTTATATTCAACGTTTCAACTTATTTCTATTGCACCTTTATGGGGTATTGGCCTATTGGGCATTCTTAGGTTTGTTTGTTGAGTGACCTAATCCCTTTTAACTTCTAATATGAGGTGGTTAGTTGCATATTAGTATCATCTGTTCATAAAGTAACATTATGGTTTTTTAACCAGAGTATAATGTATGTTGTATTTTTGGTTGCTATAGAGAAACTTTAATGGGCATTGCAAAGCATTTTGAAACTGGGGAGAGTCTCCCTGAAGAAGTATATTTGAAGCTTGTTGCTGCTAGGACTTTTCGAGCTGGCTCTCTAAGTCTTCGACAGGTCAGTATGAATGTATTGGTTGGTTATTCCTTTCTGTATTTTATTTGAAAGTTCCATATGTTACTCTCATTAACTATTCAATTTATGTTCTTGTCTTGTTCACCATGGTATCTTTTGGGTTTTGTACTATCAAAGCAGAACTACTTCAGTTCAGTTCAAGTTCAGAACTTTATTATGTGATAACTAGTTTGTTCACGTGGGTTTGGTAGTCAAAAGAAGCAGTCTGATGATAGGGGATTTCCCATCCCTTATTCCATATTCTATTAGTTTTACAACACAGTATCCCTCCGTCCAAAAAAAATTGTAAACAAAATCTGCAATGTGTAGATTTATGTTTTAAAATACATGTTTTTCCTTGATGCTATCTAATCTATGTCCATAAATATATAATTTGCAGTTAAGATTCGCATGTGTAGATCTGGAACTTCATTCAAAATATGTTCCAGGGGGACCTGAGTCAATCTATGATGTTGACCGCAGAGTTTCTGAGAAAACCCAAGTGATTCCTCCATTACCAGAGGATAGGTTCCTTTGCAGCTTTAGCCATATATTTGCAGGTTTGCTGTGTCTCGTGTTTCTCTTTGTAATTATGCTAGTGTCTCAACAAAACTAAATTTATTTATTCTGGGTTTTGCATTTGTTAGGTGGATATGCAGCTGGATACTATAGTTACAAGGTATATTCTGCATTGCTTTAATTATGATTCACATTTTTTGTGTCTTGAGAATCTTTTTTGGATGTGTTTTCCATTTTTTTTCTTTTACGATTGTGGCAGATTCCCCTTTCCCTGTCCCTTCAATGAGTGGAAGTAAAAGAACTATTTATATCTTATGGTGAATTTGTCTGTTATGCAGTGGGCTGAGGTGCTGTCTGCAGATGCTTTCTCTGCATTTGAAGATGTTGGATTGGATAATGACAAGGTATCTTTTTTTTTCTTTTTTCCGAGGGGGATACTGCAAATATGGATGGAATTTACTGTTTTGGGACTTGCCTTTATGTTTAATGTTCAAAATCCCCTATATTTTTAGTAAACTACCACTTTGTTCCCTAAAAGATTGGTTTTTTTACATCATTTGGTCCCTGGAAGAAATTGACACTAATTTTAACTATCTCTTGATCGGTTAATTATTTATTATAATAATGAAACGTAGTGATGTCAGTTATCCTGGCCCCATTTTGGTTAGGTGGTTCCTCCTTGATCGGTTGTTACATGTTTGATATTGATCATTATGTCTTTACACTTACACAGGCTGTTAAAGAAACGGGGCACAAGTTCCGTGAGACCATTCTTGCCCTTGGAGGTGGCAAGGCACCACTAGATGTAAGATACTATACATCACAACTTAATCTGTTTTGTGCAGTTTGTTAATAAGACAAATTCAATACATGTATTCCTCCTATGTTTATCTAATGTAATGAACATGTAATGCAGGTTTTTGTGCAATTCCGTGGGCGTGAACCAACACCAGATGCATTGCTTAGGCACAATGGACTATTACAAGTTGCAGCTTCGTCATAGATATTGTTGGCCACTTTTATACTCAATAAATGGGATGCCACTTTTTTTTCATATATAGTTTTTGTCACGTTTTTAAACTTAATTTTATCATATTTAATAAAGGAATTTAAATTTTGAAATTCGTTATTCCGTGATTAAATTATTCTTTTATCACTTAAAGCAACACTTTATCTCCCCATAAAAAAAAATAAAAAGCAACACCTATGGATGATAAGCCTAAAAGAATTAGTAGTTGCTAGATGATTGTGAAAGCTACGTTCTAACAACTGGTATTCCTTGCCTTCACGTCTTGCGAAGTGGGTGACTTGGTGGGTGGGCTTATACCTAGAAGAAACCTTATGTTAAAATGTTAATATCTTTGATTCTATAAGTAGAAAATGGTGAACCAAAATGAAAATTAGCACTTATACGTATCCTTGCATCTATGAAAATTAGCACTTATATGAAAACTTTGTTATCTTTTTTTTTTAAAAAAAAGAGAAGTTTAAAGCTTTTCCTTACATCTATTTAAAAATGAAAACAAGAAAAAATTAATATGAAAGTGTCGTTATTATAGCGAAAGGCTCACCTTCAATTGAAAGATGGGGTTAGGTTATAATAGCATTATCTTCATTTCTTTCACCGGCAATCAAGTAAGTTGGTATGGCAAGTTTGCAACAATGAAGTCAACCCCACACATTAGGACCATTACATTACTTTCCTTTCTCATAGGTGGGGTAAGCAAGTCAGTAGGACCATTATTCAACTCACTTTGTAACTTCTTGCCATCACAGAAACAAAAGAAAAATCTTTTTACTCTGTCCAAAAAGGAGGAAATAAATCTTTCAATTAAATAACACACATATAAATGAATATAAAAAAAAAAAAAATAGAGTTAACCTGTCAACTAAGGATTAAGCTTCGATTCCACATATCATTCTCATCGTGTCAGTGAAAATTATTTACCGCCTTATTTTGAAATCTAAAATAAAAGTTGTTAACTTATCATTAGGCAAAAAAAAAAGATAAATTATTATTCTTTTTTAAAGAAAAAGACAAATTATTTGTTTTTATAAAAAATAATTTGGAAACAATATTTAAAACAAATTAAGCTTCCCTTTGTTTTTTTATCATTCAGAAACATAAATGAACAGAACAAAAGAAAAACTAAGTAGAATAAAAACAACGAATTTATAATTGATTAAGAGTGTAAATTAGATTTGTCAAAATTAAACTGAGAAAATATATATAATTCAGTCAAGAGAAAGAAGTGTGGGAAGTAAACTGTGCATTCATTCTATAATCTGCACACTGCATTAGCATTGGATCTGGAAACGCGTTGAAGAAGAAGAAGAAATGGCTCGTGCCGGAGGAATAACTAACGCTGTAAACGTGGGAATCGCAGTGCAAGCTGATTGGGAGAACCGCGAATTCATCTCTCACATTTCTCTCAACGTTCGTCGCCTCTTCGACTTCCTTGTCCAATTCGGTACATGCACTTTTCCTTCTCCCTCTCTGCAAAACGACCCATCACGGTGTCGTTTCATCTAACCATGAAACAGCACCACCATTCTGTCTTGCACGTAATTGGGTATGCGTGAGTGCTGGAGCACATGGAATCATACTATGAACACTTCAAAGTTTGAATTTTTATTCTGCCCCTTTGACATTTAATGCGTGTTTGTATTTCAGAGGCTACGACGAAGAGCAAGTTGGCGTCTTTGAATGAGAAGCTGGATGTGTTGGAGCGTAGGTTGGAGCTGCTTGAAGTTCAAGTGGGAAATGCTTCGGCCAACCCTTCTCTTTTTGCCACATGATTTTGTGTTGTAAGCACTATCTACATATAATGTAAAATCTAAATGGAATTCTTGATATGTAAGTGGTTCCTAAATCGAAAGTGAAGTGTTTTATTAGTCTCATGCTTAGTTTTGTTACTCTAGCTCTCTTGGTTTTGCAATTTATTGATCATATAGTTAACTGCACTACTTTATTGGCAACTTTGGAGTAACGAAATCCTATACGAGTTGTTTCAATTACCAGATTTTTTTACCCTGTTTGCCGTGTGTAAATGTCTTTTAACTTAGTCCCCCCCTTCCAATGCAGTCACGTGTTTTCACTTGTGCTGTAAGCTTTCATATTCGCAGTTCTTCTGCCGCCAACTTGGTTTCATTTGTGACATACTTTCATGTCAGTCTCAAATCACTTGAGGTTCGGGAAATCAGTCATCTTAGTTGTTGTAATGGAAAGAATACATCAATTGATTGAAGAGTATTATCATTACCTTCCATTTTCTAGGGAAAATGAAGCTCTGTTGGCAGAATATGGAATTCTTTCTCTAGATAGAAATGGATGGTATCGGTTTCCATTTTCCATATACACCTTAAGGAATGTTATTATCATCCATAACATATTTTTCACATATTCTTAACAACATTCTTTTAAGCCATTGGATGACAACTGGGCCTCACTTATCTTTCTTCTGATTGACTCAGATTATTTCTGCTCAATCTCATTTCCCTACAGTCTCTTCTCTCCCTTTTTTTGTTTGCTTGTTCTCATCTAGTTCTAATTTTAGTGTTCTTAAGTAGACATAACTTAACATGGAAGAAACAGTGTAGTTTATGAAGCTGATCATGCAAAAGTCTCTGTGATTAGTGGTTCAATATGATTGTGCAGATCAATTTTTCCTTGGAGGGAAAAAAAATTATTGCCACTTTACTGTAACTGAGGAACTCAAGCTTGCATTTAATCAGAAATGAATTCTTATGCAAACTTTTAGTATTTCTACTTCATAACATGACAAATATGCTGTCAGACCTTTACTCTGGTATTGTCTTCAACTCATTATTTCTTAAGAAGCTGCATAATATTAGGGATGAAAACGGGAGGAAGAACTTATCACTAGTAATTGTCTGTCAAATTCAGAAGAGGATAAATATTTGCTTGAATTTCCCACCCTTTTGTCTGAAACGGAAAAGAAAATAACTTTGATTGAATCAGGCGCCACTGACAATGTCTTTTGCCGTACATTATCCCATTCAATCCAGCACTAGGACATTTGTTCAAATATGATTTATTTGGTCTTTATTAAAAAAAATATGACTTATTTGGTCTATAAGGACATTTTAAGTTATCTATTCAAGCCTATTAAAAATGAGAAATTTTACTACTACACGTTTTCTATAACTTTTTCTACGATTGGGAGAAAGATAAGGAGATAGGGTGAGATAAGATAGTAAATTAGTGATGTCATAAAGAATATTGAAAAAAACAAGTTGTAAAATATGTTATAGAAATATATCGTAAGAATATAATAACTCGTTAAAAACTATGCAAAGTAATAGACAATCATGTGCTCAATACCCATCAAAGAAATAGGTGTGAGATGTCTCAGGGACGCGATCAACTCAAAAAAAGAGGATGATTGGTTTCCAATGAAATTGTTTTCTCTAAGTATCTGTTTTAATAATGTTGTTTAACAAAATACTACAAGGGCTGGGACAGCCCAAAACTTGAAAAATTCGTTAAGATTTAAGTTTGGTGAATGCTGCCTAAGTCGTTAATCTAGGAAGATATTGACGCAACGATTGTGATTCTACGATAATAATAAAGAACATGCAAGTCGCCATCATTTGTTTTGACATATGAACTTTCCCCAAATATCGGAAAAAAAGAGAGATAAAGGAACTCTTAATAATTGTTAGGCTGGACTTAGAATATTCCTCACAAGCTTAGGTGTTGGTCCTGCTTTATGGAATTAGTCTAATTCCAACCAATGTATCTATAGCTTTGTAGAATGCAAGGTTGAACTGTCTTTCTCTTAAAGATTAAATCACAATCATTTTTGTTTACGCAAATTTTACCAGTCAAGTTTGGACTTGGCAAATGATATGGCCTTTTTTGCATTTGATCCAATTTATTCTTTTCACTCATAAAAATGAGGCTGAGCAAGAGAGATTAGTTTCAACTTTCAAGATGCTTAGAGTGGGATGAAAGTACAATCACAAAAACGAGTAGTATTTTCTCCTTCACTATTTGGAATGTATTATGAGACTAAAGCAGTTATGAAAAACGAATGAAAAGAATTCCATTTTCACCCATTTACTATCTTGGCTGTGGGTGGGATAAGGCTTGGGTTGTGATGGTTGATTCTGCTGTTGATGAAGTTGAAGGCAGCACCCTTTTCTCTATGACAATAGAGTAACGGTTTGACCCTCCAAGGCTGTCTATGGACTTCATGTATTCTGATGCATTGTTTTCTATGATGAGAGCATCCTCTAATTCGCGGACAATGTCAACCATGTTTGGTCTATATGCTGAGAAGGGTTCAAGACATTGCAGTGCTACTTCCACCACTCTCCACATTGCCTCTGCATGGTATCCTCCCTTGATGCCAGGATCCACAATTTCATCCATCTTTGATGCTCTTATATATGGCTTGGCCTGCAAGCAATGCATGCATACATGCAAAGTTGTTTCTTAGTGACTTGAACAAAAATTGATTTAGTACAATACAATCCAGTGAAATAAAAAAATTTGGAGCATGGTATGGACCATACCCATTCAACCAAGCTCCACTCGTTCCGGGGTCTCTTTATGTCCAGAGGTTCCCTGCCACTCACAATTTCAAGTAAAACCACACCAAAGCTGAAGACATCACTCTTCTCAGATAATTGCTGGGTTTTGTAGTACCTGCATGGGGATAAATTTCAGCTATTTTGACATTTACAGGAACTATATAGGAATAGGAGCGTTAAATTCTTCTTCATCTTGTTTGAATTCACTGAGATAATTACCCCTTGTAATTTGTAGTTACTGATATATATGGAACAGTCTGGTTTCTGTTTGTTTATGAATAAATAATGTACACATCATAAAGGAAATATAATCAGAAACATTTATGATTGACAGTGCTTCCATGACACAAACAATGTGGTGAAAGTCTGGCCAATTATTTTGCATATGATTTTGTTTTTTAGGTTCTTCTTACTTGAAGATAATTCATTGATTCCTAGACCTTTATGTGGGAAGTATACTAAATCTTTTGCTCAAAGTGGAGTAAAGAAGTATGAGAAGTTCACTTACTCAGGATCCAGGTACCCTGCAGTTCCTCTTACTTCAAGGGAAACATTACTGTCTCCTTCCTGAGGAGCATATTTTGAGAAACCAAAATCGGCAACCTTAGCACACATGCTATGATCTAGAAGTATATTGCTTGATTTCACGTCCCTGTGTATTACTGAACGTCCTGGAAATGTGTGAAGATATGCCAAACCTGCTTAATCAGAAAAAAAAATTATAACATTATTCTATCTTCTGCAACATGTTATAGATGAAAATTGTAATGAAGAGAAACATGATATGTCAAACTTGCCTCGAGCTGCACCAAGAGCAATAGACAGTCTAGTTGGCCAGTCTAATATTTTTCTCTTTGCAGGTTCCCCTGTTGTAAAGTTGAATTTTAGAATTAATTAATAGGTACCAAATCAAATAAGCTGAAAGGATTTTGGAATATTCACCATAGAGTCTATCTTGCAAAGAACCATTGGACATGAAAGGATACACGAGGATTTGTTGATCATTTTCATTGCAGTAACCAAGAAGAGGCACCAGGTTCTCATGCTGTATTGCAGAAAGTAGGTTTAGCTGCAAGATGCATACATCACAGACTGGTCAGATGTAGTGACAAAAGGAGAATATATACTATTCTTCTTTAGAGTTTAGCATTTGATCCGTAGGCGCTACCAGGGGATTTACAACACTCACACACGCACCATTTCATGGGAACTTTGATGATCTAATAAACTAAAAATGCCTATTGTATTTGTACCTCATTATTAAATTCTCGAGTTCCCTGAGTTGATGTGGCTGATCGGACTTTCACTGCCACTTCTTGCTCTTCGCTTAGAATGCCACGGTAAACAGAACCAAATCCTCCTTCTCCAATCAAAGTTTTGTACCTTTCTGTGGCCACCTCTATATCTTCCAAAGTGAATGGTTGAATTGATACAGACTTTATTAAGAAATCATCTTTGCTTGGCAAAGAGAATATGACATCTGCATGTTTTTTGTAGAAAATTATGTCATATATTCAGTTTAGATTGAACAAAACCTACATGACACATTGATAAATGTCATCCTTGAAGTTCTTGTTACTAGTTGTTCAAAATGCATAGGTATGGCATGCAAAATTGTAAGTCATTTATGAAGAAATTTGCACAAGATATTTTTTGTTTGTTAATCTTAAAAGAAAATATATTGTTCCAGAATGCAGAGGATTAGAGAAGACAAAATGCCTACTTGTTTCCATTAAGTAGTTCTTTCCACCAAATCCTTCCCATGGAATCAACTTTTGTCTATAGCGGCAAACAAAAATGATTCCAACAGCCAAAGTAATCAAAAGTGATCCACACGTAATAGCACCAATCACGAATACTTGTCCAAACCTGGGGGGTTCTTTTGAATTGCATCTTCCATAACTGAAATAATATTATAAAAAAAAAATCAAATTATGCTTTACTCATTCAAACTTTTGTTGTTTCGTTTCAGAGAGTGCATCATACTCTGTATTGATTAGTGAACCGTTCAAATTTGTTGGATTCTCTTCGCTCATGTGTTTGTTGCAGCCAAAATACCTATAAATTAATAGAATGCAAGCTAAATTTGTCGAAAGTGTATTAAAAAACTAAATAATTAAAAGTGGCTTAGAATGCCAAGTCATAAATACTTACAACGATTTTAGATGTGGCAGTAAGACAATTGATCGAGGAAGTGATCCCGTAAGATCATTGTAACTAAGATCTCTGCTCGTTAAATTTAAATCAGTTAACATTTGAACAAGTTGCAGTGGTAATTTTCTTGATGACATTATTAGTAACAGTAGGAAATTTCTCTATGATCTGAATCTAAGTGAAGGAAGGAAGATATAAGAGCAATATATGTAACAAGGTAATGTCAAAGCACATCTTTCCAAATATTATTCATAGATAATGCTTAATGCATTATTTGCTAACTCTTGTTAGTTGTTACTGAACTGATGCTAGAGTTATGCACAAGATAAATGTTAGAGCATGTATATACAGAAACATCATATCAGAACAGAAGTACTATAAATATAATTCATAGTGTCATCCAGAGTCATAGCTAAACATTAGAAGGTAATTACATTGATATCAGCAAGGAAGACAGTGGAAACGAGGGGATATAACTATTGAAATTGTTGTGGCTCAGGTTCCTGCACATAACCAAATAATTACATCAATGCATACAACAGAGTCCCAGATCATCCACCAAAAATAAATGCAGAAGCATTTGAACAAGAGTTTTGAAGGCAATACAGTAGTTTTAAGTTGGTCATATTAGTGATACTGGAAGGAATTGGTCCTTTGAAATTGCGTGCAGACATATCCCTGGAAATAAAAATAAAAGATGCAGGTAATAATAAACAGCTTATAAAAAGGGCTGTAAGCACATAAAGAAAATACTTGATTTATCTAAAGAAGAACCTGCTTAGCTATAGATATTAAAGCATGTATCTATGCATTAAAGCCATTATCTATTTTAATCATTGACTCTTGACTAGATATTTTCATAAACATAGTTGTGAGACCTAGTGCATGTTTGGGAAAGTATTTCTTGAAGGAAAAATCTATCTTTTCTCCAAAAACTCTCAGCTGAGAGAGTTTTTGAATCCTTTCAGGCTTCATTGATATTCCTTGCCATTAAAGCCATAATCTGAGTTGATATACTTGTGGCAGTATTTTAACAAGGATTGAAGGACTTACAACTTCGTGATAGCAGACGAACCATTTGAACCGTCACATATTATTCCTTGCCAGGGGAAAAAACAAGGGTCTCCTGTCCAACTCTCTAGTGCTTTATTGTCTTGGTTTTGCAACAACAATTCTTGTCTAATCTTTCGAATCACTTCCACTAAAGAAGTAAAAATGGTCTATGTAAGCGAGAGATTGAGAGAGATTGAAGATTGGCTACATATTAAAATTCATCCTTACTGCGAATTTAAGTGCAGAGGTGAATAAAAAAATGGAATGTAAAACAGCTAAATGTGACAACCCCACCCAGACAAAGGAGGAAAACAACAACACAGACACACTTACCATCTTTTTGGTTGGTCTCTTCAATCCATGTTTTCATCTGCAGGATCTCATAAGCATTCAAAAGGGGTCCAAACTCAGCTCCAGAGGCCTTGACCAAGGTTAGATTAAGTAATCCATTTGCTGAAACGTTCAAGACAGTGTATGTATAGTTGGATCCTCCAGCCAATATATCAAATCTCTCCTTTTTAGTCTCACCATTAAGATAGATGTCAAACACCCTTTTTCCTGCTTTGACAGTGCTATTTAATTCAAGGAAGTAGAGAAATACACGATATTCATTATCCTCAGTGTCAAGGCCACTGTGGATGAACTGCAATCGCTCAGGGTGGGTAAGAGCCGTTTGTAGGACTTGTAGAGGTGGTGTCACATTGGATTTGAGGTTAAAATTGCTGACATTGGAAGATAATAATACATGAGCAGATGATGGACTTGAAGGTGCATTCCAGATTCTATCATTTGGGTCAATTGGGAACCTATAATTTGGTAAATAGACATATTATAAGACCTTTATGTACATGTACATAGTCCATGGCATCAGAGAAGCAAACACTAAGCAAAAATCACTTCAACAAAAAACTAAGGATACACCTCAGTGACATTTATGGTATCCAGAACAAAGTGGCAACAGAAATTCTTGTGAGTCACATTCACATATTATAATGGATTGAGTGATAAATTCACGAATCCTGGCTTCTTGTTTCTTTATTTGTTGTTATTTTAATTCAGATGCAATAAAGAAAAAAGTTGGACATAAGGGTGCAAATGCATTTTACAGTGCTGTCTTTTAGGTGAAGCATAGGTTAGCTCATGCTTTTGTTGGTACGGTTCATGAATCCTGCTGCTCAAATTGATTCAGTCTAAAACATGTCCAAGCGAGCTTAACGCAAATTGCAATTATATTATATATCCCCTAAATATGTTGATTTTATTTGTAACATCTATTCTATGCATGAATATGATGCTTCCATAAAAACCATAAAGTGACCAAGCCTTGTAGATTTCTAGGAGATACACTTCTTTAACAAATGGAGGTATATTTTACCTTAAAATAAAGTATATCACATACCTGATTTCATCTTCTGTGTCCCAAAGACTATTTCTGCTTATCAGTTTTAAAACACTGGCAGGCAAATCATGTAAATACTCTTCAGGTAATGGCCTTAATTCAAGCTGAGAAATAAAGGGATCCCCTTCCCCCTTCACTAAGCAGAAGTCTATGTAGTCTTTGGTAGCCCTGAAAATTCCCTCAATTTCCAAGTCCTGGCGACTGGATGAACTCACTGCACCTAATTGTGTTACCCCAATTGAAACATTGAAGGAAGAACTTACACCATCGAATGGAAATGTGCCTCTTATCAGATATACTTTATTCTTAATTGTTGCCAAATTGTAACATCTCTTTCCTTCATCTACAAAAAACAGTCGAACTTTTTCATTTAACACATCTTTAGTTCTTCTGCAACTTCCTTTATCAGGGAACCATCTGTAATCTGTTGTGTAATTTAAGGTGGTTTGCGGATCTGTGTAATTTGAATCAGCACAGCATGCTATGTTTTCAAACCCTACACAAAAATTGTCACAGATTATGTTTATTTTGTACAAAATGGATTTTCCCATAAAGAATTTGAGCAACATAAAAAAGAGTGTGGAATGGTTTTAAGATTCTCAGGATTGAAAGCATGAAACTAACAAACTATATTTCTGCATCCTCACAAAGAAGTTTCTTTTTTTCCCATTTTAACTATGATCATCAATAGACCTTGAGTTTATATTAAAATTTCTCACTAATAATTGGAAAATAAATCTAGTAATAGACATAGTGGTCTAAAAGAGTTATAGTATTAAGTTACTAACCTTCAGTTGCAGAGCTAGAAGCCGATCTGATAAATACATGCAGACAAAAAACACATGCCACAACCAGTCTTAATATCCAAATATCTGGTAATTCCATCATAATCTGAGAGAGGTTACCCCATTGGGCTGTGAAACTTGAATCATGTCAACTTGCACTTCATCTTCCACCTAATTCCATAAAACTTGTTCTGAATTCCATTTCCTTCTCTTCTTTGATCACCAACACTCTCGAGTTTCCCTATATCTCAGAATAGGGAAAAAAGAAAGAAAGAAAGTTTGATCAATCCTATAATTTTGAGAACCTGTCCCTTGTGGAAGAATTTGAAGCCATTTTGCAAAAGTGGATGGAGGGTCAGAAGAACAAATATCCTTGAGAAATAGGGGTTTGACTTCAAGCCTGGAAACTGCAGGAGGTAGTAGCTAGGAAAGAGATGGAAGACGAGTAAGGAAAATTGAATTAGTATAAATCCATTGTTAATTATTTCTTTTATAGTTTTATATGTTATTGTTGTTAAGCATTATTATTCATGTTGTTGTGGTGGTGGTGGTTGCTTGATTGTGTTGTGTGTATATAATATTGATATGGTTTATAATAATTGGACAGACCAGTCCTTCGTCTTCTTCTGCCTTGCTCCCTCTCTCTCATTTGAAACCATGGATGCTACATGATCAAAATAAAGAGTGGTGTCATGGAACAAATTTGAAGTTTTCTGGTATACATACGTAGCAATTGTGAGTGACGTATCGTTGAAGATATGTATTATATATTTGTAAACTTAGCTTTCCACTAATGTTGACCTATGCATTTTTATACTAATGGTTATGAGCATTATTACGAGAGTCTTATCTTTGTGTAGGTAAGGAAGTTATAGAGGAAAAAAATTCAAAAAAAAAAGAAAAGAAAAGAAACTAATAACAAAGGAATTGTGAAAAATTTCAAAGATGAGACTGTTCAATCTCATGCCTAGCACTATCAAGTATCAACCACACCAACTATTCCTTTTCATATTTTCTATAATATTCTGCTTAGATAAAATTTTGAAACCAAGTATAAAGAGGAAGTGGCTCAAGGAAACCACAAAAGAGCAGGTAACCCCTTCACATCCTTGAGGTACTAACCTAAGTACTGTTCAGCGTGAACAGACTTAAAATAACTTTAACTACAAATTAATTAAATTAACATCATCTATGATCTATCAATTTAGCAGAATTTATGGTCAATATAATTGTTTACCTAATCTCATATATAGCTTCATAGTTATATAAAAAGAACACTTCAAAAGGAATAGAAAATTACAGACTGCATACTTCAGCCTATTCATTATTCCTCAATAATCAATTTCAACATAATTTTCATTAATTTTTGTTTGAGGTTGTTGGATATATTGATTAAAAAAACTACATACTGAGTCAAAAGTCAGATGGTCAACTGTGCACATAATATTATTATCATGATTAAATTTGTTTTAATGTGCAGTGATCAAATCAGGTGGTTATGTGGTAGGATACCTGAAGGTAAATCAGAATACGCAGATACGAGTATTTTAAAGTTTTTTTTAGCTTAATAATATATTACTGATATATAGTTGAAGTTACTCTTCCTCTTCTCTAATACAAGTTGAGTGCAGGTTTGTTGCATGAGTAAATTTTCACATTCAATATCTATGTTCAAGAAGAAGCAAATATATATATATATATATATATATATATTAACTTTTGATTTCTCTCCTTTTCTTATCCACGTTATAAAATTTCTAATGCAGAACTAAACACAGGGTGAATGTAGCATGTTTAGTACATTACGTGTGAATTGAAGTGTGATATGGGCAGGGGGTGCGTACATATCTATTGTCTTGTAAAATATATATAAAAAAGTTGAAAACCATGTCCTCATGCTGTAAGGAGTGGAGTGGCTATCACGTTGAGGAAACCAAGTGCCATATTCCATTGGAAATGATAATTAATTAAGTAATGAAATTTGTTTGTAGTAATCAATAGTTGATTTAAATAATTTAAAATAGATTTTTTTTATTAGAAGAATTCACATTTGAAATTACAATAGATGTGCATTAATGTCATTTTTTAAATAAATAAAAAATTGTATTCTTTAACTAGTGTTCTTAGAACAATGGTTAACATTTTCTGATAAGTTATACCCATTAATTATATGCTACTGACTAATCCCTTTCTCTAATTCAAACAACCATTGACAGGTAAAATTTATAACTCAGTTTAGTAAATGCGTTTTTTCCTATTCCGGTAATCTCATTTTTATTTCTCATTAATTTTTCTAATTTTATCTACCTAGAGGCATAAAAATCTAAGATTATTGCGAAGTCATTGTAGATACAGAAATGATAGATGTTGATATGCCTGACATATAACATTTTGCTAGGTCAAGCCCATAGCATGCGTTCAAGCAGATCTGTTTATACAAATATAATTTTGTTCTGTGTCAAAAAAAAATAATTGTACGTGTTTATACAAATATAGTATTAGTCAGAGACCCTGAGTAACAAGTTGCATAGAAAATATTTTATATATATTGCCGGTAATTTCAAAGCTGGTAAAAGGATTCAACAATTCATTGAAGATGAATGTTTAATTAAGTTACAAAATTTTGATGCAGTCTTCATCATGCCTAGTATTTAACAAAATAAAATCAACAGTCACGCGGATTGAGAGTATTAGAGTAATATATATTGAACAAAATATATATTTATTTTGTGAAAGCTTTTATAGTCTAGGATTTATAATGTTATTTTTTGGGATTCAAAGTTCATGATTTATAATTTTAGGTTTATGATTTTGGGTTCATAGGATTCATGATTCATGATTTTCATGTTTATGGATTAGTATTTATAATTCATTATTTCAAGGGTTTAGTGTTTTAAGATTTACGGTTTATGATTTAATTTTTAAGATATAATGTTTATATGTTATAGTTTTAGTGTTTTAAGTTTATGATTTAAGGTTCCTAGTTTAGTGTTTATATATGGGTTAAGGTTTTAAATTTAGGGTTTATTGTTCAATGTTTATGGTTTAAATTTTTAGGGTTATAGACTTATGAATTAGGGTTTAGGATTTATGACTTATGATTTAGTATTTTAGTGTTTACTCATGATTTTAAGGTTTATAATTTACTATTTAGGTCTCAATGTTTAGGATTCAGTGTTTCATGTTTAGGGTTTAAGCTTTTAGTGTTTAGGGATTTATAATTTAGAGTTTACATATTAATATTTTCACTACAAAAAATCATTGAATATTAACTTATTTAAATACTAAAATTTTCAATTATAACAACAATTACTTTATAGACCATTTTAGAGATTAAAAAATAATTAGTCTCTAAATTAGTTTCTAATGTCATTAAATTAATCACTAGAGACCAATATGAGAAAGTTAGAGACGGATAAATTGATCACTAAAATCATTTTTTCTTATAGTGTTTAAGATATTAGGGTTTATGATTCTCGATTTATGATTTAATGTTTTAGTTCATAATCTAGAGTTTAGTATTCATTAAACAATGTTTAAGGTTTTAGAGTATAATTAATGTTTATAATTTATGGATTATGGTTTTAGATTTATATTTCATTATTATTTTCTTGATAGATTTTTTAAGATTATATTTTTTTTCAGGGTTTTTAAGATTATATGTTATAAAGTAAAAACTCGTGCATTATACAAATTATTGTACTAGTTGTATGTTATTGTGCTAGTTGTATTGGAAGGAAGAGTTTTTTTGATGAATATTGGAAGGAAGAGTTTGTTTATATATGGAATACTCTACACAAATTTTCCATACCTAATAAATAAAAAATACTTTGCAGAAATAAAATTGAAGTTCCCAAAGAACACGTAATCCTTGATTCTAAATTAATGAAATTAAGTCAATGCAATTCAATTTCCTCATGATATGCTGTATACTATATAGATATTAACCTAAAATTTTAAATGCTAATCCATGGTGACATATATTAATAAATCATCTTGGAAAAAACTCTTGTCAAATTAGCCTTTTCGGTATAATTAAAGGTTCTTCTCATTGTGTATACATTTTGGCGTAAGTTTTTAAATACTATTCCATGATGATGATGAAGTCAAGTTGGCTTGCCTATACCCGACAAAGCGAATTTGATACTTCCAATGGATTTAGTAGCATATTTCTGTATTAAGCTTTGTCTGCTAATAATACATGCACTTGGCCATAACATTTATTATAAGGCCACGCTTGACCTGCATATTATCTTTCATAAAAATTAAAAAAAAAAAAAAAAAAAAAGCATCGAACAGGCAGTTGGCAGTTGGCACTTAATTGGCACGATATATAACTAATAATCACTCATCAACCAAAGTATTGCTAATAAAAAAAGAAAACATTCGATTCATCTCTAATAAGTCAAATCTAACTGGAATTATCTCCTCAACATATTAATTTTTTTTATATCACGTCAACGGGAAATCCCAAGAAATTGAACTAATATTTGCTTTTCAATCATTTCAATGGATTTGATGTCAGATTCCTTTTTTCAAATGGAGTTGATATAGAGTAAATTAATTATATCTATTTTTTCTTCTATTCAGTTTTCATTTTTTTTTTTTTTTATCATATTGTCCATTACAATATTCTATCACCTTTTCTTTTTCGATTTGTTAAGTGAGAAAATTAAAATAGATAAAAATAAATGAAAAATAGAATGAACTTTAAGAGTATTTAATTTTAAAAATAATAAATAAGAAAGAATAAAAATATTATTTTGTGTAAGGCACATTATTTTTATAGTTTTAAATTGACAAAATACGCTAACAAACATGCATTTCCCGTGGTATTTTCAATCAATAGTAAAAAAAACACCAGAAATTATGTGTTACTTATGACTCGTTACTATTCACTTTCACTAAGATTGGTGCAGAAATACAAATGTGTAGATCTTTCCATAAAAATCAAAAATCAAAAATCAAATCTGTGAATCTCACACATGTTTATTTCTAACGTCTCTTATTTTCACGCAACAAAAAATAATCCAAATTTATAATATATTTTTCCTTCTCCCTTCCTATTTCCCACCATTTCTCCTCTAGCTAGGGCAAACATATTATGATCTTCTCTTCTGTTTCCCTTCCCTCCACCCCAGTTCACCCCGTGTGAAAATTTACATATTTTTCATTTTATATCCATATATATGGTTAGAAACTTAGAATTACAATAAACTAAAGAGGAAATGATTCTCTCCGGTAACACTTTTACCGGATGTGATCCTGATCTTTAATGTTTTATTAATAAAATATAGAATATTTTTTTTATAAAATCAATGGTCATATCCAATGGGTACTTTCATATTTTTTAGAGGATTCTGATACTAGACTAGAGACCTGACGGAAAATTATAAGAAGCTCAAAAATTGCCATTACTCAAACAATTAATCATTTAAAGAAATTAAATCACTACCCTTCCAGATAGTTCTGCTACTCATATCAGCACTTTTTTTTCCCTTCAACGAAATTAGATCGTTAATAAGTCTTAATTTCTTTTCCCCCTTTATTCTTTGCGAATAGCATATTTAATCACTGGATCAACTGTGATTTTTTTAAAAAGCTTTCTCTTAATCCTTGATTTTACACTTTCACGCTGTACTATTCAAATAAAAATTGGTTATAACTTTTACAATCTCATAAATCATATTTATTTAATGATGTTTTTATCAGTTGATAGAAAAAACTTTTTACATGTAAACTTTTAATTTATCATAGAGATGAAGATAAATAGTCCATCAAGTTTTATTATACAATTTATAAAGCTTGATGCAAAATACAATACAGTGAAGCAACAGATTTAGCAGTTCCTCCAGCATGAAACAATGTTTGCAGTGCAAAACAAATCAAATGGCTATAAACTAATTAACTCACACACATTCCCTTAGACATATATATATATATATATATATATAGTTCACTACGACCTCTGGTTTTTTGATGCAAAGCGAAGGACCAAGTAAAACAAGATCCTATATAGCACAGCCCAACCAAACATTATAAGCACAACTTTCCTCTTCTTATGTTCATCAGTGTCAATATGCAGACCCTTCAGGATATCAAAACCGGATATGGGTGCACCATCAATGTACCTAAACCCAAAGGTATCATTGGTCTGGTACTGGTTCATCAAGAGCCCCTCATAAGGGTACGTCATGGTCGAAATTTTGTTCATCCAACGCCACCAATGGGGGATGTCATGGCTGTTCAAGAAGTATCCACAGAACAAGAAGAACAAAGCAGTGAAGGCAATAACCACAGCATAACCAAGGATGTAGTTTGGAACCACCGAGCTCACAAACACAACAAACGAATTGGTGGACAGAAGAGAAACAAAGAGAACGAGCAAGAAGTAAAGAAAAGGGCCTCGAAGCTTCAGACCAAACCAAACAATGGCAGCATAAGCAGTTGCTTGGAGGAGAATAAATGGCATGTGAGTGATTAACCCTGCGATGGTGTAAGTTGAAGCTCTATAGGCGTTGTGAGAAGTTTCCCTTATGAAGATGAACCTTTCTTGGATGAAGGCCGGGACGGCGTCGTTGGAAGAGAAGAAGAAGAGGCACACAGTGAAGATGAAGAAGCTGAGGCGGTTGGTGATTCCTTGCAGATTGTCTTTGGGGTTGTGGAACATGGTGGCCATCATCATGCCCATGAAGGTTAGCACCATCAGTCTTGAAAGGAAAAGCTCAGGGGTGCGCCTTATGTTTATGAAGTTGCGCCGCATCAGGATCCATATCTCTCCTAGGTATGAGTTTGCGAACTTTGGCCCAAGGTGTTCCTGTCTCGCGTTTGAGGGTGTGAGGTAGTCGTTCTCATTCACTGTGTAGTCACTGCTATGCGGTGTTGGTGTGGCTTGTAGGATTTCACTCGAGTATGTGTAGTACCCAGCTGGTGAAACATTAGTTCTGCGTATCAAATCAAATGAGTTTCTTTGAAGTTTATAGTAGTGTAAAGATAGTACTATGATAAAAGTTTTGGTATATAAAGAATGGTTGAATGAATTACCTTGTGGTATTCTTCAGCTTGTGATCATTCTTGAGTCGTGAAGGAGTGAATCTCAAAAAGGCTGCACTATTGCCAGTGCTCCACGACATTGATGTGTTGTTGTTATACGGACTTCTGAGACTGTGATCAAAGTCATCCACGACCCTTGATCTACTCACCTGCGAGGAGTAAGAAAGGTCCTGAGATTTATCCTCGTACCTATGGCCAAGGTGGTGCGGGGAGGGCGCAACAGAAGACAGCGAGTGTTGTTGGTCGGACAAAGGAGGTGGCTTGACGCCAGTGCGTGCGAACTCAGCGAGTGCCTCGACACCAACCTCGGACTGGTCGTACTCTTGGATAACGTCAATGAGACGCTCGATGGGGTTCTCTCCCTTGGGGATCTTGCGCGGCATGCGGCTCAGGTGGAGTGCCACGTCATGGGGGGAGCCTTGGAACATGAGCTGGCCGCGTGCGAGGATGATGAGGTGGTCGAGGAGGAGTTGGATTCTCGAGGAGGGCTGGTGGATGGTGAGGATCACGGTGCTGCCGCTGCGTGCGATGTCGTGCACCTTCTCTATCACGCTGTGGGCGCTGCTCGAGTCTAGCCCTGAGGTTGGCTCGTCAAGGAACAGGAGGGATGGGCCGTGGATTATGTCCACGCCGATTGAGACCCGCCGCCGCTCTCCGCCGGACACTCCTCTCGTACCTTCGTCTCCTATGTAGGTGTTTCGAGATGACTGTTCCACTCAAGCACAATCATTAAGTGAGTGTTTGAATTGTACAAGTTCATATATCATTATATGATATTATACTGATCACTATAAAATCATTCGTATGTTTTATCTAAAAGTTCAACACTTTTGAAATAAACAAAACTTTTATGTTTTATAGGTATTGTTCTCAAACTAAAATTAGTTTTGAGATTTAATTAAAACTTTTATTATATAGATTATTAAAATAAAACTCTAATTCTGAACAAGAAATTAAACAGCACCAAAAACATCAATAGATCTGCCATATAGGTTTTATCCTTTCTAAATTTCATCAGTTCATGGCATGATATTAAAGATTATATATGATCAAGAGTGTTGGGTCCTTGTAACCTTCGTTGATCTTGTAATAAAAAGTTGAATTTGAGTGCAAGGTAAATGAACCTATGCATTATACATGCTATGCTTTAAGCCTAAAGTGATCTTATCACAAGGGGAGTGTGTTAAAGATGTAAATATAAACTAGAACACAAGATCATGCGTGCGTTTCTGAGAATAAAATGAAAAATAATTATAGTTTGAATGAAATATTAATGGTCAAAATGTAACAATTTCACAAATTTTTTACATGTCCAATCTGCACGTACGTATTATTTGACCATAGTCTTAACTGTTGATTAAGAGTTATTACTATACTTAGAGAGAAGTGCATATATTTTAAAGGAAGCCAAACCCTAAAATCATTGATGTTTTTTTTTATCTAATTAACAACATCGATCCAACCAAGAAAAGTATCTATATCAAACACTTGCTACTATTTAATTGGTTGCAAATTAAATTAAACCCTTACCGTTAAGCCAAGCTGGTCAATGAGCTTCTCCACCCTCTGCTTCTTATCAGCAAGTGAGAGTGAGCTCAGACGAAAATCAGCAGCAAACATCAAAGTCTCATAGACAGTGAGCGTTGGGAAGAGCCTATCTTCCTGCATGATATATGCAGAGGTTCTCTTGATCAAGCTCGCACTCACACTTGCACCGTCCAAGGAAACCCTCCCTTTGAGGCTCCCACTCGCAATCTTCCCAGCAAGGCCATCCAAAAGAGTGGACTTTCCCGCGCCACTAGGCCCCATCACTGCAGTGATGCAACCCTTTGGTGCATAGCTAGTGATGTCATGCAGCAAGTCCACCTCTTCATTCGACCACTCCCCCTCAACCTTCTTCTTCTTTGTAACGGTGTATGTGAGGCACTCAAACACAAGTCCCCCGGTGAAGCTCACCGGTGGTTTCTTTATGTCAATCACTGTTTGACGATCAACACGATGGTGGTACCTTTTTGCTTGAGGAGTCGTCATGTTTGAGAATCGAACAACTCACTGTATGTTGAGACTAGCTAGCTAGAGCCTGTTGTTGAGAAGGGAGGGCTCCGAAACTGAAGGAATGGAGGGTTGAGGATGTATTAAAAGAGAAGGAATATGAATGCATGCATGTGGGAAAGTGACTTTTTTGTGGAGCCGGTGAAGATGGTGCTTCCAAAGCTGTTAACGATGCTGTGTAACTGTGTCTTTAATTGAATAATCCATTTGAGGTTGTTTCCATCGAATGGTGAAAGTGGCTTCTCGTTTTCTTCATCGCTTGGTTGATTATATTCCTTTAATTACATTATAAGCATGCATACCGCATACGTGATGTGTATATAATATTCGATAAAGAAAGCCTGGCAATGAACCATACCTTTTTGGATTTATATACATATGTTTCATTACTGTATTTATGTGTAAAACTAACGGACTTACCGATTTTATCATGAACAACTTATTAAAAAAAATTGTTACTTTCTTTTATGGGATAATAATACATAATAATAATAATAATAATTAATTGCTGTTTATTGGAAAAGGGATGTATGATATCCTTATATATGGCACCATCCTTTTCACCAATGGTTATTGAGCCGTACGTTGTGCCTCATATTCGGCATTAGATCCTTACCCATGTTTCTTTTCAAGCACAAATTGCCATTATTACCTGTTTAACAAATGTCTAAGGACAGTGAAGTATGATTTTCTTGGCTAGCTAGAATCTCATTTCCTTCCGAATCAAAGATCCTGGATCTATATAGCTGTTGGTCGATGATCTATACAAGCTTTTTTCTAGTAAATAATTTGAATTTGAATAAGTGGGTGTATATTAACAAATCTCACAACAATTTACTAATGTACATGCAATTGTTTTTAGAAGAAGTATATAAACAAGTTTTTAAAATAACTGCTGTTATAATTTATTAAAGTATATTTTAAAAAATAAAGAGTATATATATATTAGTAATGTTTTCGCCAAAAAATTCTCTGTATATATATTTTGAGTCATATCAAACACACGGACGAATTTTTAACTTCGCAGGAATCGGGTTCGGTCTTAGAATTTGTCACAATGCCATCACAAATTTGTCTTGTGATTCTTGACTTGACAAATCAGATAAAATACTAGCAACCAAATTCTGCAAATGCATTCATAACAAAAATAGTAAATATATATGTCGAAGAGGTGTGACACTCTTCAATCGAGGAATTACGATGAAAGGGATATATGATGACTATAGTGGACGGGAAAAGAAAAGAAAAAACACAATAATATTTTGCATGCAAGCTCATTTTTATCAATCTTCGAGTAATCAACCCATCATCTATTTAACATTTTGTTGCCGTCAAAGATTTTTATTTTTATTTTTTTATTATCAATAGTGTCCGTAAACAATCTCCGGAGTACTGTTTAGGTGAAATTTTCAGTACCCCAAAATATTGTTGGGTACAATCTCCGTCTTATGTACAACGGTGGATAAGTCATTGATGACATGACAAATATATTTTAATTTGTTTTAATATTATTATATCCCTATGGTAATTTCTTTTTGAAATAGCATGGTAAAGCTTCTATATCATTCCTCAATCTTTTTCTCTATTCACTATGTGTATGTGATTTTTGGCTTCAATTTTTACTTCAATTGCTATTGTTTTTGGATATTTTAGCTATTGGTTTTATGTTTTGTGTGCTTCTATTAATTTTTTTTTATGCATATGTGCTTCTACTAGATTAAGAACAATGTTAGTGGCAGAAGAATGACGAGGAGGGATCGAGACGTCGAGGAGTTTGTTGGCAAAGATGAAGACGTTAGCAAAAGTGCCACAATTGATGAGATCATGGAAATTGAAATATTAGAATTTGGTACACAGAATACAATTTTTTTCACGACATTACGACAGATTAATTAAATAATTTCGTCCCAAACTAGGGATGAAATTAATTATTGTGTCTCAAAATTGTGACAGAATATAAATTTTATCCCAGTTTAACATTTTTTTTTTTAAAAGAAACTTGTAACGAATGTTAGTTGCAAATTTTTGTCATAAATTATACTTTTTGGAATGTAAAATTTGTCACAAAATTCTATCCTAATTTTGTTTTGTTGTAGTGAGTGGAGGATTGGGAGACACTGTGCAACCAACGTCGACTCCAGCGGAGCAGTAGGAATAGGTTCCAAGTATTGGTCAACAATTATTAAAATTTAAAATATTATGAAAAATAATAACATAATATCATACAAATATTATTAGAATTTATTTGTCAATAATATTATTATATTAATAATATCTCTCTCTATATATTACAATTTATGAAAAATAATATCCAAATTAATTTTTTTCAGAAATCATAAGAAATTATTTATGAATGAATATATTTTCATTTTCAAGTATACAAATATCACCATTTTTATTAATTTATTCACAACTCTGCCGTGTTCATGAAGCGGATAAGGTGATGATATATATAAACAAAGATTCGAGCAGAGTTGCCTTTGCTGTCTGTCATCTCAACTCTCTAGTGTGGAAGCTGAAAGAACAACCTTAACAATATGAAAGGGTACAAGGTTTGGACCTCAACCTTAAACACCACCACATTCATGCCATTCAATAATTTCCTCTCCCCAAATTACCCCTTAACCCCTTCTTTCTATACTGCTTCAGACTGCTCCCCATTCTTCCAACCAAAACTTATAGCTCAGAATTTCAAACCCCGCATTCTTCTATGCGCCTCTCTGCCCAGTGAGTATCATTTTCCCCCTATTCTCCAATCACTTTGTTTATTTCTTAATATGCTGTATTTTTTGTGTTCTCCACATGGGTTTGTGAAAAAGTTTAAGTCTTGAACATTATTTGAAGTGTTAAGGGTGTCACGAGAGTTGGGTTGTAGTATATATGAAGGGAATATTTCATTTTCTGGAATTCACACTAGTTTACTAAATTGTTGGCTGTGTAAGAACTAAGAAATTAGAATGTTGCTGATTTGTCCTGTTGTGCGTAAAAAAATTTTTATTAGTTTAATCATAATTCTGCCTTGTTTGTGAAACGGATAAGACCTGCAAAACAATTCAGGTGAAAATAAAATTAGAATGTTGCTAAATTGTAAGAAATTAGAATGTCCCATATCTTTGTCGGTTTGGTCTTTAACCGAACTGAATGACATGTGACTCATGGTGAGATAAAACTGTTGTTGTTATTTCTGCTAACAAACAAAATAGAAGAGTGAGCATCTATATATCTTTCTTTTAAGGATATCTTCTTTCTATCTTGTTCCTGATGTTTTTCTGACTAATTTCTAGGGGTAATTTTTTGTGTTGCACTGAAAAATGAAATTCCTTTCAGGTCCACATGCAAACAGTGCTTCCACAGCTCAAGCTGAGGAGCAGGAGGTTGAAATTGCAAATGGTTACACTATGACTCAATTTTGTGACAAAATGATAGATTTCTTTTTGAATGAGAAAACCAAATCAAAGGAATGGAGGAAGTACCTGATACTTAGAGAGGAGTGGAAAAAATACAGGGATAGATTCTACAGTAGGTGCCAAAGAAGGGCAGACATGGAGAAAGACCCAGTTATGAAGGAAAAATTGATTTCATTGAGGAGAAAGGTGAAGAAGGTAATACTCTATGTTTTCTATGTTCTTAACAACCATGCATCCTTGCAATGTTGATTTAAGAAATAGATTCTTCTGTTGCTGAATAGAAGTTGCAAAGGCAAAGAAACCTTTTAAAAAAAGGAACTATTGGTTTGGCTCATAATGTAGACTATAAAAAATCCAGATTTTGTCTTGTAAAAATGATGCAGATATATTATCCTGCAAGTTCTTGCTAAACTAAGAATAAGATGACATTATTATCCTTATTGTTAATTAGTTACTCTTGTTAGAAAGCACAAACCAATACATCAAAATTTACTTTCATATCTAGGCACATGCTTGGTTTTAGAGCTTCTTCCTGGGTTTTGTTTGATCAGGACTAAGCATTGCAGATTGATGATGAAATGGAAGGACACTATGAACTCCTCAAGGAAATACAAGATAGCCCAACAGACATTAATGCCATAGTTGCACGAAGGCGTAAAGATTTTACAGGGGAATTCTTCCACTTCCTCTCTCTTATTTCAGATACATATGACAGCTTGGAGGATCGTGATGGTAAATATATTGAAATACATTTGAAATGTTTGATTTTGGGCTTTTTATCTCAATGATTATTGATTCTATATCCAGTAATCACCAGAAAGATTGAGACGAAATTTCAAGTTATGAATATTTATGGTTGTAACTTCTAATAAGGAAAAAATAAACTGATCATAATATAATTGCTCTATTGATTCTTTAAATTTTTCTTAAAATAAGATGAAAAGCTACACATCTTTTATAAAGGAAGAAGTATGGAATGTTTAAAATATGTATGGTGAAAAACTTAGAGTTAAGCTTTGATGGTTTATTCTTAGTCTTCTAACACGTAAAATTTTCATAATGAGCCCACCCCTTGCACCCTGAAAAAAAATTTATACTTGTGATCCTGTCCCTTATGTAGGATTTTTCTAATGATTGGCATTGCTGTATTCTTTGAACAGGAATTTCCAGGCTGGGGAGTAGATGTTTGTCATCTGTCAGTGCATACGATAATACGCTAGAGAATATAGAGACATTAGATGCTGCCCAGGCCAAATTTGATGATATCCTCAATTCTCCTTCTATTGATATGGCTTGTCAGAAGATCAAAAGCTTGGCAAAGGCAAAGGAACTTGATTCTTCTTTGATATTGCTGATAAGCAGCGCATGGGCTAAAGCAAAAGAATCTACAACAATGAAGAATGAGGTATGAATTTTATGATGCTCCATGGTTTTGTTACTATTCTTCCATCCTTTTGGAAGATAGGCTAACATAGGCTTCTAATTGTTTGTGCCCTGCCAGTATTAATAAGGCTTTATAAAACTTAAACCCAAGTAGAATGTGTTCCTCATGTGGGTGTATACAAGCATACCTAATACCAATAGGTGTAATTGGCAACATTTAGTTTGTTCTAAGAGCCAGGGTTTTGATTCCCTCATATCACACCTTTCAGGAGGTGTGAGGAGCCTTAACTGTGATTAAGTCCTAAATATGATTGTTTCTGAAATAGGATATATATGTATTGGAGGTGACTCTGGTGAGGACACTTGGTTATTGTGAGAAATGGAAATTATAAATTTCAATCATACAACCGTACATGAATAGTTAAAATTAACTTCCCTCCTTTGTTCACCTAGCATAGAAACCATGGAACCTTAGTTTTGATTGCTCAGGCTTAGAAGAGATGGTTAGACTGCATTATGCACGTGTGCTCATCAACCTTGCTTTATATTGTGCAGGTAAAAGATATAATGTACCAATTGTACAAGGCCACAAAGACCAGCCTAAGGAGTATTACTCCAAAAGAAATAAAGCTACTCAAGCATTTGTTGAACATCATGGATCCTGAGGAGCGATTCTCTGCATTGGCTATGGCTTTCTCCCCTGGTGATGAACACGAAGCCAAGGACCCTAATGCCCTATACACGTCAGACAATTTCCCACTACTTCATTCTAACCTATATCTCTTTCCTTCCATTTATTTTAATTTGTGATTAGTCTGACATACTCATTTAATTTTGATGTGATTAAGCAGCACCCCAAAGGAGCTGCACAAGTGGGTTAAGATCATGCTCGATGCATATCATCTGAACAAGGAAGAAACAGATTTGAGAGAAGCCAGGCAGATGACTGACCCTGTAGTAATTCAGAGGTTGTTTATCCTTAAAGATACTATTGAACAGGAATATATGGAAAATGGTACAACCCAGAAGTCTGAGACAAAAGATGACTCTAAATCAGACGAGTTTTAGGGTGCTTCTCATAAACATCCATTCTTGCCAATGTGTTTCCTGTCCTTTGATCGAGGAGGAAGGGTTGAAGTGGAGAGAACGACCAAATGCAAGAAAAATTAATGAAGTTACTACTTACGACCCTTATAAAGATTTTGATGTTTAGATGTTATAACATATTTCACCTGATTTTCATTGCAAAGTTGAGGATTGTACTTCTAGGTGTAAATTTTAAAGCATCCACCATAACAAGGTGGATAATGAGAATGATGAACCATTTTGAGGTTTAAGGTAGTAGAACCAATAGTATGAAGTAATTTGTCCAACATATGAACAGCCCTCCATGTTTCTTTGGGAATTTTTCAGGCAAAATTAAATCAAATTATGTTGGTAGGGAAATTGGTGGTAAATAAAAAGTTGCCGGTCTATGCACATGATCAGTTAGCAGACACTAATTATATGACATTGATTCATAAGTTGTCACTTACTAGTTTTATTTTACTTCCACTTATTGACTTGCCATTTTCAGAAGAATTATCCATTTACTTTTCCGGGTTGATGGTGATGGGAAACTGAACTGAAATCATGTTTACAGTATCAACTCAGCAGAATAACGTGAAGCATCAAGCTTCAACCTTGCCCTTTAACGTAACATTCGGCCTTGTCGTTTTCTGATATAGTTATGGTCATGTACGTCATGGTCGTTTTCTGATATAAAATATGTATTAATTCTTTGTGGTTTGCAAGGGGTACACGAAAAGAGAAGAGAGGAACATACAAGGCCAAGTTTTGTTTTAGATGAAAAAACATGCCCCAGAATTTTGATTTTGTATTATCAGTGTAGATATTTAACCATAAATAATTAAATATATGTTATGTTATAAAAATAAAAACTAAAAGAAATTTCAAAAAATAGAATTCAATTATTTTTTGATAAATTTGAGCGAATTAACTTAGCCAGTTACCTCAGGCTATGAGTAATCTTGTTGTGCCTAATCGGCTTTCACGTTTCTGTCATTGATCCTGCCTTTGCGCACTTATTCTACCATTTTTTACGGAATAATCTATCTTATTAAAAGTAATGATGTTTTTTTTTTTATAGTTTAAGGGTGTGTTTGTTTTAAACTAAAGGTGATAGGTGAAAGTAAAGCAAAATTGAAATGAGGTAAAAAAATAATAGGTGTTTGAAAGGGAAGAAAACTAGTGAAAGTGATTTACATCTCTTTTATTTTATTTTTCTTTTATTACTTAACTGATTTAATTCAAAATTTTATATTTTAATCTCTCTTTTATTGTATATTAAATAACTTAACTTTCATTTCCTTTTTATATCTTTTTTATCTCTTTTCATTCTATAATTTCATTTCATTTACATTTATAAAACACACCCTAATTATTTGCATGATCCTCTAATTATAAGTTTTTTTTTCTTTTTTTAGTCTTTATATTTATAAACATTTCCTTTGAATGTTATACATATTCTTTTTAATTACTTTTATTTCCAACACATACTCTTTTAATTTCAAAGACAATGATTAAAAATAATGTGTTGAGACTAAAAATACGTTTTTAAATATAATTGAAGACTTAAAAGAAACATATTATAATTATAAGGACTAGTAATTAAATATTTTTTTATTAATAATTAAGTCATATATTTCCTTATTTACTACTTATTTCAAATGAAAAATATTGGTTTCTTTTTGTACAAGTCATGATTGTGGATAGAGTAATTGGCTGTACTATTATTCAGCAAAAAAATAAAACAAAATTGGTTGTACTATTAAATAGATCAGACGTACATCCTTGACACTAGTTTCAGCTGCAGTACATACAATGCCTATTGCAACTTCATAGAAAGTAGAAACAGAAAAAATCATAAGCTTTGTCAGATACAGATACAGATCCTCCTTTTAAGGAAGTTCCGTGTCTGCCACTTACTGCCTCTCTGCCTCAGTTTCTGTGTGAGTGCAACTGGTAATCCCAAATGCCATTTTTTTTTTATTCTCTTCCTGTAGTGTTGAATGTTGATACAATGGACTTGTATATTGGTCTATATTGTGGATGATCGTAATATGTTCTGTTTTTTTTTTTGTTACATGAGTTTAGTTGAAATTGAAAGATTTAAAGGTTTCCTTCCTTTTTCTCTTGAATTTTTTTCTCGTTGACCAACCTGTAGATATATATATATTTTTTTATATTTGTTCTTGTAGACCCTTCTTTAGACACGACACTTTTTTTCTGATAAGATTCCTTCAGATAACTGTGGAGAACATGAGATAGGAAACTGTGTGCATGTTTGGAAATCAAGTGGAAAAACATGATTAAGGCAAAAGTACTTTTGCGAATAGATCATAATTCTTGTTTTTGCTTTTATCCGTTGGATTCACATGGAAATAGGCGCACAATTTTCCAACTTCAAATCAAACATACACTATGTTTGTGGATCATGTTTTCTCGCGGAT
Organism: Amphicarpaea edgeworthii; assembly: GCA_014843725.1. Lineage (NCBI taxonomy): Eukaryota > Viridiplantae > Streptophyta > Magnoliopsida > Fabales > Fabaceae > Amphicarpaea > Amphicarpaea edgeworthii. The sequence continues at coordinate 1,791,380 of CM026324.1, read as the reverse complement.
GAATTTTCCATTTTGACTGCAAAATTTAGGTAAATATGTTTGAGAGGCACTTTAACTGACACCAAAATGTTTCTGCAAGATTGTGATTTTTCAGGTTAAATTAAGAGATGGAACCACAGCAAGAAATGGAGTGGAATGAAGCTCAAAAGATTCTAATAAGCGTGGACCTTGTAGTTGTGGCAAAAAAGCAGCTTCAGTTCCTTGCAGCTGTTGATAGGAACCGTCACCTCTATGACGGTCCTGCACTTGAGAGGGCTATCTATAGGTGAACATTCTATGAAGTATTTCTCAAAATAGTTTCAAAGAACAATTATTTTTTACTTTTTATTTTGTTCACTAAGCTTAAGTCAACATTCGTGTGCAAAGGTCCTTCCTTTACACATGACAGCTTTGTGATGTAGTTCAGATGTAGGTGTCATGGATTTTCTCTTCAGAAAGTAGGTTAAGTTTTTTTAGTTTCTTGTGCTGATTTTACAACAATGAAAGTGTGTATTCAGGTACAATGCTTGTTGGCTTCCCTTGCTTGCCAAGCATTCCGATTCTCTGATTTTTGAAGGGCCATTGGTAGTTCCTCTTGACTGTGAATGGGTTTGGCACTGTCACAGGCTCAACCCGGTAGGCTTCGGATCAGGACATATATATATATATATATATTTTATTTTTTATTTTTTTCTGATATTAGCAATTTTTTTGTTGATTGGGTTGTGTTATTAGTACTAAAATTTGGTTCATTCTATTATGCAGGTAAGGTACAAATCTGACTGTGAGGAACTTTATGGACGGGTACTTGACAACTTTGGTGTTGTCTCTACTGTTGAAGGAATTTGTGGCAAGCAAACTGAAGAAATTTGGAATAAACTGTACCTTGATGAGCCTTACAATGCTGATTTGATTAATCTTCTCCCAGAGGATATCTCTGAAAGGATTTCTAAGCTTGAAAAATACACCAACTATGATCTGATTTCAGCTGCTAAGAGGCAGAGTCCATTCTTTTACCAGGTAAAGGAGAGTTAGAGTTTATCCAGTTGTTCTATTTGACTTTGTATTAATGCTTGATATGCTCTGTCTCTGCCAAAGCCCTGATTTGAATGTTAGCATGGTTTAGGCTTTGTTCAACCTGACTTAGTCTTCAATTTTATCAAATTTTTTTTATTTAAGTATATTTTGCTTGCTTGCCAATAGATCCAGATCCACGTAGTTTCAAAATACATTGTTTTGAGAATCTTAAGTTCAGACTATTCATCCTTAATTGTTTGGAAGGTTTTCCAAATAACATTAATATCATATGTGGTGATGTATGAGTTCAGTGTTCAGTTATTTGTCTGTTCAGTTTAGTTGGGTGAAAATTTTTGTGAAATTCATTCACCAATGGTATTTTTTGTGCATGGCTATTACATAATGCTGCATCTTCTCAAATCTCAATGGATTCTATATCTGTCATCTTTGTGATAGGTATCAAGAACGCACGTGAAAAATGATATCTTTATCAAGGAAGCTGTGGCCAGATACAAAGGGTTTCTGTATATCATCAAGAGAAACAAGGAAAGGGGTATAAAATGCTTTTGTGTTCCAACATATGATATTGACCTAATCTGGCATTCTCACCAGTTACATCCAGTTGCTTATTGTAAAGACCTCAATGAAGCACTTGGGAAAGTATTGGAACATGATGATACAGACTCAGACAGAACTAAAGGAAAGAAACTGGATAATGGTTTTTCTGGAACCACCAAACAGTGGGAAGTCACATTCGGTACAAGATATTGGAAGGCGGGAGCAATGTATAGGGGTAATGCACCATCTCCTATCACAAGTAACCCTTTTTCATCTAGCATTACTTTCAAGAAGGTTGTTTCTTCAAATGAGTACCCACAAGAAAGTTTGCTACCAGATCGCAAAGTTATGGAGGTACCCTAAGATCTCCTCTTATGTGCCATATGTTAATGTTTTAAGATCTAGCTCTGAATTATGTGCATACATATATTAACAAGTCCATGCAACATTTATTGAGTCATGTACAAGAATATGCATATTTAAGTCCTTGCCACATATCATAAGGGATCAATGTTGGTGCAAATGTTTCCTATCAGATCTGAGATCCCTAGAATAGTTATGTGGCTTGCAAAGCTTTTCATCATAACAAGGATATAAACTGCTTGAATCAAGGACAGTTGGAAGGTTTGTTTATAAAGTTTCCAAATAGCATTCTTTCTTGATTTTGGAGATCTTAATACTATCACTTCTTTTGATTCAGCTTCTTGCCACATTGTACTGTTCTGCATGTATATATAAGCATAAACTGAATAACTATCACTGAAACAGCTTCTGTATATATGAGAATAGTATTTGTAATTTGACTCATTTCCTCTTTCATCAAACCAGGTTTTCTTGGAGTTCATTGGGGTTAAAAACTTACCAGAGGGACAGGAAGGAGATCTCTGTGTTTTATTTTCCAAATCACAGCCTGATGCATTCTTTGATGCTAAAAGGAGACTAAGTATTTTATCAGTGTCTAGAGAGAAACAGGTTTCATCTTTCCGGTGTGAACCTACTGGAGAGCTTCTTTTTGAACTCGTGTCCTCTTCTTCCAAGTTATTGATAAGAAAATCAACAAAGACACTAGGTTCTGCTTCTTTCTCAATAAAAGACTACCTTGACCCAGTCTCAAAACTCTATGTTGAGAAATGGTTGGAGTTGGTGCCAAGTTCTGGTACTAACAGCTCAAAGCCAATTTTGTTACGAGCAGCCATCTCATTTACTGTCCCAGTTCCTGCCCCATATACACTTGAAATGACTCAGTCTCGTCCACTTTCCAAAAATACATGTCTCTTCAACTTTCCTGTTAGGCCTCATCATGCTAAAAGCTGGACACATGTCACAGATGAAAATGGTACCACAATCATCAGCCTTCAAATGAGGTGCAGTCTATGCACTTTATGCCAGATATCAATAGAAGCTCCCTGCCGAAATGTGTTCATCATTTTCTTATGGATGCATGTTGTTGCTGCTACAAGAATGATTATCTTTTATGTTTGTCTTGTGTGTTTGAAATATCAACGTGTTTTAATTGCATTTGAATGATGTTCCAATTACCTAGTGCTTGTGGTCATCTAATTCCTAGATTATCAATCATTTTGACCTGTCAGCAAATGCTTGTAAATGACATACATATTTGAATTCCACATAACCTATCTTGCATATATTATTCAGGATGACTGCCACTTGTAATGAAGTTTTCTTCATTAATTAAGCTCAATAATGATCTTCCCTATCTCTGATAACATTTTAGGGATTTGAAGAATGCAAAGAACATAGGAAACCCTGGAAAAGAGGTTGTGGGCCTCATGAAGTCTGGTGAAACTCGCACTCTTGCTGAGTTTATGGAAAATGGATGGTCTGTTTTGGAGAATCTTTGGTTATTTCACCTTCCAAACAAATCTACAAATGATGGTCATCTCTTTGAGCTTACTGGTGCCAAAACGGTATGCATTTATTGTAAATAATTTCCATTTTAAAAATATCTTGTGATGCCAAGAGCTCTCTTGGACCATAAATAATTACAATGTTCACAAATCCAATAACCAGTGCAAATTTTCAATAGCATGAAACTCATTGGCTGCGCTGAACATAAGATTGTTAAAGATGAAAATGTGGGAAATGAGATGAATGCAAACTTAGTTCTAATGAAAAATTCATGTGATTTTGGTTAAGGTGAGAATTTTTCCCGGAAGGAAGCTAGACTATGAATTGAGACACAATGGGAAACAGGGAAATGAAATGGATTTCTTAACAGCTGTTGAATTCTCCATAGAAGAACCCTATGGCAAAGCAGTGGCATTGCTTGAGTTGAGATCTAGACATGTCACGGTACCTTACCTTTTTGCTACTATGTCAAACATTTTCTATAGAGCCACATTCTTGTTTTACATTAGTTAATTTGTTTTCTGCTTTCTTCTTCTCCCTCCTTGTTTTCTAAAATTTGATAGGCAAAGGAAAAGTGGATGGTGCTGCCTGGAATCATTTTGGCTTTTATTGCTTCTAATATAATGAAAAAGGAAGGATATGAAGGCCTCATTGCTAAAAGCAAAGATTTGAAGGTGAATGGCCCAAATGAGGAAAATGAAAAGACAGTCTTGAATGGAATGGTGTTGAGTTCTACTAATATGTGCAATGAAGATGAGGGGATAACAAACAAGTCTGAACTTTCCAGTGGTGGCTGCGGGGGCTGTGGTGCTGGTTGTGGCGGAGGCTGTGGAAATATGATTAAGAGTGGTGGTTGTGGTGGTTGTGGCGGTTGTGGTGGAGGATGTGGATCAATGTTGAAGAGTGGTGGTTGCGGGGGTTGTGGTAGTGGTTGTGGAGGGTGCGGAGGAGGGTGTGGAAATAGGCTGGAGAGTAGTGGCTGTGGTGGTTGTGGCGGGGGTTGTGGTGGTGATCTTATGGAGAGTAAATGTGCTATTGATGAACATTTCATTGAAGAGCTAAAGTATGTGAATGAAGAAGCAGTCACTGCATGAAGCATGTTTCATCATTATGCATGTCACACCATTGTAAATATGAACGTGTGTCTATAATATGAACTTCTGAATTTCGCTTCTCTCCCATTGATGTCTTTCTTAGACAGAAAAAAGGTAGAAAAATAAGCAGGAGAGAGTTGAATGTGTAATAATCAACTAGAGCTAATGACTCTCAGTTAATTACCTGTGTGTCCTTAAGCTTTTCTGTTTGTGCATGCCCTGATATGTAATGATATTAAGATATTGTCATGTGGTATAAATTCTACTTGTGTTTGTTGCAAAGTTTTCTCCTTCATGATGGATTTTGATAGCCAAACTTGCAACTTGCAAAATATGTTGATGATCCCTTGGCCATTTGCCAAAATTTAACAAAGGAATGTTGTAAACACTATGATTAGGTTGGAAGTGATTGGTGCCTAGCTTGATCAAAACTCCATTTCTTAATATTTCGTTTAGTTAAAGATTTTGACTTGTTTGTTAAATGAAAAATAAGAAGTGCTTCACACCACATAATAACTAAGGTGATTTAGATTTCAGTAAATTAATGAATTGATGTAATTAAGATTAAACATTCTCATATAAAATTTGAAATTTTATTTTAACTTTAGTTTTGTCATGTTACAAAAGATTTCTAAGTTAGTAAATTAAAAAAAAAAAAAGAGAGAAACACAAAAAGTATTTTTAAACTTTTATTTATAATATTAAGAAACTTTTATTTTAATGTATTTTAATATATAAATAATAATAATTTTAAATTTTTGTATCAATACAATTTGTTATTATAATTTATATTATTTAAAATTAAATTAAAAGATAAATCACATAAAGATAAGGAGTGTGAGAGAAATACATTTTACACAGTAACCGACGGTGAATGAAAGTCACACTCAGAGGAAAACAGAGAAAAGAATATAAAGATTAAACTAATTAAAAAATGATTTTTTTAAAATAAAAAAGTATATTAAACAGAGGACATGAGGTGGGGTAGGTAAATTACACCCTGCAGAAATATTAGTTTACTGCAAAAGATAATAGTCATATAGTGTGCCCACAGAGCTTTAGATAATGTCACAAAGACGGTATGCCAAATTTCCACATTCCAAATGGAAATTCAAAATGATAAGATGTATGACAAAGATAATTGGAGAAACAGAGGGACCCAAATTAATTCACAATAATAATTGTTTGCTTTCCACATTACAAATGAAATCACTGGAGAGGCAGAACCACACCAAAGACCAAGTTGGAAAGAAACCATAATTTCTAGTTCTAGACAAAAAGTAAACATAATAATCTGCTAACTGAAGCCCTCTGAAGCATCACACTGCATATATATAATATATGTATTTGTTGTATCTTCTTTATTTTATTTTTCTACTTGAAGAAAGTTTGATGCTATTAGCTGATAAATATGATTGAGGGATCACAGCAGCACTCATCTATGAGGCAGCAACAACACAGAGCTGCAAGACTGAGAAAAGAATTGAAGAAAGAAGAATTGTGTCAATTACACAAATTAATTTAAGTTGACAACATTTATACTAGAAAATATATTAGAAATTGTTATTTGTACTCCTCATGATGATGATAAAAATAAGGAAACAATACTACTAATTGAAACAAAAAAGTAGGAACTAAGTACCAACCATCCCTCAAGGAATCCAGTTTGTCTTCTAGGTGGTGGTGGTGGAGCAGCATAATATTGCGGTGGTGCCATCACGGGAGGACCTTGATAATACCCTGCCAACACGTACAAAGGATAAATAAATAAATTCATAAAGAAAGAACACAACCAAATTTGGAAGAAAAAAAATGGAATTTTTATATCACAGAAAGAAAAAGGTCACTTCTCACCACCATCAACATATTATATGGTACAAAAGCAACTCTTGTTTCAGAGGATCAAACTTTGTTTTATTTATTTTGAAAATACTTTGTAACACAAAAATCAACAAGGTAACAACATAACCATGAAAAAATCTTTTTGTGCAACGGAGAGAGATAAATGAATAGAAGGTTGGTTGGTTACCTTGACCTTGAGCAGGGTAGGGATAAGCATACTTTGGGTCACTCATTTATGGCACAAACTATAGAGTTTTCTGAGACTGCTATATGAATTATAAGTCTTAGGCGAAAGCAAAACAAAAACAAACACAATCTCTTATGTGCTTGCTATTATTATATGTACCAGTACTGTAGTACATACATAACATAAGCAAAAGAAGGAACAAACTCAATTATGTTTAGTTCACGCGTTGCATTTATTCGTTTTCTTCACGCGGAAATCTCTAATCTACTCTGTAGCCCTTACTTATCTAGGGTAGTTAAGTTTCGAGAGGATCCCTTTTTATTATTACATCATTATTATTCTTGCGCCTTTTTTTACGCTGTTTTCTCTCTAAATGTAGTGTAATGTATTCATATATACCTTGAGGGATAAAAAAAAATAAAGTATTAAAAGGATTTCCTTTCCCAAAGAACAAAACAACTTTCCACTGTATTAAGTGTCATAAATATTTAATTTTTTCAAGATTCATAAGTTATTTAATCTAATTTTATCCAATTTTAAAGTTATATTTTATTTATTTTATCTTAGTTTTGTGTTAGTTTAAATATTTAGTTTCTTAGGTTGCATATAATATTTTTGTTTACTTTTTGTAGAAATAGAACAATGAAAATGAAAAGTTCTAAAGTCATATTGAAGAGAAAACATTGTGGTGTGACTGAGTTAAGAATTTGAGCTAAAAGCTATATGCAAGAAGATATTTTCAAACTTTAGTTAAATATTGGAGCTTAGTTAGATTTTTTGTTCTACATTTTGAGATGGGCTAGAAATTTCAGCTTAGGTTAAAAGTCACTTAAAACAAAATTTTTTATTGTTGTATAAATAGGGATTTTCTCTATCTATATATAATATATCTATATATAATATAAATCTTGAGATGCAAAGTCATAAGCCGCCACAATCAATTTACTAATTTTTGACACATAAGTTTCATTGATTAGGTGTCATTTCACTGTTAATTTTTATACTCACATTCAATCTCTAAACATTCTCTCATCACCCTAAAACACATCCAAGAAAAAAAAAATTTCACCCGTCATTCTCTAAGTTAATGAATATTTTTAACCAATTACTAAACTATTAAATTGACATTAAAATTTGTTCATACATTTTGAATTTTTACTTTCTTCATTTATCATACTAGTGAAATGCATTTTTTGGTAGTTCATGGAAGTTTTCCACTTAATTAACAATGGCATATTCAAGTAAAGTGTAGTTAGTATTCTATTTGTTAACTAGAATGATTAATATATTTGAGAAACTTTTTACAAAATCTCTTTCTTGATAATGAACAAAAATAAAACAAAGTTAATATTTTATTATTTGTAGCAAGTATGGTAAAAAAAAATAATTGGATAGAGTTCTATAAATCATGTATCAACATGTGATTTTAATTGATTTTAATGTTTTTGATATTTGAATTTATAATCTCTTTATCAATTTTTTTTTTTTTTGTTTCAAGTGAGTTTAATATTTTCTTTTTTAAATTTATGATTTTTAAAACATAAACCCTAGACCCTAAACACTAAAACATTGAATCCTAAAACTCTAAATCTTAAAATCATAAATTATAAATCTTAAAACCCTAAAACTTTACACACTAAATGCAAATGTAGTATTTTGTTTATGAAACTCTCAATCCTTATGGTTATATTTGTGATTTCATAGTTTAAGATAGGGTTTTGTAAATAAAAGCTTAAGGAATGAAGGTTTAAAAATTAACATAATTTAGAGTTTTCAATATTTACATAGATACCTCTAATTTTTCTTACAACTGCATAGCAAAGACAATATGACGAAAGTCATTAGAAAATCAAAGTTGTTCCTTGTTGTTCCCACTTGTCTCCAAGTTTAATGCATGTTTATGCAAGTTTAGAAAAAAAAAATTATCATTGTTCATCAAAAAGAATGAAGTTGATTTGAAAATATAACACCACTTATCAAGTATAAGATCATAACATAAATAATCAATCAAGGCAATAAATTTTAATGTAATTGAAAACATTTTATAAGAGATTAAATATTAGAGTACAAAATTGAACACATACAATAAACACTAGATAAGAAGAGAATTCAAGAAATAAATCACAAAATTTAGAATAGTTGTAGCGAGTGAACATTTTTCATAATACATATTTTTAATCATGAATAATTCAAATGTAATTTGACAAAAATGTTACAACAAAAAAACTCAAAACAAAACAGACAAAATGAGACTCAAGTGTATATGTTGATTAAGAAATGTAATAAAATGTCCCACTCAAAAAGAACCTAGTGATTTAATGGCACAATTGTAATAAATTAGAAAAGCTCCTATAAGGCAAATAAATTAAAATATTGAAGACCATAATCCCAACAAGTAGGATGATGTTGTCAATCCAAATTGCACAAACATGATTTATCATATGATATAAATCCAATTTTCTTAATTTTAACCTTTAGAGTCATCCTTGTAAAATGTTTAAACACACTCTTCAATCTTAAAATAATGTATATGAATACTCTAGAAAAGAATGGTACCTCATTAGATGAATTTGAAAATGTCCTAGACAGGATGTCAAATATTATTCTAAAATTATAAAACTTGTTTTAGAAATGAAAGTGATCACACGAAAGTTATAAAATAGATTAAATCGTTAAAAGTAAAAACAAAAAAAACAAAAGGATTAAATATAGAAATGATCAATTTAAAATCTGTGATTTTGTCATGTACAGAGCAATGAGAGTGTCGTTAAAAACCTTTTCCATTTCACATTTGTGAAAGTTCTCATGATTATGTGATTGCATGATACACCATTAAAGCATGAAAAATTCCATTTGTAATTACATCAATGGATGAATTGTGAGGGTATTATTACTTTGTTTTCGTTTAATATTCATGTTTTAATTTAATATTTCCATATGAATTACTTTTGTGTACATATAGATCTATTCAACGATATACATATTATGGTGGAAAAGAATTAGGTTGACAGATTTTACAAAAAAAAATATTGAATTTTTTATAAATCTAAGATATTATCACCATAATATATATATATATATATATATATATATATATATATATAAATTATTATATTATATTATATACAAATAGATATAGATTAAACCCAACTCGGAAAGAAAGTTTAGGTTAAACTTCACATCATTTTAACTTATCAGAATTTTATATCTGGTTCATCATGTGAGGCGGATTAGGTATTGAACAAATTGCACGAGTGTATCCCGTTACTTGTAGATGATTCGAATATTTTATTCCATCGTAATTAATCACTATTCGTGCTTATCTTCGCGATTTTATGCTGGGAAATCTGCTTATATATTTACTTCCTTTTTATTTTATTTTAAACTAACAATTATTTATAAATAGAAATGCTAGACACTTTCTCTACACTCTGGATTAAACACTATTTCATTAATTTTATAAAATTTATTAATTTTAATAGATTTCACATATCATTATTTTTATAGATTTTTTTTTACACATATTATTAATTTTCAATAAATCACGTAAATTAAAAATGTCAGAAAAAGAATGTTCGGAGAGTATTGTTTGCGCTCGTCGTTTATAAAATCAAGAAGACATTATTTTTTTAATTATATCATCGTATCTCCACTAAGTAAAATAAAGAAATCACTCTTATTTGTACACTTAAGAAAATAACACATAAATTAAATAGTTTATTTATTTCGATGGGGTGTTTCCTGTATACTCCCCAGAAAGAGCCCTACCCCGCAGTCAGGTTTGATGTGCAATATTGCATTTGGTCAAAAAAGAAAGCAAAAGCCTTATCTGTTTTTTTTATTATTTTCGTCCAGATTTGCAATGTCAAATTTAGGATTGCAAATTTCAATGAGAAAGGATGCATTTTCATGTCCTTTCATCAAGAATATTGTTTTCAAATTTTGATCCAAGCTTATTAAAGGAATATTATAGAAAGTCTTTTTGTCCACATATTCCTCATGCAAACGCAGGATGATAAGCCACCATCAAATATTTTGTGAAAATCATTAATCCTTTAGGTATTAATCTTATGAACAAATGAAGGAAGGTAGCAAAATAATTTCCATTGTGGGAGAAAATCATCCAACAAAAATTTTAAAAGTTATCCTCCACGTTAATCTAAAATAATTCTTTCGTTCATTAAATGACCATTTGATATTAATTTTATTATCATTTTATTTTATTTTCTAAAAGTTCATGATTTTCTGTTAGTATACAACTGTAAGAAAATACTTATCTAAAATATTTAATAGATATTAAACAATTTTAATTGAATCTGGATATATCAATTTCTTGTTGTTATAGCAATTTAATTGCTTCACTGTCTCTATATTGCTCCTTACTAATTTTTGCTCATTGAAAATAATATATCAGAAAAATGCATAAATAAAGCCAATTGAAAAGGACACGGAGTTTTCAACTGCTGTGAATTCTGATGCTGATTTTTGAAGTAGTTTGAATGTTTGATGTCAACTGTTATAGCGACGAAAACTTCCAAATTAACATGACGACGAGATGGGTATTGGGGTGGTTGGTTGGTGCTTAATTTTGGTGAAGTAAGTAACACATATCCACATATGGAAACCCATTCAAACGAGGAACATAAAAGATTAATTAATTATAAGTCCATTGGTTTCTAATTGTTGCACTTGCACTTGCACATGTGGCTGAGCAATGATCTCGCTCACGATTATGAATATTTTAAGAAAGCTAGGTGAAATTTTGGAAACACCAGTGAAAAATAGAATTTTAAGCGTTTGCTTTTTTCTATAGTAGACACTAGACATCAATATATCAAAGGATTGACAACGAAACCGTATAATTCAATGATTATTTTCCCGTCAACTTAAAATTAAAATCATATAAATTTTTAAATATATACATTACTATATACCTCACTTTAATTAAGAGTCAAACACAATATGATATTTCAAACAATGAAACAATAACGAGAAGGAATAGATCGCAAATCCCATTTATTAATATTTTTAACAAAAATTAATAAATTAATATACATAATATATTTCATCTCCTAAATAAATTCAGATTTCATAAATAAAGTTCAAAAAAAGAGATTTTAAATTTCATAAATAAAATTATAATAATTTTAAGATGAAACCTTAAATCTCCTAAATTGATTTAGGATTTCATTTACAAAATCGTAAATGTATTTAGAATTTTAGTATTTTATTTATTAAATTATGAATTCATTTAAAGTTTAATTTTTAAAACCTATAATCCATTTTAGGATTTTATTTTTAAAATCCTAAATTTATTTGAGATTTCATTTTTGAAATTCTAAATACATTTGATTTTAACTTTGGTGTATATTATAAATAGTATACACCAGTATATATTATTTATCATTCAATCAATTAATGGCACGTGACAATACCTTATCATGTCACATTTAATATTAATTTTATTATTTTTCCTATTAGAGTCCAAGGACCTTTATGCAAATTTTATTTTTTTAATTTTATATTTTAAAAAATACAATTTAATTCTATTGATTTATATTAAAAAGGCCCTTTAATCCTTAATTCTAAATCATAATTTTAATCTTTAATTTATTTAAAATCTTATAATTACTTTTATACTTAAATGACCCAAAAAAAGAATGATTCTTCTTCCTTTATTTCATGTTACTAATGTTCTTATAAAGGAAAGAAAACTATTCCTCTTTTTCTGTTTCATGTCACTGTTCTTTTAAAGGGCAGATAAGGGTCTTTCTCTGTTTTGTAAAAGAAAAGAGAATTGTTTATCTTCCTCTATTTTGTGCTACTTTCTTCTAAAAGATAAATATTTTTCTTGTACGCGAATTCTCTGTTTCATGCTCGACGACCACGTTCGTGACAATTTCCAACCCCAACGATGACTCTGTCCGTGGCGACGACGATCCCATCTGCGTCTCGTAACTTTATGACGACATAAAAAGAAGATAAGGGCATTTTAAAAAAAATATATTAAAAAGTCATATGTCAGTCAAATGATATAAAAAGTTAACAAAGTTAACTCTTTAATAAGGGAGTGCAAGTGTAATGAGATATCAAAGATTAGGGGGTTATGTGTAGGGGTAAAAAAAAAAAAGAATACATGTGTAATTGAAGCAAACCTCTGGAAGTGTTCATGTAATTTGCTCAAAATATAGAATAAATAAAATTTACAGAAAAGTTCCTAGACTCTAATAGCAAAAATAAAAAATTAATATTAAATATGTGACGTTACAATATCATTAATTGATTAATAGTAGTGTATACTATTTATAATATACACCAAAGTTAAAACCAATATATCTAAGATATTTGAGATTTAATTTATGAAACTCTAAATCCATTTAAACTTTTATTTATGAATCCTAAATTTATTTAAGGGATTTGAGATTTAATTTATGTAACCCTAATAAAACTCTAAATCTATTTGTAATTTATTACCACGATCTCTTGCTCTGTATTTTCCATAAAGTCGTTTTTTGTGAAGTACTATATGAATATTTAAGCAGCAGTGACCTTTATCGATATTGACTAATGTGCTAAAGTCACCGACTCCTAAAAATCAAATTGCATACCTTTTTAGGTGACAAGCATATACATTATTTGAATTTTATAATATCTTTATTTAATTTTTTTAATAAATGGCCAACCCTTCAATAAAATTAAACATTTGACATTTTACAAGCAATCAATAGATTTCAATTGAAACAACATGCTCTAAATCCCCTACACTCAAAGTGTGGGGGCCCAAGGGCAAGATCCTTTTTCCTTGCTTGTCTGCAAAGCTCAAGTGTTCACAAGGATGCACCAAAATGCTTGTTTCAGTTGTTTTGCTAGAAATAGTATGCACACGGCTGAATCCAACCAATTGGGTTTCAGGAGAACCATCTACAACTTTTGGCCCTTTAGAGAACAACATTACAACATGGCTCCCATCCAAATCACCAAGGTTCATCACAGAAATATGCACTGAGAAACTCAATGAGTTGCAACTTTGCATCTGATTAACTGGGACATAATCAACTCCATGAACCTCATTCTCTGCCTGATATAGTAATCTCTTTCTAGAACCGTCTTTGATGATTCTAGACAAACGAATTTTACTTGGAGCTGATAAGAAATTGTATGAAAATTCACTGTAACTTAAACCATGCCCAAAACCATATACCCTACTTCCAGTATAAAACCTGTAGGTCCTTCCTGGGTAACCACGCGAAGGATCAGCTCGCATGCTCATGTCATTCATGGGAACATTAGTAAATGCCTCAGGGTACCAAGTCACAGGCAGTCTTCCGGCTGCAACAAAAATCGACTAGGAGAGTTAAAACTCTGCTGTAAATACTTAAGACAATGCAAATTTTAAATTCAAGTATTTCATACAGTACTTTATAGGTAACCCATATAAGCAGATATAATCCCATATTCATTTATAATTATACATACCTGGATTAAACACTCCAAAGATAATTTCAGCTAGAGCTTTTCCACCAGCTTCACCAGGGTACCCCACCCAAAGAATACTTGCGATTTGTTGGTTTTTTTCAGCAAAAGAGACATCAAGAGGTCCTCCACCAATAAGAACGAGAATAACTGGATTTTTACTTGCATCAGCAACAGATGATACAAGGTCCATCTGTTTACCAGGCAAGAGAAGACTAACTCGGTCATGATCCTCTGTCTCTTGCGCTGCATCAAGCCCGGCAACTATAACAACAAAATCAGCTTGTTTTGCAGTGTCAATAGCCTCAGCAAAACCGTCATCAGAGTCACATGATACATCATGGCAGCCAAAAGCATATGATATCCTCTCTGCAAACTCTCTAAGTCCTTCATATAAGCTTGTTGAGGAGCAAGGAATTCCTACATTATTAGGTACAAAATCATACGATTCAGTGACAATTTGAGGGGTCTTCTAAAAGATAAAGAAACATTTAAAGTGATGATGGCCTAAACAATTGTAAGATGATAAACAATAAAATTACAATGTTCCAATACGAAAACCATACCTGAGTAGCCACCACCTAATTTGGTTGTAGTTGCCATTGGACCAATGACAGTTAAGGAGGCCCCAATATCCCTATCCAAGGGAAGGAACTTCTTGTCATTCTTCAGCAGTACAATCCCCTGCCTTGCAGCTTCAAGTGCCAGTGTTTTGTGTTCTGGGGTGCAAACATCCTTTGGTCCCAATTTGCCAAACCTACCTCTTATAGGGTCTCCATCAAACAGTCCAAGGCGCAGTTGAACAGAGAAAAGGTTAAGAAGCGCCCTATCTAAATCTTCCTCTTTAACCTTTCCTTGTACAATAGCAGATTCAGTATGTCTAAGCATAAACGTCCCACAATTAATATCCATACCTGATGAATTGAAAGAATATTGGAAACCATCCAATTCATATAAAGTTGGTGCAACAAATTCAACGAAACCATGCACTTAAATAGACAAACAAAAACACCTGCTTTGAGAACATCAGCAATAGCATCCTCCCTGGATTCTGCATATTTCTGATACTCATAAACCGTGGCCACAGCATCACAATCTGAGGTTATGTACCTATACTCAAAACCACCAATCCTGATAGTCAACAAAAGATCCTCTTTTTTTTTTTTCATTCATTATAACTTTTCACAATGACACAAATTCCAAAGACCCTGAAACCCTACCCTTGAAACCCCCACTTGTCTCTAGCCAATCCCAAGAGTTCCTCACTAGCACAAGCAGGAACACCATTGACCTCATTGTAGGAGCACATCAAGCAGCTTGCTTTCCCTTGCTGAATGCAACCACGAAATGGGGGCTGATATGTGTCTTCCAAATCCTGTTGTGATACCTACAAACACGAAACCAATCGATGCCAACCAGAAATCATCCTAAGTATGACTTTAAAGTAGTTATTACAAAAAATCAACACCTTATAGTTAACTCCAATTCTAAACTCTCTTGCACTGTCTTCCTACTAATTTCTCTATATAAAGTAAGTATTAAGAAATTAATGAAAAGAGAACTCACCACAGCATTGAAGTTATACCTGGAGAACTGTTTCCACATGTCCAAATCATAAGCAGTGAAATGTTTGCAACACGCAGAGACCATAAGAGCGTCATCATTATCAACAGCAGCAGCAACATCTTGGATTCCACTGAGTCCCTGAAGGCCTCTGACATACTGAACAGCATAAGCAGAAGCGAGCATTGGGTCCTCTCCGGGAGTCTCCTGGCCGCGGCCCCACCTGGGATCTCTGAAGAGGTTGATGTTGGGGGCCCAGAAGGTGAGCCCGGCCTGGCCCACATTAAACATAGAGCGGGCCTCGCGGGCGATGGCGGATGCGGTGCGGAGCCAGAGGGAGCGGTTGAAGGAGGCGGCGGAGAGGATGACCTGGGGGAAGCCGGTGGCGGAGGGGACGGAGCCGTTGAAGGAGACGCCGGGGCCATTGGTAGCGATGCCGTGGAGGGACTCCGACCACCACTGGTAGGCGGGGATGCCGAGGCGGGGGACGGAGGAGGCGTTGTTGGAGAGAAGGGCGATCTTCTCCGGGAGAGTCAGGAGGGACACGAGGGAGCGCGCGCGTGTGGGAGTGGGGAGGGAAGTGTCGCAGAATTGGTAGGAGGATTGCCACGGAAATTTGCAAGCGTGGTCAATGCTGCTGCTTGTTGTTGTGAAGATGAGAAAGAGAAGCAACGTGAAAAAAGTGGAACTCCGTTGCCATTGCTTTGACTTTGACATTTCCCTCTTTCTTCTCACTTCGATGCACACTTACTTGCAATTGCAAGTGCTACTGCTGAGCTTATCACTCGCTGACACTGTAATAGTGTAGTGTGACGGATCACTCAACTCAACTACTGTTTCTTTTTTTAGCGGTTTGGCAATTGGATATTTTCCCCCACGGAGAAACTTGGATAATTTGTTCCACCTTCACTTTAAATGGTTTCATCATTGATGGATAGTGATAGGAAGGGTTGTGGCCTGTGGGTGGAAAGAATGTATGATAATTTTTTTTAAAAATATAAAAAAAAAAAAATTGGTTGTTTACGTTAATACGTTCGGTGGAATGAAAGTTAATTGTGATAAAAAATTTAAATTACAGTATAGTGTAAAAATATAAATTCAATGTTATTTACCAGTCATTTTACTTATTTTATATTTTTTTTGGGTAACGAATCCTGATATGAATGATAGAAAGAAATTAGTGATTGTTACACAAAAATTGATATGTTTTTTCTAGAATAAAGACACGCCACACTTTTTAATAATACGAGTAATTTATAATCATGCTTACATACGACTCAATAATGCTTACATACTTAAAGCAATTCTCAATAAGGAATATCTTCATTCTCACAAAAATCGAGACAAGAATGAAAATTTTATAACTATTTGATGAATACCAGCCGAAATTAGAAATTAATTATTTAGAATGATAAATGCCCAATCATGTTGAGTTTTATTGGTCTAAAAGCAACAGTGAGCAAACTCAATTCTGATCAGCATGTGTAGTTGGGAGGCCCAACTATAAGAGTAATTAGTAGGCCCAACTATAAGAGTAATTAGTAGGCCCATACAGGCCACATGCATGCACCATCTATAATAGATAGTGGTGAACTACTGAACTTAGGTTTGTCTTGAAAGAAAATCTGCTTCGACCAAAACAAGTAATCTTTGTCTCAATCTATGTTTTTTGTTCCCTCTAAACTCTATACAAACATGTTGAATCAATATATGAATAAGGTATTTACTAAATTACTATTTAGGATGAAGTCGGAATGTATATATTCTCCTCACACCAAAAAATTAACGTCAATCCAGTCAGGGAAATTTATGAATAAAGTTTGATTTGGGTGGCCCCTGTCTCATTTGGATATATGCTTCTAGCAAGGTTCTTTAGCGTTTGTCCATGGAATCTTTCAATTTCATATAGTTTATAGTTTATAGTTTATTGTTTGATGCTCCCCTGACCAATCTGATCAAGAGCCAAAGAGAACAAATTATGTGTCGATCGATGGATAACCCTATAACTGGTTCTTCAAGAAACCCAAATAATAAAATAGCTATAGGTTTGAGTCAAGGACAAAGCTTCAATTAATTAAGATGATGAAGTCTAGATCACACATCTCTCATTATTTGTCGCGTTATAACATGGTTTTATAATTTATACATCTTAAAAACTTTAAAAAAAATTATGTAATTTTACATTATCTTCTGAGCACAAACAACTATGTATAATAAATTTACTGAATTTTACGAAGATTCTTACCAACAATGACATGCCACGTACATTAATGAAATTTTAAGCTGTCAATAATTGGACGTTAAACTCAAAATCTAATTTTCGATCAAAGCATAAATCTAATGTGGATATGAATCTTATTCACAATTCATAATCTACTATTTGTTAGTGCAGCTGCAATCAATTGAAGCCATGGTCCATAGAAGAAGAAAATTTGAAAATGTTAACTAAATATGACCACCTCATGTATGATTTTGTGACTGTAAACACTAAACAGAACTTACACCTTGACAAATGTAAATTTGTTTTGTTGATGCAAATGCAAGTAAGCTGCGGGAATCTAATGATCACGATCACATTTTTGGAATTTAGTTAATGGATCATCCCATTTTACACACATTCTGTTGAAAATAATCTGGCATGTGAGTTTTGACAAAGCTTACAGCAATGATGTCTAGGTTTGATTTGGTAAAGTAGTGACAGGTGAAAGGAAACATGTATAAAAGGACACAGATAGAAGTTTCAATTCGATGTGATATAAAGCGAGGTATGTAAATAGTTGGAGGTTTGGATATATATATGTCTCCACATGAAGCTATCTATGTTTTTCATTAGTAGCTAGAAGCCTATAAAGTTTCAAACCATGAGTATCAATGGATACAGACAATGATAGGAGATTTCTTCCAATTCTAATATCTCCAATATGTAGCAAAGAAAACAAATAGAAATGATAGCTAAATACAAGATCGATCTCAATTGAGGTACTATAAAGCAAAGTCAATGTGTGTGAAGTGGTGTATTATAACTTAGAAGCCATTTTGAATGATCAGCATTTAAGTCCTAAGGATGCAATCATTTGTTAGGCATGATCATTACCTCGTTTTAGGAGCATTTTCAACAGGGTCTAGTGTTCGGTATTCAGCTCTTTGGTTCAATTCCTTTTTTTTCCACACAAACAGGAATTATACTAGCTAGGTGGGAAAAAATAGTGGTAACATAGACTTTTATAAAGTTCAGTGTAAATACATATGTTTAGCCTACTTCTATTAATTAATTAAGTGGTGAGTTCTTCAACAGTATCTGCCTTTTGGTTTAGCCGTCACCTCAACATGATGATGTTATGTATAGAAATTTAATCATATATTACTCTCATCATTAGCTAGTAAGATAGCCTTTTTCATATGATATCTCTCATACTATCACTTTGACATTCCATCATAATTGCCAATTGCCATTTAATGCAGCTTAGCTTTTTTTGGTACAACAATGCAGCATACTTTATTTTGCTACCATCTCTTATTTCACCCTTTTTTTTTTCTTTCGTGTGATTGTAGCCATGAATTTCAGTGTTGCAAGTTGCAAGTTGCAATTATTTATGAGAACTGTTAAAAAAGTTATAAGTAGTCTGGGTTATTCGAATCCTACTTACATGTAAGATTGATGATAGTGTAATGTCTGGATCCAGTACATTGTTTTGGATTATTTTCTTTCACATCATTGGAGATTTGGAGCCATGAATTTCAGTGTTCCAACTTCCAAGTTGCAATCACTAGTGTTTGCTTTAATTAAAAGTTGTGGGTAATCTGGGTTATTTAAACTAAATCTAACCTCAATTGTATGATTGATAGCATATAGTAAATGTGCATGAATCTGAGTGTTCCATTCCATTTTGCAATCACTTACCTTATGCGTGCTCTTGATTAAAAGTTGTAAGTAGTCTGAGTTATTCAGGTCTAAGTCTTTTTTTTTTGTGCAAATTCAGGTTCAGGTCTAAGTCTAACTAGCATGCGTGATTGATTTTTTTTTGCTGCATGAGCATGCGTGATTGATAGCATATAATAAAAGTCCTAAGCTTTTGATTATTTTCTTTGGTTTATTAATATTTCCCTACACGTTCTCTTGCCAACTGTGCAGAATCCCTTTTGACTTTTTTTTATTTTAAATTCAATAGTTAAATATTTTAAAAGTTTAACAGATTGAAATTGTAAAATAATTTCTTATTATTATTTAATCATAATTTATTATTTATATAATTCTTAAAATAATTTTATAAAAGTATTCGAACTTTAAAAAAAAAAAAGTTGTAAATTGATTTACATGGTAAAATATAAGTGCAATACATCATCCTTCTTCTCTACTAATAATAATGACAATAAAAAATTAACTAATAAAAACCTTATGCATAAGACTAGAACTTTTCTCCATAACTAAACTAACCCAGGTGAAACATATCTCTTAGTCCTAGTAATAATGAACAACTATATATGAACAAACATTCTAGGAACAAATCTATCATCCTCCCATCTTTCAAAATCATCATAAGCTAAGAAGTAATACAAATTACAAACTACTGATATCTTTCCATGAGTCTAATGGATTACATAATATTTTTCATAGTATAGTATTATTATTTTTTGTTGTATTTATAATAGTATTTTTTTTTTCTATGTATGTCTCCATTGCATCAATTATTTTATCACTTTTTTTTGTTGTAATAAAATAAAGTACCGTATAATAAGAGTTTAATGTTTGTATATTGATGTAATTCAATCATAACTTATTTTTTAAAATAATTAGTTAATTGAATTACAATAAATAAATTAAGGATTGTAGTTGAGTATTCCATCCATCAATGATCATTCTTTCTCTCTGATAATAATTTCTCTAAAACTAGAAACTGAATACAGTGGTACTACCTCATTTATTTATTTATAGACACAATGAAGAGATATATACTTTACCGACCATATATATATATATATATAGTCGCATTGATGCATTATAGTTGCAGTTGCAGACCGACCAGGCAAGACCTCGTAACTTTGCCCAGTCCGCAAATTCTGCTAATCAAATTTGAATAGACAATACTTGTCCCCATCTGTTTGTTGTTACCATATCGAATTATAGACTAGCAGAATACAACAACAACCATTATTGACCCCAAATGTTTTTATTCTGCTCCTTCATATATATATTGCATTAATTTGCATACATATCTCAGATTTGATTCATTAGTTTATTATTGATATTACTATAAAGTAGTACTACTATTGTGTTTCCCATTCAATACGCACTGTAATTTTACCCCATATCAAAGAAATGCAATTAATATTGCATGAAAACAGAAAAGGGCCAAAAGCAAAACATCATATCCTACAAATTAAATACTGATACGTACATATATAACTGAAAGCTAGGTTGAACTAAATTAAACAAAAAGATTAAAAGGGGTTGATGATTTGGACAAAAATCTTTGAAAGTGAACAGGGCAGAGGTGTTCCTTCCCTACTGCAATGTTAGTTAAAAATCTCGTCTTTTGATGGCACTTTTTGCGCTCATAATTATTTGGGGGTGACACTGCTGATATAATAATATCGGTTAGATTGGTTTTCGTTTTGTTGTGGTCATGAAGAGAGGATAGGGATAGATAGGACCCATCATCGATCATAAGAGTGTTGTTGATCTCACTCACTCACTCACTCACTCAGCAATTGGCAATTGCAACAACCATGACCAGTTATGGTTGTGTTGTGGATGCCCCACTATTCATCTGAGATGCTAAGATACAATAGCAAACGTACGAGCTCTGACGTTTAAGCTGGCAGAGAGAGATATAGGTTCCATCCTCAACACAGACTCTTACTCCGTGACATCATATCATCATGCAATCTCATGCGCATGGAAACCCAACACAAATCTTCCTACACTAATTCGTACTGCGCTAACTGCTAATGGAACAAGAACAAATCTTCTAACTTGTGTGAACAAATTACATAACTTTCTTCTAGGGTATTTCTAGCCGAAAGTCTAAAGATTAATCTCTTCGATATATTAAGATGATATCTATTTGTATTTTTATTTTTATTTTATCAGTAGAAATCTAACAAAAAATATAAGATAACTTAAACGGGGAAGAGATAAGAAAATACGACAATATAATTAGTTTATCTCCTAACAAAACTCTCCATATATATTTAGTTAATAAAAGAATGTTAATAATATATATTTTGTAATTTTAACAAAACTTTTATTTACAACCATTGCTTTCGTACTTAATTTCCTTTTCAGAATAATGAATAGAAAAAAGCAATGCAGATTTTTTAACATATTAAATGTATCTGAGTTGTATATTTATTAGGTTTATTTCGCGACGTCATTTTTTGTTTTACATCCTTATAAAATGTTAAATTACTTATCAAAGAACGGAGAAAAGGGAGAGGAAAACTGTGTACCGAAACAGTTATATGAAATAATCACGATTATATACCTATATATAGAAAACGTTTTGGCCGTCATAACAGAACCTTCTTAGCATTAATTAAAAGAAACGTGAAAGGTGAAAAGGTGCATATATTGTTAAAACATGCAGATGATACAAATTCACGATTTAACCTATATATAACAATACTAAAAGAAAAGGGTCATTTGTTAACTATTTGACATCAATTAACTGTTGATAGCACAACATTTGATTGACATTTTTTTTTTTTGTTTTGACGGAACAAAAATTAAATATTATCAATATTTACATTTCGACTTTGCATTCAAATTATGATAAATTATTTCACTCTTCTAAATAAACTTGTCTGAATAGAGTAAGTTATGGATAATAAACTTTTTCTTCCAATATTTAATGTCGTTACGTATTTAAAAATTAAAGTTGAAACTAATAGATAAAAATTCAAATAATTCGCATCAATTAATTAAGGTGTTTGGTGATAAATTATAGCATATATATTATATTATAATAATCAGTAATTTTGCTGGTATAAATATTTCTGTATTTATATATTATTACTGTATCAAATATGAATATATTATATTATTATATTTTTAATGTAAGTCCGCAATAATAACAATTAAATAAGGGAGTTATAAGTGGATTAAGTAGTAAAAAAAAAGTGAAAGGAAAAAGAAAAGGGATAGATCCCGAGTGAATTCCTCTATTTATATTTTTAATAAATAATAATAAACTAATATTTATTAATAAAAAAATAACATCTAAATAAAAATATATTGACAAAAACAATTACTCCGTGTGTCAATCAAGGATATTATCAATTATAAAGTACACAATGATTTGATTTCATCTCTCTCTTACGTTGAGTATTTGAAAAAAAAAATGAAGAATATGGAGAACATCCTGCATGCAAAAAGTAGAAGACGTGTCTAAAGAGTAGCGTACATTGATCTGCAAAAACGAGACTGGGCCCAAATATCATAGCAAATGGACAAAATTTTGGCGGTTTTGAAGGAGCTCACCTATTCAATATTGTGGGCGCTACCTGCTGCTGATTTCTGTCACTGTGTTTATGTCTTTAATTTGTAAATCTTATTATTAGGGTTGTTAAACAACTTTTTTTTTTTTCATAAAAAAACACAAGTACTCTTGACGTATTTTTTCTTTATTTTTTTTAATCTATAAAAATATTAATTAATTAAATTTTTATTAGAAATATTAGTAAAAGAAATTCAAAATCCACTATCTATTATTTTCATTTTCTTTTTATTTTTTTAATTATCACTTGATCATCTTATAATTTTAACTATTCTTATTGATTGAAGAACTGAATTAACCTATTGATTGTAGAACTGAATTAAGTATTTTTCTTTTTGTCTTACCACGTATTCTTTAGAATAATGGATAAAAAATTAATTTTATTTATGATATTATAATTTTCACTTACTTTAAAAATTTACTTATTATTATGTGAATTCAACACTAACCTGCGTATGCCAATGGATCCCTACACACTCTTTCCTTTTTGACAGCAGTGAGGTCACGTCCATTCCTATTTCTATCAGCATCATCTTCTTTTGGCCATCCCCTCTCGCCTTCAACATTTTCAGATCTCTAATATCAGATTTAACAGACAAAACATCTCAATTATTGACATCTCCCACGCTTAATTTTTGTTTAAAGCCTAATTAAAGCTAATCGAACTATCCGTAATTATTACTTTCTTTCTTTCATTTTTTCCCACCTTTTTCACATGATTTAGCTTCTTTTTTTCCCCCTTTAATCATCATTTTCTGGAAAACATGCATACTAACAAAAAAAAGGTGCTTGCTTCACCTAAAAAACAATAGACAGCATTATAAAGTTGTAGCTCTTTTTTAGTTTTTACACAATAGATACTTTTAATTATCATATCTAAAAAAGGTTTTTTTTTTTTTTAAGATGTCTCTCATCTAATTATTAATTTTTTTTATTTCATTTTCTCTCTCTTAGAGGTGGTGGTATAATTTTTTATCCAATCTCTCATGTTTTTCTGCTTTAAGGTAAGACTTCATATGATCATAACAGTGATACGTTCATATTCCAAAATCATTACGAATCATCCTACTACCATATGTCACTTGACCAATGTAGTCCACCATTTCATTTCCCTAGATTTAAAAATTGCTATTGAATAAAAAAAAAAGTCGTCATAAGATAAATAAATCTAAGCATGGAGAGAGTTTTAATTTAATTGAGACAAAACAATTAATTTTAAAAAGATATACAATTTAATAAAAAAAAATAGAAAATAATATTTTTTATGCTATAAAAAAATATCAAAAATCTAGATGACACAACTCGTTATATGACAAATAATTTATTTAATAGTTAATACTAAAACAAAAAAGATTTATTTATTCAAATGTCATTAAAATAATATTTATCTTGGATAGTCTTTAAATTATATAAATGATTATTGATGTTTTGATCAATCTTATAATAAAAAATTTAATATAATATTTCAAATTTCATAAATTCTTAAAGTCTTTAAAAAATTTTACATTCGGGATTTTATATCATTTGCTAATGATCTTTTTTGATACTGCATTTGCTAATGATCTAATATATAATCTTTCGAATCAAGTGCGGTCGGTTGTCATTTTATATTTATCGACTTATTAGATTATTTCGTTAAATACTTTAAATTTAATCAAATAGTTTATAAGTTCTTACCTTTTTCAGTTCCTAATGTTTAA
The DNA here is from genome assembly GCA_014843725.1 of Amphicarpaea edgeworthii. NCBI lineage: Eukaryota > Viridiplantae > Streptophyta > Magnoliopsida > Fabales > Fabaceae > Amphicarpaea > Amphicarpaea edgeworthii. The sequence goes on along the minus strand of CM026324.1, from coordinate 1,766,602 downwards.
CATATCTTCTTTTAGCTAATTTATAAGTTTTCTGTTAATATATAAACTAATTTTGCCAAATAAGCCTACCATCACTGATCAGTGATCATACTTAAAGTAACGTTATTTTTTTTTTCATATAATAAATATTAAATGCATGGTGATAAAAAAAAAAAAACGTTAATGATATGCTGCAAAACAAATTGATCAAATATGGAATATTGAACAGATGCTGCAAGAGTACAAAGAGACTGATTTTCTATAATGTCAAGAAGGAAATTTAGCAAAAACGACAGCATATGCGAATTTTGGTAATGTTACGTAGAAAAAAAAAAAAAAAAGTAAAAGCGACAGCAGATTCATAACCTGTCTCGTGTTGTGACAAATGGGGAGCAAATTAATACACCAAAACATGCAAAGGTTAGAGCGGAAAAAATTATTGAAAAATGAAAAATAATGTATTGGATTTGGAGGGATTGAGGGAAAAGGAATATCACAAAAAAAAAAAAAAAAACTAACATAGCTTACCACTAACACTACAAGAAAAACACAAATTAACGTAGGTTAAAACTAGCTAAATTAATCATGAACAGTTGAAGCTAATAGCTAGTATTTTACCATCTGTTTGGTATATTTGGTATAGAAAAAATAGAGAGGAGAAAAGTAGAAAATAAATGGTGATTTGATCGAATATGTAAGAGGAGGAAAGATTTTGAAAATAATTATGGACTCCACACATAAAATCTTAATTCATCACCTTATTAATCACACGTGCCGATGCTTATTCATAAATAATATAATTTTTTTTTATCTCTAAGTGTGTGTTCATACTTTTTTATAAAAAAAAAAAAACGTGTAAAATATATATACATTGGCTTATCTATATCTTTTTGGTGTAAAAAAAAAAAAACTATAAATATCTTTTACAATTAACATCGTAAAATCAATTCTAGATCGACATGTTTCAAAGGAATCTCAAACTACTCACCGGTAAACACCCAATTAAGTTATGATAGTTACTAGTTAGTAAAATATGTACTAAAAAAGGCCATTGTAATATCAATTTCACGGGAATTCATGACAAAGAAAGAGACGCTTGCAGACGCAAAATATTTTGGTACAATGAGGAAAACTAAGGGGGAAACCCAGAAAAAAACAAAGTAAACGACCATAGCTAGCTAACACTTCTAGTCCCCCATAAGCATAGGCAACAACGCAACGCACACACAAATTGAATGAGAGGTAGGTACATCTTTCCCAAAATTAAGTCCAAAACAAACACTACTCTTGGCCTAATCAATGTGTAGAAACCATCTAAACTTAATAAGAAAAAATCTCAAGAGTTTGGATATAATTTACTGTATAATATTACTTTTATTTTTTAAAATCTAAACTTCAACTTCAACTTCAACAATAATGCATTCTTGGTTGTAACAAAAAGAATAAACCTCAATTATAAGCGTACAAATGAGATAGGCATAGCATTCACATATTACAATAATGAATGTGTTCATAAACCGATATATTCAGAGTTCAGAGTCATAATTAATAATGCAATACCAGACATTCAGAAGTGATGAATGCCTTTCAGTCTGGGCTGCGTGGTCTCACTGTGCACATTAAATGCTCATCGCAGCAGCTATAATACGATACGACCCAATTCTCCTTGTTCTCTAACAGGTTCTAGCAGCCAACAAAATACCAAAAAAATAAAATTAGAATTGCCATTACATTTACGCAATAAACAATCAGTGTGGGGGCCTAGTCACAATTCTGGTGCATCCCTAGCTGATATTGACAGATGAGCAATTTTAACTTTATATGACAACCTACATAGTAGTTCATAATAGTCTGGACCCAAAACAAATTACTAAGACGTGATTAAGTAGTACTAGTGAAACTATATATAATTTGCTTATTGGCTAATTGGGTTATAGCTATCATTTTATTGAATTGAGGATGCTATTTGGTCACCTAATGTGGATATGAACGTGCATAGTACTATTTAATTATCAAGTTAATTGGTCACGCGATCATTCACTGTTTAATCTTTGGCACATTACTGGGTTTATTACTACTTACTTATTGGTATTACTGTTACAAAAAAGGACAGATGAATAATTTATTGTTATAAATAATAGCCTCATCATTTTTTTTTAAACATCTTATTGATAAGAAATAGTTCAGATCAAAAACATATACTAATTTTTAAACATTCTTCAAATCATTAAACATACAATATGAGTATTATTCTTTTTAAATAGTTTATTTTATACACAAATTAATTATTATTGTTACAAATCACTATCACTTGGTTAAAAAATCGTGTAAAGGCTCATCATTTTGTGAACATGGTTTTGCTCATTACCATGTGAGAACACACACACTGAACTGTAGGGTGATTTCACAAAATCCAGACCCATGCATGCTTATTGTATGTATAAATTGTCGCCTAGTATAGTGTGTAGCAGTACTTGTAGTTCTGCCTCGGGAGTGGGTGAAAATTGTTGGCAATTCAAGATTATTTTTTAACTGGAAATTTCTGAGCCTTGTAAACTCATATATATATATATACTGGACCTACACCAGATTTCCGTACCACCATTGAAATTTGAAATTTTATCAGCTGAACCTGAAAGTAAACTTTAGGGTGCAATGATAGAACAATGAAGAATGATTGGAACCATGTATTTTATTTTATATAATATATACCCGGTGGGGATACATATACTTAATCCAGCTACTGATATAAAATTTAACTGACTAAAGAAACCACTAAATGTAGCAAAAGTAGAGACAAACTGTTTTTCATCAGTCTTTTCCAACTTAAAGATATAAAAAAAAGTATGTGAAGGAAATGAAAACAAAAAAAGGGGGCTCAAATCAATAAATTTCATTCCTTAAAATGTAATACTTAACTTGGCCCACTTTTAATATAGCCCCTTGTTAATTATAGACACTTGTCTATAATTGAAGATAAAACAGGCTGGCATGGAAGAAAACTGATTAACATGGAGAAATTATAAATAAAAAAAAACGGCATGAAATGGTGGTTAATGAAAAATGTACAATGTTCCAAATTGTACAATTCTAAGTAGAGCATAGATAAATATTTTTTTTACTTTTCTGTTTTTTTTTATATGGTATATATAGAATAATCAAAACTATTGACTATTGTGTATAGGGTGGAGTCTAAACTCTAAACCATGATGGGAACAAGGAGAGATGCATTATTTTCTTCTCTTTGAACGTGAAAGAGAGAGAGTGAGGGAGGGGTTTGCATTAAAAATGGAAGAAGTACTGACAATCTATGATGCTAATTCCACCCATTTTCGTTAAAGACAGAATTGTGGGTCAAAGTTTTCAAGGAATGGTAATTAAATACAAATTCTGTCTGGGTGATTATTTCGGTGAAAAGGACATTAATTCACCTTGAGAGTGAGAGAGAAACGAGAGAAAGAGATTCCATTTTAATCTGAGGCTACCCTCTAGGTGCTATTTCACTAGACTTTTCACTGTAATACATTCTGTAATCATATTCAATTCATAGGTTCTACTGCTAGTGCTAGTAGTATTACACTATTATTTAAACAAACTCCTCCCACTTGCTTTGCTTCAACTTCATCTTATCAAGCCTTCTCTGTTTGTTTGTTTTTTTCACAATTCACTTATTTTCTAGAGAGTGAGAGAAAGAGAGAAAAAAAACTTGGTTTTCTCAACAAGGAAAAAGGATGGAGCTTTCTCAACTTGGTTTTCTGGATGAGCTACTTGCTCCAAGAAAAGACACTTGGGGTGCTTTATCCACTGGGTTGAATGAGTTACTCCCTAGTGGTTGGAGCTTTGACTCATTTGATGAGAACCAAGGCTTAGCTACTACTACTTTGAACCCTTCATTTGCTGCATTTTCAACTCCACTAGACCACAGATTTGAATGTCCTTATTATGGAAGTGAAGCAGCAATAGCATACCCTTTTGTTGATGGCTTCACATTGCCTGAGCTTGATTCATCAGCACCACTTTTGGCACATGAAGATAACAACAACAACAACAACCCATCATTGGAGGATGAAGAGTTTGGTTTTCTGGGAGGAAGTGATAACCAGAGTTTGGAACAACCAATACTTGGCTGCAAAATTGAGGAACAAGTCATGTCCACAGAGATTCCAGTCTTCAACATGGGCTTGTGTGGAGAGAAAAAGCCCAAATCAAAGAAACTTGAAGGGCAGCCCTCAAAGAATCTAATGGCAGAAAGAAGAAGAAGAAAGCGTTTGAATGACCGTCTTTCCATGCTAAGGTCAATAGTCCCTAAGATTAGCAAGGTATTTTTTTTACCAACACTTGCCTTTTTTGTTGTTTGATTTGCTCTATAACCTTTGAACTCACATGAGAATACAAAACTTTGACAGATGGACAGGACATCCATTCTTGGAGACACCATTGATTACATGAAAGAGCTCCTAGAAAGGATAGGCAAGTTGCAAGAAGAAGAAATGGGGGAGGGAACAAATCAGATAAACCTCTTAGGCATTTCTAAGGAGCTAAAGCCAAATGAAGTAATGGTAAGAAATTCCCCCAAGGTATGGGTTAGTTCTTTTCACTCCATCAAATGTATGTGTTGTAATCACATAATCACATACCATGTTCCTGAACAAATGTATTTGTTGTAATGTTTTTGCAGTTTGATGTTGAGAGAAGAGACCAGGACACAAGGATTAGCATCTGCTGTACTACAAAGCCAGGATTGCTACTGTCCACAGTGAATACTTTAGAAGCATTAGGCCTTGAGATTCACCAGTGTGTTATAAGCAGCTTCAATGATTTTTCAATGCAAGCATCTTGCTCAGAGGTTTGTAAATTGTAACAAGTTTTAGTGGCCTCAATATTTGTTTACATGCTTGAAAATCAATCAAGCATGTTACTGACTTCTTATAATTTCTTAGGTAACCGAGCAGAGAAATTGTATGAGCCCGGAAGAGATAAAGCAAGCACTATTCAGAAATGCAGGTTATGGTGGGAGATGTCTCTAGGAGAAAGATGGAAAGCTGAAATAACAATTTGCTGATGTTGAAAAACAAGCAAAGTTTTACTCTTTTGTAATTCAAGGAATTAGGGGTGTTACAAAGTTTAATGAGAATAAGTTGGCTTTGGTTAGTTGATGCTTTGATTCTTATTAAGTTACAACAACTTTACCCTGTATTTTAGCATACTATGGGGTATGTTTAGTTCAAGCCTCACTTTCCAATTGTGATAAATATCCAATATTTTTTAGTAATGAAGAAGGGTTGTTGCCAAACCCATAAATCAACCTAATTTTAATAGATTCCTGAATATGCGGTTGCTTCAAAAAATTTCTCTTCTGGGACATTATTAAACAAATAATTATGTGTCACCTGTATCCTGATGGCCATACATAAAGTGGATGACAATTTTTAAAAGGGTTCTCCTCTGTCAGATATGTAATGTAACACTCTATGAGAAGTAAGGTAGCTAAGTGAATTGCATAACAACCACTTATAAAATGATTTATAATCGGCAAGTTACTTTATGATTTCTCAATAATTTTAGGACGTGGTAGCCCCCTCCATTCCAAGGACCAAATAGAATGTTAAGTTGTATACATCAGCTACTTATTATTAGAACATTATTACTATTGAAATGAATACGATCCTCTATTTCCAGATAGGGAAAGTTTCAGCTTGGTGCTGGTGCCTTTTAAAGTGCTAAACTTACTGCTAACTCAAGATAACTGCAGAATTACTGATCTCACAAAGTACAACAACAATGATGAGCTGAGATTTGTGACTTGGAAAAAGAAAAACAACTCATCATGTTACCCCCCCACCCCCCCAAAAAAAAAGTAGTCATCAACAAATCACATAAGATTTAGTTCAGTACATCAGTTTAGTTCCATTGGTGGCTAGATGAAAGACACCACACAAAGTAATTGAGTTAAAAGGAGTTGGTGGAAACAGATAGCAGTGCCATAATATGGCTAACTTGATCTTTTGTAATGATACTAATGCTAAGTTAACCATAAAGCAAAGCACTGTGACTATAAGTTTAATGTCAACACAAACTATAGAACTATCTAATCTTAGCTATGAAAAAGCAAACCCTCTTGACTAAAGATTTTCATGTTTCATTTGCATCTCTTTTTCTTTTGGTTAAATTACTGTCCATTTTTCTTATTTGGTTTCACTCAATATATAAGGTATCCCATGTTAGAAGTTTGCATGCTGTAGTTATCTTTAGATGATATAATAAACTTCAACATTACATACATTAATGTTGAAAGGAGAAGGGAGAGGAAGAGTTAGTAGGTTCTTCTTACTTCCAATAACAGAAACTAACAATTAACCAACTTATATTTGTATATATAAACAAAAAAAAAACATACGTTAATGTTCTCGTTGGAATAACCATCTACTTTCTTCACCACCAACTATCAAACATAAAAAGGGTAAAAAGGGGCTTAAAATTAGTAAGACCAAACATATGCATTATTCGCATAGCCTACTTGGCAACTTGTTACCAAAAGACAAATAAGGATAGTTTTTGTTCAGACTTCAGTGCATGCAGTTCAAAACAAGCTTAATATAAAACGGGACGTTAAAAATATGGAGTCAAAAATATGGACAAGGTAAAAGACATCCAATGGATACGGATACGGTCACACAGATTGATTCCAACTAGTAAAAAACCAATTCATTCAGATAACAAGACCTGTGATATTTCTGTCAGGGTCATTGTTTTTAAAATCAGATAGGACATTGCACTGGTTCAAGGTCCAAAAATTCAACCGTAATTAAATCTTGTATCAGTTATAATTAAATTATTAAACAATATTATTTTAAAAATATAATATATTATAAAATATGAAGATTATCGTTTAAAAATTACAATATTACATGATTCAAAGTTTATATATTAAAACTATTATATTTTATTTCCTTTTATTTGGGTATAACATTTTTTTTCTTGAAGTTACAAAAATGTTATACCATGAGATCAATCAGGGAAAGGGGAGTCTACCACAATCATAAAAGAAGAAAAAAGTGGAAAACACATCCAAAAGAGATCCTCAAGGCACAAGAAATATTAATCATCGTTAAAGCAATGCAGAATATACCTTGTAGTTATAGTATCCAACTGCATATCCACCTAACAAATGCAAAATCCAGAAAAAAAAAATAGTTTTGTTGAGACACTTGCATAATACCAAGAGAAATAAGAGATGCATCAAACCTTCAAATATATGCCTAAAGCAGCAAAGGAACCTAAACTCTGGTAATGGAGGAATGACATGAGTTTTCTCATAAATTCTGCGGTCAACATCATAGATTCACTCAGTTCCCCCTGGATCCTGGAACATATTTTGTATGAAGTTCCATATCTACACATGCGAATCTTAACTGAAAATTATATTTATGGACATATATTAGAAATTATCAAGGAAAAACAAGTATTTTAAAACATAAATTTAACATAATACAAGAAGGAAAGGCCAGAATCAGTATTTAAAACTAGGAACAATTAACATTAGATTGAAGCCTTTCAGACAAGTTAGTTAGCTAGTTCACTTAAGAATAGAACCCGATAAAATACCTTCATGAAAGAAATGCAATTAAAAAAATAAATAGAAAAGAACTAATGGGATTATAAATCAATTTTATTTCATCCTTTAGAAACAAGCAACTGCAGAAAGAAAATATTTGGGGTAACAAAGTAAAGGTGCAATGGAAATAATATGCAACTCATCACCTCATACTGGGGTTAAAATTGATTAGGTCACTCAAAACAAATAAGCCTAAGAATGCCCAAGTACCCCGTAAAGGGACAATGGAAATAAGTTGAAATGTTGGATATAAAAGCAAGAACAAGCTATGCTGATGTGGACAATGAATGGTTGGAAAGAATCAATTTTCCAAAATATGAGGCAAAAGTTATTTAGAAGACAATGATCAAAAAGAGGATCAAGCATATAATAATTATATACGGTTGGGAATACCCTGCAAAGTTCTTTCTTCACTCTGATTATGACAAGAGGAAGGACGAGAGAAACATCCAAGTAAGACAAGGGTATAAACCCCACTGGACAAATTTACTTACCTATGGTAACACCAGTAATTCAACCAGACCCTCATCTTGCTTAGTAAGCAAATGTTGAAGTACATGACCAAACTCATGGAAGACAGTCCTAACCCGAGAAAAAGGGAAAGAAAAAGATGGAATCTAAACCATTATCAATTTATATAAGTGCACAATCAGTTGGATACTTGGATTGAATCGGGATAGTTTACAAAAAATTTGCCAAAACCAACTAAACCTGACCTGAAAATTTGCCTCTAAAATTTTAGACTTTTAGTATGGCTTTGTCTTTGTCTGCTATATCCAACATGAATTTTCAAGATTGGAATCCATTTAAAAGCCAAAGTTTTCCTTAAATTTTAGAGAACGGGCAGTACTTGGACAGAAACTGTTCTGTTTTCCATTACATACTAATTTGTGAATATTTGATTGCACTGTCATCAAGATATAATATAGAATTTTAAAGTTTATTAAGCTGGATGTTTCATTCAGGTTAAAATCTTAGATAATTGACTTTCAATTGTACCCAAGAACTGGAGCTTCCCAAGTAAGACTGAGTGCAAACTAAGCCCATGTTTGGTATACGATTATTTTGGAAAAATAATTGCTTTCTTTACCCCCAAAATAAGCTAATTCAAACACATTAACACACTGATTATTACAAATGTTAATCCTTCACTTCAACAAATGGCCTATCAGTCAATTGGAAACATATTGAGCGAGCATTCAATACTACAAGACTTTCATGCTAGGGACTACGGTTTCTAAATCTACAAGTCATACAACTATACATGCAAGAAAAACCTATTGACTTTCATCTTCAAATTCAATGTCATCATCATTATCTTCATCAGTACTACAAGTGTTGTCCACGAGATTGGCTTGCGACTTTTGAAATCTATTGATGGCATTTCGGGCTTCAGAAAGCAAGGCAGCTTTTGCATCTTTAACCACATCCCTTTTCTGAAAGCTGGTTCCTTTGCCAATTATCTTCGTAGTGTCTGCTCTTCTCCTGGAATCCCTGCAGAGCAATTGGTTGACATATCTCTCATGCATTACCCTGTTTTTCAATTGCTTTAGCACTGGGGGACTAACATCTGTCCAATCTTCCATGATATCTTTGTTTTTTTTTTGCCGCTTTGGAGTGGGAAGTGCTTTACTGATAGGAAAATCAACATTAGGTTCAAGAACAGAAAACAGGTCGACCCCATCACAGTCTAGATCAACTTCAAGATGGCGCTGCAACTGCTTCTCAACGAACTTCTGGGTAATAATGTTCTTTGGTTTCAGAACAGTAGGTCTTCTTCTAACTGTTTTATCAGTTGGTTTGAGAAGATTACTTGGAGATATAGAAAATTGGTGAATGGGAGATGAGTTCCATGTCTTTGCCCTCGATCGAGTTTGAGTTTGAGTTTGAGGTGGAGTCGGATAGTCAGAGTGGATTCTATCAAAGCAATCTTGTTTAGACTTTCCTGGCACCTGCAACAACAGATTTTGAATGGCAATGATTCAACCAATACAAGAATAAAACATATCTATAAGCTAGACCCATCCGCATGTATCTGACAAGCAATTGACTACCAACAGACTATAAAGCTGAAATTGTTCTTTAAGAAAAATATACATACAGAATACTAAATTTTTAAATAAAAATTTCTCCTCTATGTTTAGATATATGCCTGGAATGAAATGAAATGAAATGGAATGGAATAAAGTTGCCATGCCATTGTTCTGTATATTTTTACAAAGAAATGGAAACCACCTCATGCCCTCCTTTTTAATTTTAAGGGGAAAGATATCACATTCCATCCTAATCCTAATCCTAATTTTATACAATACAAAAAAATGAAACTTAGTATCATTCCATTCTATTATTTCTGCATCACTTCATTCAATTACAAACAGCTAGCGACATTCCAGAGCAATACTTTTGGCCTACAAGATCACATAATCACTTATCCACAACACTTGAGGCATCAAATTTGTTTTCTAACATTTGAGAAGACATCAAAACCAAGGCAGAAAGAAGGCAATCATATTAAACCATATGTATCAAAGTCTTAAAAATGAACAATCCAAAACTCACAAATTTCAGTTAAATTACAATTAGAGGTACATTATTCTCAAACTTAGTTCCCGGCTAAAGTCAATATTTTTCTACTCAGTCACAGAGAGAAGGATGCATACCATCTTGGAAATGTTCTTCCAGAAATGTGGGGTAGGCTTTACAGTTAAATACGCTTTTTGAAGAGCCGACTCTTGTTCCTTCGTCCACCCTTTCCCAATTTCTTCGCTACCGCGCTTTCTCTTCTTGCTGTTTCCCCTCTTATTTCTTCCTCCACCCAAGCCCTCATCCAAAACGACATGATTATCATCCGTTTTAACTTCAACCCTCTTTCCATTTCCCCTCTTCTTCGCTCCACCCTCATCCGAGACGACACGATTCTCTTGCGTTTCAACTTTAACCCTCTTCCTGTTTCTCTCATTTCTTCTTCTTCTTCCTCCACCAGAACCCTCGACCACCGAAACAATACGATTTGACTTCGTTTCAGCTTCACCGCCCTTCACTCTCGTGCCTTTCAACTTTTTGTCGCCTGGCTCGTTGTTCAACCTGGGAGATCGTCTCAGAGAGTTCAGCCCTGCAGATCTTTTCGGCCCAACAGCGCAATTCTTCGATTTCTCTGCGGAAACGCTGCGTTTCGAGGATTTGGGGTCGGGAGTGTCGTGGTTTTGTTGGGGGAGGAACCTGGGTGACCTCCGCGGGGTGGGGACAGAGGAGTTTCTGTCAGGCATTTTCACAAACACTTGATGGGGTATCTTCTACTAAGGCGAACAAAAATCAAATGCGCATTTTCAATTTCAACTAAAGCTGAGAAAGTTAAACCCACAGACTCTCACAAATCCTATTTCCTGCTCTTTTTTTTTATTATTATTAAAATTATTGTTGTAATCGAAACAGAAAAAAAAAATATATAACAATATATAATTGAAAATATATGAAACGGTTATGTGAACAACAAAAGTGGTATCTCAATTATATAAAATATAAATATGGATATTTATTTTCTATGAAAACAAAAAATCCCTCTATTATTTATCTTACACAATTTTTCTTTTTTCTTTTACATTATTTTGTTTCATATTATAATTATATATATATATATATATATTTATTTTTATTTTTTATTTTTTTATTTTTTTTACAATTTCATCCTTCGTATTAAAAGTCGGAAGAACTACACTGATTCGAAAAGAGTTAAAAAAAAAAAACACATTTGTTCTCTAATCATTTGAGTTTTATATATTTATTTATTTATTTTAAAAATAGTATTAAACATAAGAAAAAATAATATATTTTTTTAAAAGGTCCAATATTACAAATGTTAATAATAAGTTTCATGTGGGTTATCAAGCTTTCATGAATTTATAATAAAAATTAAATAGAAGTCCATGTTATTTATACCTGAAATTAAGTGAAAAGGTTAATTGTGAATGTTTTTGGGGATGTCAAAGACGACACTGCACGCAGAGAATGAAGATTCAGGCCAGAGAATTTTAAGCTCTGGATAACATATGCTGAAAGATATTATTTGAGAGAAGAATATATGAAATGAGTAGTTAATTATTTATTTCTATATTGAATGTTCAAGAGAGATTACATTAATGAGTTAAAAGGCTACCAACTATGAGAGAATTTAAAGCTTAATAACTGACTGTCTAACAACCACTAAATGCATAAATCAACATACTCCAATAATTTCAAGGTGCGGTCGCTATGTTATTAAAGTGGTCTTATACTTAGGAACAAAAGAAAAACCAAATAGCTGTGAAGTTTCTTCTTCAATTTGTAATGTTAGTGCAACACTTTTAAAAACTCATGTGTTAAATTACATCATCACATCCCTTGCTTTAATACTATATGCCAACTGCCTTAGTTACTTTTCCAAATTATAAATTTCAAAAACTTTTCAAACCTGCTTGAATATCTGATGAAGACCATATGTGTGCATCTAATCCTGCTCAGAATTCTGTAGGATACATAGTTACATACATATATAGTAAGTATCTCCATGTTATCACATAAGACATACACTACGGCTTAAGCACTATTATTTGGATCACATTTTAAATAACAGAGATAACTATGTGCAGCTCATGGTTTTGTTTTGAGAACTATTAAAAGCGAACGTGACTTTAGTTGATTATTGATCATATATTCATAGCTCCCTAGAATGCGTCTTTTGTCAGCAAAAAGCAGATTGTTTATAATAAGGATTAAATCGAATTTTACAAAGATAGGATAACAATAATAGTAATAAAAGCATAAAAAGTACAATTAACACAGCCAAAAGGACAAAGATGACAAAAAAAAATTGCATGATTAACATGTAAAGCTGATGTAAGAATGCCATTCATGCAAGTTATTCTTTTATCTGTTTCTGGCTATTATCCATAAACAAATACAGTTTATATACAATGCAACGTGCACTTAATTATCTAACCTAATTCTGTTCGATCGTGCGTTGTCTCCCACTTTTTCCTTAAACCAATCCAACTCTTTCGAAGATCAAATAGATGGACTTTAGTACGAACTAAAATAACATATCCGATTCTTACTTTCCCTATGTGAGTTTCTAATGAATGAACTTCTATGTTGTTGTTGAAATTACAAGTGTCAATTATTTTAGTTATTAATTTTACAATTTTGTATTTATTTGAGTTTTTTACTTTGTAAATATAATTTACTTCAAATCATGGTATCAAGAAAAATAAATTATTAAAAAGGGACAACAAAAAACATTCTACAATATATATTTAATTTATAAGTAAAAAAAAAATTGTATATATATAATTAGATATTAAAATTAAATATGCTTGCAACTTTAAGGACTAACACTTTATTTGGGTGGTAAAAAGGATGTGAGAAGGAGGAACATAATAAAGTAAACAGAAACAAATTACATACATATTATTCGCCATCTTTTTTTTTTCTTTCACTTCACAGAAGCAGACGAGACAACGATGATACTAGCTAGACATGACGAATCGAAAGTAGAATATACAATAAAATCAAATCACACGTAGAAAACAAAATAATGAAAAGGAAACATAAATAGGGGTGGGATAATGTGCTATTGCATGATAGCTAGGAAAGCAGAGTGGGAAAGGAACGGATATATATTTTTATTTATAAATATATAGTATAATAATTTATGCACTATGATTTGTAGTCTTGTACCTAATTTTTGGCAAGGATTTCCAATATATAACAAGTATTAATTCATGTCATCATCATTGTAACAGATAGATAGTACTAACGGGAACATGCATGATATAATATTTCGTGTTTGAAAAATGCCACATGACCCACTCCATTAATTATGAGTCCCCAAACGACTGGATATATATATATATATGATACCATGCTCCTCGATAAAGCCAGGAAGAAACGCCCGAGTTCAGTTTTGTATTCTATTTTTTGAATCATTTCATTTTAGGCATGAGGGGCCATTTGATATATACATGTATTGTATTTGCATATATAAATAATAATCAAATGAATTCCCCAGCCATGAAAAACTATGCTCCACCACCATGAGATCGTCTTGGGTAAAATAATGACAATTTGATTCATTTTCTTACATAATAATTGTAATGTATGTTTCATAATTATACTCACGTGCACTTTTAATACCTTTCAAATTTTTCATAAATTTATTTTCAACATACTTTTGGTAAATATATTTGTAGAAATTAATCCTCCTTAGATTTTCTTTAAATTCTAGAGGTTTGTCACATATTACAATTCTTATTTTCCTACCATTGACCCTCAAAACAAATACTTTTAAACGTGCAGAATTTTAGAAAACAAATTAAATCTGTTTTTAGAAACAGTTAACAAACAAACTCTTGGTTCTGATTGTTTGATTTTCTTTTTTTTATTAATATTGAGCTAATTTCATTCATTTGTATTTCTAATAATCTGTAGTTTATCATAAAGTAATCCTTCGAACTGGTGCGAATTTTAGTCGCACATGTACTAATATGTTCATTTAGTTCTCATGTTTTTAGAAATGTTAATTTATTCAATGGAATTCGCATATTTGAAGCAAAGAGTTGATGCACTATAATTATATTTTGAAACAAGTTATAAAAAAAACATGAGTGGGTGCTTGAATTAATGGACAAGAGTTAAGATTTCGCTATAATTAAGAAGATTTCTCTGTTGGCTCAATCAAAATGTCATCAATTGCCGGTTTAATTTTGCCCTGCTTAAACTGCCCTGAATTCTTCCGACTCAGAGTAAAGGAAAGAAGGAGATATTAATTTTAGATAGGCCACTACTTAATTTCTGGTATAGGTTGCTTTATATTTGAAAAAAAAAAAAAAAAAAGGAGCAAGTTAGTCTCTCACTTTACATATTTTATATCTGAAAATCATTACCATACAAAAATTTCAATGTTAATTTCATGATGCACTATGGGGTGTGGGGACAAGTGTTTATATATGCAGATAGTGACAGACCCACTTGGCCACTTGTGAAATGAGGGTATCAAGTATCAACGAACGAAGGAGAAGGTGAAGATGGAAAAAGTAATAATGTTCAACAAGTACTAACAATAATCACGGAAGGGTACACGTACATATATATCTGACTCTGATACTGCGCGCGGCTAAAGATAAAAAATAACAACAACAACAATGAAGGTTCATGTTAAAACCACAATGAAAAAAATTAGGTCATGAGAAAGTTGGTTCGGTTTGGGGTCCCCATTGCGAGTCATAAACTCATCATAGTTTTACGACTAACTATCTCTTTCGTATGTTGAAAAAGGGGGACAGTGGCCAACATTCCCCACTAGGTCTAATCTTATTTTTACACGCTTCTATTCTAGCAGTTAATTGATCGATGAGTGAATATGCACCTTTTTTTTTTCTTCCTTTTAGTGTCATTATGGTTCTGTTGGAAAAAAATTAATGGGATGATTCGTCGATCTTCATATACATGTGGCGATAGCTTCTTGTTGGGACCTAGAGTACGAAATTAATTGAATAATGAATAATGTATACTTATTATCTGAGATCGATATATTCTTGTCAGATATGATTTTAATTATGAGAAAATTGAATGGATTCCGTTTTTGTACTATAAAGAATAATGTTCACCTTTTTTTTTTTTGGTTTCGGCACTCTGCAGATGATGCATTGCTAATTTGCCACGCTCGGATCGGATGTTGGCTAACCAAAGTGGTTATGATTAATTAATTAAGTTGTATTTATAATTAATTATATCAGTTGCATGTTTAGAGGTTGGTTTTCGAAAAAGAACTTTACCAACCAAGATATTGAATGTAGTACAACCATACTCAGCATTTATATATATTATTCTAAGCCAGACAAAGTAATCTATTGTCATAGCTTAACTCGCTGGGGCCTCCTGGGGTGGAATAAAAGGAAATAGAAAGAAAGACAGAGGGTAACTGTGTTGTGTATTGTTGTTTTCCCAAAGAGACAAAGTAAAGAATGTGTGGCTCATGTTGCTTCGATAATAAGAAATTTACTGGTTCAATATATTATTTTTAGTTTTAGCTGAAAGCCAAATTAATAATTACATAGAAGAAGAACACAAATAAAATATGGAATCAAATGAAGTGGTCACGTACAATATCTGGAAATTGACCTGGTACCTACGTATACATGCATATATCGTTTAGTCTTTTAATTTTTTTCTTCTTCTCTGCTAGGCCTTACCGTACTCTTGAGCGGGCCGGTCATGGAACAAATGATGGCAAGTGGCAACATGCATATATATATATACACTGTAACACAGCAGCGACGATTAATTAACATGCTCTTAGTTGTTATGTTGCTATAATCAACACAAAGGAACCACCAGCAGCGGTGGTTTGTACGGTGGCTTGTCGACGGTGACAACAATAGTAGTATTCTCCGGCCGCGAAGGTTGACACGGGCAAGGCATGGCTATGAACTTAGGCACGTCATCCCCTGGCATCAGCACCGGTAAACTCTCACCCTTACTTTGCTTCACCTCCGTGCAGGGTTGGGATTGGGTGTGGTGAGGTGTAGGGTAGGGATGAGAGAGAGATTGGCGGAAGGAGCGTAACTTGTCCCAGTGGTAGCAGCAGGAGAAGATGCCGCTGAGGCTGAAGATGATGATCAAGAGGAGGGCAGTGCCCAAGGGAAACCCCAGGGACGGTCGAGATGTGTCCATGTGGGGTGGCGACAGATCTTGGCCCTCCATCATGCACACTCGTTGTTGTTGTTGTTGTTGTTGTGTTTCCCAGTGGCCCTGGTATCATTGAGGGAGAGAAGGAGAAGAAATTAAGAAAATGGAGGAAAAAACAGCGTGTGTGAGTGTGTGTACTTGAAGTTGAAAGAAGGAGTATGAATGAACAATGAAGTGTGCGTTGGGATACTTATTATATAAGGAGGGTAGAGAGAGTGTGGTACGGAAGGTCGGTGGGCTCGTTTGGGTTTGGGGATATGGTCGTCACTGACAGCGATCACCGTTAACTAAACCTGCTTTATTATGCTTTACCCCCCAGGATTTGGTGCGTCTTACTGTTAGTATGATTTTTTTTTTTTTCACTTTCTTCAATAAAAAAAAGTAATTATCAAAATTGGCATTAATATTTTTAGTTGTTTTAATGTATGCAGCTGTTTCGATAAAATTTAATCACAAGACAACAACTTTGTTGCTAATGATGAATGTAATTAACTAATTTTCACATGATAGGTTTAAACTAAAAGAATATTTAAGAATTGCTAATTTCTAATTAAGATTGACTTCTATATATCCATTTTCGATGGAGAAAAATTAATTAACTTCCGCCACGGACGTTGTGTCGTCGCCTGTCTCTGTAAGTAAATTAAAGTACAAAAATCATGTAAAGATATTGTATTTTTGTCACATAAATATTATTTTTAATTTGTAAAATAATTGTGGCAACCAGGAAATTAACTCTCAACATCAATATGGTTATCCAAGGAAACCAAAAACAAAAAAATAAAAATAAAAATCAAACCAATGCGGCTATTGGAAGGCATGGAAAGCTGCGGCCATTTTGCATTCATTTCTCAGCAAATCCTCTCTAACCGTCAAAAACTCATTCATTTTCTTACTCTTTTAATCTTTGCCATACAACTTTCTATATAAATGTGATACTTGGGTTAATTTGTTTAAAATTATAATAAATATTTATAAAATAAGTGATAATAGAATTTTTTTTTTATTTAGATAAGTAAAAAATAATTTAAATAAATATATTAAAAATATAAATAATTATTTTATTTTATTAAAATAAATGATTATTTTACTAAATAAATTTAAACAAATTGATCTATTTTTATAAATTTTTAAATTTAGTTACATAATTTATATATCTTTTAATATTTTTTTTTATTTTATGTTAATTTGTGTAGATTTTATTTTTACTATGCTAGAATATCATTTTAGTCCATTATTGTTATGGAGTTCACCACAAATAAAAAATTCGTGATTAAGAGAATATAAGAGAAAAAAAAAATTGTATTGAGTGTGTTATGTTAAAACAAATACTTACATAATTATGAGATAAATGACCTTCTATAATGTTTTATAGAAAGTATGAGAGTGAGGATATAATACACTGAAAAAATTCATGTTAATTTGTAGGAATAGTCATCCATCAATCTTAAAAGAAGTTGAGTGTTACAGTTAACATAAATGATTTGATATTTGAGTATCTACTTAACTTGAACATATAGTCACAACCTAACTATCTCAAATGGGTCAGCGGTGGGAGGAGAATTAGTCATTACGAGAGTTGCGAGATATGTTTAGGAGGAAATTAAACCTAAGACAAATTACATTAACACCTTCCTTCTTTATGAAAAGGATGAGGAGAACATCACAAAATAAAGCATATGTACTTTCTTGTGTAGAAGAAAGGAGTGGACAATGGTTTGCATTTAATTAATGAGGAATGACACAGACATACTGGAGAAGTAAAAAAGGAAGTAAATGAAAAACAAATTGATGCATTAAAAGGAGAAAATAAAAATATATTTTTTTATAAGTTATTAGAAAAAAATTATATTAGAGTTTTTATAAATTAATTTACACAAAAAAATATTTTTAATTTATTTTAAAATATAATTATATTTATATTTTTTCTTTTATAAATGTTCATGGAAAAGATTATTTAAATATACCCTTGTATAGATCGACATGTTTAGCAGTCGCGATCGACAGTAATATGGATAGTGTCACCGTCTTAGATATGCCGTGTGAAGTTCAAATACATACTTACTTTGGCTGCTAACGAATTTCGTCATCGAATTTTTTTGACTTAATTTAGAAGTAGAACACTTCACTTATAGCCGCCTTTAATTTAAAAGAAAGTGAAGATCACTCAAACTTAATTTACCTATTATTATTATTATCATCGTTATCACATGGTGGCATATTTGTTATCGAATATAGTAGAACTATACTTCTTAAAACTAATGTGGACTTCATTAAGTCAATAAATACATAATTCCAACTATTCAATGTACATGGCATCAATGTATGATCAGATGATTAAACCCACGGCAACTCTTTATCTCTTGTTGTATGTAATACAAAATTATATATGTTCATGGTGGAAGATGATCATGGAGGCAAGCGAGCTAGGAAGTACTATATTATATAATATATGCATAATGTCACCTTTTATTTTATTTTTCTTTTGACGCGTTTCTCTATCTGGCTCTTTAGTCTTAATGTCAACTAGTCTTATCCATAACCACAACACTGAGAACTAGCTGGAGCAAGTGGAGGGTATAGCATTGAAACAACAACAATATCATCAAAATGATATCTATATACAACACAGTACTATATAGTATATATGCTTCGTATGCAAAGAGTGGGTTCCTATGTGGATGATGAATGATATACCCAAATTCCCTGCCAGAACGTCGTACGGGTCTAATTTCTTATCCTCTATAACCGATTCCCCATAAATTCTTAATTTCTCCGTTTCTATTCGATGTAATTTATAATTGGATTCGGGACCATTGTGTTTGTGTGTACAAACTCAAATAGAGGACGTAGTATAATAATAGTAAGTTGGAAGATTAGATGAGCATCTATCAGATATTTTAGCTTTGTCTTGCAATGTGTGAGCAAATTAAATGCCCTTGCGTTAATTGGGACCATTTCACTTCAGTGCCATTATCCATTACCTAATCCCATAGTTAGTATATGATGCTTCCACTTCGCCTAACTTTTAACTTATCAACAGCCACCTATGGGTTATTCTGTTTAGTATGAACGTCAGATATACTAAAAGCACGAATAGCCAACGTGGAACATGCCATTTTTAAAAATAAATATTGATTACAAAATTTGAACACTATATAAGACGAGAAATTTGACGAAAATCACTTATTTTTGTTTATTATAAACCAATTCGTATAAAGTAGCATTTTTTTTTTTATAGATTGGGAAATTGACGTATTTACGCTTTTCACCCAAATAATATTATGATTAAATATAACTGGTCTGTAGTGCAAGTTTATAAACTTATCTTTTACTCTACGTACATGACCAGTTCAAATTTTGTGCATTTTTATAATAAAAAGTTGTATACTTTTGTTTTGTTTTGTTTTGTAAAGTCAGGATATATTCTTGATCGAGAGTTATGATCTATTTAAGAAATTGGCCATTTTTAACATATATTATTTTATACATACGGAACTAATCCAAAATATTTTTTTTCCTTTCAAATAATTAATATAAATCTAGAAAACATTCATTTCTCATTCTGTATGTAAAAATAATGATAATTTACCTGGATCGATATTATGTAAAACATACTTATAGTAATTTATAATTATGAAACTGTAAAATAAAATGAATGGGCACTTGTAAGAGGAAAAAGTAAATTTGTGAATGATAACTTATCTCTGTATAATCAATTTGAGTCCCATAGGATATCAGTCAATAACAGAAAATTAAGTTCAATAGGACACATATCCCATATAACTTAACATGTCTGCACGTTGATTATCTTCACGAAGATTATGGTTAAACTCCAATATTTTATTTACAGTGAAATAATATTGTTACGGCTTGAGCTTAAACTCAATCTAAATAATGACACTTACAAGTCTAAAATTGTATCAGTCCAATATTATTTTGTCTGCTAATTAATCAGTGTTTGGGCCATGTGTTTGGGCTTGGGCCATATTTCTAGAGCGTAGGCAAACATCCAAGATGTAACGTTCATGTAGTCGTTATACTATTTAACATGCCATGACTAGAAAATCAGTAGCTTCACACTGACTGGGTAGTTGTACATGAACAGGATTTGCTTCAATAGTAAATACTACATTTACTGTTTTACTGTACTCCGTAACTTACTAGGTGGTAAATACTACTGTAACACGAGAGAGATCTCGTTGAAATTTGCATATGTACTCCGGTGTGTGTGTGTGTGGGAGAAAGACAGAACAAAAACAAAAAACCATAGAGTGGTGCACGCTACGCTAGAGCGAGAGGGAACGCACGCACGCACGGTCGCGATCACGAATTAAAGCCATCACACGTGAGTCTAGTCTAGGGTCTAGTAGACTCTAGACTAGGAATTTAGCATGGGGCCCACCTGTTTTCATTCGCCACAATAAAAAAAAGTCGTTTTGACCCTAGTGCGTTGTTGCTTTCTCTGTCAGTCACGAGCCTCCCACGTGCCAAACTAATCCCTCTTTCTCAAACGCCGTTTATAACTCCAACGCCATTAATCCACTATTCCACGGTTTCCTGAACGTGACCGTTACAATTAATTAAGAAAAAACGGGGTAGCGGCAAAAGCGGAGTCCTTCCAGCATTGGGTCCCTTTGTCGTACCATAGCCCCGCAAAACCTGTGGCTCCTAACCAAAGCAAATCTTTTTTTCTTTTTTTTTATTATTTCCTTCCTTCCTAGCTTGGAATATACCTAATGTCCAATTATTAATTCATTCCCCAATCACACACATTGTTAGTATTACGTTTTTCTTTTCTGCATTTTCCTTCACTAATCTAATACCATCCCCAGCCATAACCTTATCCCTTGTCATTCTCATCAGACATCAATCCATGGCCACAATTTCCTTCTCAACCCTATCTTACCTATGCATTCATTAACTAAACACAATAATTAAACACACAATGAATAAAAAGATTCGACATCATTGCAGATGAAAGAGATCTCACCAATGGTAGATTTATTTTTCTCTTACAAAATAGGTCCAAAACTTCACATGAGATGGGGAAAGGGTCAAAGACTACAAAAAAAAAAAAAAAATCGACATCATTGCAGTTGAAAGAAATCTCACCCAATGGTAGATTTATTTTGTCTTACAAAATAAGTCCAAAATTTGACATGAGATGAGAAAAAGGTGAAAGACTAAAAGGTTTAATTCAACAACATGAGTATTGTACAAAGTGGTACTACTAATAAGTTAGATGTCATATAGCTTAGAAATGGGCATAAATTTGAGTGCGGATTTGGATCTACATTAGACTAGATGATCTAAAATGATGTTAAAACTAGTTAAAGGTGATTTTAGATCAATATTTGTATGTTTGATTTGTATGTTAATGAATTAACTCTAAATCTAAAATTAACTTTGAATTCAAGTAACCTTAACCATAGAATATGTTCCTAAAGAGACTTAAAGTCAATTAAGAGTTCAAGTAACTTTAACTATGGAATATTTTGTAATATTTAAAATGACATGTTTCAAAATAAATATTTAAGAAGTGCTCGTTTCCAGTGAAAGAAGAGTGGAAGTGGAGTGTGGAGTGAAATAAGTTGAAAGGGAAAGTTTCACCCCATCAAAGAAAGAAAAAAAAAAGTTGATAAAAAATGATGGGTCCGATGCACACTCATTTCATCTCAAAATTAGGATGAAAATGGAAGAAAGTGAATCTCGTGATTTTAGTAATTTTAAAAATTGCTCATTCATAAATATTCATAAATATTGGATCAAATATGTCTCTTTCTATAATTAAATTTAGCATACAATATAATATTTATCGAAATCTTTATTTATTTGTTGTTGGAGAAAATGATAGATACAAGGATAAAGTTAGAATTTTAAAAATATTTAATTCCAATTTTGTTTATTATAACCAGAAACATTTTAATTTTTTTTAAAAAAATTTTAACGACAAATATTAATTGATTAATTATGATTAAAAATGTTAATAAAAAATATTTAAAATCGCTACATATGATTCATTATTTTCCTACCTCACTTAACGAATAACTCAAATTTTATTTAATTTTTATTCATTTTCTTTTCCTATTATTAACCAAATACCAAAAGAAAATATCAAAATAACAACTATTTTTTTTTAACGGAAGAAGTACTATTTTACTACTAC
Organism: Amphicarpaea edgeworthii; assembly: GCA_014843725.1. NCBI lineage: Eukaryota > Viridiplantae > Streptophyta > Magnoliopsida > Fabales > Fabaceae > Amphicarpaea > Amphicarpaea edgeworthii. The sequence continues at coordinate 1,744,118 of CM026324.1, read as the reverse complement.
TACTACTTAAAGACCAGTTGTTTAATTACATATATAATGGATTAAAGAAAGAAAGTGAGTTGTGACGAAGATAAGATGAATAAAGCTGAGAAATGATTATTAGTGGTAATTTTGTTTTTCTTATGGTGAATATACTGTAGTACAAGTAAATTGGATGGGAGTGACGTAAGGTGATGGATGATGAGCGTGAAAAATGAGAAATTGTGATAATAATAATAGCTGGTAAGCGTATAGAATAGGATAGGATAGGTATGAAACATAGAAGAAGATCGGTATTATTTGGAATAAGGAGTGTGTCTATAGAGTCAATAGAGTCTGGTAATGAAATGATGAAAAAAGATGGAGAGTGTTATCTGTCCCCGGCAAACCCATTTCAATTGCCGCATTCTTGTCTCCCCCCAATACCTGTTTTCTTCTGTCCCCCTTTGACTCCTTCTAAACATCACCTCACTCTAAATCATTTTTTCTCATTTTAATAATGTTACTAAATTAAAGCACCACCATTGAATGATGCCTTCAGTTGGACATTGGTCGATGCTCTAGTAAGTAGTAACTAACATTGAATTTGGTCACTAAACTTCAAAAATATGGTTTTATTATAGTACTATATGACGCCCCATGCTTTTCGATAGGTGGAACATATAGAGGTACGGCAGCATTCTAATATTTTAGGAATGAACTACTTCAATACTAAATCTCATTCAATATTTTGATGGGTTTTGTTTGTGTGTGTGTTTTCCTTGTGCTTGTCCTGAGTGGATGAAAGTTTCATAGATACTTTAGATTCTCAATTAATTCATTATAGACATTTTTATGTGATAGTGGTATATTTTTGTCTAGTTATGATTTACTATGAGAATAATATTAGGTTAGGTAGGTGATTTGAGCGAGGCCGACATTGAATTGAATGTTTGAGACAAAAGATTATGATTGTATGGTATGGTTGACTTGGCAGAAGCAGGGATCTGAAATTGTGTGTGAATCAGAGGATTATGCTATGCTATGATTTTCCCTGCAGTAATTATGTACGTTCAGCTATGCTATGCCCATTGCCCAGGGTTGTTCCTTTCCTTGGATACCTTTACCATTACCATTACCATGCATACTTCATACAGTATTATCATATTATCATATATTCATATACATGAAGAACCAACACACCTATTTATATTCATATATTTTCATTGTTTAATTACTATATATATATATATCACATGCATTCGTGTTGCTAAGGAATTGTGATCTTCAAGAAATGTGCTGGCATGGAAGTGGAAGTATTTCTATTTCCACACCCTTACCTTAAAAATGAAACAGTTCATTGGTTTGGAAGGATATATATAACGTGACCCTCTATAGTCTAAATAGTAGTAGTGTAACACATTTTTGCCAGCAGAAAACAAAAGCACGTCAAAGAAAAATGCTACAGTGACACTGAAAATGAGCTTTACTTTTTTATTTGCGCATGCAACTGAACTCCCAGTGGATCATTTTCAACGCTTTCCTTTGCCCTACTTTAGATTATTTATTTATTCATTTACTTATTTGAGCAACATGTGAGATAAAAAAAATAATAAAAAAAACGAAGAGAGAAGCAAATTATACCATTCATTTAAATTATTGTTTAATTGAAATGTAATTGGGAAGAGAGATGGAATCATTTGGAAAAAACATAATAAAAACTTAATAAACCGATCCATTCACACTAATTTATATTTGTGCCGATTTCAATCACAGGCATGTTGACTACCATTTTTTTTTCTTTTTTAAATTCATTCATTATTACTATCTACACTGCACCAAGTTTAATCACAAACACACAGTGTCAATGGTTACATTTTCGTGCACAAAAAGCACAAACACATAAGGGTAATTACGACATTTCGATTGCAAACGGGAACGGGGGTGGGGGGTCAGACCCATAATTCCTAGCACCTGTTAACAGCGACAAGATATTTAATTTCGTGTCTCCGTATAGCGAGAGAATGGACGGTTATGATTTGTCAATCAGAATGAATCGCAACCGTTCAATGCAAATTCCCGAGTCCATCATCATTGTTTGGTTTTTCTGTCTTAAGGCTTCATTCATTGAGCTTTCTCTTCTCATCTCATCTCATCTCATCTCTCTCTCTCTCCCCCAAAGCTTTTGTTTCTTTCTGCTTATGGAAGGCCCTTAAACTTTCTCTCTCTCTCACTGCCTTTGCATTTTCTTGTGAAAAAAAAATCCTCAAAACCAAAACCGGTTTTCTTCTGTCTCTGATCTACCAAAGCTTCAAAAATTCTCCTTAGGTGCGTACTTCAAATTCTTCTTCTTCTTCTACTCCTAACTGCTCCTCTTTTTTTCAATTATTTCTTCTACGATTCTCTGCGCGTTTCTGTTTCTCAGCACTTTCTGCTAGAATGCACGCCTTTTTGTTTTTGCTTTATTTTATTTAAGAAAAAAACGGTAAGGATTTTGTGAGTGTGGATCTATTTAGCTTCTGTAGCTTTGAATTTATTTAATTTTTTTGCGGAAGAAACTGAGCTTAGTAAGAGAGCTGAACTAGAAATAGGAAGAGAGCAGCGTGTGCTATTTAGATAAGTTCAGCTAATTACCTATTAATTACTTACTTACTTACTGAAAAGGTTATTTACGTGTCTTATCTTAATTTTATGCTTCTGTTAGGATTATTTATTTTTGGGCTTAACTTTGCAATAACATAACACATGCATGTTTTTATTTTATTTTAACTGTAGTAATTTTTAATTTCTCACTCAATAATATTCTGTGATTAATTGTTGATTAATTTGCTCGCAAATGGCGTGATCACTATGATTGTGGGCATTTTTCATTTTAATGGAATCTAGCGTTGATTTTGTTATTATCATAGCGTTCGTGTTGATGATTACGGTTTCTGTGTGTGGCAGTTTGGTTCGTTTGGAGTGTGATGTCGCCGCCGGCGGTGGTAACGGAGGAGGAGGGGCGGAGCAAGGTGTCGTCGACCGTGACGTCCGGTTGTTCTTCGCAATCCTTGGACCGTTTCTCTCAGAATGGGGCTGGATTGAAAGAACGGAATTACTTAGGGTTGTCTGATTGTTCGTCAGTGGATAGCTGTGCTTCTACTGTGCCAAGCTTGTGTGATGAGAAAAAAGAGAACATGAATTTGAAGGCTACAGAGTTGAGGTTGGGTCTTCCCGGATCCCAATCGCCTGAAAGGGAGCCGGATCTTTTCTCTTTAAGCTCAGCAAAGCTTGATGAGAAGCCACTGTTCCCTTTGCTTCCTACTAAAGACGGGATATGCTCGTCGGTGCAGAAAACTGTTGTTTCTGGCAATAAAAGAGGTTTTGCTGATACCATGGATGGCTTTCCTCAGGTGAGAAGACAAGGTTCAAGTTTTACATATTGATATTCTGAGAAATGGAATTTTTACAGTGTCTGAGATTGGTTCCTCACAATCTTCTGTGCAGGGGAAGTTTGGTGGTAATACAGGGATGAACGCGATGCTATCACCCAGGGCTTCTGGAGCTCAGCCTTCTGCTATGAAGGAAATTCCAAGCAAGTTGCAAGAAAGGCCTTGTTCAACTAATAATGGAACCGGTCATAACCATACAGGTGCTTCTATCAGTGGCAGCGCACCGGCTTCTAAGTAAGTGGAATTCGCCAGCTTCAAGGATCTGTAACTAGAAGTTGGACAAACACTCACATTAAATGGGATTTCCTTGTGCTAATTCAGTGAAATCTCTTTGTATGATAGGGCACAGGTTGTTGGTTGGCCTCCTATAAGATCATTTAGGAAAAACTCGATGGCCACCACCACTAACAAGAACAATGATGAAGTGGATGGAAAACCAGGTGTTGGTGCACTCTTTGTGAAGGTCAGCATGGATGGTGCTCCCTATCTTAGGAAGGTAGATCTGAGAAGCTATACAACATATCAGGAACTATCTTCTGCCCTTGAGAAGATGTTCAGCTGTTTTACCCTAGGTAAGCTGTTGCAATTCTATTTGCTTTAGCAGTTAAGGCAGTTTTTACTAATGGTTTGTGTTCAATTAATATTTAATTTGATGGTTACTTTAATTTTATTCTGAACTGTGTCTTCCGTGCTTGTGTATAATCAGGTCAGTGTGGTTCCCATGGAGCTCCAGGAAGAGAAGTGTTGAGTGAGAGCAAGCTGAGGGATCTTCTACACGGTTCTGAGTATGTCCTCACTTATGAAGATAAAGATGGAGACTGGATGCTTGTAGGGGATGTACCCTGGGAGTAAGTTCTTTTAAATTCTCCCTGTGCTGGGTCATTTTTTGTCTTCTCATTATTTTTTCTAGTTATGTTGTAAGGTGCTTTAGCAAATATAATCAGTAAAATATGTAATTTGTTGCATTTTCCTAGAGTCAAACAATTTCCTAATTGAAAAATTAATTGGGGGTCATTTTGGTTATTAGTGTTGTGGTTGAGGAGGTAAAGATAATGTATATGCATATTAGAGTAAGAGTCCTGCCCTAGGTATTTGGCTAGGAGGATAGAATGGAGAATACTAAAAATGATGATCTGTTTCGCAACAGAATGCCTAAGTAGCAGTGCCAAAAAGAGTGGGGTGTGGGGGGAGGCTTCGGATGGGTTAATAAGTGACAATAAATGTGAATATGTGATTTGTGGGGGGGGGGGGGGGGGGGAGTAGTTGTTTGTAATGGTTGATACTTGATTGAGGAATTTCTCCTTTTCATCCTTTTGATTTTATTATTTTTCCATCAGTGGTTTTCCTCTGCTGAGGTGTTAATCTCCATATTTCTTTAAATGAAAATTTCAATTTCTTATCAGACTATTAAGTATTGACATTTGATGTATGCTTTTAGACTAGCTCTTTAGTCTGACACTACCTTGGAACAGGTATGTAGCATACATCAATATTTGATTTTGATCATGACCATGGTTTTGCATCAATTAATTAACATTTGATCATGGCCATGGTTTTTGCTGCTTAATGGGATAGTTAAGTCTAATTCAGCTATATTACCTGTTGGCTTGTGTTAACGTGCGTATCTATGTAGACATCAAGTGTTGATGTGAATTAGTTGGTGTTTACACCTAGAAAATGAACCGAATGACTGACTAAATAAGTTAGTGCTTTCCCTGCTGGTTTGCATCCCTCTTCCACTCAACTGCAATTCTACTTTTGTTGCAGGATGTTCACTGACACTTGCAAAAGGCTGAAAATTATGAAGGGTTCCGATGCCATTGGTTTAGGTATGTATTCTCAGGATCGATCCATTTTACAATTACTCACTATACCTAATGAATGTACCTCAGTTTGCTTAAGTAGATTTTCTTGTTTCAGCTCCCAGGGCCATGGAAAAGTCCAAAAGCAGGAGTTAGGGTATCATGTACTGCCTTTTGTCTAATCAAAGTTTTATTGTTGGATCTGGAGTGGGAAAAGCAAAGGATGATGACTGAATTCCCTAGCATTGGTGCCCTTCCACTGTTATTTGTTTTTAAGTTCCTTAAGAGTTTGTCATGGTCTTGTGTTACTATATATGAAGCTACATCGGAAGATTAGTATTTGTGGAGTCTGTAATCATTATATAGGAGTCTGTTTGTTTGGATGAATTAAACATCTGTTACAGCCAACATACGGTTCTAACACTATATTTTGTGATTTGCATCACTCGCCCATTCTTGTCTTACATGTTTTTCTTTAAATCTTGAACAGCATTATTTCATATTCACTCTTACGGGTATGAACATGGGTGTCGTGATCCAATTAAAAAATAACGTGTATATGAAATTGAGGAGAGAATATATTAAGCGCACATCAAAGTTTAATCTTTGTAGATTATATTATTGTACAGATATCAAGATTGCAAATAAATCGAAAATTAGAGTTTTACATACGGGGATAAAATTGCGTATTTTTATGTTCACTCAAGTTGTACAACAATTATATACGTGTAACATTCCTTCTTTTTTTTTTACGGTCTACAGCCACCAAGTAATTATGCTGATTAATTGTTTACTTTATCCACATACCACATATATAAAATGACTTGTTTCTTCTATTTTGGTTCATTCTTTCTTCTCTCGTTATCTACATTACACGGAATATGATCTGTGCCCTTTCTAGCTTTGCATTAACATGGTTCCTGTGAGAATCAAGCAGTGAGGAATGGTTCTCAGCATACATAAAAGGCTATGCGAATGACTATCTATCGGGTTTCCATGTGTAGCGGCAAGTATAACTAACTGTTCTCATGGCATTGAACACTACATAAATTGATGTAGTACCAAAATTAGAAAAAAAACCTAGGATGTCAAACGAATCAATTCAGGTATAACAAATTCAATAGCAAATGAATTGATTGATTTGAACATTGAGCACTCCGGTCCAAACTTTTGGGCTACGATACTATATATAAAAGTTTACTTTAATTGTTGATGCTAAACAGGCCTATAAATGACAAATGAGCTCATCTGGGTTGTCTGATGATACTACAGTTAGGTAGTTGCGCTATCTTGCTCTTTTGGTCAACTATTTGCTTGCATTTGTAAGATAGGGTTTCGAAGCTCACAAAGAAAAATTCGTTTTGATTTGTTGCTGTTTTCAAATATAGTAACTGCAAATTTTCATCTTCAAACCAGAATTGCTTTGGTGTTGATCAATTGCATTGGAAAGGGTGAAAAAACGAAAGAAGGATTTCTCCCTAATACTGTAAAATCCAATCGTGTTATTTGTAGGTGGCATAATTTTCATTCTATGGCAATCCAGGAATATTATTTTTTATACAATAAAATTAAAGCCAATCTCTGTACGTATATGCTATGGTCAACTCACTGTTATGTTGACTTTGTGAAAACTTAACTAACTATGTTTATGAAAATAATTCTACATCTTTTTTTTATTTAGCGGCAATGAGACTTAAGGGTCTGAGACTAGTAACCGACACATCTTTCATTCTTTCGTTCTTTCATTTTTAATGCATCTTATTTGCATTGTTGTCGATTTCTGTTGACTTCTGATTAATTAGTACTGTTGAACTTTATGGTTGTCAATACTGATCAGACTTTATGATTTAGTATTAGTTTAAGCACTGTCAGTAATGCATGATGGATTTGAATTATTCCCAGGTTAGTGCAAGATTAATTATTGGCCAAAAGATTAATAATTGTACAAGTACACTGATGGTAGTTTGTCATTTCTTCCAGATTCTATGGATTATAATGTTCATTTGAATTTAATCATGCTATGCTAAATGGCAATATGCCAATATGATGGCGTTCCCTCAGAAGGTAACACAACATTTACATATGAGAAAGCTTTTGACATTAGTGCGCATAGCTAGCTGTTAGAGGGAATTGAAATGGTTTTATATATTATATTATAGTAGTATTACAGAAGAGAGAAACTTGTGTTTTTGTTTATGCTTATGCATAAATGTATTATTATTTTCACCAAATATATATATGTACTAGTTCATCCAAATATAAAAGTAGAGAGGTTTCTGTGTTTCACACAATGTCTTCCTCAATCAATTGCAATATACCTTTCTGATGTTGAAGCTTCTGACTTTGGTTAAAAACTTGATGCCCCTTTTCATCTCATCTTGATTTTGGGTTTTTTTTTTTTGGGACAGTGAAGGGAGACATTGGAGTAGTGTCTAAGAGAGAGATATAATAATCAAAATCCAGAATCTTAAAAGAAAAGTAAGAGATATAATCCAGAATCTTAAAATGAAAGAGTATAGTGTTGGAAGGATTAATTGTAATCATTACCTAATAGTGGAGAAAAGCTGTATCAATTATTGATTTATTGAAGTTGGATGTCACTTGTTTGGAATATTCTTACCCATATGTGATATAAATAAATTAAGTTATACTTGTTGAGTTGTTGTAAGTTTCTTGGTATGATTATTTAACCCTGTTTTAACATAGTCCTAGTATGTCACATGTTCAAATTAAACTTCTAGAGCCAGCTTAGTAGTGATGGTGCATGAAGAAGTGGAAGTGTTTAATATTTTCCCCACCACACTGTTCATTTGCTATTAGAAGTTTAATTTGAAGATGCCAAGCACAACAAAGGAAAGAAAAAAAGGAGGTTTAAGATGCTTGAGAGCCATACAAAGTGAGCAATTCAGTGGTAATCAATGTTTGTATTCCACTTTTAATTTGATTATCAGAGTGAACTTAATGACAAGAAGATATTGGTTTCCTTCCATTTATTCAAAAGCAGCATGATTTAATAACAGCACTATGGACCTGTTTGGAAAGAGATAGATACTGTGTGAATGTGGGAAACAAAGTATTTTTAACAGCAAAATCCTCATATAAATTATGCAAAGGATATTATAATGACCTATATATGCTAGGTGACAGTGACATTGATAAAAGCTTAAATTCCAAGTATCATATAATGCAAATCACAACCTCCCCACCACCCAAATCCCCTGAAAAGGAAAAAACATCTCCACTGACAAGTTAATTTCATGTGGAAAAGTGATGGGATGATCTTGTTAAGATCCTAAGTGATGCTAACTGAAATTTAAAATAATATTTTTTAGTTAGTTTATTAAATTAGAAGTATTTAATCAAATTAATTATTAAACTAATGATATAAAGAATATGTTTATATGACTCAATTAGGTATATAGTTATTTTTACTTTGTAACCAAAAAGATATTTCAGGTAATTATAGCTTTAGGTTTTAGTTGATTTTGACTTTCTTTTAAATTTTTTTGTTTGTTTATAAATCAAATACGTAGTAAAAAGTTAATGTCACAACTCACAACTGAGGAAGAAAATGGAAAAAAAAAAAGTTTGCTTGTGAAAATATGCAAGTGAGACAATATTGATGACGAAAGATGAAAAGAATATGAAATTTATTACAACAAATATTACTTTAAATAGTGAAAAAAATATTGTCATTTATCAAACATCTGTGTTTGGATCAAATAAACATATATGTTAATAACAAGGCAATAATCTATAAAAATGTCTTGTCACTCTTTTCACTCTTTTAATGTATAATAATTAACTTTAAGTTTCATGTACTGTCGTATAAATTTTTTTATACTATTAATTATCAATAAAATATAACTTTTAAAAATAACTATTATAAACATGAAGAAACTTAGTTAACATAGATGTGATGTGACTTTGTGATTGCAATATTAATTAATTAAATTGTACATTAATCTGTCTAAGATTAGAGGCACAGAATGATCAGAGACAGCTTATCTAGTACCGTGACTTTTATTACATTCCCATTTTCAGGAACAATGGCCCATAGGCCATAAGTTTGAATCTGCCTTTCAAGTCACTTTTAATTATAGTCCCCATTAGCATCCCCATATTTTGTCCATGTTTCAAATGACAACACGATAATGTTGCATTGTGTTGCTGAACTCAACAACAACAGTGCAAAAGGACAATAACAAAACTTGTTAGGTTGCTTCATCAATCTCTTTCAATCAAGCTCTTCAATCCTACCCTCATTTCAATTTTTGAAGAAGAAAAAAAATCAAACCTCATCAGCAGAAGGAGCTGAAAATTTGTGATGTTCCCTTTACTTATCAATGCTGCCAATGCTCACAAAATGTTACACTTTTTTTATGAGAGTTGATTTGGAAATCATAATAATTAAAAACATATTGGACCCTCAAGGTTTTCTTTTCTCTATAGCCACATCAAAATATGTCGTATATACATACATACACAAAAGAAAACGTATGATATTTAATTCGCGTACCTTAGGCAGCCACATTGCACATTACAACCGTAAATTAAGCTAAGGTTGCAAATCTCTCATTCTACCTTCCATAATGAGTCCACGTGTTTCTTCAGCTACCACCTTTGTAGGGGGCATGTGTCACTTGTGATACATTTTGATCATTAATTATCAGATTAAAGCTCCCCATACAAACATTCTACACATGCGTCGTTTTGATGTGGCATAATTGGTTGGTATTGAATCAACTATGGAGTAGTTTCAACTTTGATGGAGAAAACAGTTCCTTGTTTACATCATTATAGTATATAGGACAGGAAGTTGTACACTGTGTCATTTAAAAGGTCTGGCACAGAAATACTGTCACACATTTAAATGCTTGAGAGCAACTTCACATGACCTTATCTGGACTTTCTCTGCTACGTATATATTTAAAATGATTCAATTCCTCATTGCTTATCCCAATATTGTGAGTGAAGAAGAATGGTGAAAAGGGGTAAAAGGAGTAACCAAAATAATTGTACATATAGGTTATCTTGTTTTGCTTTTTTATCCAACCAAAAGTACTTGACCTATATAGTTATATATGATAATATTCATAGGATTAATGTTGCTAAATTATATGCAATGTGAGATTAATTAATATTAATTGGTGGGGGTCCTAGCATTAACATGTGCCCTAATTATGGTGATCACACAATCGGTCACCATTCTCATTCTGCACAATATTAATTAAATGGTTAATGGTCCTCATTAGATTTGTCGAATAAATTCTCTTGCTCCTTTATCCGTCATGTACATGTGAATTTTAATAATTAAAACAGCACTAACCGCTAATCATGTGCATTCTAATGGTAACAAAACAAAACAAAGGGGGTCAGGGGAAGAAGACGACGGTTTATGGTAGATTAATGTTGTTATTATGATTAATTAGTTTATGTGCCATGGGTCATGGGTGCATAGACATGTCAGGTCAAGCAATTTGTTCAGTCCTATCATTGGTGACTCTGTCGTTTATGAAAGGATCTCACACGGCAACCATGTCGTGTATGATTGATTGGATTCGTTCACCAATGAATGAGAGACTGTAAATTAATCAACTTTAATAATATCTTACGAAGACTTGTTTACATGTACGTACGTTGAATATGCAATGATTTTGTGGAGTAAATTAAACCATATTGTAGATTTCGTTGTGTTTCCAACTGTCTCTCCATGAGGGGTGAAGCATGATCCTCTCTGAATGCTACTTAATTGGATAGCAGAGGAGTTTATTCAAATCTTGCAAATTTCCAATGCCATGAGTTGCGTTCAACTTCAAAATTTAAAAGAAAATATCTTGGTCTTCTCAATTAAAAAAATAAAAATCTAAGCTCTTGTGTTGTGTGTGGGTCAGTTGTATCCATATGGGGCTGTCCAAATTTATCGGGTATGGAGGATTCTTTAATTCTTTTAACATTTAAAAAAAAAAATGCTATACTCGTGTTATGTCTAAAGAGTTAAATGTTGAAAAATGGTGAAGCCACCTCTGTGCTCTCACTGCCACATTACCATTATGATTGAGGGGGCCATCCAAATCGCTACCATGTGCATTGGAATTTGGAATTTTGTTTCTTTATTTATTTATTTTTTCGGTTTAATGCTACCATCCAAATAGTTTATTTTCTTTTTATACGTTTATTTTTATTTTTTTTAGTTATGTTCGGGCAAGAATTCTACGATCAAGTTAAAAGACTATCCAGTTTAGAGTGTATTATGCTTAATTTTTGTTTTGAGTGAGACTTTTTGTTCTTTATTTTTTGAATTTGGGATCGATCTTTAATTTTTTGGGATCTATTTCGTTAATTATGACCTCGTCTGCCTTCTTTATTTTTAGATTAACCGGTCTCTTGACTCATTTTTTGTTGAGCCTTTCGTGGCAAATAGGTCGGTTGGACTATCCGATCCGGAAGCAATAAGATATATTTTTCTATTTGTATGTTAAATATTATGCACACATATAAAAAATAAGATGTTATTTACATTTTTTATTGTATGTTTTGAGGTCTAAATTGGATAGATAATATAAAAGGAATAATAGATATTATTGAGTTTGTTTATTTAAATTTATTTGATGAATAATCACTTATTTTAATAAAATAAATAATTATTTATATTTTTAGTATGTTTTTTTGAATTATTTTTATTTAAAATAAATTATTTTTTATTTATTTAAAATAAATTATTTACTTATAAAATAATCAATTATCTTATAATTATTTATTTTATAAATATTTATTATACTTTTAAATAAACTGATAAAATTATCTATTACTATGAAGAAGTAAAAAAATAAATTAGACATGGAGGTAGGTCTAGTGATCACGTTGGAAACCATGGGGTTTAATGCAGTGCGGAGTGGGAATAGTTTCAAATTTTCAATAACGAAAACGTTTAAAATTTGAAATTAGGTAAGTGTACAGTGAACGACATGTGTGAGGCGGTCATCAAGAAGAAAAGTCAATAAATCTACTTTATAATATGCTGTTTTGGGTTGTTAATAAAGTAGGCTAATGGGTCTTCTAGTTATTAAATACAGTACTTTGTATAATAAATAAGCGAAAAATAATAAAGGAAGTCATATTAGGAAGTTTAAAAAACAATATAAATGAAGATATCAATTATATTACTTAATTTGTGCTATTCTCCTAATCAATTAAAAACAAGGGTAAAGTTTTTGTTAAACATTGTTTTCTTTTTATGGGCAAACATTGTTATTAATGCCGCTATGCCCCCATTGTGATTTCTGATACATTTTCAACGTGAATATTAGTAAATAAAACTCTCAAAATAGATAATATGGTATTTTCATGCCTTCTAATCTTGTGAGATATTTTTTCTAATTTGGGATTAGAAGGATCAATTTTGCTCATTCAACACTCTTTTATTGTTTTTGTAAGTATATTTTTCTCTTTCTTTTTCTCAACAAAACTTTTATATATATATATACACACACGAGCATAATATCTATAATATATTAAAGTTTTATCTACAATCACTTCAACGGTTCTGATACATAACTATATGCAGAGGTAATACAAGCAATTAATATTAAGCAAAAAATGATTTTAACTACTAATAAGATCTTAGTAACAATTTACTACATATACAATGTGTGTGATTCTTATATATACATCAAATCTATCTGTCTACTACAAAACTATACAAAATTCTTATAGTTATGAAATTTTTTCCGCATCCCACAATTCAGTAACTCATGCACCTAACAAATAAGCATTAGGGTTAAAACATTGTTGTGTAAGAGAATAACAAAAAGTTTCATAAAAAACTTTAATTTACTTAAAGTGTAAAAAAGTATCTCCTACGACGCATTTTGTAAATGAAATACTTTGTTATTGAAAATAATTTCATTGCTAATTTTTCAAACCATCTACATAATTGCAAATCAAAAGATATTTCATTTAATTTATTTAGTCTTGTTCTCCAAAGGTTATGTTGATAAAAGTTGTCAACAATCAATTGGGAGAGCACCACATATGATTGTAATCTATCATAACAAACATTCCAAATCTTAGTAATAATCAAACACAGAACAGTAGATGATAACAGTTTTTATTGTATACAAATAAAATTTATAGTTATAATTTCTTTCACCAATACAATTTTTCTTGTTAATCAAATTTTCCGTAAATGTCAAATAAATTAAGTGTATTTTTCTCTTAATATGTATTCATTTACGAGCATATAAATAAGGTTGAATTTTATCACTATTTTTCCGATATGTATACATATTCTTAAAGCACTCTTCCACGACCCATGGTCTTCATTTACTACATGTAATTAGGGATCAATATTTTTTCCTAAATGTAACAACGAATAATAAGCATAGTCTAATTATGACATATCTTAATTATTTTGGTGTCACAGATAGTCATTGTGGTATTTATTACAGAACATCAAAACATGTCAATCTTAGGACTTTAAGCTTATTAATTAAGTTTAGATCTTTCATTGACATAAGCAGATCAAAATAATCTTAAAAATTGATAGCGATATAAATAAGTAAACAAATTATAAACGGATGCACCCCGTCCATCTTTATATCGATATCAATATAGTATAAGATAGTAAGTTTTAATTATAGTATGATCTCTGTAGAAAGAAATATATATATATCTCAATATATTGTGCAGTTTTGTTTTGTGTAATTAATTTATCGAGAATCAAAAAATAAAAGTGAGTCTGAATGCAAGAATGATGTGACTAGTGTACGGACGTAATATTGACGGGTGAGTGCGCGAAACAACGAGAGAGTTGACTAACTGACACCGTCCTTTATCAATGGTACGTTTACAACCTTCCACTAACGGCGTCAATTCCCACCCTGCTGCACTGCAGAGTAGTAGTATCTTTGAACTTCGATGCTTGTAAAAAGTAAACACACATTTTCAGACTCCAATGTCAAATTGTCAATGCTTTTTTAAACAAATATAATAATATCATCTAATGGTTTTATAAATAAGCTTCTTTCAAAATAATATTTTTCTTCACCGAAAAATTCTCCATTTTAGAAGACCAATTGATAAAATCAAGTTTTTTTTTTTTCATAAACTATGCAAAATTCGGCCCACAGAAAAAATAAAAATAAAAAAGAAGAAGAAAACAGATTCTATAGCTTGGAATGCCTTCTTGGCCTAGCTACCACAAATATATATGCCAGTTATTGAAGAACTAAGCTTGTAGAGGAAGAATATATTCTGCGATGATCGAATTTTAAGTTATTTCTCACGAGTTCAATGAGTGTGTATCTAACATCCAATAATTTTTTTATTTGTGACTAATAATAGTTTGAGTTCTGTTAGGAACGTTTGTTTCGTTTCATACAAATAATATGGCAAGCAATAAAATTATAGACATGCTTAGTTAATTGCCATTATAATTTATAAGAGTGAATTGAACGTTGTTAGTTATGAATAGAATAGAATCCCAAGCATCGACATTCGACATGAAAAATCAATTATCAATCAAATCGTTGTATAGATTAACGTTTAACCATTGGAAAGATACAAATAACAATGTAATAGCTTGCAGAGGCAAAACAGAGCCAACTCATAATATACCTATAAGTTATGACTAATTAGCTACACCTACACCATTTGGATTAGATTAGACATGTTGCCAGAACTGTACAAGGAGAAAGGATTAAATTTTAAATTCAATTTAAAAAAAAAAGTTGATAATGATGATGATGAGAACTTTTTACAGGGAAGAAATTTCAGTGTGAACTTTACAGTTTACACAGTGAGGTGAAACCTGCAGCGTTAGCTAGACCTGGCTTTTTTTTTAATTATGAGCATAAGCAAGTCTGCATTTTCTTAAAATGTGTTAAGCACCTGAACGGCTCTGAACCTTTCAGCTTTCGTCATTACCGTATTGGTGAAATGTCAACATTTCACGGCTCGGTTTTTTTTATTTTTGTAGAAACCACTTTTATCACACACTATTATGATTTTTTATCACCTTCTTTTTCGTATAAATATTCAAATTTTGTTTTATATTTACAAAATCACAATTAACTTATTTCATAAATGAATTCATATATTTTCTTTGTTTGAGCATTTTACTACTCCATCTATGTTTTAGCCATTGGATAAAGTAAATATGTAACGTGCTTACTTTTAACGGCTACGTGATCGTTAATATTAATATGCCTCTTAAAAATTACTACTATTCTGGAGGAAACACTGCTCAGTGTACAATACGGATGACTTTTTGCAATTATTGAAAGCGTTTACTTGTTTGTAATTATGAGCTTGGTTTTTTTTTTTTCTGAAGAATTATGAGCTTGGTTATTTATTACAGTAAAAGTATTGATTAAAAAAATTAACAAGTACTACTACTAGTATTGTGAATTTTTCATTAAACATACGATAAAAGTATAAAAATTATTTTAAATATAATAGTAATATTTTAAAAAAAAATCGTACTTGTTTCCAACCGCAACCATAACATTGATATGGTAAAAAAAAAAAAAAATCCACTGATGTTTTCAAAAATTAATAAACTGCGGATAGTTTTGGTAATAGTAATATCAATGACTTTTAAATAATTACTTTTTTAATAAACCTGCACTTTTTCAATTTTACTTTTTTAACTATGATATTATTTTACATCAATTTGGGAATAATTTTGAGCGATTTGCAAGTAGAAGAATTCTAAACTGAAGTTGCACCATGATCGAGACAAAAATAAAAAAGAAATTATTTTTTAAAATTGAGTTTGGTTTATTTTATGTACAATTCAAACGCACACTTTGTTCCGATTCATATGAGATGGAATTAGAATCACAGTTCTGTTGAGTCACGTTCAACTGTTCAAGTACTGAGTTACAAATAAATGCTTGACAACCTTGACCTCACTTACAATTAATTAACCTTTGTTTTGGCAGCTACCAATATTTACTACTCCTTTATATGAGTCTCAATCAACGAGTATGTTAGGTGTCATTAAGACATGCCCCAATTGGCAAATGTCGCCAATAACGTGTCTAAAATAAATTTGTAACATAAGGGGTTCTAACGAGACTAGTAGTAGTTGATAATTATCCTCATGAATAACCAATGTTACAAGTCTCTAATGAATATTTGGACCAAAACAAAAAGTTTTCTTTAATAATTTGGTGATGGTGGGTCAATTACTACAGTGTTTAGGCTGGGCATTTTCTTGGGATCGATGAGGAATTAAAAAAAAGACAAAAAAATCACATACCCAACCCAACCAATGGCCGTTATTCTATTGTATTCAATGACTAGAGACCAAATTAATAAATTAATTGTTATGGTAATTAATGAGGTGCCCAGGGGTGGAATGACGAAAACACCCTTCCCTGGAGTATGTCCTGAACATCACAATTTCCCACACCATTAATATGAATCGCCAACGAAATGGAGCCCACTACGGACGAACCAGATTATAGGTATCAAAGTTGGCTCAGCTACTTGATGCCCAATCACAGTACACCATACAGCTCATTCAAACTCGGTCAGTAGTAATTCATGCAAATTTCAATTTTCAACCAACCAAATAAATAAATAAATTTGAATAAAAGTTATTAGAGAATCAATAGTATCTTCAAGGTGGATTTTTGCTTTGTGGGAAAAGGGAAAACTGACGAAGATTAAGGCGAAAGGGATGAATCAGAGTAACTATGAATGAAGCTCTGTGCGTGCAAAGCCAGAGATGGAGACGCTTGGGTCGGTGATGACTGATGAGTGATGACCATAACGTGTTTGCACTTTGCACATTGCACAATTCCAAGGAGCACCGTTGACTTGTTACTGTAGTACTTTGCAACCTCCAATTGCCAGTTATCCCCATGTTAATGTTAATCCCAATACCAACCCCATTTTTCACTTTACCCGGATAATAATATAGTCAAAACCTTGTGACTTGCTTCTAGGATTTAACGTGCTTATCACATTATTATATACTCCTACTTGAGAAAGAGGGTGTTCAATTTGGAAGCAACAACTAAGGCTTTTTCCATTGAGGTGCTCCCCAAACAGAAAATTAGAAAAAATCACACATAGGTCAAGACACAGATAAATAGATTGGTGGGGAATGGAATAGAAATAGAAAGAATGAAAAGAGGAACATGAAAAGGGTCTCTGAATCTAATCCATTTATTCTTCTTCCCTTCCACCTTTCCCCTTTCTAATCAACCTTTCATGCGCAAAAGCGACTCCTTTGTCCTCTAAAATCCACAAACAACCCCATCATCACCCAAATTCCTAAAGTAAGAAGAATGGTTACTGGGTGGAGAAGAGCCTTCTGCACATCCATCCCCAGAGACAGAGAACCCAAAGTGTTGACAGAGAAACCACAACAGCATTGCGACAACAACACCAATCACAGTCCCAAAATCAGTTCCAAGTTCGGATTTTTCTCGAACCCATCAACACCCCGGTGCGAGTCTCAACCTTCATCAACCCCTAGCCTCCGATGTCGAACCACATGCTCAGTCCCAAACAGCCCAAAACTTCAATGCAAAACAAGAACTCCCAAGTTGTTCCATAACTCCAATCCCTCATCGCCCAAGTCACCATCCAGCTTCTCACTTCTCAAAGCCACTCTACGCCTATCCAAAGTAAGCAACAAAACTCTTCGAATTATGTTATGCTTATGCCTATTGATCCCTGCCAAAGAGTTGAATTTTAACGTTGCTTTTTTTTTTTTTTTTCCTGTGCAGAGTCGATGTGGAATATGTATGCAGAGCGTGAGGAGTGGTCAAGGAACTGCAATTTTCACAGCGGAATGCTCTCACACTTTTCACTTCCCTTGCATAGTGAAGAAGCACCCCATCGAAACGTGTCCTGTGTGCAACACTAGCTGGAAGGAACGTCCAGTGCTCTCCATTAACAACAACAACGAGAAGAGCTGCGATAAGAGAAACTTCAAAGTCTACAACGACGACGAGCCTCTCATGTCTCCAACTTCTCTCTCGCGCTTCAACCCTATTCCAGAGTCCGAAAACGAAGAAGATGAAGAAGATAACATTAACACTGAGTTCAAAGGCTTCAACGTCAATCCGCTTCCCAATTTACCGTCCTCGCCGGTAATCAGGAGGAATCTTGAGTTATCGTTGCTGCCGGAGGCGGCCATTGTCGCCGCGAACCGAAACTACGAGACTTATGTTGTCGTTTTGAAGCTGAAGCCGCCGCATTTGACGAAACCGGCACGTCGCGCTCCAATTGACCTTGTCGTCGTGCTCGACGTTGGGGGCGCCATGTCCGGCAACAAACTCCGCCTCCTGAAAAACTCCATGCGCCAAGTGATCTCGTCGCTCCGCCCAACCGATCGTCTCTCTATTGTCGCATTCTCCGCCGGATCCAAGCGCCTGCTTCCGCTGCGGCGGATGACCGGCGGCGGCCAGCGATCGGCGCGCCGGATAGTAGACGCGCTCGCCGCGATTGATCAGTCACGAGAAGGAACTCCGGTGAAGAACGACGCCGTGAAAAAAGCCGCGAAGGTGCTGGAGGACCGCCGCGAGAAGAACGCCGTCGCGAGCATTATAGTCCTATCCGATATCAACGACACACGCGCCGGAAACAGCCTTCACAAACACTCGCTGGTTTCAACCACGCGCCTGTCTCACCTCGAAGTCCCGGTTCATGCGGTGCGGTTGGGAGAGTCTCCCCACGCGCTCTCCGACGACGCGCTTGCGAAATTCGTGGGAGGTTTATTGAGCGTGGTGGCTCAGGACGTTATGATTCAGTTAGAGGTGGTGTCGCGATCCCGCGCCGTTGAGATTGCTGGCGTGTACTCAATATCGGGTCGACCCGTTTCGCTCGGGTCGGATATGATCCGACTCGGGGATCTCTGCGCAGAGGAGGAGAGAGAATTGCTCGTGGAACTGAAAGTGCCAGCCGCTTCCGCTGGGTCCCACCACGTTCTGACCGTACGATCCTCTTATCGGGACCCCCTCACACGAGAGCTTTTGAATCCCCTTGAGCAAGCAATGCTCGTTCCGCGTCCCCACGCCGTACGATCCTCTTGCGCCAAGATCGAACGCTTGAGGAACCTCCACGTGACCGTGCGAGCCGTGGCTGAGTCCACCCGGCTCGCTGAACATAACGATCTCTCTGGAGCTCGCCACTTACTCTCTTCGGCTCGGGCGCTTCTCTT
Organism: Amphicarpaea edgeworthii; assembly: GCA_014843725.1. Classification (NCBI taxonomy): domain Eukaryota; kingdom Viridiplantae; phylum Streptophyta; class Magnoliopsida; order Fabales; family Fabaceae; genus Amphicarpaea; species Amphicarpaea edgeworthii. The sequence goes on along the minus strand of CM026324.1, from coordinate 1,724,745 downwards.
GCAGTCAAGCAAGCCGGATGAGGAGTTTCTGCGGTGGCTGGAAGCCGAGCAAGGCGAACTTCAGCGGCGCAGGCAAAGGCAAACACAGAGAAACAGCCGCGCTGAGGAGAAGGTGGAGCCGCTTACGCCGACATCGGCTTGGCGAGCCGCGGAGAGGTTGGCTAAAGTGGCTATCATGAGGAAGTCTATGAACAGAGTCAGTGACTTACATGGATTTGAGAATGCCAGATTCTAGTATAATTTTTTAAAATATAATAATTATTATTATGTGCATAGAAAAAGGAATATTTATCAATAGAGAATTGTTTAGAAGAAATGATGATGATAATGATAATAGGGACAAGGGTAGCAGACGGCTAGGACCTTTGTGAGTGAGAAAGGAAGCGATAGTGATAGCAAAGTGAGTTGATTGGGCAGTGTGGCTGTTTCTTCTCTTTTGTCCTGTTATTTCTTCCCCCTTATAATTTTCGAAAATCCCAAATTTTATGTATTATGCAAATAATCACATCGATCCAATTCCAAAGAGTATCCAGAGAATAAAAAAATAGTTCTTTAATTATTTGTTCTCCATTAATAATAAACGCAGTTGGTGGGGCTAATCAATAAACAGAATGCGATAAAATTTAGTTGTACGATTGTTTGTTTGTTTGTTTGCTTGCATGAGCTGTTAGGAAGACTTGGGTATGCTAATAAGGTTAAAGAAATAGAAGAAGGTTGGGGCCTGGTACTTGTTACTGGGTTATATATATATATCGAGACAAAGGATAATGCCATGCAAAGTGAACCTTCTTCAGTTTCACTACTTAACTCGGCATTAATCTTATATCCTGTTTTTCCGAATTTTAGCATGGAGGGGGTTTGCTTTCCTAGTTCTATCCAAAGCCAATGAATGCATCTGAGATTTCGTTACGTAATCTCACACTTTCGAATCTTGACTACTATTCCCATTATTGTTTCTGAAAAAATTATATTCTATCTAATATAACGACTTAGTTTAAAAATTACTTATTTAATATATCAAATTATTAATGTTTCATAAAAGTTAGTAACTTTTGAACATGTTTAATTTGACATTTTAGAACAATAATTGTAGTTTTTATTATAAAAAAAAGTAAACAAATAATTATTCTTGGAAGATTAATCATTTTGAAATGTGTTATAATTTGAAATAATTTGTGAAACATATATATATTCCGGATGAATGAGAAATTTGTCTAGATTTAGATGGTGGTGTTCATTTATATATATGTAGCGCACTAACTGGTGGGGCTTTGGTTCCATGGTGCCAAACAAACAAGTACTTCCAAAACGCAAAGTCATGGTTTTGCAAGTATGGTGCCATGCCAAACAAACACTTCCAAAATGCAAAGTTATGTCTGGTGCGTAAGTAGGATCATGTCGTGTGGGAGAGAGTAAACAAATTGGAAGAGTGTTATTTTTCCAATCCTTACAAAATTAAATACATGAACATGTAGAATGCGTGTACGTTCTCTCTCTCTCTCTTTCTTTTAATTTTGAATGGTGGACTCATTGTTACATGAGCTCAAAATATTTTTGAATTGATTCACTCTTAAATATATATTTCAGTACATCTAGGTATTATTTCTCTTTAATTTTTAATTTTATGGAAATGATGATTTTCGTAGTTTGCTTTACTTACATGTAATGTACCTTAACATAACTTTACAATGAAAATGGTTTTCCTGGTTATCTAGTTTGGCTTGTTGTGGGTAGTGCCACGTGTGAGAACTTTATCTTTTTGTTTGAAGGAAAAAATAAAGGGAGCAAAGAATAGAAACAAACAAATCATAGGATGGTGCGTCAAATCATCAATGCTATTCTGTCAGCAACGAATTTATGTTGGTGAATTGATATGCGATGCGATTTTTATTTTTTGGGATTCTAGAAATGTGATTTTCTTGCGAGCCCGATCCCAAAGGTAACATTTCTCTGTTTTTCTGCAATATATGTAAATGTTAGGCTTTTTCATTCTAATATTGTATTTTTAAACGACGAGTATTGTATTTTATAAAGTAAAATATAAGAGTTATGTACGTTGATCACTCTTCTTTTTTTCAATTTGTGCTTTTTACTTTTAAAACAAAATTTCACGTCTTAACTCTTAACCATACTTGAATAGGATGGCTGCATGGACTCCATAATTGGACCCACGGATTCTTAAATATGAAAACGATCATTACCCTCTTAAGCATTTTAACCTAATTAGAGTATCTGCATCTAGCAAGGTTAAAAAAAACTAAAATTATTGCATCTTAGCACATCAACATCCTTATCTTAAACGAATATCTTATCCTATAGTATAGTAGTATGTATATTATTATAATAATATAATATAGCCTTTTTTCCTCACCTTGTTGTCATGACCCTGCTCAACATACCCATCATTAGTTCTGGCTTCACATTGCTCACAGGCTACTGGTTCTGGCTAACAGAAGCAATTTACTTTTTATTTAACAAAAAAATAAAATCACTATTATTCGTGATAAAACAGAGTAGACTTGTTTTTATTGGGTTTAACCATAAACTATTGCTGCTCTAAAATTTGTCTGCACTATCATTCAATTATGGGCATCACATAATAAAACTAATTAAGCTTTATGATAGTCAAATTCTTTTAATTAATGCAACAACAATCCATAATTAAAATATTAAAAAAATCCCATTTGTGAAACGACGTTCCACATCCACTGCTCTGAAGTTGTAAAAGATGAAGCCTAAATCTGCGTGAAATAGAGAAAAGGGAATGAGAAAATTGACCATGAACATGAACACGAACATGCACACTCACTCATAATTTGAGTCTTTTGGCCGTTTACTTTCACCTTTGAGGGATACTGAGGGAATTCCTTAATTTGCGCGCACTTTTGGAACCCTTTTAAGTGGTGCTGCTCATGAGTGCTTTGCTTCCCTTTACTTGTTACTTTTCATTTGTGCCACCTCTCTTATTTTTTTCTGTTATGTAATTTAATGTAAATCCCAATAAAGTCACATTCTTAGCTTCTACTTCTACATCTAACTAAAGCATACATGTTTAATTCACCACACAAATGTAGTAACAAATAATGTTGGGATAGGTTCTTCCTTGGTGGCCAAATAATAGAACTTGCATATGGTTTTACTTTTGGAAGACAAATTCCTGTTCAGCATGTGAGGTCCAAAATAAATAAGTGCCGACTGTGATTTCAGTTAATCTTATTTTTTCTTGTGGTTTTAATATAGTATTATTTAACTATTCACCCAATGACAAGTTGTTTTTGCTAACAACACCTCTTTAAGTTTTGAATTCAATCTTAGCCTCATAATAAACATAAAAGGTCGAAGCTTGTGAGAAACCTCGGTATCCAACCCGAAAGCCCAATAAATACCCTAACTATGGTGGTTAAAAAAAGTTGTTTTTGGTAACAGAAAATAATAGTGAAATTATTTGATAATTGGGTATTAATTACCAGCTCCAAGAAGAAGAAAAAAAGAGTTGTCGAAATTCTCGAGACCACAGATACCCAAGCACGGCTCAGCCAATCTGGCCTATGGGCCATTTATTAAATTCTGAAGGCCCAGGTCAACGCTCAATTGCTTAGGATCCAAAAAAGAAATTTACTTCCTACACCTCCCCACTTTGCTTCTGCGCCTCCCAAAAAATATAAACAGACAGACAAAACCCTAACTTGAGTGTAGGTTTTTCTTTGGGTTTGCCTCAGCCCTACGTTAAGATGGAGCTTGGGCTTAGCTTGGTTCTTTTGTACTGTTGAGCCCCAAAAACGAAACAGAATTCTGCTATTCAAACCATAAAAAATGTTGGACAAAAGAAAATCATGTCACGTTGCTATTACAAAAACTAACTAAATAAATAAATAAAAAAACATGGAGAAAATGACTCAAAAAAATTAAATGCTTGTGTCTAATAAAAGGGCCCGTGCTCATCTCTAGACTCAAGTAACTCTAAATTATTTTGATGGTTTAAAATTAATTCCTAAATATTTAAAAGTCTTAACTATAGCTTCTGTTTGTTAACAAGGAAGAAATTCTTTTTGATTACGGTAATTAATTGAAGGCGAGACAACCTTGACGTGATGTATGATCATTGACTGTCGTGTGATTTATTATTGGTGAAGAGCTGAATTTGCATTTGCATTTGCAAATTGGGTATGAACTGTAATAATGAATATATTAATTATAGTTGAGTTGAGTTTTGTTGTGGCAATTAATTATATACAAGTTATGCATTACATTTACATTTGCAAATTGGTGAATGTGACCATGCATTGCATGTGTTGTAGGAAGTAGCAACTAGCACGCAACGCAAGCAAAGCAAAGTAGTTTTTTAGTCCACGCATATTGCTGGCATTGAATAAGCATGTCCAAGTTGAAACTCGAGAGTTTACTTTTTCTTTCACGGCCAAAAGCTAATAACAAATTGGTGCATGCATGGTTGAAGAAATAAATTAGATTTTTTATATTCTCGTCAAATATTTTATAATGTTTTTTTTAGAGTAGAATGTAACAAATAATTTAACGTATTTACACAATTAATAACATTTTTAAAATATTAAGTTTTTTTTTTATCAATTTAGCAATTGAATTATGTAACATTAATTTGATGATCATGTAGAGAAAATTTTCGATAATTAACACATTCATAAATATGTAATTGAAACTATAATTTTGCTAATACAATAAATGATATATTATCCATTCAAAAACCTTTTTTTTAACAATTAGTATGTAAAAAAAATATAGGACACTTTTTCCCCGTTTTTTTTTTCTCAAAGTAGAAAGGTACAGTTACAGTAAAAGAAAAGGTACATGAAATCAACGGATAATTAATTTAAATGACCAGTATCTTTAAATAAAAGGTTTTGACAGTTAAAAAAAAAAAAAAAGGTTTTGACTTCATTCGTATTTGTGTATGAGAAAAATGTCTTTAGTGAGAGAGTTAGTTTCATTAAGGGATAATAACAAATTCAGTTTTGATCTTTGTAATTTTAAATTATTGTGTCATTATTCTTAACTTCTTGTTAGTTCTTATCTTTAACCTAATTTAACTCACCTCCACTAATTATATTGCATGGAAAACCCAGCTTCAAACCACCTTACTTGGATATGACCTATGGAAATATGTTGATGGTTCTTATCCCTCCCCACCGCCATCTGTCACTGATGCAAATGGTGTCCTCACTGTCAACCCTGCTGCCTTGTCATGGTTTCGCCAAAATCGTTTGATTTTTGGTGCTATTGTTAACACATTATCTCATGATATTGTTGCTCTTGTCTCACAAACAAAGACAGCAGCAGAAGTATGGAGTGTACTTGCTACTACATATGTTAATCCATCTCGTGGTCATTTCAAACAAATAAAAAGTAATCTTAGCCAAATTACTCACTCTACTCAATCCATTACTTCGTACATGCAATCTATTAAGTAGTGTATTGATCGTCTTGCTTCCATGGGCAAACCAATGGATCATGAGGATATTATTGAAAAGGTACTATCTGGCCTAGATTATGAACAATATAAATCTGTTATTGATGTTGTTAATGCTCGTGATAACCCCATCACCTTTGAAGAACTTCATGAAAAACTCATCACCAAAGAGATCTCGGCTTCTCTTAAAGTTCTTCCCTCCAACTTCCCTGCTACTGCTAATGCTGCACAGTATTGTGTTAAAGCATCATCAACTCCTGGTTCTTCTCTGCAACCATATCATCAACCTTCTGATGTTCGTGTTTCTAGGCAGTCACATCCTTATCTTGGCAAATGCCAATGGTGTAGGGAACAAGGCCATTCCCTCAGTAATTGTTCTTCATTCAAGAACAGATTTCCTACTATCACCATTCCTCCTGTTGCTTCTAATCGTCCGGTGCACCAAGGTTATCATAACCACGGTACAACCTCCTGTTGCAGTTTCTTCAGCACCTTCTCCACTTGCTTCCGCTATTGCCTCATCATCAAATCAACCATCTCCCTCCATCTCCAATTTGCCACCTCAAATCTCACATTCTTCTCCACCTCCACCTTCAAGGACCATAGTTACACGCCTAAAAAATAACATACACAAACCTAATCCCAAGTATGTCAACACCACCACACTTCAGCCTTCTCTAACTGAACCACACAACATAACTCAGGCTCTTAAGAATCCTCAATGGCGGGATGCCATGACTGCAGAATACCAAGCTCTCATTCACAATCAAACATGGGATCTTGTGCCACCACATCCTTCATAAAATTTGGTTGGCAACAAATGGGTTTATCGCATCAAATACAAATCTTCTGATGCTATTGAAGTCTACAAAGCTAGACTTGTAGCAAAGGGGTTTCATCAACGAGCAGGTATTGATTTCTCAGAGACCTTCAATCCTATTATCAAGCCAACAACTATTCGCTTGATCTTGTCCCTAGCAGTAATGCATGGCTGGTCCATTAGATAGCTTGATATTAATAATGCTTTCCTCCAAGGATCTCTCAAAGAAGATGTCTATATGTCATAGCCTCTTGGTTTTCTGGACAAAGATCATCCTACTCATGTGTGCAAGCTTCGTAAAGCAATCTATGGCCTTAAACAAGCCCCACGAGCTTGGTACAATGAGCTTAAGTCATTTCTTCTTTCATTTGGGTTCACTAACTCGATTGCTGACACTTTTCTATTCTTGTATCATAGACAAGGTCAGACATTCTACTTACTTGTTTATGTAGATGATATAATTATCACTGAGCCTTCACCCAATGCATTGCAGGAGCTTATACATTCATTAGCTTCAAGATTTTCTTTGAAAGACTTGGGTCCATTGTCTTACTTTCTTGGAGTTGAGGTTTTATCTCATCCTCATGGCTTGTTTCTTAGTCAATAGAAGTATATTGGAGACCTTCTAGCTAGAGCTAATATGACTCTTGCTAAATCAGTCTCAACTCCAATGGTAGCTCATCCTCCTTTCACTGTTGCAGCTAGTATTGCATTATTCAGCCCCACTGACTATCGTGCATTGGTTGGAAGTTTGTAATATTTATCTCTCACTTGTATGGATGTTGCTTTTGCGGTAAACAAACTCTCTCAATTTATGCATAAGCCAACTGACTTGCATTGGGCAGCCCTTAAACGCCTGCTATGTTATTTGCATGGCACCATTGATAGTGGACTAGTTCTTCATAAAAACTCACCACTTTGTCTTCATGCCTATACTGATGTGGATTGGGCTGGTGATCGTGACAATTATCTTTCCACTACTGGTTACATTGTTTATCTTGGTCGAAATCCACTATCTTTGAGCTCCAAGAAGCAACAAGGTGTTGCTAGATCATCCACTGAAACTGAATTTCGTGTTGTTGCATTAACCACTATTGAGCTTCTTTGGCTCCAATCCTTACTAACTGAGCTTCGTGTTTCCTTACCATCCTTTCCAACAATCTATTGTGACAACCTAAGTGCTACACAGTACTCAAAGAACCTAGTTTTTCATTCAAGAATGAAGCACTTAGTCCTAGCTTTTCATTTTGTGCGTGAATAAGTTCAACTTGGGAAGCTTTGAGTTCAGCATATTCCTGGTAATGATCAACTAGTTGATACACTAACTAAGCCTCTTGCCTTAGCTAGACTATCAACGTTACTGTTTCATTATTTTTAGCTTGTTGTTAGTTCTTATCTTTAGCCTAATTTAGCTGGTTGTTTGGCTAGTTGTTACATCTGAAACAAACTTTCTTTATATGTATTCTCTTTCTATAAAAAAAATGTTATTCATCCTTTAATCTATAAGAAGAATTACCTTTACTTATAAGTTTGACCCCGTTGTAAGTGTTTTAAATTCAAATAAAAACAATTTATATAAAAAAAAAAAATGTCGTTGCCCATTATGTAATAATAACTATTAATTTTTTAATAACAAATAAAATTATATACTTTACTTTTATTCATGTTAGAGTATTTGCGATGAATGATTAATGAGTTGTTTATTTTTAAATAATGTTTTTTTTTATCAGAACAAACTATATAAAGTTGATTATATAAATTTCGTGGTTGTTTAAATAAAAAAAAATTAATATTATAAGATCAATAAAATTAAATTAAATACTTTATTTAATAATTTTATCATTTGGAATTATCAGACTCACAAAGAATAAAATAAACACTGCCTTTAATCACTTTCCATTGTAATACTCCCACAGGATTCAAATGTCTTCATGAAAATTAATGTCTTTAAGTACAAATTTTAAATACTTTGAATAAGATTTCAAGTTGAAATTTGATGAAAGAAAAATATAATTGAGAGCGGGGACTCCATTAAAAATAATCAATTAAATAATTAAATTCTTCATTCAAAATTAATTATCAATAAAAAATAAGTAAATGCTCTGCATCAATCTCAAGCTAATTCAAAGAAATGTTTTCTTGAGAAATAGTACTATCTTCTTTATTGATATCAAAGTACTGAATTGAGTGAATGTTATTTTCCCTCAGCCAATATACTTTGCCTCCCCTTTTTTTGTGAATGGGATATATATTGGCATTATATACATTTATATATATTAATGGGATCTAGTTCAATTAATTGAACAGCTTGAATATTATAAATTCTTATTCAATTTTTATGAATAAAAAAAAATATACATTTATTTATTGCGAAGGAAAGGAAAAGTAGACATTAAGAAGCCATAATACTGTAATAATGATACTAAAATGTGGAGACACTTCAATTTTGTTGGCTGGTAGCTAGTATATATAGAATGGTTGAGTTTCCTCCTTGATGATTAAATGTCAAACATAAATTTCTTAAATTCTAAGCTCTTCACCACATACATATATACGGAAAGTCGTCGATCGTCTAACTTGTACCTCCCCAGTGAAGGTGCAATAAAAAATTGACATTATAAAAATGTTGTACATAGTTCATGTTTATTACGAAGCAAAATATCTTCCAATTTTTAGTTTATATATCACGCTGTGATATGAAATATTAAAAATGGAGTTTCAAATATATATATATATATATATATATATATATATATATATATATATATTTATTTGAAACTTTCAGCTTCTCTTATTTATCCATTTTTAATATTTTATTTCTTTTGCAGATTTACAGTCTACTCTTAATAAAAATTCTTTATTGATTAAGTCATTTTGAAATTTTATGATACATAGCACTATAGATAAAATTTCCTTTTTTACAGTGCTATATTTAATTTGGTTTCACTCCACACCCCCGAATGAAAACGAATTATTTGTTCTTTAGATTGAGAATATTTCTGTTTAAGGACTCTTTCGAATCCGACCTCTGAGGCATCAGTTTCGACTATCATAAAGGCATCTGGTTGGGGTATTCCTAGACAAGGAATGGTTTTTACTAGAGATTTTACCTTGATAACTGTCTTAGTCAGTTCAGGGGTCCAAGGCTTGGGGTTTTTCTTAAGCTTATTAAATAAAGGTTTACAAATAATTCTAATATGGGGAATGAAATCAGCTACATAGTTTAGGCATCCTAAGAACCTTTGTAACTGAGTTTTATCTCTTATTTCATTTGGAAATTTACTAGCAAACTCAATGCTTCTAGCTATTGGAGTTATTGTGCCTTGATTTATTTCATGCCCTAGAAATCTTATCTTAGTTTGAGCTATTTTCATTTTCTTTTCAGATAGAAGAACTTCTGACTCAAATACCGTTCTTTGAGTGGTTTAAACAAAATTGTCTAGATAAGCTCTCTATAAAAATGATTAAGAGTGCTAAAAGAAGTTGGAAAACTATTAAAGAAACCGTTGATGGAGAAATTCCTCCTTTAGAAGAAATTAGCTTTGCTAACATTGAAAATAATAAGGTAACTCGCTTCTCCCTTTAAAATGATTAGTACAGATAGAATCAAAAACGAAAATCCAACTTTAAAAGATATTAAAAATTTGCACTAACAACTAAATTATACCAATCAAATATTACATCAAGTAGCCTCAAAAGTAATAATATGATCAAGAAAACCTGATAAAAGCTCTTCTAATAATATAACATCCACCTCAAAACTAGAACACTCATTAACCAAACCATTTAAATTTTTAAAAGCTGAGCTTAAGGAATTAAAGATAGGAAAAGAAACCGACTTAGCTCTAGAAGAGATAAACAGAAAATTAGATCATCTAAAATTATCTAAAATCAACACTTTAACTAAAAAACCCAAGAAGATCGCACAAGAACATAAAACTGCACTACCTTCAAAAGATAAGATCCTAACTATAATAAAAGAAGATGAACATGAATTAATACCCCCTTCAGATAAAATTTTGAAGTTAAAAGGAAAAAATTAGGTAAAACACTTTACCCCAGCGCTAACAACTAGAAATTTCTATCAAAGGCCAACTCTTCCAACATTCAATTTGAAGAATGGGAATTGGATACTCCTTCAGCCTTTGATGGATCGGGCATCACTGAGTGGAATATTGATGGTATGACCGACCATCAAATTCTACGAAAAACCAATGAAATGACAATGGCTGCCTCAGCCTATAAGGTAAAAAATACTGAGGAACAAATAATAAAATTAATAATAGTTGGTTTTACAGGAATTCTCAAGGGTTGATGGGACAACTACCTAACCCCTGAACAGAAAATATACATCTCTACAGCTGTTAAGAGAGAGGGAGACAGGGCCATACCTGTAATGGTAGAAACTCTAATTGTAGCGATAATTCAAAATTTTATTGGAGACACTAAACTTTTCAATGAAAGGACTTCAGCACTATTACATAATTTGAGATGTCCTACCTTAGGAGATTTTAGATGGTATACAGATAATTTTATGGCAATGGTTCTTACCTGAGAAGATTGTAAAGAACCATTTTGGAAAGAAAAGTTTATTGCAGGACTTCCTCGAGTCTTTGCAACCAAAGTAAAAGAAAGATTAGAGTTAGAATATCCTAATTTATCTATCTATGAATTAACATATGGGAGAATAGCGTCTGTGGTTAAAAACACAGGCCTAGAACTTTGTAATAACGAACAACCCCTTTTAGAAAAAGAAAATTCTCAAGAAAACCTAAATACTCACTAGAAAAATCTAAGGAACCATATAAATAAAAAATAATCTACTACAAATGTGGAAGAGTAGGACACATGAAAAAGGATTGTAGAGTTAAACAAAAAATTAATGAATTAAATATGAGTGAGGAATTAAGAGAACAAATTGCTAAAATTCTACTTGAAGATTCAGATAGTGAGTCGGAAGAAGAAGTTCAAAATCTTAATGATATCGAAAATACAAGTACTAGTTCCGAAGAGGATGAAAGTTGTGAACATTGTGATTCTGAAACTTGTCAGTGTCAATTTCAAATAAATATGATTAAGAGTGACACGAGATTAGCTTTAGAAATGATAGATAAAATCTCAGATGAAGAAGAAAGGATGAAATACTTAATAAAAATAAAAAATATGCTTCTAAAGCAAAAAGAAGAAGGAAGCAGTAAGAATCGGAATAATTTTCAAGGTTATGACTTTGCAAAGATATTAAAACAAGCTGAACATCAAAGTAAAAGGGTCACTATACAAGATCTACAAAAAGAAATAAAAGATTTAAAAGAAGAAATTAAATCAATAAGAATAGACCTTCAAGAACTAAAGAGTCAAGGTACTTGAAGAAACTAGCAGTCAATCTACTCAAAATTCTGATAAAGAAGATGAAGAAATCACAACGGTAAACCTGATTAAAACACTACAACAGAAATGACATGTTAAAATTGCTCTAAAAATAGGAAACACATTTCACAAAGATTTTATAGCATTAGTAGATTCTGGTGCTGATCTAAATTGCAGTAGAGAAGGATTAATTTCTACTAAGTATTACGAAAAAAACTCAGCAAAAACTATTCACAGCTAATAACTCTAATTTACAAGTCCAATTTAAATTACCAACTGCAAGTATTTGTAATAAGGGAAGATGTTTCAAAAATACGTTTATTCTATCAAAAGATATATCAAAGGAAATAATTTTAGGAACTCCATTCCTTATACAAATCTACCCCTTTGAAGTATCCAAGGAAGGAATTAAAACAAATGAACTAATGTTCGAATTCATAAAACCACCCAAGAGAAAAAGCATCTTAAAAATAAATGAAACCAATTTTCTTAATAAAATTGAAAATAAATCAAATCAAATAACCTTCTTAAAACAAGAAATTCTCTATAGACGAATAGAGGAACAATTAAAGACAGAAAAGGTAAAAACCCAATTTAAAGAATTAACTGAAATCTTTTCTAAAGAAGTCTATGCGGAGGTCCGAACCGCCTTCTGGAAAAGAAACCCGTTTATGGTAAGTTTACCTTATGAGGAAGACTTTCATGAAAGTAAAATTCCGACAAAAGCTCGTCCAGTACAAATGAACAAAGAAAGCCTTGAATACTGTAAGAAAGAAATTCAAGGTTTTCTTGATAAAGGATTCATTAGGCCTAGTAAGTCCTTCTGAAGTTGTGCGGCGTTTTATGTACAAAACGCTTCAGAATTAGAAAGAGATGAGCCTAGAATGGTTATTAATTATAAACCACTAAATAACGCACTAAAATGGATTAGGTACCCCTTACCCAATAAAAGAGATTTGATTGGAAGACTTCATCAAGCCACTATCTTCTCTAAGTTCGATATGAAATCCGGGTACTATCAAATCAAGATTAAAGAAGAAGATAAATATAAGACCGCATTTACAGTTTCATTTTGTCATTACGAATGGAATATGATGCCTATGGGACTTAAAAATGCCCCATCTGAATTTTATATATATATATTCATTAACTCATTCTTTAAACATATAAATCAAGAATATCTTTTCATTTTTCTCTTCTCTCTTCTTTTTAGTTCTTATTTGTTGAAAGTGGTGTATTGATTAGATAACAAATTTAAAAATTTAACTTTTAAAAGATAGGATGAGTCCAACTTTAAATGAGATCTAAAACAAAAATTAAAAAAATATAATTTATTTAAAAAATAATAATTTTCGATTTTTTTTTTGGTCAAATATGGGGCCTTTTTTACTTTAAGAAACTAATAACAATTTTTTTTATTAAGGGACTTAGAGCGAAAGTTTCAGTTACTTTATTCTTAGATCTCTCATGCTTAAAGAATAAGAATTAGAATTTATGCTTAGACAATGAGGTAATGCTGTTAAAGTAATTTTTTTAATTTCAGATGAGTACATGACGTTTGTTTAATAATTTAATTTACGATCCATTCAAAAAAAAATAAATTTACGTGGTTTGAAATTTTACACGCCAGCCAATGTGAAGTCAAATTGTGGGATCTTGGTATATTGTTGGATACGTGAAAATGTAGACGATGATGTGTTGTTAACATTTTGAATTTGACAACAACCATAGTTAGGTGTTGAATGAAAACTTAAAAAGACTAATTTTATAGTATGTGTCGTTGTGTGATGAAGCCGCATTTATTAGACTGTGTAAGTGTAATGGTGCGATGCACTTGAATTAAGGGGTATGTGATGGCCAAAAAATGTTGGGTTTTCAACGTTGGAGATGGAGAAGACTAACGCAGGAAACCAGAGAAGCCAAACCCTTATTTACAGTTTGATGAACACCGCTGCTTCCTAAAATACTTTAGCTTGAAAACATTATTTCACTGCAAAACTTCGTTAATGCATTTCTTTCAATTAGGAACCGGTCAACTAAAGTTAAATGTTAGATTGCCTATTAGTGTTCAACGCAACTGGTAGGTCAATATATAATTTGATCTAGAGTTTCCAAATCAACTCAATGACCAGAACTAATTAAAAGAATTATAAGAAGCTAGTAGTTTTTAATCACAAATGTTTAAATGGTATCGGTCTTGTTCAAGCAACCCAAACTAGAAACTTTGAATAAAGAGCATTCAAGCATTTTTCTGAAGTTTCTTTGCCTCGTTCGATTAAAAAAAAAAAAAAGGTAATTTGTTTATTTGAGTTCCAAGAGAGTATGTAGTAACGAGGGAGAGCAGGGACGAGGGACTTGTATGGTTGTATGGGTGGAAGGCCAGGCCCTGGTTTTTTACAAATTATATATATATATATAATATTAATATAAAAAAATATAAAATCTTAAAATTATTAAATTATACTTTTATATATAAAATTTAATGATAAATATTATTAGTGTTAAAAAAATATATAATATTAGTTTTATCTAGTTTAAATAGTTAATATTTTTTTAATATTTTAAATAATAGATTATATTTTATAATTTTTTATTCAATTGATAAGATTTTATAATATTATTTTATATATTAAAAAAATTAATAATCTTCTTTTTTTATTATTTTAAATATTAAAACACCGTTATATTTGTTTTCAATTAAAAATCATTCTCTGTCCCTGAGGAGAGAATCGTTGAACGTGTGTGAATTATTATAAATTTGTTATTATTGGACTTTTATTTCTTTTAGATAAATAAAAAAACATGCGACTGAAAGTGGGAACGTAAAAAATTAAAGAATAGTCAGCAAAAAAATAAAAAAGTAAAGAAAAAAGAAAAAAAAAAACAATGATCCAACTCCAACTACCGGGAACTTTCCCAAACTCCGTAAAATGCTCCCATCATCAAACTTGAAATTAAGAGAGATACGCACACATTCCGCTTAATAAACATCCTTTTGGTAGAGAATGTTATGTCCACTAGGCACTAGCATATAGTATGAATTGCCGTTTTTAATTGTTGAATTTTGAGATAAAATAAAACACTTTGGAACTCATTGCTTTCAATGTTCACTTTGTTCATATTTTAGGCGTACTACTTTATTTTTTTTTTCTATTATTATTTTACTAAATGCAGAGAATATTTTCGATAAAAGTTACTCAAATGACGTAGATATAGTTTTCATAGGTGTTATTTATCTTCTTTTTTTTTATCTCGATAATCTAAATAACAAATATTTGCAATAAAAAATATGTGAATTATCCAACTGAAATTAAACACCTAAAAATTGTATTGCAATCGTATACCTAAAATTAACTTAAATGCACATTTTAATAATATTTAATAATTTAAAACTAAAAAAAGTAACCATGCTTACAACTAACCATTTATTATAATAATAAAATTGTTAAATTTTATAACCATTTTTTTAAAATTACTATTAAACTCTTTTAAAATAATAATGACTAAATCAAGTCAATCTCTCATATTAAAAGTAGGAACAATAAAATTTATCGTAAAATGGTGGGACAAAGGTAGAATTTATAATCTCCATCAATCTGTTTGTTCTGTACCTATGTTGATAATTTGAAAGTTTATCTTATAATTTACTTATTTCATATTTTATAAATTTATCAATTATGATAGAAGATTTTATATTTGTGTTGTTAAAGTCTTAAAATTGAAGATTTATTAATTATGATTACTTGAAATTTGATAAATTTGTTATTGTTATATTTTTTTTTTCATGAAGATGATGAATTTATTAAATTAATGTTATAATTAATATGAAATTAAAAAATATGAAAAAACTTGTTATTTAAATTTTGTATAAATTAATTTACTATTAATTTTATAATTTGATTGATAAGTGACTTTTGTTTTTATTTTAAATTAAAAAGATTGGTAGGCCTGCCCTTCCATAGGCGAGATAGCCTGAGGTGTCTAACCATATAACTAATCCTACCTGCCCTGATTTTTGGTGGACCACAAGCACACCGGGTTAACCCATTTTCTCGTCCGTAGTTGGAAGTCCCTCATCCCACCGTGATGTTCTTCTTAGTTAATATATAATTAATTAAAAGTAATTTATTGGTCCAAGAAGATAGAGTGGGACTGTATAAAATGAAACCTCCCCTAAATGGAACAAAGTGTGTCCATAACATCTATATTTCTATTTGACTCATCAACGTCATGGGAATGCTGAAATGAAAAGCGAGTCACAAGTCACGACGCGGCCTCTACCACATATCCCCTCCCCCGGTAAGCCCCCATGCCAAACTAATTACCAAATCTCCACTTAACAACGTACACTTTATTAACTAATCATAAAGATTTAATACTGTATTAACAAACAATTAAAATCAATAAAAGAAAATAAATCTTAAAAAGAATTAATAATTTAAAGAATGGCCGGTAAGTTTGCAACATGCATGCATGAAAAAAAAAAGACTTGTTCTATGAAAAATTGATCAATTTATTTAACCTTAATGAAATAATTATTTATTTTAGTATGTCACTCTAAATTATCTTTGTTTAAAATAAGTTATTTTTTATTTATTTAAAGAATTAAATCTTATTTATTTATAAAATAATCAATTATTTTTTATAATAAATTATTTTACAAACTTTTATTATAATTTTAAACTGAAAAATATCTTATTTGGAATCACTTAAATCTATTTTCACTGTTGTGAGAAACTGCTCCAACAGCTTAACTGACACAGAAAGATGGTTGGATTCTGGAAAAAAGGTGGATTGTGTCATCTTGCTGTATGAGTGTATGTTACCTCATTTGGTACAACAGTATAACTTCTCAAGAATAGTAATATCTACCCATTTATGAAATGATGCTGGAAGCGATGGAGGAAACTCACCAACTATTTTACTTTAAGTAGTGTGTGATACGAAAGGAAAGGTGGTGTCAATTGTCAAATAGTATTCATTCTGTTAGGAAAAACACACACTCGGCTGATCGAATCTAATCTAATGCTATACTGTGTACAGTATCCATCGCCATTTTTTAACTCCTGGACAAATTTTGGTGAGTTGCTTCTTAGTTTTTTCTTTGGCTTATGATCCTTCTCTATTTGTATATTAAGTTTAGTTAAAATCATACTTTTAAAAATACTCATTTTTCTTAAATTGTGTCATTTTAATAAAAAATTAAATAATTTTTTTAAAAATTATCCTTCATTGAAATTTGGTATCAAGCATAATCTTTCTATTAAATGAAGGATATTTTGATAATTAAACATAAATCGCCGATTTTTGTTTATATTAAAAAAAATAAAGTTTCTGTTGCTTGTAGTAATAATGAACCGAGAAAGTATTAGCTGTGTCAAGATTAATAATTAATCATGAACCGAGAATGGGTAATTTTCAAGTCCCTATTTCAATTTTTGGATGCGCCATTTTTTTTGTATTTTTATTAAATTTTATAATTAACAAAAAAAAATAATACTGGTTCAATCACTAATATGAAAAGTATACCTTTTCCTTCTTCTAAATTCCGATTAATTTTAAAGCTTTAGAGAAACACTTTATTTTTAAAAATATTTTTCTATATAAAAACACTGAAACAAACCATTTCCTTGAAAAATAAACTTTATTTCTGTACATAGAAAGGATTATGCGATTATTAATTATTTATAATCTTGGAGAAGAAAAAAAAAACCTTGCAAATGGAAATAATATTGAGCGAGAAAATATTTTACTATAAATGTTTGAGGAATCATGTCATGCACATCCGCTAGTAGCAGCGACAACTAGCAAACGTAGCGCCACATCGGATTCAGATGTAGTTCCCCGCAAACTATCCGAAGTTTATAGCATTCCTACCATGTCATGCAATTATGTTTCATTTGTGTGTGTGTGTGTGTTTTTTTGTGTTTTTACTACACATTAGTTGCGTTAATATTTTAATACGAGATGTGATACATAACACAAGATAGCAATTTTGTATTTAAAAAGTGAAAGCAGGAAATAAAAATGTAAGTAAATATCTCACAAAACAACATATTCGTAATAAAAGATAAATATATATACAAAGGTTAATATAAACAAAACTATTTGTGATATTTTTAATTTCCGTATATTTTTTAATAAGAAAAAAAAATAGAAATAAAAAAATTAAATTATTATTATTATTTATTCTCTTACTAAACAAGTAAAATACTACCTATATATCCTCTGTATATGAGATAAATAAATGATTTTGTTTATATTTAGGCAGGTTTCCCAAAAAAAATTTTCATGCGAATATGAGAATTTAACTATTTTTGGATTAAGATATCTTTTTTTTTTATAAAAAAATATAATAGTACTCTTATTAAATTATTTTATGTGATAAATAATTAAAATAACTAATAAAAATATCACATAACTCTTTGATTAGGAGAAACCTACATAAATATTTTCCAAAAATATTTATAATTTTTTTTTATCATTCACCATAATCATCATTTTCATGATTTTTCTTTCTATATCAAACATTTATTATGTAAACCATTTAACTATTTAGATATTTTTGCAATTTTTTTTTAAATTCATGTCATTATTAATTAATTAACATTACAATCAAAATAAATTTAATTAATAAATATTAATATTAATTACATTTGAATGAATGGGTGAAATATTCATGAATTAATTAATTGTTTTGATCTAATAGATAAGAACTAGTAAGAATTTAAGAAGAATTAAAATGGTTAAAAGATAGAGAGGAAAAAAAAAGATGTCTAGGACATACGTGGAGAATGAGTGTTTGCTACGGTGGATAGCAGGAGCGATAGGTGATCATCTATCCATTCGCTGAGGACTCGATTCCCGAATTTATTATAGATTTTGGAATTTTTCACTTTACGGAGCTTGACCGTTGAGGCCGTGGCCTGGGATAGGATTTAACCATGGTTTTGTTAACCCTGGTTAATCATTCAAGTCTGGTTAAGATAGGGTGGCACTGAAGCCTATAAAAAGGACACCTCACAATTGTAAATTTCCCATCACCAACTCGTTTTGCCTTAACTTTTGTACTTCCTATGGTTGTTTCCTCTGTTTCTCATTAGCTGTTTTTGTTTTGTCGTTCTAGTTCTACACCATTCCTCATTTCCGCAGTAGCAACCTGCGAAGAACCTCTCTGGTCAGTCACAATTTTCTTATTTTCTCTACTTAGTGTTCCCTCCTGGACACGTTACTTTGATCTTGAACCGTGCATGTGTCAATCTGATTTTTTTTTTTTTATGATTTTGTTACATTAACATTATTATTGTTATTTATGTTGTTCGTTAATTTGAATTTTGGCAGAGAAAAAAATGGCGTCGAACGGGAATGGCAGCGTTGCGAACGGTAACGGGAGCGCTAGGAACGGACTGGCGAAGATACAGACTCATACGCAGAAGAAGCATAACGGGATTTGTCATGACGACAGCGTTCCAACGGTGAATGCTCAAACCATTGATGAACTTCACTCGCTGCAGAAGAAGAAATCCGCTCCCACCACTCCCGTTACGGGGTTTCAGCCTCCGTTCGCCACCCTTACCGAAGAAGAACGTCATAAGCAACAACTCCAGTCCATCAGGTATATAATCATTTATTTATTTATTAATTTACCAAAAATAAATATATAGTAGTTAATACATTTCTGTGCCATATTTATAACGTATATGTATATATGGATATGGACTCCATAAAATAAGAAAGAGAAAACGATCAAAGAGCTGGGATAGATTCTAAACCTTTTTTGTGCCTTTTTTATTTTTCCTTTTTTTTATTTTATTTCACATCAATATGTACACGATGAGTGAAACGTGTATTTCCTAATATGTCATTAGTTTTTTTATATTATTGATTATTATATCTCATATTTTTATCTCTTTCTTTAGTTACATAATTTGTTATAAAAATATTTTTTCCATTAATTATTTATACTTAAATTAACTTTGAAAAACAAATAGTCAACACGGCCTAGCGGAAAATCAGACGGTGTAATTAATAAATGTAAGAAAAAAGTGTAGTGGGCTAGTGTATTAGGAGATCACCAGATCCACGTGTATTGTAAAAAATTAAGATGAATCGACGGTACCAAAGAGTTTGAGCATATATATGATGGATTTTGTTGGAGTGGGACCCGTTTGTGGTTTTGCTGATGCATGCACTTTATATTATAGTACTTTCCCTGTTTCCCCGATTTGGCTATAGTCCAGTTTTATTTTATTGTCTGTATTTGAGTGAGTAATTTCTTATATTAAAAAAAGTATAAAACTGTTAATTTACGTTAACTTGTTGTGGAAACAGTGCATCTCTGGCATCACTGACTAGAGAAACTGGACCGAAGCTTGTGAAGGGAGACCCAGCTAGGAAGTCAGATACACCGAAGGTTACTCATGTGCACCATCATGTCGCACCCACCATTGCTGTCAGCGACAGTGCTTTGAAATTTACTCATGTCCTCTACAATCTCTCCCCAGCTGGTAATCAATCACCTTCTCTAATTATGCGATTATCATTAACATTATGTGATGTGATTTATTATTATAGTTTCCTTCGTATGTTACATCCGACTTGGTCGTGTTCTTCTTTCCAACTAACAAATTGAAACAATTAGTACGTGTGGTGTACGAAAATTAGTATTTGAATTTTGAAGTAGTCAAGCACAACGTTTAATTGTTATATGTTTATTTTTTTATTATTTACTATTGTTTCTGTAAAAAAAAAAAAACTGTTTACTATTATTATTTAATTGTGGATTGGTTTTGATCAAGGTCATATACTTATCTAGAGAATATGTTTCTTTAATAATAAAAAATATTAAATTTTATGTTACTACAAATAAATTATTTATATATTTGGAAATTGGAATTGATTAAACATATGGTAAAGGCATATGTACCGGATAATAAATTTGTGGTCAATTTTTGTATTCAAATACGCCAAGCAACTTTTATTTTTACTAGTTCCTTTAATTATATTAATTAAGAAGTCCCATGATTTTGTGGCCGACAAAATTTTCACGAATTTCCCAATGAAAGGAACAGTAAGCCCACTCCTCATGTGATAGACGTGAGAAAATCCTAAAAAATCTTGCGTAGCTAATAGAAATTTAATTGATTTGACTATGTTTCCATATAATTAATAATTTGAAGCTATAGTAATAGTTTATTTGGTGCAGAACTTTATGAACAGGCGATAAAGTATGAGAAAGGATCATTCATGACTTCCACCGGGGCATTGGCAACACTTTCTGGGGCCAAGACGGGTCGTTCTCCAAGGGACAAGCGCGTCGTCAAGGATGATCTTACTGAGAACGAGCTTTGGTGGGGAAAGTGAGTACCAAGTTTAAGCAACTACTACCAAATATATGATAATATTTCTGTCACGTTATGTTTATTCTATTTCTACTTTATGATGACACGGTGTTGCCATTGCAGGGGTTCCCCTAACATCGAGATGGACGAGCACAGTTTCATGGTGAACAGAGAAAGAGCTGTTGATTACTTGAACTCCTTGGACAAGGTAATAAGTGATTTTAAAACACTCGAAATTTTGAGAGAAAAATGTGATATTCTAATATTTATTTAATTAATTAATATTTTTAAAGAACGGTCCATGATAGTAATTACGAGAGTGGAGGATGGATGGTGTATGTATGTCATGTTTGGCTTTTTAAGATAGTGACATGGGGATGGTGCTAAGGTTGTCTTTTTGTCCAAGTGGGCGGGCGAGCGAAAAGTTGCATGATCCCTTAGGTAACACGACACTGTCGTCATGTGTCATATTTGTAGCGGTGGGTATTTTTCATTGTATTAAGAAACAGAGTGCATCCATTCTGTTGGGTCAGAAAATGAAAATCATTACTCAGCCACAGGATTGATGGAACGAGTAAGAATATATGCTTTTTCCTTTCACATGATGTGCCGAGGGAAGCATCCAGCTGTTCATATCTGTAATGCTATCCGCCCCCACGAAATTTCGGTTTTTAGTAAAATAATTTCAAAGAATCAATTTTTTGGCAATTGACTTGTTCGAAATCCCGCACGTTACTGATTGAGGTTGGGTTTGTACGAAATAAACAAAACTTAATTTTCTTCAGAGTGAATCACTAGGATAAACCCAGCTGTGGATGAGTGTTTTTAAGCAATTATTCTTTGCTTAAACAATAAAAATACGTTATTAATAACCATGTACGTGATTTGCATGTCTACTATTAGCAGTAGCAGTATTCTAAATAACAATAACAACAACATTGGTGATGTGCAGGTCTTCGTCAATGACCAATTCCTGAATTGGGACACAGAGAACAGAATCAAAGTCCGGATTGTCTCTGCCAGGGCTTACCATTCATTGTTCATGCATAACATGTAAGTGAAAACTAATGACTAATTTACCATTGCCAACAGTTCTAGTTGCAATTGTTTCTCTCTTCTTCCTTCCATCCAGACAAAAAGGTAAAAGGCCCCCGCCAGATAAGTGCCCTATCGTTGAAAGCCTTAATTAATTTATATATAATATATAATATAATAATATTGCTGAATGGAGGAAAAGGTACCCGCAGAATAGTGCTGCTGCATGATCATGTTAGTTTAGTTTAGTGTACAAAAGTGGATAACTGGGTGGGTGACAGGTGTATCCGTCCCACTCCTGAAGAGCTGGAGAATTTTGGTACTCCGGACTTCACTATTTACAATGCTGGACAATTCCCGTGTAACCGTTACACTCACTACATGACATCCTCCACTAGCATAGATCTTAATCTGGCTAGGAGGGAAATGGTTATCCTCGGCACACAATACGCCGGGGAAATGAAGAAGGGTCTTTTCGGTGTCATGCATTATCTCATGCCTAAGCGCCAGATACTCTCCCTACACTCTGGATGCAATATGGGCAAGGATGGGGATGTGGCACTCTTCTTTGGACTCTCAGGTATAGTATCAGCCGGTCACCGGTTGATTCGGTATAATGTGCCTCCACACACCCTACCTTACCATATCTTCCTTCCTTCCCCTCTTACTAAGCCATACTCAATACTCTTCTGCTTGTGTGTGTTCATTATTATCAACTTTGTTGTTGTATGCTTCAACATGGATTTTGTTATGGCTACTTGTGTCTCCTTTTTTCTACAATCCTAATGGATCCTCCTTTTTATTATTATTGTTTGTTTTAGGTACTGGAAAGACCACTCTTTCTACCGACCATAATCGGTACTTAATCGGAGATGATGAACACTGCTGGGGTGACAATGGTGTCTCCAACATTGAAGGTGGTTGCTATGCCAAATGCATTGACCTCTCACGGGAGAAAGAGCCAGATATTTGGAATGCTATCAGGTTTGGCACAGGTATTGATCTCATCACACCCCCTAATAAAAGAAATGCATTTTGACTTTTTTTCTTTCATTTACTAGTACCTCCTAATAAGAAATTCATTTTCACCTTTTGTCTTTCTTTCAATTGATTGCCAGTATTGGAAAACGTGGTGTTTGATGAGCATGATAGAGAAGTTGATTACTCTGACAAGTCAGTTACAGGTAATATAATATATTCTCTTGTTTAGAGGTTGACCCCAATTTTGATTGTGTAATGATATGTTCAGTTTCAATTAAGTTATTGGTCATGACAATGAACAGTTGTCCTCATACTTGCAATATGTTATTGAGAAGCAACAACTAATGTATTTTATAATGGGAGGTCTCTTCTTAAAAAATAAATCCCCTGCTATACGCAAGAGATAAGAAAGGGAATTAAATATGAACATTAATTTGTCTTCATCAAGTAAGAGGACAAAACTTGATGGGGTGCTACGTGTAGATGTAGCTTTGTAAATTTGTAATCATCCATTATTACAAGAGAACCATGTTGATAGTTATATGATTGCATGGTAATTTTTATTGCAGAAAATACTCGTGCAGCTTATCCTATTGAGTACATCCCAAATGCAAAGTTACCTTGTGTTGGCCCTCACCCAAAGAATGTCATACTTTTGGCTTGTGACGCATTTGGGGTGCTCCCACCTGTGAGCAAGCTAAACCTGGCACAGACCATGTACCATTTCATCAGTGGATACACTGCTTTGGTAATGTTTCATAGTAACTATTTTTATTAATGTTGTTTTGTTTCTTCTATAATTCTAACCATGTTTTACTTGTCATAATAACTTAAGGTGGCTGGCACAGAGGAAGGTGTGAAGGAGCCACAGGCAACTTTTTCAGCTTGTTTTGGTGCAGCATTCATTATGCTACACCCTACAAAGTATGCAGCAATGCTTGCTGAGAAGATGCAGAAACATGGTGCTACTGGATGGCTTGTTAACACTGGTTGGTCTGGTGGCAGGTATGTAAATAGAATTCTCTCTAAATTGTATTGTAATTTGTAACCTTACAATACAAAAGTGTAGAACTCACCAAATTTTCTCATGTCTCAAACTGCAGCTATGGTCATGGAAGCCGTATTAAACTACAATACACAAGGAAAATCATTGATGCTATTCACTCTGGAAGTCTCCTGAATGCAGAGTACAAGAAGACTGAGATTTTTGGGCTTGAGATCCCCACCGAAGTGGAGGGTGTCCCTTCAGAAATTCTGGACTCTGTGAACACAGTGAGTAATCATAGAGCTATCTACCTTTTTTTTCCTTCTATCCTTTGACATAGTGTTTTATTTAACATTGGAGTTTTTGATGTGTTGCAGTGGTCAAACAAAAAGGCATACAAGGAGACACTGTTGAAGCTGGCTGGATTGTTCAAGAAGAATTTTGAAACCTTCACCAACTACAAGATTGGCAAGGGCAGCAACAACCTCACAGAAGAGATTCTCGCAGCTGGTCCAATCTTTTGAGACAATGTTATGTAGTAACATGTTGTGTGGTTGGGATGGGAGTGTTAGGATGGTATATAAAAATATCGCCTTAGAATAATATTTGTACCATTGGTTGGACTCAAAAGTTTCTATTTATAGTCTTTACAATTTATACATTTTTCTTCACTTTGGCGCCTCCTTAATGGTTAGTTTTTGACATTTTCTATCATTTGTTGCGAACCACACAAGTGTTCTCTGCTGCATCACACCACCATCCGTTGTCTGCCATTGCACTCTTCTCGTTGCCACTAGAAATTATAATGCATACTGGGCCATGTCAACTTCAAAAGATTCTGATTTGATTCTTATCCATGATTCAACTTTGGAATCTTATAAATTGATGATTAACAGGGGAAGAGAGAGGTGAACATTGGCTTTCAATTCAAGTTCCAAGTACAATGCACTTTCTTAACAAATGATTATCTTGTTTAATTTAGTACAACTTGGCTAATTTAGTGCTCCTGAACAAGAGAACTATATGTGAAAATCTATATGCACTACTTTAAAAGTTAACTCGATTCATTTATTTATTTGTTTATTTTTTGAAGAATTTATAATAGAAATTGGTTGTGCACTTTAAAAGTTAACTCGATTTATTTATTTATTTTTGAAATGAAATTATAATAGAAATTGGTTGTGCGCATACAAAATCCCCTCAAATATAATATGATTAAATTTGAGTTATGACAATTCAATTGATATTAAATTAATTTCTATTCTTTAATTATTCAAAACACAGTGAAACAGAAACAAGGAAAATCCGTTCAGACTCAAATCAAATATAAAAAGAAATTGCATAAAGGGAGATACATGGATGTCTGTTCAATATTGACAAAAAGGAGATAATTGTCTATGGAACACGGAAGCACTGGGTAATTTGGATGAGCTTAAAGGGAGTTTTTATTTCTTATATGACACATGTAAAAGGAAATAATACATAGTTGTTTTGTTGTTTGGGCTTTTACCCCTCCCCCCTCTTTCTTCTTCTTCTTCTTCTTTTATTTTTTTATTTTTCATTTTACCTAAAGAAACTTATAACATTTCATTTATAAGAAGGACAATAATATAAATAGGAAGATAATTGAAAAATTATAGATTAGCAAAAAACTTAGATGCTTCCACAAGGAAATAAGTGACTTGATTTGGTTGTCTACGTATAAAATTCACACTAGAGCTAGTAATTAGACTATGATCATTTTAATAGATTCTTATTATAAAATTTAACTCAGTATCTATGGTCGTGTTGAAATTCACCATATATCAAGGAAAAAAAAAACCTACCGTCTTCTCTATGGTCTATGGATAGGGAACTCAATTTTCTTTGATGTCACTAAAATTTTAATTGGTAAACAACTCTAAACTGAGTAAAACTATTTATTATTTAGGCATCTGTAATAATTTTCTAAATGAATTAATTTTTCTAACAAGCATGTTATACAGTATTGAGAATGGCTCCAAAAGAAACTGTCCTACCGTTGTAACATGTATTTAAGTGTTTTTTTTATTTATTGATTTTATTTAGAGTTTAACATTAATATAAAATAATTTTACAATTTTAATAATTTTTAAAATAATTTTATTAAAATTAATTAACTTATAATAAATACAAAGATGTGATTGAGTAACGGTGTAAGGCGTATCAACCTTTTTCTATCTTATTTTTGTTATTTCATTTTTAAGTGTTATTGTTTAAAAATAAATGATAGATAATAGCAATTTTTTATGGGTGGGCTAAGGTTGATGGGCCCAAATACACTTGTAGCCTTTATACGTTCGGTATGGGTTGGGTTTCGGGGTGGGGGCGGGAGAAGCGAATGGAGGTTTCTGGAACGACAACGTAAAAAGAGCTTCCTCACTTTCCCTCCTTCCCTCCCTCCCCGATTTCCCATTTCCCATTTCCTTCTTCTGCATTCTGCGCCCTAATCTGCGATCCCACCGCTGCACACTGCACACACCAAGGTATGCTCCCTCTCTTTCTCTTTCTCAATTCTCCACATTTCAATTCTCTCTCTTACATTCCTAACCCCAATTTCTCATTCCACTATTCCAATTCATGCTTATTCTACACCCCTCCCATTCCCCCTAAATTCATATCGAGGTATGGATTGTTTATCGTTCATGATTTTTTGCTGCTCGATTTTTCAAATCCGTTCGTTGGTTCTCCCAGTGTATGCCAATTCGCGGAACAATCAAGTGTAGATTTTTTATTTTTCAAGTTCTAGCGATTTTTTTCTTTCTATAACCCTAATTTCAGTATTTCGTAGTAAACCAAAATTGTATTTTTGTTGTTTCTGGGGTATTGGGTTCCTTCATTTTCCGTTTAATTTCTCTATTTTAACACTCTCAGTTACAGTGGCTGAGTATTTCAGCTTCGAATCTAACCTCAATTTGTATTGCTCTGTGTATTGGTACCAACAGAGAAGGACTACAATCTAATCTCAAATTTCTGATTCAATCTCCAATTTTTTTTTCTTAACAGTTGGTTCTCTCTTTTCTTCATGAAACCACAATGCGGGGCTATGATAGAGATGTAAGAGTTATCTACTTTAAGGATTGAGATTCCCATTATTTTTTTCCCCAATTTAATCATCTCGTGTTAACTATTTTATGCCGTGTTTTTTTTTTTTTTTTCTTTTTTTTTTGAATTTCTTCTCTGCAGGAACCACATGAATACGATGATTATGAAGACGATGGACTGGAGGGAGGGGAAGAATATGAAGAGTACGGAGATGAATATGAAGAGGACGGAGAAGAAGAATATGAAGCGGAAGAACCTCGTAAGCCAACAAAGGAAGAACTGGAGTACCTTGAATTGAGGCAGAAGTTGAAAGAATCAATTAGAAAGCAGATGAAAAAGG
Organism: Amphicarpaea edgeworthii; assembly: GCA_014843725.1. NCBI lineage: Eukaryota > Viridiplantae > Streptophyta > Magnoliopsida > Fabales > Fabaceae > Amphicarpaea > Amphicarpaea edgeworthii. The sequence goes on along the minus strand of CM026324.1, from coordinate 1,697,370 downwards.
AGAACAGTAATTCCCTTGCTGATTCTACTGCTAGAAAGAAGAAATTTCCTTATGATAAGTGAGTATTGCAATCATCTTATAGGCATATACACAGTCATATATTGATTAGATATCTGGTTAAAGAGTGCAATTTTATTTAATTTTTCTGTAAGTTCGATTGCAATTTGCAATCTCTACCTTAGTGTACCATTGCTTTGGGGCATGCCACATGCTGGCATTGAGCTGATGAAATTGCTTGTATTTGGTGGCAATTTGTATGAAGTTGTCTTTTCAGGCATATAAACCCGTTATCTTGTTTGCCTCATTTTTTGGAAGATTCTTTTCTGACAATTTTGTGGTTTCTTCCCCCCTACATTTTTATGGATACACTTTACTTTATTTTACTTCCCTTTGTTTATTCTTATAACTTAGCCTCTCCTTTTTTGTTTTATGAGTATTAGCTCTTATCTTTATTTCTGTTTGGTTCTTTAGATGTCTGCTATCTTCTATATGTAACTTATAACTTCGAGGTGTTATGTTAATCTTCTTGATTGTGTGGCTAATACTTGTGCATGCCCTGTACCCTTCTTCAATATTGTTTGTGGTTGCTTAGCTTTGCTAACACTAAAAACAGGAATAATTTAAAAATATTGTCTTCAATCTTCATCTGTTGCTGCAGTTACGGGTCTTTTTTTGGCCCTTCTCAACCAGTTATTGCTCAGAGGGTAATCCAAGAGAGCAGGTCATTGCTAGAAAACCAGCATTTGATGCCTAGGATTTCTAACTCAGCCCATATTGTATGTATTCAGTACCTTCGGTTTTTGCATTCCTTTTCAATATTTTCTTATGAAGTTCTGTATATACGAGCAATCTTCATTTTGAGGCGTTATGATTACTGTATGCTGTGTGTTCTTTTTTTTATGTGATTTCATGTGGTAATGTGGTATATTGACTGTTTGGGGTCTTATGCCAACTACACCTGTTTCCAATTCATTAATAGACCAAAAAATTAAACCAATAAACCAAAGCAAAGAAACAATTTTACATTAAAACTAGATCAGTTTAAATACATTAGCTAGGTGTTTTTTTTTTTTTTTTTGTAGCTTTCTGATTTAATCCTGTCTGCAGAACAAAACCACAAATAAAGTATCTAATGGTGTATTGAAGTCTTCAGCTCGTAATAATGTTCCACCCAAAGTCAGTGAGGTATTGCGGCTTTTGCTTCTCTTGTAACTTTTAAGCTACAATCTTCTAAAATATGATTGTGATGGATTGTTGTGTTCAAGCAGAAGCAAGTCAAAGCCCAGAAACTCAAGGTTACTAGAGATTACTCATTTCTTTTGTCTGATGATATGGAGCTCCCAGCTCCTAAGAAAGAACCCCCATCTCGTAGAATACCTGTACATAAATCTGGTAAGTTGTTGCTTGGTTATATTTTTATGTGGTGTTAGATTCTGGGGGTTAGAATATACTACTGTAATTGGGGATACTTATACAGGGTTTTGCCTGATGTTGAAGAGGGTCGGTCAGCTCAAGTTGCTGGGAAGAGTAAACAACATTTGGTCAATGGCGGCAAGATTGCCCGTGGCAGTGATGAGAACTGGAAACATGTTACTGGGCCTGGTCATTTGGCTCCTAAATCAGGGTCCAATTATAAGTTAAGTTCTACCAATAAGGCACCAGCAGATTCAAGAAAACAGCTTAGTAGCAGCAGTGGGAATGGACCTGGCCGGCCAGTGGGGCCAAAAGGCTTGCCTTCAAAGATGCCTGTTAGTGCCATGGGGAATAAATCATTAACACCTGGTATGAAAACCCCTGTAAATGGTGTGCAGAAACCACTGTCTTCAAAGTTGCATTCTGTAAATGGTGTGCAGAAACCACTCCCGTCAAAGATGCATTCTATAAATGGTGTGCAGAAATCACTCTCGTCAAAGTTGCATTCGTCTGTTCCAAAACAGAGTGTGGATCAAAGAAGGGACCTAAGAGAACAGTATAAACCTAAAATGATATCAAAGCAGCCAATAGCATCAACCAAAGCTCAGGTGTGTAATGTTATACACTTACACACTCCTATTAAGGATTTTTGTTTCCTTTGAACTTGTTCCATAGTTTCTTATTAACTATATGTTCACTTGCTTGACAGATAAATAAGCCACTTAAACAAATTCCAAAGCGTTCTGATTTGCAAGATCACCGTCCCAAGAAGGTGGGAAAACGAAGCTATGATGAGGCTCAGGATGAAATGGAAGCCATTAGAATGATCAGATCAATGTTTAAGTAAGTTTTCTAAGTTTCTATTTATATGTAGATGTTGGGAACTTGTGTCTTCATATCTCTACACCATGGGAAACAGTCAATTACCTTGACCAAATACCATGTAGTCATATATTCGTATGTTTCTTATGCTAATTGGTGGCATGATTTTTATGGTTGGTGGTGGTTTGATTTGAGTGTACTGATTATTAATAGTTTCTTAATTAGTGACTCGTTTTAATCATTGAACATGCTCCCCTTCTCATTACTTATGATTTAGAATAGTCGATAATCTTTTTGTTGCATTTTTTGCAGTTACAACCCCAACAAATTTGTCAATGATGACGATGATGATGGTATGATGGAGGCTGGCTTTGATGAAATCATGAAGGAGGAAAAGAGGAGGTTAGTTTCTCTATGCTTAAAATAAAGTCTGGTATTTACTACATTATCAAATCATACTTTCCCTTGTTTATTTAGATGAACTCAGCTGCTTGCACACTTGTACATGATTCTGCCTTTGCTGAATTAAAGTCACTCCTCGATTTTTTTCTAAAAATGAATATTCTCTTAAACTCCTGGCATCTATTTATTTATGCTTATAATTGAGCAACGTGTATATTGTATATATTTAATAATTATTGGTGAATTGTACAACATTTACTTTTTCTGTCTTTTTATCTTTTCATAAAGAGTATGCTAATCGTCTTATCTTCTCAAATAATCCTCTTAATACCCAATAAAAAAATATTGAATGAAAAAATATATGTAGTTAATATAGTTTATACAATGGGGATACAAAAATATTCAATACTTTCTTTATTTGTAATCACTTGTTAGGATTCTTATAATCTTGTGCATCATAGACTTTCTTTCTTTTTCCTAATTTTATTTATTGCCTTTGATTATTATCTTATGGTTAAAGAAAAGCTTTTAAATTTCTTAATGAGTTTGTTGTGTAATATTACCTGGCAGTTCCCTAATTGCTAAAAAGGAGGATGAGGAGCAACTTAGGTTGATTGAAGAGGAAGAGGAAAGGCTGCGGATACGACGATTGGCTAAGAAGCGGAAGCTTGGCGGCCACTAGCAGCGTTCTGTTCTGTTCTAAGTTCTAACATCAACATCAAACTTTTCTTTCAATACTTTGCTTCAGATCACAATTCAATTCCCATCGTCCAGTTCCATTATATTTGCATTTAGTCAATTCATCAACCATGATGATGGATGGTTAAATCAGAATTTGGAGGTGTTGTTTTATCCAAAGGATTATGCTAGTTGTATGATATTTTTTTTAAAAAATAATATCAATAATACAAATTACAGTTACTGTAGTCTTTTACTTATGAAAACTGGCTTTGTTATTTACTCATGGACTTCTCTTGATCAATTCACACAAATTTCCAATCTTACAACATGCATCCTTCTCAACCCTGATACTAATTGAAGGAAATTTATAACATCTAGATTGATATAATATGCTCTACCATGTATTAAAGAAACAATTAAGACTAAAATTGTGTATTTGACGTCAAAGAATGATTCAATTTTGTTTTTTTTCTAAGAAAAAAAATTGAATCATTTGATGTTAAATACAGTGTCTTAATTTTTTTCAATTTTGTTTAATCACTGTTAAGAAATAGAAAAATAATTTCCAATATGAGAACTTCCCTTTTCTTACACACAAACTCTTTAAATAACTTTTAGGAAATAAATTTATAGTATCATATTAAAAAATGTCTTTTTATATTCTCTTATGGTCATCCGAAATAAAAGTTTAGTTACAATTTCACCATACAGTTAAGTGTTATGAATAATATTTTTTATAATTAAAAATGGCTTTAAACAAATAATTAGTACTAATTCACAAATAAATAACATTGTGTTCCATAAACTGTAGGTAAAAAAATTCTGTTGATATAAATAAATAATTTGAACACACGTTACTGAACCTTCAAATTGATAGAAGGGTAGCTGATGCTGTCACTGTTTAGTTCAGATGTTGAGTTGATTGATAAGAGGTTTGTACTTAATTCCATTTGTCTTTGATGTTCAGCAACATACAGTATCAATCAATTAATTAATCAATTAATAATTAGATGAAGGAATATCCTAGCAATAGCATGACCAAATCAAATTCAGAGGAAGCACATGAGATGAGTGGACACGTGTTGCCTAGATTTGGCATATTGCCTTGTCTTTTATGGTTCAAAATGAAACAATGATTTGGATGAGAGAGAGAGAGTAACATTACATTATCATGGACACGGGTGTGACTGTGGTGCAATATCACTCTCTTCAGTCTTCACTTGCAGCTTCAGTTTCAGGACATAGCTTTCTTTCTGAGTCTCTGAATCTGCAACTGAAATCAGAACAATATGGGGACTTTGTTTTTCTTCCATTCACCGATTCCTCGCTTTTCATTCCCCTCCATCTCCATCTCCACGCCAAAGCCAATTGCACTTCCTCCTCTTCCTTGTTTCAGGTCAGATTTTGATTCCCACCCTCTCTCTCTTCACCACTCATTTTAGTGTTACATTCGTATTCAACGTGGGATGTCCTCAAAATCCAACTTTGATGCCTCATAGACTGAAAAATCGCCCCTTTTGCTTGATCGTTCATAATTTATATGATTCATCTCACACATGATTCGTGGGTCACCCCTTTTCCTCTGCTTAATTATATTGTATTTTCAGGAATAATGGAGATGTCGTCAATAGCTTACATGAACAGAAGTAACCTTATTCTTTTTTTTTTTTTGGAACTTTAAATAAATATTTTTTCGTGTATGTACGAGGTTAGTCGGAAACTAACTTGGGAATTTGTATCTTAGGTCAGAGGGTATTAAAAATGTGGACATGTCCCAGGTATGTTGCTTTAGTTTCAAAAGTCTTTTGTTTTTTTTTCACACGTCCCTTCTTTTACTCTCCTTTTTCCGTATTTCGCAAGTATTTCACTGCCTTCTCACTGTTTTTTCCCCTTTGTGTTTTAGTCAATATATGATGATGACCAGAATGTGAAAGAAGATAATAATATTTGGCAAGTGTTCAAAGAAGCTCAACAAAGTTAGTTCTTTCACCTCTCAGTCATACTTGTGCTTTGTAAAACAGTGTTAAATAAACTTCTGGTGTATTTTCTCGTTGCATGTAGACATACTGTTCTTGAACAACCAACGCCTTGTGGCCATTGAAGAACTTGACAAAACAAACAAAGAAAAACAGTCGCTAATCAATAAGATAAAAAAGTTGGAAGCTGAAAAGCAGGCTGGTGCTGCTGGTAAAGGTAAAAGGTGATAGTTTAATAGCATGTCCTTTTGTACCTCTTGATACATATTTGGTCAATTGTAGACATATGCAATGTCATTTGCTGTTAGTATCCTGTAGGTTATCTTGTGTCATATTATTGAAACATGATTCCGACTTAGACACATGTTTGATTACATTTGGTTCTTCCTTTAAATTAAGAAATACATTTCTTTCCCTTTATACTTAAAGGAATATTCTTTTTTCCCTTCATTTCTTGCTCTAATTTGTTGAATTATATATAATGTGATAAGAACCTAGGGAGAATCACACCACAAAAACAACTCATTGTGCAAGGCCTTATAAACTCCATACTAGAATCTCATACTTTCCAATGCTAACACTGTAATGCTAGTGACCATTGGCACGACAGCAGCGTTCGTTTGCAGCTGAGAGAGATGGTGGAAGACTTAGATACCAATTGATAAGAACCTTGGAAGAACCAGAAAATCTGACTGTTGTAGTTGGAGAACCCAAGGCTTTATAAACCCCACACTTAAATCCCATACTCCCAATGTGAGAGACTAAAGTCCCATACCTTGCAATTAAATCCTAACATAATGGCTTGCAGATTTTTGTGTTAACATAATTGAACTGTATGCTATTTTTCAAATCTATGGTAACAAAATCTATTATTAATCTGATTTTATCAACAATAAATTTGTCTTTGAAGCTCTAGATGATTAATTGAACTATATGTTTCTGTTTGTTTTTTGTAACCCAGATAACCTATCAACTTGTTCAGAATTGCTGCTCCGGATAGATACCATGGTCCTTAGCAGCATGATTAGCTCTGTTGAAGCATCTGAATTAAGAAGTTTGGTGATGAACCACAACGTGAGTCTGGCTGGTGTTTTTAATGTCATCTCACACAAAAAAGATCATGAACTTCTAGGAGAACTTCGTCGCTTTTCAGATGGACACAAAAAGTAAATCCTGCTCTGATGAACTTTGTCGCATAAGTTACAATGTTCATTCTTCAGTTTTTCTTTCTCAGATGAAGTTTTTAAAATCTGATTGTCTGTCCTTTGTTGTATCAACTACATTCAGGAATGGTTTTCATATTGTTCACATTTGCACAGAAATGACACCATTGGTCCCTAGAGGATCAGTAGCTTCGTATGTGACTGGCTTATCTCGTGCACTTCAAAGAAAGGGCCACCTGGTGGAGGTTATATTGCCAAAGTAATTACGAAATTCGTCCTTTTATTTTCTTTGCCTCTTGTGTTATTCTTTCAATTAATTGTCAACCAAAATGATATGAAACTTAGTCTATTTTGTGCTCTGTATCTAAGCACTTGATCTCTATTTTATATTGCTATATTAGTCTAATAATTCCTTAATTTGGATGTATCTAATTTTCATGTAGGTATGCAAGTTTAAACCTAGATGAAGTGCAAGGGTTGCGTGAAGTTAATGTAGAGGTTTCCTCATATTTTAATGGTCAATTACACGGAAATAGAATTTGGACTGGGTCAGTTTGGCTTTCTTTGTCTGTTTAATTACCCTAAATCTGCATATCAAATGGATGCCAAATTACATGTACTGGTGGTGACAAAAGAATTAATGAAACATGGTAGAAATAATATTTCACGTCTTGTTCCTTGTTTAAAATCCACTGATTTTCATTTATTCTATACTTACTCTTAGTGTGTGACAGTGTTGTTTATGGCATTGGAGTCACTTTGATAGAGCCAAAGTACCATTCGTCATTTTTCAGCCGCGAGATGATATATGGCTACCCAGATGATTTTGAAAGGTTAGTGAATTGATATCTGTAATGATTGGTTTATCTAGTTTTCCATATGTTATTGTGGTAAAGAAAAGAAAAACTTACATTTTGAAGTTTATAATAAAAGCTGATCAGATAATTTTGTTATGTTTTTTCTTAAAAGGAAATTGATAAAATTAGGAATTAAGATTAGAGACTGGAAAACATGATATTTTCTTCGAATGCAAGTTTTTCAGCTTGACAAAATATAGTTCAGAGTGCTGCCACTGTTGCAACAAAATTAGACAAGTTAATTCACAAACTGGGTCAAGAGAATAGAAGTTAAAAAGGAGGAAAAATGTTTTATAATTTTTGCAACATACCATCATGACTGACTTTTTGTGCACTCAAATTATCTTCAAAGAGAACTGAATGGAGACACTCATATAGCTACTATCTCATCTGCACTTTAGTTTCTGGTTATAAGTGTCAGGAAAGTAAAATCTGATCAAACTAAGGTTTTCACTTGAAAAGAGGACTGAATTGACTTGAAAAGAGAACTGAATTGTATATTATTTTTCTGATTAATTTACAGCAGTTAGTACAACATACATATATATAACCATGAAAATTAGATGAACTAAATGCTAACCTGGATACTTTAGGCTACAAATCTGTATATAATAATAAGAGAGAAATTAGGACAACTAATAGTCTAATACCAATTACAATTAGGGAATATTCTATACTATACAGTACAATTACATGTGACAATTTTTTTTTACTTTGGTGTACATAGTTGTCAATAATCTTGATATGATTTCTTTTGTCATCAGGTTCTCCTACTTTTGTCGGGCATCATTGGATTATATTGTAAAATGTGGGAAGCAGCCTGATGTGTTGCATCTACATAATTGGGAGACTGCCATTGTTGGGCCCCTTTTCTGGGATATGTTTGTTAAACAGGTGTCTGTTCTTAATTTTAAATATTTAGTTTGATTTATAAATGTTATCTATTGGTTTGAAAGCCTCTATAAATGGGAGAAAAGTTACCAGCAGCGATAGAAGGTGATACAAAAACTCAAACAAGAAAAGAGGATTTTTTTTAAAGATCATCTATAATATTCTTAATCATTTGTTTTGTTTAGGGACTTGAAGGAACCAGAATATTATTTTCATGCCATGGCTTCAATTCACAGGCTAGTAAAGATGTTGCTCTGTTGGATATTCATTTAGTATTGAATTTTCTCAATACATATAGTTTGTTCTGGAGTTTATGTTTACATTATTGGATGTGTTGTGCATGTTGTAGGGTATCGTGCAACCAGATAAATTGGCCTTATGTGGACTTGATCCTTTTAGACTTCATCGCCCTGATCGTTTACAAGACAACACCAACACACAACTTGTCAATAATTTAAAGGTATCATCCTCTTTACCCTTGTATTCTTTATTTTTCTCCTACATTCATCTCTATAACAACTGCTAGATGATATTGAAAAAGTCATTGGAGCTTTCTTTTCTAGCTTTACTTTATTTTTTCCCTTATTCTTGAAGACACTTAGGAAGCCGGAAACCACCTTGGACCAGTTTCATTAATTTAGAGAATCATTACAGTTTTGTGTCTCAGAGGAAAGGTCAGTTATATATGTTTCTAGAGAGAAGTGACCTAATACTTTAGTAAAATCTCGGCAACATATGCAGCCATGGATTTAATTCTTCCTAATTTGGGGAGTTGAGGGGAGTGGGGGGATTGTGATCTTGAGTTTACATTTATATTAGTTTTACTTTGTTGGAAATTGTGAAACTCCTTATCAAATTATACATTTATCATTTGTGACTCTTATTAAGGCAACAAATAATCATCTTGCATTCAAGAAGGAAAACAAGAGGACAAATTTCTCCTATGTTCCTGCTGGAAGAATAGAGCCTTGCCTCTTCATACTATTTATTGAGTATTGAAAAATATGCATGCATGCCTTCTGATGTTTATAAACTCTGCTGCCTAGTCATTGAGCATTTAATATGAAGGTTTCAAGTAGTTATTACCTGTGACCCATCTTATGGGACAGAATAAATGCTTGTTCTTGCAGGTTAGACAATGTGAACACTTAACTTATTTTCTAGATTATACCCCTCAATTTGCAATATTAAATCGTTGAATAACACATCATATGCTGTACCACAAAGTCTTTTATTTTTAGACTCTGTATTTTCTTATGCCTGTCCAACATTTGAGTCTTCCATAAATTTTGCAGGGCGGAGTTGTCTATTCGAATAGAGTTGTAATGATGTCCTCTATCTATCCAAAGCACGTCATTGTTCATAATTTGAGTCATGATCTGGAGCCCACTTTAAATGTCCATAGGTAAGAATGCTGCCATAACATACTTTCAATCTTGTGTAATGTTTGATGAGGGATTATTTTGTCTTTTCTTGCAAATCAATATTAACTCTTGAAATTGTTAACATAGCAAATGGGCTGGTTGATAAATATATTTGGTTGTAGGGACAAGTTGGTCATTGCTCCTTATGGATTAGACAAATCAACTTGGGATCCTTCAACTGACTATTTTCTTCCAGAAAATTTCAACCCTGAAAATATGAATGGAAAAGCTGTTTGCAAAGTTGCATTGCTGCAGCAGCTGGGGTTATCTGAACATTCTTCTACTATTCTTGTGAGTGGATCACCCCTTGCTCCTTACTTGTGTGCTATGGCCCATGATAAATATGCAATGAGAAACTTAATGATCTATTGTATTTCTTTTATATGCAATTCCTTTTTTAGAAATTTTTCATCTAACGATGAGCTAGTTTCAGGATGTATATAATATATTTAAGCTGAGTTTTTGTTAACTATTGCCTTAGCATTCTTGAAATAATTAGTTTGGATAATTGCATGACTAGTATATATTTTATGCCTTAGTTTTCTATGTGTGTATTCCTCACACTTTCTCTTCTGCAAGAGTTTAATATAATCTTTTTTAGCATTATGTCCATTGGATCTTCACTTGAAATCTACATTATAGAATAAGCACAGTTTCAAATTTACCCTGCAAAACCTGAAATTCTGCCTAAACTCTAGGACAGATTTGTGGGAATATAAGCAAACACTAGAGAGGATGAATTGGGTTGCTCCCAATTTCCCCCAACAAGCAAAAACCCATTATGAATTATTAGTGCAACAAACAAGTGTAATGTAGCAAACAATATGAATGTGATAACTGCAAACAACATTTTATTTTGATAAAAAGAAGAACTTCATCAAGATGGAGAGAATGAAGTCACCAGGAATATGAAGACGAGGCATCCTCCAAAACAAAAAAGGGCTCAGGAAAAAGTGAACAACTTGTGCCTATGTCCACCCTTCCTATGCTCAGGCTTGTGAAGTTCTTCACCATTTTTATTGAAATTGTTCATTTATTTATTTTTTATGAATCTTCATTTGGTGAAATTAATGGTTAAGGTTGATTTATTTTTTGCAGCAACCTTTCATAAACCATGACTTTTATGACTGGTATTCAATGTCAAGAATTGAGTATATGGTTTTACTTGGCTTTTCTTTGAATTTTTTATCAGGTTGGATGCATTTTTTCAGAAGGACGTGATCTTGACGAGAAAAGGGTGAAGGAAGTTATCTTGAATACTAAGCAGCATGATGTCCAGGTTGCCATCTCTGTGGAGCTTATACTTTTGTTTTGCCGTTTTTCTCAAAATGCTGATAAGACTTTCTCATTAACTGATATTGAAATGGAAGCTCCAAAATAGCAGTATGAATATGAATTTTTATCTGTGTGCTTATAGGAGAAACATAATCTTTATTGTTCCTTGTGTTTCCATAATGAAGAAAAAGTATAATAAAATAAAACCTCTAGGTAAATCGACCTTGTATGAAATGAATCTGGCTATGACAAATTCTTGTTTCAGAGGATTTCCTGTTTGAAACCAGTTTGGAATGGTTGCAGTTTATATTTATGGGGACCAGTGAAAGTTCAGTCTTGAATCAGGCACCTGGATCACTTCAGAAGGAATTCAAGGTAGTTCTCACACTTTTTTTTTTTTTTTAATTCCTTGTAACTGATTGCTTATATATATGCTGGCAAAGCATTGAATATTAGCCAGATTTAATTAGTTCAAAATATTAACCATTTATTTTAATTATATGGTTGAGACTTGAGATATACTCCTCTCACACCCTCTTCTCTCACTCGACTCAATACACTTCCATGTTCTAGAAACCTTAGTTATATTTGTTTTTCCTTGTCTGCTACTGATGATCTGCCATTCCGTTCACCTCTGCAGGATGATAATCTTAAATTTGTGCCTACATATGATGAAGCTCTGCTGCATTTAGTCTTTGCTGGATCCGACATCATCCTGTGCCAATCTTTTCTTGATCCTACTGATGAAATCCCAGTAAGACCATTCCATCCACTTCAGTGATAATTTTCCTCAACTAATTTAGCACCTCAAGTAAAACATGTATGGATTAAATTTGGTAGGGAAGTTGCTTCTTAAAGAAATTTAAGTTCCTACAAGACTTTGTTTTGTTGTCTTCATGAAACACTAAATATTGCCGCTGGAAGATTGATAATTGATTAATGGTATAGATGCTGACAAAGTGACAATGCATATTTATTTTGCAATGTAGTACTACATTAAATAATGCAGTCTAGGCAAATTTTGTTTCGAGTGGGGACATTTTCATGTATATCAATTGAATCATACAATTTTTATCACTTGAATGTGTAGCTCATAGCTTTAAGGTATGGAGCAGCTCCAATAACACTTGCCCCTGATGCTAGTAGCACAAACAGGTAATCTATAAAATATACTTGTAATAGATGAATTTTTTTCCTCTATACTTGTTTAACACTCATTTCATTTATCTCTGCAAGGTCTATACCCTTTGATAGGAGCTTCATAAACCAAGACCACGAGGCCACTAAGTACTCAAAGTTAATCAACTCTAGCTTCGTAAACATGTCTCTTAGCCTTGCCATTGATGAAATTGTATGTAGTTTCTAGTGGTTTTTCCTTAAGTTTTTACTCTTTATTCATGCATGCGTTATGAATTATAATACATTACTTAAAATGAATTTCCTTTGCCTGTAGAGGACTAACCCTGCAATTTGGAAACGAAAAATAATGCAAGCAATGGCGCATGACTTATCATGGGATGGTGAATGCTACGATGTTCATGTTGAAGCTTACTCAACTATAAAGAATATGTAAAATGGCTCTGATATAGATTCATCATCCATGTACATATAATAATGTAAACATTTTTAGTTTAGTACTTTGAGATATGACTGAAGAGTTACTAATGAATAATGATACGGAGTGAGGCAAGGAGAATCCCTCGCAATTAGAATAATGAAATTACGTTACATTTTATATTTCGAGAGTAGTTGAACGACCAAACAAATTACCAATGTTTGCTTTCTTTACAATAAAATATATATTTTATTTTACTACAGTGTAGATTATATGATACATAAAATTGATGAGAAACAAATTATGTTTATTTAGTGTGAGGTCTTAATCTGTTTTTAAGTGTTTTACTCTCGAAAATTAATATATATATATATATATATATATATATATATTTTTTTTTTTTTTTCATTACACAGAATAAATCAATAAAAGGATGTCCCGAGTGAATAAACAACATTTTGATATTTTAAAAGTATCTTTAAATTTAACTTAGATTTTGATTTTTTAATTTTTAATTTGTAGTTAATTTTTTGAATTATAATTTTTGACTGATAACCTAAAATGAAAGTTATCCAAAATATTTTTATTGAATATCTTGTTATATTTAAGAATTTTCTGAAAAAGGAAAATCCAAGGACATGCCACCTAAACTAAATATCCATTGATACTTTTTTTTTTTTTTTTCGAAGTCCGAATATATCCATTGATACTATACAGCAGAGTTATACAAATAGTAGTGTTTTTTTTTTTTATCATTATACAAACAGTAGTATTGGATATTTGGATTAGTAGTAGCAAATTAGACGATAAATTGAAGAGAGGACTTTTTTTATGTAAAAATAAATTTAGTTTTTTTTTAATATAAAGAGAAATTTAGTTGTTAATTGTTATTATAAATAAAAATCGTATGATGTTACAGAAATAATCTTGATGAGTAGATCCCATATTCGATAAGAACGTGATGGAACGTTTTAGATTAGTAAATTAAATATATATATAGAGCGGTTGCCGGTTGGAGTATGGAGGAATGAATGATTACGTAAATGAAGGGAAACTTGAATGAAGACTTGAAGTAGTTGTTGCTTTTAAAATCCAAAATCTTAGATAAGGACTAAGGAGAAGCTGAACTGCGAAGTGCGAAAATGGCATCGGAGTTGGAGTTGGAGTCAGGTCAAAGTCCCAATCCTTCTTGGTTTACGCCCAAAAGGTCTTTCATCGTTTTCAATTTCAGCAACAATAATACATAATTGATTCACTATGTTGCAATTCAAAAGTGTTTTGTGCTTGGTATTTAAATGAACTACACAAGCCTAATTAATCAATTCATTAATACATGATTTCAGGCTTCTTATGATATTTTGTGTGATTAACATGCTAAACTATGTGGATCGAGGAGCTATAGCCAGTAACGGTGTCAATGGAAGTATTGCAACTTGCACTGAATCTGGTGTTTGTACAGCTGGCACTGGAATTCAGTAAGCTCTGTTTCTATTTCTGTTTCTGCTAAACACTACGATGTATTTTATTATTCATCATTGTGGTCGTCGTTTTCATCTTATTGTAGCACGGTTTTCGACATTTCAGGGGGGATTTTAACTTGAACAATTTTCAAGATGGAGTTCTGTCATCTGCATTTATGGTTGGACTTCTAATTGCTTCTCCAATATTTGCTTCTCTGGCCAAAAGGTGAATTGCATGAGCTTCTGCCTGCTTCTTAGGGCCTGTTTGGATACAATAATCTACTAATCTAGATAGACTTCTAGAAAAAAAAAATGAAATTAGCTTTTCTAGAAGTTAAAATTATCTTCTCTAATAGCTAATTAGTAGAATCTCTCTCATATAACTTCTTCTAAAAGATGTGAGACTTATACAAATTAACTATTGGAGAAGACAATTTTAATTTCTAGAAAAATTAATTTTATTTTTTCTTCTCCTAGAAGTCTTTCTAGAGACATTTGTCCAAACATGCACTTACACTATTCATGCTTCCCCTTTCATTGAATGGTGATCTAATGTGTTGTTGTGTTTGCAGTCACAATCCATTTCGGCTTATTGGTGTTGGATTGGCTGTTTGGACATTCGCAATAGCTGGATGTGGTTTTTCTTTTGATTTTTGGTCTATTGCAATATGTCGAATGTGAGGGAATGTTTCAGTATTTTCAACTTTTCAATGCCATATTTTGAGATGAGACTGACAGCAGTTTTTTTGCAGGCTAGTTGGTGTAGGTGAGGCTTCCTTCATTAGTCTTGCAGCACCATTCATAGATGACAATGCCCCTGCTGCACAGGTTTGATCTATTTCTTCATTCTCTTCATAGTTAGTTGAAACTGTTCCTCCATGAATACAGAGTTGCAGCTTTAATAGTATTTTGTTGATGACAGAAAACAGCATGGCTGGCTACATTTTACATGTGTATACCAGCTGGGACTGCTCTGGGCTATGTTTATGGTGGAATTGTAAGACTACATACTTGTATAGTCTAACTATGTTAAGATGACTTTTCTTCTTTCTTTTGTTTGATGGTGTGGACTCATGGCTTTTGATTATACCTGTTAATTGTGTTATGTCTTTTCCTTGGACTGCTATATATTTAAATTATGTCTTAAGCTTTGTTGAGACTTTTATTTGTTTATGCTGAGTTTGGTTTTTATTTATTTATGTATTGAGGCTTTCATAGTCGTATTCTTTTTAACACAAGGGAAAAGACAGTTGGAACCTTGCAGAAAAAAGGTTGAATTATGAAGGATTGAGTATATTTGATGGACTTTTGCAGGAGAAGTAATAATGAACATCAGCCATATTCTCAAATTAATTAGTCATATTTTCTGGAAAAATGTTTTTTATATTGTTTTACCCATATCTAAGGTACTTGGAAGCCTAATACTTGTGCTCATCTTTTATATTTATTTCATTAGTAGGCTCTAGTTGATGATACCATATCTTGAATATTGTTCTGTGATAGTGTTAAAATCAATCAGCTTATAGTTTCCAAATAATGTGTAGGTTGGAAGCCAATTTAACTGGCGTGTTGCATTCTGGACTGAGGCAATTTTGATGCTTCCTTTCCCCATTTTGGGTTTTGTAATGAAGCCTTTGCAATTGAAAGGTGATCATTTTCTTCTGTTTGATGTGTTTCAGAATAGCCTTTATTTTTTTAATCCCTGTCATAGTAATGCACTATCTGACTCTTAATGTAGGTTTTGCACCATTGGAATCCAAACAGACACTAACTGGAGGTATTTAGAACTCACTTTCCACTTCCATTATAGCTTTGTTTGCCATTTGTATAGAATAATTGCATTTTGTGTAATACTAAATAATATATGTGCTTAAAGTTAGAGGTTTTCCTTATAGATGATGACACGCTTTCTGAAGATCAAGCCTTGCTCAAAGGATCCGAGTGAGTGTCACTTTGTCATTGTTTTTCTGAATTTTGAAGCTATTCTCTTTGGTATTTGTTGTTTAGTTTGTCTTTGTTTCCTACTTCTGATGCCAAGCTGAAGAAAACCCAAAACCAAGCATTAAAGAGGCCAAGAAAAATAAAGTTAAGACAGAATCCAAATACCATTTACCATTGTCTGAAAACAAGTGAGAGAGTAGACAATGTCACTTGAAGCAATCATTGTACTTTTTTGTTTATTTAATCTGCTGGGAATAGTTAATATCCTAAAATGGGAATGCTTTCAGTTCATGCAAAGCAGTTCCGGCACTATATGGATTGATAGCCTTGTCAGGAGTCAGGGTAGACTGACAAGGGCAATATGCAGACAGACAGAAACAAAAACACACTCACGCATAGGCTATACACATAATGGCATACTGGATAATTCCTGTACTAGGTGTCATTTTTCCTTTTCTAAAATCCCAATGCTTTGTTCATAATATATATATATATATATATATTATGGTTAAAAGTCAGTTTTACACTCACATAATAGGTAGTAGTATAGTACCCCTTTTAATGTTCTTGTGCATTTGAGATTCCCTTGATGACTATGGTCAGAATAGATTGCTAAAGTTGTTGTTTGCTTCTACTGATCTCTGATATTGAGTAAAACATTACTTTTCTCCTTCATGATTGTTAACTTACGATTGTCAGATCAACATCCACATTGTGGAATCAGTTCACCAGCTTCTCAAACGATATGCAGGAGCTCTTGCATGACCAAGTGTATGTTATAAATGTTCTAGGTACTTCCTCTTTCCCTACCTGCACATAAATACTATTCTTTCATTTGTTTCTTGAACATGACAGTTGCTTATGAGTAGTTTTGTTGACTGTAATACCAAATAAATTAAATGAATTTCAGTTTTGAGAATTTGATATTTGTATTGTCAATTCCAAACTATGATATTTGTTTCTTTACATAAGAATTTAAACATTGCCAGGGTACATATCATACAATTTTGTCATTGGAGCTTACTCATACTGGGGTCCAAAGGCAGGATACAGCATTTACCATATGGTATTCTCATATACTACCCAATGATTTTATGACTTCTGCCTCATATTAAATGTTTGGAAAATATTAAAATAGGCCTTACTTTAAAAGAGTTTATTGAATATTTGCTTTTTGAAAGAGCCCTGTGGAATTGATTGATCAACCTCACCTATTGGGACTAGACTTGGTTTTTATTGTTGCTTATTCTCATTATTTGTGTGTTACATTCACTTAAGTACAATTCTGGTATTGACCTTCGGCCTAGTCCTTTGTGGAAATGTGCTTCTTTGACAGTGTTTTTTTTTTTTTTTTTTTGACAGAGTAATGCTGACTTGATGTTTGGAGGCATTACAATTGTTTGTGGTATTTTGGGGACATTAGCTGGAGGCTTGTTTCTTGACAGGATAAATTCTACCATCTCTAATTCTTTCAAGGTAAACTTAGTTGATATCCATCTACATATAGTATAAAGTGAGTCAAATGACTCAAATCCATTTGTTAGTTGTATGCTTTTGACAGGAAAACCTATACTTACAAAGGTATTGGATTCCTTGGATTTGGAAGAAACCTTGACCTAGGTGCAAGAGATTCAGTTTCATCAATAACAATAGTATTAATAGTCTAAAATTTTGACGGTTATTAGTTACACAGCCACTGACTAAATCTATGCGGAGAATATATAATACATGATTGCTCGAATTACATGCAACAGTTTTAGTATTTTCTTTTACCATGTACATCAGTCTGACAGTTGGCACTCACTTTGCATAGACATAAATGATTAAAATAGGAGCAGAGATCACTTGCAAATTTGTATTCCTCTTTTTTGTATGGAAAGGTTCCAAGTTTCCGTTACTGTCATGAGAACTTTTATATTATTGATCTATTCTAAATGCTGTAATTCTATTTTATATAGAAGCGGTTAAGAATTTTGTAATTTTGCATGTCCCAGTCTTCTTTTCCTTTGTCTTGAGTTTTACTATGTTCTGTCTTTGTTGGGGTTGCTCTACTCTTCATGATATTTTTATGATATGTTATTTCACTTCTTTGGGTTCCCTTGTTGCCATTGCAGCTTCTTTCTGGAGCAACATTTCTAGGTGCAATCTGCTGCTTGATTGCATTCCTTTTCAAGAGCTTGTCTGGTTTCATCGTCTTCTTCTCTATTGGTGAACTACTGCTTTTTGTCACTCAGGTAATTTTATGAGTAAATTGGAGGATTAATTTTTTTCTCCTAAGAGTAGGGGTGGCAATTCAATGGATTTATCCACTAATCATCCAAATATAAATCCAAGCAATCCATCCAATTATAAAAAAAATAAAATAATGGATTGGATCTCCACTTGTTATTGCATAGAATAAAATCAAACTCCAACTATAGTGGAAACAAGCCTGTATATTCTGTTTGATAGTCCTTGCCTTAAGTTGGATTAAATAACTGCTCTCAGCCAACAGTCTAATCATTGGATACTGCTGTTGGCTGTATTTAGTGGGAGAACATATATTATTTAGCTTGACAGGAGTGCAGACCATATCAGAATTATATCTCAGCTTTACATATCTTGCTTTGGATTGATTCACTCTTTTCCAGAACATGTGATGCCAATGGGATGTGTTTGGTTTGTGGAAATGTTTTTTTGTTTCCATTTTCCCATTTCATCAATAATAACAAAAATCCACCTTTTTTCAATTTGGTTTTTGTTTTCTAAGATCTGTAAGGAAATGGTGAAAATAATGTTTTTGTTATTGAAATTGGGAAATAGAGTGAAAACTAGATGACGTTTTTGTAATTATCAATAAAATAAATGTTAGAATATATGAAAATATCTTATCATATCTTAAGTTAAACATTTTGCAAACCATACATCCTAATTGATTCAATATGACATTTCCAGATTTCCTTTATTGGGATGATGTTTTGAGAAAAATCTGATCATTTAATGTTTATCTACTGATTATTTTCTTGGATTATATTCTTACTTTAGTAATATAGTTTAGTTTCAATTTTGTTGGAGTTGTTGGCTTAATATTTGGTTGATATGGTACTATTTTTGCAGGCTCCTGTAAATTACATTTCTCTCCGTTGTGTAAAACCTAGTTTGAGGCCACTCTCTATGGCTATATCTACAGTTTCAATCCATATATTTGGTGATGTGCCTTCCTCACCACTTGTTGGGGTCCTGCAGGTAACACCGAAGATTTTCATGATGTTATGGATGAGTTTTTTTGGTTACTTCTATAACTTGATATTATAGATAACAACCACTTGCTAGTTGCTAGTGAAGTTCATCTTACCCCACTATGGCCTTATGTTGTAAGCTGTCTATGATCTGTTGTCAAACATAAGTTTTGCCGTTTCTTTTGACATTTGTATCATCAATCAACTTGAGATTCTGGGAGAAAATATGAGACTTTGTGACTGAAAATACTTGAGCGAAATGAGCACTCAGCAGAATAGTATTTATACACAGGCTGATTATATAGATGATAATTACAAAAGATAATGGGCTAATCATTTTTAATCCTATTTCCTATGTTACAATGCATCTAGCCTTCCTGGTAAGTGGAATAATATTAAATTATGCATTTCCCTACAAATCACAAGAAAGTTGTAAGATACATGTTCACGTGGTTTATTTCTTATAACATTGTTCTTTCTAACTGTCCTAAGGCTGAGTACATTTACCCTCTCCAGACCTCACAGGGGGGAGCCTCCTGCATTGGGTTGCCCTTTGTTCTTTCTAGCTGCCCCTTTCTCTAACCTCCTGTGTTGATGTGAAGGGCATTCTAGTATTACTTTTTTAGAAGACAACTAGTGTGCCCCTTGATTGTCTATTACAAAAATGTAGTGAGAACAACCCTAATTTCTGTTTTGCATTTTGATGCATCCATTTTCCAGATTTGCTAACTTTATATTCTTGGCATATTTAGCTTTTTTCCTGCATTTGTTTGTTTAGTTTAAAGCATTATTTTGACTTTAAGCAACTTGGTTTTCTTGGGCAGGATCATATTAACGACTGGAGGAAAACAGCACTTTGTTTAACATCCATTTTCTTTCTTGCAGCTGTAATATGGTTCATAGGTAATTGGCATGCTCCTTTAGCTGTAATTTGCTATTCTTAATTCTTCCTGATATGAATTTAAGTTAGAATAGTTTAGGATTAATTTCTTCAGAACGCTTGAAGAAAATGTCTCTGTGCTTGTGTTCAAGTTCTTCTACATGTTTATTTGTGCTTATCTTCTAAAATAAAATGACAATATTGAGTAGGACGATGCATTTGGGGAACAACTATAAATCATTAATGAATAGAAACACCAATTTTGGCTATACTCTTTGATGATGTCATTCTGTAATAACCTTAAGTTTGGACTTTGTGTTGAACTTAATGAGCATGTTGCAGAAGAGATCAAAGGTGATATGTAGGTGGTCCACAACATTTCTCAGTTATTATCAATCAAATGCAAGTTTATATATCCAGCAAGAGTATTGACCACGATACACACATGAAGTTTATGTTGCTACAGTTGTCTACACTCTTAACTACTTATTATTTAACAATGACACCAGGAAAATTGCTACGAATCACTTGAAGAAAACGAAAGTTATGCTGTTTGACATATAGCTAGACTATTGTTAATTAATCCTATTAAATATTACAGGAATCTTTTTGAAAAGTGATGATCTATATGACAAAGATGGTGAGGATCAATCTGCCACAAGTAGAAGAGGGAAAACGACGCCCTTGCTTGAAGGGAACAGCGATGCATCCAATCAACCCTAATTTCTCCTTCAGTTTTAGTACTAATACTATGCTTCAAGTGTATATTAACTTCAATTGTGAAGATGGTAAAAGTTGGTAGCATCTTTACTACTACCAGTCATGTGGAAAATGGTGCATGGTGATTTGATACTAAGTTGGACATGTAAGTCGTATACGCACATATGGGGCTCTGATCACACGTGAGATAACATTCCTCTTGAAAAAAACAAATTAAAAAAAGGATATTGGGTTTTACGATATGTTTGGAAGAGTCTGCCGATTCTTTTCACTTGTCAATTTGTTGTTTTATGTAAATTTGTAATTATTGTAATTATCAATCAAGCAGCAGATATTTTGTGCAGAGAATGTGTACTTTCGTGTTTTTTATGCTGTTCCTAACAAAAAAATTTAGAAAGGTGACTGAGTAATCGGTATCAAAATGTAGGAATGAATATTTTTTTTCCTTTTCTCGGTTCATGCGGGATGATTTTTAAAGTTCATGGAGTACATTTAATAATAATGGAGACAACATGGTGAAAATGGAATTTGTAACAGAGAAAGTCATTAAGATTCTTTATAGAAAATGCCCATCACTTAAAAGCATATTTAAAGAGTGTGTTAAATGAGGCAAAATTGAATTAAGCTTGTAGATGTTCTAACTCTTAAGAATGTGTAGAGGCTATTTTGGCTTGTAATTTTTTGAATTGATACTTTAGAGCTTACATTTAATACACTATAATGCTGTATTAGGAGTTCAAAAATTTGATTTCACATCTTTCAATTTCTTAATAGGAAGTTTGTTTAAAGTTGTAAATACTGTAAATCCAATGGGAGAAATAAAATGAAAGCAGAAACAAAAAATTTAATTTTTTTATTAAAATACTTTTGACTTAAACATATTTTTTATCATTTACAAAACATGTATATACACTAAAAAAAAAAAATACTAAATAATGAAAACAAGAAAATTGCGTAAAGACTGAGTAGGAGAAACCAAATTGAAGACTATTCTCAAAAAGTGTGATGTGATAGCCAAATTCTAAATATGCTCAATTAAGTATGAGATTTGTATTACCATTCAAAATTCTATATGCAGACTAAATAAAACTTTTTTTTTTTTTTTTTGTAAAAAATGATGTCCAAGACTTGCCGTGGAGATGGATTGCTAGAAACTCTGTTATGGTAGAGATTGGATGATGTGTTCCTCAATTTTTTTAGAAGGTCTTACTTTTTCTTTTGTCCTTACCATTTCCATAATAACCATCATCACTGTGTATATGGCAGAGTTTTATAGAAAACCCAACCTGAGTCAAGCAAGTTAATAACTCGTGTTGAAGCTTCTTTCTGCTAACTTTTCTATGAATAAAAAAACATATGTTAAGAAAAAAGATAATTTCTCGGGTAATTAACTATTATTGAATGTAGTATTTAAGGCATTTAACGGGAAAGGTGTAAATAAGGCAAACATGTTCCCCTATGGTTCAAGTCAACACATATGTAATCAATAACAAGATATTTAAAACAATTCCTAATTGAAAAAAAAAAAAACTACACAAAATTTCTGCAACGAATACCGCCGCCCGCTTTTGAAATATGATGGTGTTTTAATGCAGTGAGGAAAAATTTTTCTGAATTTTTGGATTTTCATTTCTCGTAAAGAATTATTAAAAAATAAGATAAAGTATATTTTTGTATCTAATTTTTTCAATTTTCTGCTAAATTAAATAAAAAACAAAAAATTAATCAAAATGTACATGTGACAAAAAAATTAATTAAAATATAAAAAAATGTATTTAACAAAGCATAAATAAAAAAAAGACTAAAATTTTGGGACTAAAATCAAACTTAGAGATAAAAACAAAAAATTGTAAATTGAAGATCGAAAATATAATTTACCTTAAAAAAAGAATATTACTTTGGCCAAGAATAGCAATGAAACGGCGTGACGTTTGAGACTGAGTCTAGTATTGGCAAACTTGATATAAATGTTTTCGTTGACAATTGGCATAGAATGTCATTTAAAATATGAGTTAAATGTTCACGTAAAATATGAGTTAAATGTTTAGGTAAGTATAAAATAATTTTATATTATTAATCTATCTTAATCTATAATTTTAATAATTTTTAAAATGATTTTATAAAAAAAATAATTTTATTATAAGTAGAGGATTGTTAATAACTGATTGTATAAATTAAAATGTTATAACTAATATTTATTCTAAAGTTTCTGGTGTGTAGTTTTTTTATTTTGATATTTTAAAAAGTGTAAAATTCTGTTTGTATTTTTAATCATGTACTAAATGGTGGTTAAAGTGGAGGTACGCAAAAATTTTAAAACAAATCAATTAAGTTCTTGTTTGAGACAATAGTGTTACACCAAATATTTAACTTTAAAACAATAAATGATTTTTTTTTTATGGTGACACCGTAATTTTGGTAGGAGGAATTGATTTGGAGTGTTTTTTCGTATATGTTTATTATCATTTCTATCGGCAAAAAAAATCATTAAAAGGTACAAGTTGTACCAAATATCATTAATACATAAAGGGTAGTTTTGTATGTATACTACCCTTCCCCTTCATGAACACGGGTACACAATAATTTTGGAAAACCCATTGCCCAATCAAAAACATGCATAAGATATTTTTCCTCACAAATATTCTCATATTATATTTGACACAGGCTATTTATTTATTAATGTTCAAAATAAAATTAAAAAAGTGCTAAATAAAAGTCTGTAAAATAAAATAAGTATTACTACTGAATATCAAAATTTTGGTACCGTTTAGGCGAGAATTAATGTCAAATATGAAACGTTATGTTATTACCTGTAGTCTAGTACCTACTACTTGTGATGGCTGCATCCCATGGTTGGTAGCATTACTATTATTTATTAATTATATGAAATGTTTTAAAAAAAAAATTAATATTATATTTTTTCTCACTATTAATATTGGAGTAAATAACACCAATCTTCCTTTTCTTTTTATTGCATAAATAAATATTTGTATAAAAGTAAACTGTAAGTATAAATTGAATTTCCATGTCACGTGTGTGTGTGTGTGTGGGGGAGTGTCCACCATAACTGCGATTCATTTCATTGGAGGCACAGACAGACAGAGTTTCAGACAAATCCTCTGTCTTCATCTCAACCTCTGCGTTTGTGCGTTGCATTGCTGCAATCTCTCTCATTTTGCATTATTATTATTATTATCTGTTACCTTCACAGATTCACCTAACACCCTTTCTTTTGATTGGTTTTGAACCCCTTTCATTTCATTTCAATCCAAACCACCGTTCCCTCTGATCTATATAGTCTACTCTGCTCTTTTGTTCACTCTGTTCTGCTGACATAAGTGTTGGTTGAACTTGATTCTTTTTTCATCTCTTTATTTGGCAACCACCGGAAGCACGGTAACATTCCATCTCTCTTCAAAAGTTCATTTTTTTAGAGGGATAAATGCTCGTGTCATTAGTGATCCTATTCCTTACACTATTTGTATTCTACCTTTGATGTTTGATTGATAAATAGCGTGTTTTTTTTTTTTTTACTTTCTGGGGGATCTAATTTAGTTAGACGATCATTAACATGATTGATACGTTGTCACTGCATCTATTGTGTTGCATTCGTTGCTCTGTGTGTGAATTTGTGGGTGCTTCGTTAAATTAGCAAAAGGAATGGGTTTTTTTTTAAGCAATATGTGGTTATTTTCTAATCTATGCAGCAAAAAGAGTGGAAGATGGAGTGTCACTTTCCTTCACCTGTTTCAATTTGAACCACTTTTAATTTCTCTTTTTGTTGTGTCTGGATATCATCTGAGAGATCGAGTTGTGAATGTCATATATGGCTTTAAATAAGATTGGCATAAGAAAAAGACGATTCTTTCTCTTAGATGTATTTTGCCGGGTTTCACTAAATGCATCTTGGTTTGTTTTAATTTCTCTGTAGTTTACTAGTGGTTGCATGTGATTTTTCAATGTATATAATTGAGGAGGAATGAGAAATCCTGTGTAGCTGTGTTGCATATATGAACATATGTTTCTTGTGATATCTTAAATATGTCCAGCATAGTGTTCTTTCATGTAGTGAAACGACATTATGACACACATTTTGCATTTAGCTGCATTACTTTTCATATGCAAAGTTTGTGGTTTGTGTAGAACTTTCTGACTGTAGAACTTTATCCTCTTGGCTCTAATGAAATTTAGCTCTCCTCTCGGTTCTAATTTTACCCTGAAATTATCATATATGCCTTGAACTTCTGATACATTTTCATGGGGAAAAAGTAATTAATGCGAAAGTGATACCAAGGGATTGTGTGTGTGTTTGAAACACAAACAATCCTGTTCTAAATGCTTCTGTAGGGATAAAGTGCATGCCCAAGATTGTATTTTTTCTCCAGTATTGTTTAAATGGTTGTTTTCTCAAGTATTGTAATAGCAATTTCACATGTTCAAGTTACTTATCTTAAATCTTAATCCTCAGTTTTCATTGTTGGAATTTTGATTTTTCAGATGGGAGATGTGGCAAAGGACCTAACAGCTGGGACTGTTGGAGGGGCAGCACAATTGGTAGTTGGACATCCATTTGACACCATCAAGGTCAAGCTCCAAAGCCAGCCTACACCACTCCCTGGCCAGCTTCCCAGGTATTCTGGTGCAATTGACGCTGTCAAGCAGACAGTGGCAGCTGAAGGCCCAAGGGGTTTATACAAGGGTATGGGAGCCCCACTTGCGACAGTAGCCGCCTTCAACGCTGTCCTGTTTACAGTTAGGGGACAAATGGAAACATTACTGAGGTCGCATCCCGGTGCTACCCTCACCATAAGTCAGCAGGTTGTTTGTGGAGCTGGGGCAGGATTTGCTGTTTCCTTTCTAGCTTGCCCTACTGAACTGATCAAGTGCAGGTCAGAGGCCATTGATGGTGTTTTAATTGTCATGATTTAGTTGCATTTCCTGTATATTCTTTCTATCAACTTCTATATCTATTGTTTTTCTCCTTGTAATATTTTTTTGGTAGATTTTGACTTCTTTGAAAACAATTAACTTTTCTTAGTGTTCTATCTAGAACTAAGTTTTTTTTTCCTTGTTCTCTAAGAAACCTTTCTTCTTTAAGTGCTCATTCTAAGCAAATTCAATCTTGTATTGACATGAGAATAAGCTGAATTAATTGAACTCCAGATTACTCTGGGTTAACTTTTTCCTGAATTCATTTTTCATGTACTCAAACTATGTATTTATTGATCTTCTAACTGTTTTGTTTCATGGTGTATATCAGATTGCAAGCACAAAGTGCGCTAGCTGGCACTGGAACAGCTGTGTTGGCAGTGAAATATGGGGGACCCATGGATGTGGCCAGGCAAGTTCTCAGGTCAGAAGGGGGCGTAAAAGGTCTTTTCAAGGGCTTGGTTCCCACCATGGCGCGTGAAATACCAGGAAATGCTGCAATGTTTGGTGTATATGAATCATTAAAGCGATTACTTGCCGGTGGCACTGATACCTCAGGACTGGGTAGAGGTTCTCTGATGCTCGCTGGAGGCTTGGCTGGAGCTGCATTCTGGGTCATGGTTTACCCAACAGATGTTGTTAAGAGTGTGATTCAAGTAGATGATTACAAAAACCCAAAGTTCTCTGGTTCAATTAATGCTTTCAGAAGAATTTCAGCTACTGAGGGGATCAAGGGCCTTTATAAGGGTTTTGGTCCTGCAATGGGCCGAAGTGTTCCTGCTAATGCCGCTTGCTTCTTGGCATATGAGATGACAAGATCAGCTATGGGATGATTAATTTATACAGCATGCCTGATAGCAGGGGTTCCATTGAGTTCCCTTGTTTCCTTTTCCTTTTAATTCCCAAAACATTTACATTTCATGCATTGCAATTGCAATTGCAATATGGCCACAAAGGCTTAACTTGTTATTGCTTCAAAGAATCATTCTTTTACCCGTGGTAATACAGGCAGCATTTATTTTCAGAGTTATGTGTTTTATGTTCATGATTGAAACGTTGTTAATGCATAATATTAGGATGGAATAAATTAAAATTTCAAGAATTAGATCACACACTGTATCTTAACTAACAAAACTTTCAATTTTGGACTTTGAAAAGTAACTTGTCCAAGATACAGATATATTGCTTCTGAATTCTGAAGTTGATGACTGTGTCTGTATCTAGTTGCATAGCTCTGAAATGGCATAGTGACTCATACCATTGTAAGCGGTACCTGTCATTTGTTTTTGGATTCCATGGAGTAGATTAGTTCAAACCTGCAGTAAATACAACAGAAAGACAGTAATTTTGGTAAGAAAAAATGTGAACTCTGATCAATTAGATTATTCTTACCGTGTCCCGAGATGTGAATGGACTAAACTTGATGTGAGTTCCATCGCTGTTAGAATTTGGTGAGAATTTTATAGCAGTTGCCTAGTTCAATTTGCATGCTGGCTTCAGGTTTCTAAAGTATCAGTTTCAATATGTGATGATTGTTCATTGTATTATTTTCCACTGAAAATTCTGTTAGTTTATTCTTCCAGACCCTTACACTTGTTATGTCTTTTTATCAAAGTAAAATATATTCTTTGTGGTTGTAGAAGTTTAAGTAAATGAGTTTAAGCATATAGAGGAAGGAGTTCTGCTTTGAGATTTTCGAAGGGAGTTTTACCAAATTTTGGACTTTGAACTTCTGTTCTGGCTTTGGGCTTGATTATACTACTATTTTCTCAAGGTTACTTATAATCCAAACACAAATATACACTTTACCTCGCTATAGATTATTCTTCGCTGTGAATCATGTGATTAGTCTTTCAAATTATGTTGATTTTTCACATGGATTATCAGAGTTTATAATTATACTTTATAAAATCTAAATTAATTGAATGTTAAAATTATAGAGTATTCATATTTTGAGCACACAACCTTTTAAACAATAGAAGATTCTACAATATAACCTAAAGGTCCCTAAAATTGACAAATTTAATGTAAAATATTATTATGACGTAAAACCAAAGCTTAAAAATTTTCAAAATAAAATATCCCTTCTAGATTAATTCATTCATAAGATTTAGTCTTAATCATATCACATTAACATCTTCAGTTATTCTATGATCCATCGCAATGAATTATTTTTTTTATTTTATATATACAAACACATCTAGAAGAGGAAAAATTAATAGAAAAAAACTATGAGTGTCACGATCTTTGATGGGTCCTCGTAGTGTCACGTGTGTATGGAGATCTTATGATATTTTTGTAAGTTCCATGACTAGTTTATAAAATTTTATTTTAAAATGAAATTAATTATTTAATAATATAATATTTAATTATGAAATAATTAATATTAAAAAATAGAACAAAAATAAAAAAAAAATTATTTATAACTAAAGATTAAATTGATAATTAATGGATAAGTAAAAAAATACTTGACATTGAAAAAAAATCTATTGTTATAGAATATTTTTCATAAAAAAAATTGATTTGTTATTTTTTATTTTATATTATTAAAAAATAGTTCGTTATTTTTTTTAAACCGTTTCATAGAAGATTAGATCTGGAAAGAATAGATCAAATCTTATACATGAAAATTTTACTTTTTTTTCTCGCGAAAAATCTTGAAGTTAAGATCTTCTTTGAAGAACTCCACTAAAATGCCCTAACACAATCTAATGTATGAGCTGAGCTGACATGAAGAAATAACGGTCCAAGGAAAACGCGGGAACGTCGTGGAGTAAATGTCGCAGTTGTTGAAAGCTCAGTTGATTTTCTTTTGTTTGTTGAGTGAGGAAAAGGAAGCAAGCACTTATATATAATACATCATTTTTATTATTATTTTGTTTTTTATCAAAACAATCCCAAAGTGCAAAAAATGGATGACCCTAAACTACCCTCTCATGACTCCTCCATCTCTCTCATTGCTAGGCTGGATCATTTGGAGTTAATTGTGAGCTTTTCACATCAGTTCAATTCTGTCTCATATCTTTCTTTCAAAGCATCAATTTTTCCTTATACATGTTTTATGGCTGTCATGACAGGTGAAATGTATAGAAAGAAAACAGAGATTTTCCACCATTGTCCATGCTGACAAAGCCAAACAATCTTTCGATTTCTCCACCAAAGAGGCTTTCTTTAAAGGAACATTGTTGGATCGAGTGGCCTCTCTTGAATACAAACTTTTTAAGGTTCTAAATTAGATTCATTCGCTCAAATTTTACTTTAATTTCTATTTACTATCATTTTAAAAAATTGTATGCCGTGAATCAATCAAAAAATATAATAATATCATTTATTGTTAAAATCAACTTACCATACTTTTTAATTTGTGATTAGATGATAGAAAATTAGAAACCCCCTTTACATTCAGTGTATGAACTAATTAATAAAAGCAAATCATTTTCCATAATTAGAGACAACAAACATCACCAGATGCTGTCTTGATTAAAAGAGAATATATCTTGATTACTGATCAGCATACTTCATGAGATATATAATTATAGAAATAGGAAAGCTCACAACTGTGATGACATAAACCACTTGCAAAAAAAAAAGTTATATCATTTAGGGAATCAATTTCAAGTAGCTAATGAAAACCACTAATGCTTAATTACAACACACATCACACGGTCACACTCACACCTATATTAATTGCTGAGAATCATCACTATTTTGTGTATCAACATTGTCATTACTTTAATTTAATTATTCTAAAGTTTTCATATTCTTCTATCTACCATGGAAGCTAATAAAACAATGTGTACTATTTCCTTTAATTAGCTTTACGTAGAGATGGATTCTAGTAGCAGCTCTCTCCCTTTGTCCCTTGATTCCACACAAACTTCTGGAGAGTCTTCTTCCAGCCAGGGTTCCAAGAGAGATATATGTTACTCATTTCCAACTTTCAACAATGTCCAAAATAATGGAGAGAAAGGATTAGTGCCTTTTAAGACATCTGAAATATTCCAGGTGAGAAAAAAAAATCCATTACTAAAATAGAGTAGTGAATTTCCTATGTATTAATTGTTGTACAAAATGAAATGTTTTATATTATAGTTTACAGGCTTACAACTAACCCCTGTAAAAGAATTTATTAACTGTTACAGTCCACTGGTCAAATTAAATTTTATGCACTTTTTTTTTTCTTGTTAGTTCTTAATCTTGTCCTGTTATAGCAAGAATAAAAAATAAAATGGTAACCTCTAGAAATTGAGAAAATATTTTAACATACTGTCTCTTTCACCCTAAAAAATGTAACCAATTAGAGAGCTAGTTAGATTAAAATACTCTCTGTTTCAGCTTTTGTGCAAATTGGCATATACCTAACATGAAAATTTGCAAGGACCACATAGTGCTAAACTTTGTGTGTGCTCATACGGATTAAAGAAACAAAACATGTGCATCATGAATTAATGAAGCTTCTTCTAGTATGTTATCTTTCCTTTTCCTTTTTGGTTGTATCTAAAAAAATTAAGCAGTAAAGTCCAAAGAGCCTGCAATTTATTTATGATGGGAAAATATAAATCAATTGCTGGCAACATCATAGGCCTTTCTGTTTTATATTATTATTACCTTGGTAACATCTTATGCAGCATATCTTAATATAATAAAAAAAAGTACTTTTATTCACAAAAACAGAAGCCATTTACATGGGGTTTCTGCTGGTTACAGTTACAGAGTCCTATGCTATTATTGGAATGAACAAAGAATATGCGAATCTATGTTTGACAAATACATTGGTGCAGGAAAAATGTGAGAGTGAGAAGGAAGAAATAAAAAACTCGTGC
Organism: Amphicarpaea edgeworthii; assembly: GCA_014843725.1. Taxonomy (NCBI): domain Eukaryota; kingdom Viridiplantae; phylum Streptophyta; class Magnoliopsida; order Fabales; family Fabaceae; genus Amphicarpaea; species Amphicarpaea edgeworthii. The sequence goes on along the minus strand of CM026324.1, from coordinate 1,666,940 downwards.
CCCCCTAAGCAGCAGGTGGTGAAGAATAGAGCCAAGAAGAGTGAAAAGAAATGCAAAGTTGAGAAGAAAAGGGTGTCTCCTGTTAGTTGGCCACATTTAAAAATGCTAGGTTGCTAATTCTCTTAACTTGGTTAATTTCTTTTACTGCTTTTGGCACAATACCCTGAGCATTAATAGACATTTATGTCGTTGGGTTTGATCATTGTGGTACATTTCATTACATTGCTTTTATAATAAAGTACATGAGGTTAGATTTTGTTAGATTCATTCAACTACTTTTAAATTATATGTGTACACTACATAATAGTCATATACTAGTACTATTGCTTAACCTTGGTGTGCTTAGGGAAATGAACCATCACAGTTTTTAAGGAACAGAAGGCCATGTGAAATCGTGAACTGTAATAACACTACATTTGGTTTCAGATTCAGACAACCCAGTGTTTCTATTACTATTTATTGGAAGAGAGATGCCATCGATCTCATCGTTTGGACGGACCTAGAGTTTTTAAATGTTAATTTGATATATATAACATAAAACTAATGATGTGTTTAGGGAATAAGTAGCAAATTTGATACATTCCTTTTGTGTTTTTAAAGGTTCAAAGACAGAGAATTTAATCTAGTTCATTTAAGGGATTGACTTCTTAATTTTAATGGATTAATTTTCTTTCTATACACTAGTTCTAATAATCAAACACTTAATCACATACTTAAGCAATAAATATTATAGTTATTAATTACACCCCCATTGACTCTCAATACTCTATACTCATCTACAAATCGGAGTGAGCATTCAGCACAAAAAACAGTGCAATTGAAAATTCATTTGTTAAGGATTGGAATCAGATACACCCACTAATTAATGAAAGGCCCAAAGAGAACTCTGTGATCATGCCTTAACTAACAATGGCATATACATAAAATAACTAAGAAAAAAAAATCGAATATCTGGCATTGTGCTTATTGCTTTTCAATTTTGATGGTATCAATTATAAAAAAAGGAACACGATGATCGAACAGCATGGCCTGCTATTACTTGCCGGCTAGGATATCTTTTCATGACCACGAAATTTAAAATGTTAAATACTTATTTGTGGTCGTCATTCGTGAATCTTGCAATCTAAATTTAAACGAAACGGATATTCTCGCCAAGTTGGAATTTTATTTTAGAAGATTAATTGCTAAATCGTACGACACGATTTAGCATGACAACTTGAAATCAGTGGTTCTTCGTGATGCCTTTATTTTTTAGTGTAACTTTTTAAAGCAATAAAAAAGATAATTATTTCGTACTTACTTCCGTAGAAACTAATTTCGTAACATGTTAAGAAAGTCTAATCCATTAATATGATTATTTGTCAACTATACGACACAATGTTTATAGTATTATTTATTAGCTTGATAGAAATGTGTGCCAAGACATAAAATTCGGCTTAGCTGGAAAATCCGTGGAATGATGCGGACATCCATTTTTAACTTTTGAAAGAGGAAAGGAAACCATGCCAGCTACTTTTCAAACTCTTTTATCTTAATTTTGAGTATGTTGGAAAACTAATCTGTCTATTTATTATGAGATGTAGTATTGTTAATGTCACTGCAGAAAAGGAAATAAATTTTTTAAAAGAAAGAGTTTCACTTCATAATAATGGAATCAAATGGTGGCTACAAGCAGACAGTTTCTAGTTGTGCCATGAGCATCATCTTTAGACTTTAGTTATCTTTTGGATACACCAACCAATGAAATTATTTCAATGTCTACCAAGTTTTATTATTTTAAGGCACCATTATTAATAGAGACAACAATCATAATCCTGAACTTCGTCATCAATTCATCCCAATAATATATTCCCTTAATGATTTCATCAGCTTTTATTTTTCGATTAAATATTATCATCAGATTCTTCTAGAATTGTGCTCTAGCACATTAATCTAATTGCGTGCGTTCAAATAACTGAGAGTCTGAGAATAACTACATTAATACGTATATACCTCTATAACTATTAGTCAACTTAATTTCACTTTGAATTTGGGTGCATGAAATAGTCTAATTCACGATTATAACTACGTACTACTTAAATTTATCTATTTTTGGTGTATTAAGCTATCAATGTCATGCTCCGATATTATAGTTGAGTGATGTATACATTAACCTTTTATATACGCAATAGAAATGAGAAATAATTAATAAGAGAATAGATCAAGATATGCAATGAAATAGGTGATATAATGAAAATAGATCAAAGAAGGAATAGAAAAGATAGAAATGTAGAAATTGTAGTATTATTGATATTATTTATATAGTGAAATAGTGATGTGGATCCATGAATGTAATGCATAAAATGCTGGGATAGGTGGGTAGCTTCTGCAACTTGCAGTTGACATAACGCAACACTGTGTGAACATGGAAACATCTTGTGGGCCATTTCGCTCTTACAATGGAACTAATTATGACTTATGAGCCTATATTGTAAGGTATCCGAATGAAAATGAAAATAAATAAATAAAATATTATAAATCGTATATTTGATGAGTTCCTCACGCATTATATATTCTCCTATACCCAAAGTTTCTTTTCAAGTTGAGGAGATTTGTCTCTCATTAAATTAATGCTAATTTGAATAAGATGAAGCAAGCATTACATAGTCATTAATCTCTAAGCAAATCAATGAAATATATGAATTATGAAAACAATTAATTATGGTCATCATTTACAAGCACAGGAACTTCCAGTGACTTTGGATGCTTTGTGTAACATCCCATATTTTATTCAACTTGTCGTGAAGGAATCTTAATTGCACCCTTTGACCCGAAACCATGCATGACATGAATGCACAGTAAGTATTATCACAATGTGGGATACTACCATCTTTAATATTCCTTTTTCTCTTTGCTATAAATGGGTTCAGACATATAGCTGTAATGGGAAAACCTTTTGGCACCCCAACCAGACCCATATATAAGAATTTTTAATATAAATAATTATATATAGGATAGAGTTTGAAAAATCAAAATAAATCAATGAAACTAATTGCTACTTTGGTTCATTTTCTACTATAGTACATTATTTTTTTCATTTAATTTATTCCAGACCAAAAATGTTGTTTGTGAGTTTCTATTGTTCCCATGTTAAAATACATATTGATGTTTCAAGTTACAACTGTTATTAGAATTGACTTTGTCTATCATCTGCATGTGCTTTAGATACTTATCATATACTAAGTTTTGTAATTATGTACGAATTAATAATTCAGTATATATGACTAATTTTAAAACTTCAGTGATGGTATTTAAAGCTCTCTCTTCCTTTTGGTAAAAAAAAAAAAAAAGCTCTCTCTTCTTTACTAACACTTATTGATATTTTGAATACTTGCTTTCAACTCCAAAAAAAAAAAATTGTATATAAATGACTAAACACTGATTTAAGAAAATATAAATTAACATTGATTAGCAATTAATCTTATAAGTCCTCAACTTATGCAGAACTTTGCATATAACTGATAATGATAAACACTGATTTAAGAAAATTTAATTCAACATAAATTAGCAATTACTTAAGAGCAAGTGCTATGGTACATAAGTTTGGTTAGTATTATCATACTCAAGCGACTCTAGTTAGTTGCATATAAATTATTAGTTGTTCTAATAATTAGATAGTTAATTTGCTATTAAGCTAAATCATTGTTGGTTCTCATTCTATTGCCTAGTATAGATTTCAGATTCTTATTCTCATTCTCCCTCGACCCTGTCTCTTTGTGACCCTTGTCATGTTTTTCAATATCAAACCATAAGAAATATTATTATACAGTATATGATTCTTTGTCGAGGCAACTAGTCTTTTACTAAACTGAAAAGACGCATATATGCAAATATTTCAGTGTATGCAAATGAGCTTAAACAGTAAACACCATTGACCATAAAACCGATATTAAAAGAAATAATTTAAAAGACAATCTATACAAAGTTCGTACAGTTTGTTTTTGGTACATCAAGTTCGTTTAGCTTACAAAAACAATAATCAATTTATCGCACTATATTACATATTTTAAGGTAATTTATTAAGAACTAATTTAAATATATTTAACTGTTTAAAATGAATTCTATTAAAAAATAAAATAATCAAACACACTTCTACTAGTAATATTTAAACTTGACGTGCTTACAAATCATTAACTGTTATCGACTGTAGTGGCAATCACTAAAATGTGGTACTTTTTAAATGCAAGTTGCGATAGTCAAACTTTTTAAATAATTTTTAATACTTTAATGAATGATATTTTTTTAGAATATTACACTAACATTACTCTCAATACTTCAAATCTTATAATAACACTTTTTTAAAAAAATGAATGTAATAATTAAAAAAAACATGAAATACACTCGTATAACTACACAAAATTTCAAAAAATTATTATAATTTACTCTTTTTATAAGATTAAAAGTAAGGATGAAAAAAAATTAAAGTACTAAAACCAATAAAAAAAAAGTTCAATGACATATTAAAAAAAATAGAGAATAAATAATATTAAACCTTATTAATAATAGAGTACTCTCTAATATTTTTTATTAGGTGAAATTTATGTTTTTTTTTTTTTCATTTGGTAGGTTCCCATTTTAAAACTGGCTAGTAAAATTCACACAAATAAAAAAGATGTTTAAAAGAAAATATAAAAAAAAAAATTACTCCTACCACTCTTATCCAGTCTTCATCCTTTAAGCTCTCAAAAACTTCATCTATCATGAATCTAACATCCTAAATAGATAAATTTGGTTATTATAATTTCTACTTCTAGTCTTCAACCCACCCCCATAAGGCAAGCACCCAACCCTAATAAAATACCCAAATTAACAAACCGATCCAGTTCTATGACACCCTGATTGTGATCCAGATCCCAGACCATAATTCAATTCATGCATCATTGATGATGCAGTTCGATTATAAACCTTTGGATGGATGGAGAAGGTAGTTTCACCTTTTCCACTTTTTGGCTCGGAGAAGGTACAATTTCTTGACCACCCCTTTTGTATGCCACTCTGACTTCAATAAGCCTTAAACAAACGTCTTTTATTAACTTTTATTTTCTATTTCCCATACACTTTCATTTTTATCTTGCTCTATAGTAAAAAAATGAGACTTAAATAAAAAAAATAAAATAAAAGTGAAAATATAGACAATATTTTTCAGATGTCTCATACCCATACTTCAATAAGTCTCATTTTTGTATTATAGACCTTTCATTAAACAATAAAATTCTTCATTCAAATATTAAACAAAATATATATTCAGAATTCAAAGTTATTAAATTAAAATAATCTCACAAGTCACAAGTGAAGCCCATATTAGCAAGTGGCACAGAAAGAAAACAGAGTTATAGAGGCGAATTCCCGAGAATACCCCTGTCCGTTCCTCAAAATCTCGTTCCGCAAGCGCCAATAGCGTCCCCCACACACTCTCTCTTTCTCTCTCGCTTTCTCTCTCCCCGCGATGGAGAAAGTCGAGGGCTCCGCCACCACATCGGAGCCAGACTCCGACGGCAACCACCACAGCCACACGACGAGCCACCACCTCAACCCTCCCTCGGGCCTCACCCCGCTCGAGTTCGCCTCCCTCGTCCCCTCCGTCACGGAGCACCACACCTACCTCGTCGGCCCCGGCCAATGCTCCTCCCTCCTCGCCCAGCGCGTCCTCGCGCCGCCCGACGCCGTCTGGTCCGTCGTCCGCCGCTTCGACAAGCCACAAATCTACAAACACTTCATCAAGAGCTGCGCCGTCAACGAGCCCTTCCACATGGCCGTCGGCGTCACTCGCGACGTCAATGTCATCTCCGGCCTCCCCGCTGCCACCAGCACCGAGCGCCTCGACCTCCTCGACGACGTCCGCCGCGTCACTGGCTTCAGCATCATCGGCGGCGAACACCGCCTCCGCAACTACCGTTCCGTCACCACCGTTCACTCCTTTGACGATGCTTCCGCCGACGATGGCAAGATCTACACTGTCGTCCTCGAATCCTACGTCGTCGACGTCCCCGACGGCAACACTGAAGAAGACACGCGTCTCTTCGCCGATACCGTCGTCAAGCTCAACCTCCAGAAGCTCGCCTCCCTCACCGAAGGAACCAACCGCGATGGTGACGGTAAGTCACACTCGCGGTGAAGCAAAGCAGCCAACCTCAATAAAATAATACTTATTAAAGTAGAAAAAAAAAAAAAGGGAATTGGAATTTGAAACAAATCGCTCCCTCGCCAATTCATAAAAAGTAGAAAAGCAAAACAAAGTTTTTTTTTCTCTCTTTTTATTTTCTTTTTTCCTAAATTCATTTTGTTTTCGTTTTATTTCTTTTATTTTCGGGTGAAGACTCTCGTTTTTTGTTTTCTGTTTTTTCTTTTGTTTGCGCGCTAGCAATAGCAATAGCAATAGCATGTCCTCCTTGGTCGTCGCCGTTGAATTTTGTTATTACAATGGGTGAGGGCATTTTGGTCAATGCAGGTGTACAGGAAATGTTGACTTTGTAATGTTTGTTCATCGTGTCTTTTTAACCGTTCTGTGAATATCATTTGCTTTTCCTCCTCTCTTTCTCGATTTGATTCCATGTACAAATCTTTTCCTTTTTCTCCCATCTGTGCAAGTCTACTTAAAGAAGATGCTTCCTTCTGTAGATTGCATATGCTTATGCTATAATCAATTAAGTTTAATTACTGTTAAATGTTGTTAGAAAAGGTTGAAGAAATTATAATAACTATACGCACGCATGATGTTTCAATCATCAAATGTTTTTTAACTATATATAGTTTTGCATGTTTGCATAGCGTTTTTTTATTTGTCATTTACAAAGTCAAATTAGAAATTGAGAAATAGAGATGGGAATAAAAAGTAATGGAGAGCATAGTCACTAGAGTCTCTTTCCCTCGCTACCACAATCCCTTGTCACGAATGGCTGAAGTAGAATAAATTCTTTTTGTCTTTTACCTTGGACACCATCGTCGTTGTATCATTCTAACACAACAGTAGAGCCAGTTTGAATTGTTGGGAATAAAATAATCAAATAAATGATTAACTTGTTGAAAATGAAAACAAAAGTTTAAATGTAATTAGTATAAATAAAGTTAGCAGCTATCCAACTCGCAAGTCATCCTTTGTCATAAGGACTTTTGTTCAAACATGCTTTTCTGCTAGATTTTCAAACATATATAGAGAGATTGTCCATTAACCATACTCTACTTTATCCATGAATTAATCTTTAAGAATAATGTACATTACATCAAGGAGACTTATAGGGTCATTGTTTAAACTTATTTCATAAAATAAGTATTTAGTCTATTTTCTATTTATTTTAAGAATAAATCCTATTAATTTTAAACAAATGAGTCGATGATTTTGATAAGAATATTAGGTGGACTCACATGAGAAAAGAGTCAAAACCCTTATTACTCTGGAGTGAGTTTGAACTTTGTGGAATTAATTTTGTATCTAACCTTCTGTCACTTTAATAGGAAATTAGATTAGATAGGGATCAGAAATACACAGAAATGGTATCAGAAGTCATAAAGTAAACCATTCACCCAACGGCCAACACCCAGTGTGAAAAAAAGTTACCCTATACTAGTTGGAAAGGTAAATGGATCGGATGCAGATGCTGGAACCCATTTAGGAAGCTAAAGGTATACTCAGAAGGTGAACCACCAGCTACCAGGCAGGTTTCACAATTCAGTGTTTTTGTTTCACTAGCTAGGTGTGGTGGATGGGTTAGTGAGAAGAAAAATTGGGAATAAATTATTGTCAGATGTGGCTAGTGTTGTAGTATCATTATAATTATAATTATTAATGGGAGCGAGCATCTTTATCTGAATTGCAGTGTAGAAAAGGGGAAGCTAGAAATTTGAGAAGGACCCATTACCCATATATATATTCTGCCAAGTTTTTTGTTTTGTAGTCTTGTTTTGATGCTTTCCATTTCCATGTTGGGTTAAAAGGTGGCTCTTGGTATCCAATTAAGGGCACTTACCAATAATAATCCAAATCTTCTAGTTAGTTGCATGCTTCTTAACCGTTCGTTCGTTCGTTCACAATGCCATGGCCCCATGGTTTACCTGTAAGGTCTGGTCATTGTTATCATGATATTGATGCCTCGTTCAGTGTGTTGCTAGCTACTTGCTAGCTTCGAGAGGTATATTTACGTGGTGGCCCCTTTTCTTTACATAGTATATATACACGTACACACATATGACATATATACGAGTATTGTTAATGTTGTCTAAGTTGTCACTATTGAGGGATACTCTGATAGTGTCAACGTCTCCATGTTAGGCTACTGATTTTCCAGATTGGAACGTATCAGCATGCAACATATGCTCAGACATGGACAATTCAACGAATACATGATAAATAAATTCGATCATTTTTACTTTTACAACCTCCTGTTGTTAATTATTTCTGTATCACTTTGTTTCTTTGCTTTTTAGACCTAATTAACTAAAAGAATTGAGAAGTTATGTTTAATAATATATGATGGTAGAACCTGGATTATATAAAAGGGTTTCCACTTTCCATCATGCATATGCAGACAGCATACTATGAATCTATGATAGCATGCTGACCTGATGGATTATGGTAGTTTTTATAAGGCCTCGCTCGCATATTTAACCCTGTCACTATGGTTAAGATTAAAAAAACATAGAACTATATACTAAAATAACTACGCTTACGAATTAATACACTGATTCGTTGAATTGTGGTAATTAAATTAGCAATCTCATATTTAATACGCTGTGCGAAATACTCACAAAAGGAATAAACTATGTAGATTCCTTGTTACGTTATTCCACAGTTTTGGGGAATGCTCTATACTCTATACAGTAATTAGAAAGGAAGATTTTAATAAATTTGACTCTGTCTCTACGTACGTATTAGTCTTCAATGTATTTAATTAATATGATTCGAGTATATCTGTAGATGAACAACTTGCGTGTGGAAGTGCACAAATTCAACTAAACTTCTTTCGTTGCCAACTTACTTTACTTAGTCAATTACTCAATAATTTATAACAATAACATGCTTTATTGCTCCAGGACAAAAATATCATCAATATGCACGTTTAATTTCCTAATAATATTACTTATCATTAAATTACATCTTATATTCGTTATAAAATTATTTTTGAATTATTAAATAATTGAAGAACATAATTCAATGGTAAAAAAAAGTATTTGCGGTTCTCATGTTCTATTGGCACGGTTGTTCTTGTCCCATTCCATTGCATGGCGCTCGATCATATCAGTTGAATAATAATTAGTGAAACAACATTTCTTCTAAATTTTTAATTCATTAAAAAATATTTCAATTTTTTTTTCTTGAAAGTTTTTTTTTTTTTAAATATGTCCTAATAAATAAATGCAGTGACAAAAATAAAAGATTGTCTTTGTGGGGGCTACTGCAGCTAAAAAGCAACTTTAGAAATAGAGAGGATGAGCACTTGAACAGTTATTTTCCTGGGAAAGTTAATGTATGTTGTATTGTCCGACGTGTGAGAGCACCCCACCCCTTTTGTCAGGTATATCCAATTATCCAATAGTGAGACTGAGAGGGATCGAAGGGAACCACATTTCATTCATGCATTCACCTCCATCATTACCTTTAAATCATGGCCACGCATTAATTGGACTAGTGTACTCAAATCTCCCAATTCTGAGATCATAGTGAGTGGTGATTATCAACTTCATAGATATATAGACTCGCTAATTTATATTTTGATAATGTACAAGAGAAAGAGAAGATATTTATCAATCAAATGAATTAAGCCTCCTTAAAAAAATCATACACTCTTGAGGATCTAAATTCTTAAAATGATATTCCTTATTTTTCTTTTGTAGCAAAATTGGTTGTTTCAGTAGACATAAACACGTGAAGAGCACTACTGCACTAAGCCCCACGATAAGAAAGGGTAATGAAAGCGACATTAGAGATGATACAATACAAGTTGGCAATGCAAGTTGATACTAAAGAAAGGGACAAGGAGGAATAGAAGGCTACATAGAGAAGGAGGGAAATGTTGCTGTGTAAGTGCCTCAAGAATCTTTAGTCCAAATTGAAGCATATCCTTTTCATTTTGCTACTTCATTACTGGCTCTTCTGTGACGGAAAACTAGTGGCCACACTCACAAGTAAAGGCCCCCAAAAGCCAATGAAACTAAAATGTAGGGCCAAAAATATAAAATTAAGTCCAATCATTTTTCTTTGCTGTTTATAGATGCTCCCGTTACACATTTGGAAAAGGGAATTTTATGTATGAAAGGGTCTTAACTTTGGTATATTATAAATAGTATATTTATATTATTCATTATCCAATTAATTAATAACACATTATAATATCTTGTCACGTCACATATTTAATATTAATTTTATTATGTTTGTTATTAGAGTCTAAGAAACTTTTTGTAATTTTTTTTATTTTATATTTTAAAAAATATAATTTAATTCTATAAATTTTCAATTTTGATTTTTATTGAAAAGATCTTTTAACCTCTAATTCTAAATCCTAATTTAAAATTTTTCACTTTGGATTAAAAACAAACATTGTGTTTTTTCATTCAACTTTTTTTTTATTCTTCGTATAAGGATGCATTGAAAACAAACTTAAACTCGATGGTTCATAAGGGCACGACGACGTAAAGTTGAGTGACACTACGACGCAACAATCACACACGACACCGATATGGTGGTCATGATGGAAGCAATGAGGGAAACTAAGGCACAAAAAAAAATTTAAAAATAGAATTTAGAATTAGGAATTAAAGGATTTTTTCAATAAAAATCAAAATTAAAAACTAATAGAATTAAATTGTATTTTTTAAAATATAAAGTTAAAAAATTTTAAAAATAAAATTTGTAGATAGGTCCCTAGACTTTAATAGCAAAAATAATAAAATTAATATTAAACATTGTCACGTATCATTAATTGATTGGATTGAATGATAAATAATACACCGATGTATATTATTTATAATATACACCAAAGTTAAAACCATCTTATTAAATTTTATAACATATTATTTTATAATATATATATATATATATATATATATATATATTCTTTTTCTCCCCAAAGGATTTGTCTAAATAATCTCATTTAAATCTTACATTAATTTCACTTATTTAATTTTTTTTATACATAAATTTTTGAATAATTATACATTCTTTCCATTATTTTATTTTTTAAATTATGTCTATTTTTCAATGTTTTTCATAAATTATATTTATTCTTTTTAGATTTTTTTTATTTATTTACCATTTTTACCTTTTAATTTTTTTTTCTTTTTTATTTGTTTTTACGTTTCCTTCTCTCTTTTAAATTAACATTTTTTAAATAAAAAATATTTAATTATTTAATATTTTACTTTTTTTATTTATATGTTTTTTCCTTTATTACTTTTTTTATTTTTCTTCTTTTTACCTTTTACTCTATTTTTCCTGTTCTACGTTTGCTATAATTTTTTTTCTTTCTTTTATTTCTTTTATGATCTTTCTTTTTTATGATTCTTTTTATGTTTTTTTAATTTTTATATTTCTTTATGTATTTCATTATATAAAAAAATTTTTACATAAATTTTATTTATTAGCACACACACATAAATAAAAAAAGAGTAATTTATGTTATTATTGATGATATAATTTAAAAATATTTAATAATAAAATATATTTAATAAATTATTATAATACACAATATATATTTATGTCAAAAAAATCTAACATCATTATCTAAATATTCGTCTTAATAATTTCATTTATAAAGATTTAAAATTTTCATTTAATTTCAAATTTTCTAGATATTTTTCTTATTTTATAGGATTTTTAAAAAAATTATTTTATTTCAAATTACAAGACATTATTCTTATTCTTTCGTATTTAAAAAATTTAAAGACATTATTCTTATTCTTTCGTATTTAAAAAATTTCAAGACATTATTTTTATTTTTTCATTTTTTCAAAATATTCATTTAATTTCAAATTTTCAAAACATTTATCTTATTTAAAAAAAAATCATTTTATTTCAATTTTCCAACACATTCCTCTATTTTCTTATATTATTAAAAATTTCATTTTTTTCAAATTTTAAAGACACAACCTTTGTCTTTACAAAATTTTAAATTTTTGTTTTATTTTTATAAACATTTAAAGACAATACTTTTGTTTTTTTTTTTATATTTTTACAATTTTTTTTTCAAATTTACAAGTTATTACTCTTGTTTTTTTTTTTTGTATTTTTTAATATTTCTTATATCAAAATTTCAAGATGTTGATCTTGATTTTTTGTTTTTTTTTTTAAATTAGAATTTTATTTAATCTAAAAACATTACTATTTTTATATAATATTTTTATAGTTATTTTTTTCAAATTTTAAAGACATTACTCTCTTCTTCTTCTTTTTTTTTTTTCAATTTTTCATATATTCTTGTTTTCTCATATTTTAAAAAATTTTAAAATTTTCAAAACACTCTTATTATTTTCTCATATTTAAAAAAATCCAAGACGTTATTCATTTTTTTTGTATAATTTTGAAAATTTTCAATTATTTTGAAAAAAAATTTACACATTTTTCTTATTTTTTTTAATTATTTTATTTAAAAATTCGAAGACATACTATTTTTTTTTTCATATTTCATATTTTTTATTTTTTTTTAGACTTTCAAGACATTATTTTTGTTTTTTTATTTTAAAAAAATTTTCAATTTTATTTCAAATTTTGAACACATTATCTTTTTCATTATTTTTTTTTTAATTTTCATTGAATTTCAAATTTTTAAGACATTTCTCATATTGTTTGATTATTTTAAAAATTTTCATTATTTTTTCAAGACACACTCTTGTTATTTCCTAATTTTTAAAATTTCATTTTTTTCCTATTTTTAAGACATTAATATTGTGTTTTAACATTTTAAAAAATTTCAAGATCTTATTATTTTTTTTCATATTTTAAAATTTTTCACTTTGTTTTCCAAATTTTGAAGAGATTATTATGGTTTTTCTTACTTTTAAAATTTTCATTTTATTTCAAAAATTTCAAGATATTTCTCTTGTTTTTTCTTATTTCAAAATTTTCAAAATATTATTTTAGTTTATTTTTATTGGTTTTTTTTAAAAGTTTTATTTTTTTTTGCAAGACATTAATTTTGTTTCATTTAAAAAAAATTCAACACGTTACTCTTGTTTTTCATATTTTTTAAAATTTTCATGGCATTCTTCTTATTTTTTTCATATTTTAAAAATTTTCATTTTTCAATATTTTCAAGACATTCCTTTTATTTTTTCATATTCTAAAAATTTTCATTTTTTTTCAATATTTTTAAGACACTCCTCTTATTTTTTTCATATTTTAAAAATTTTCAAAACATTACTCTTGTTTTTCATATATATAAAATATTGAAGACATTTATTTAATTTTTTCTTTTTGAATTTTAATTTATTTCATTTTTTGAAGATATTACTCTTTTTTTTTTATTTTTTTTTGAAATGTCAAGATATTCCTATTGTTGTTGTTTCATATATTTAAAATTTTCATTTTTTTTTCAAGATATACCTATTGTTTTTCATATTTTTAAAAATGTTGATTTTTCTTCATTTGTTCAAGATATTACTCTTGTTTTTTTTTTATTCAAATTTTGAAGACATTCCTTTCTTATTTATAAAATTTTTATTTTTCAAAATTTTGAAGACATTACTTTTTTTCTTTCATAATTTTTCAAATTTTCAATTCATTCCTCTTGTTATTTAATATATTTTTTAAAGTTTTCAAGACATTACTAAATGGATTTAAGGTCTCTTAAATTAAGCCTTAAATCCCCTAATTGAATTTCGGATTTCATAAATGAAACCCTAAATTCAATAAGTGTATTCAGGGATGCATCAATAAAACCCTAAATGGATTTAATATTTAACAAATGAAACCTTAAATCCTCTAAATAAATTTAGGGTTTCATAATTGAAACCTTAAATGGATTTTGGGTTGGAGAATTTAGGATATCATAAATTAAACCGTAAATCCCCTAAATAGATATAGGGTTTCATCTAAATGGATTCATGGTTACATAACTTAAACCTTGAATCCCCTAACTGAATTTAAGATTTCATAAATTTAACTCTAATTGGATTTAAGATTCATAAATGAAACCTTAATTCCTTTAAATGGATTTAAGGTTTCATTTATGAAACCCTAAATAAATTTATGATTATATAAATTAAACCATAAATCACCTAAATGGATTTAGGGTTCCATAAATGAAACCTTGAAGAGATAAAGAGATTCATAAATTAAATCCTAAATCCCTTAAATAGATTTAAAGTTTCAAAAATGAAACCTTAATTTGATTTAAAATTTTATAAACGAAACCCTAAATAGATTTAGAGTTTCATAATTTAAACCCTAAATTCCCTAAATGAATTTAAGGTTTCATTTATGAAACCATAAATGGAATTAAGGTTTCATAATTAATCCCTAAATCCCCTAAATCAATTTTTCAATAAATTACTCTTGTTTTTTCATATCTTTTAAAATTCTCATTTTTAATCAAATTTTCAAGATATTACTATTGCTTTTTCATATTTTTAAAAAAGACTATTTTTATCAATTTATAAAAACACTATTCTTGATTTTTCATATTTTTTTAAATTTTCATTTTTTGAAAATTTTCAAGACATTGCTCTTGTTTTTTTTAGTATTTTAAAAAAAATTCCAATTTCAACACATTACTCTTAATTTTTTATATTTTTTCAAATTTTCATTTTTTTTTCAAATTTTGAAGACTTTATTCTTGATTTTCATAACTAATATAACAACTCGTGTGATGCACAGAGATATATTAAAATGAATATATATAAATTTAAGATAAATTATTATATATTATTAAAGAATAGTTTTTACTTCGTATGTGAAACACTAAATAATTTAGTGTTTTGTTTGTGAAATCCTAAGTCATTTATGGCTTCAATTGAAAAATCTTAAATAATAGGATCTTAATAATTAACTGACACATTACAAAAAAATAAAAAATAAAAATATTTGAGACATTTGACATCTATCAATGTCAGTAATGAAGTTCATTAATTGAGGGATTAAAAGTCAAACGAAAAAATACTTAAGAAACAAAAACTAGTTAAATGAAACATTATGAACTATAAATGAAAATGCTCAATACTTAAGAAACTAAAAACATATTTTGTCTTAAATATAAGACTTTGTTTTTGAAAGCTTAAATTTTTTTTTTTGAAACCCTAAATCAATTAGATTTCATTGAGGAAGCACCAAATCATTTAAAGTTTCATTTGTGAAACCCTAAATATTTTATAGCCTAAATCATTTCTAACTTCAATTGAAATCCTAAAAATATAAGGTTTTATTTTTAAACCCTAAATTACTTAATATTTCTTTTATGAAACCCCAAATCCGTTATGGCTTCATTTTGGAATCTCAAAATTAATTAGGATTTCCTTTATGAAATCCTAAATCAATTAGGGTTTCATTTGTGAAACCTTAAATAATATAAGGTTTCATTTGTGAAATCTTAAACCATTTAGGGTTTTGTTTGTAAAATCTTAAATCATTTGTGATTTTGTTTGTTAAAACATAAATAATATAAAGTTTCAAACACTAAATCACTTAGGTTTCATTGTGGATACCCTTAATCATTTAAAGTTTCAGTTGTGAAAACCTAAATAATATACGGTTTCTTTTGTGAAATCATAAATCATTTAAGGTTTATATTGTGAAACCCTATATCATTTAGGGTTCGTTTGTGAAATCCTAACCCATATAGGGTTTTGTTTTTGAAACTTGAAACCTTTTAAAGTTTCATTTGTGAAACCCTAAATAATTTAAAGTTTTATTTATGAAACCCTATATTATTTAGAGTTTCATTTAGCTAAAAAATATAAGGCTTCATTTGTGAAACCTAAAATCATTTAGGATTTCTAGTGTTAAACCTTATATCATTAAGGGTTTCAATTGTGAAACCTTAAACCATTTAGGGTTTTGTTTGTAAAACCCTAAATTATTTAAAATTTCATTTCTGAAACCTTAAATAATATATAACTTCCTTAATGAAACCTTATATTATTTAGGGTTTTGTATATGAAACCCTAAATATTTTAAGGTTTCATTTGCGAAACCTTAAATAATTTAGCATTTATTTGTGAAATCTTAAATCATTTATAGCTTCAATTGGGTAATCCTAAATAATTAAAACCATAAATTATTTATTGTTACTTTTGTAAAACACTAAATCCTTTATGTTTGATTGAGGAAACCCTAAATCATTCAAGGTTTCAGTTGTGAAACCCTCAATAATATGGGCTTCCTTTGTGAAACCCTAAGGTCTCTATTGTGAAGTGCTATATCATTTAGGGTTTTATTTATAAAACCCTAAAGTATTTAGAGTTTCATTTATAAAATCTTAAATCATTTACGATTTCATTTGTGAAATCCTTTAATATTTGGGATTTCGTTTATGGAACCCTAAATCAGTTAGGGTTTCATTTGTAAAATCTTAAGTCATTAATGGCTTTAATTGGGAAACCTTAAATATTATAAGGCTTTGTTTTTTAAACTCTAAATTATTTATTGTTTCTTTTTAGAAATCATAAATCACTTAGTTTCATTGAGGAAACCCTAAATAATTTAGGATTTCATTTATGAAACTCTAATTCATTTCGAGCTTCAATTGGTAAACCTTAAAAAAATACAAGGCTTTATTTTTAAACCTTAAATTACTTAATGTTTATTTTTCAAACACTAAACCATTTAGGGTTTCATTGAAGAAACACTAAGCGATTTAAGGTTTCGTTTTTGAATCCGTAAATAATGTAATTTTTTGTTTATGAAACACTAAATAAAGATGGTTTCATTTGTAAAGCCTAAAAACATTTAGGGTTTCATTTATAAAATCCTAAATCATTTAGGATTTTGTTTATGAAATCATAAACTATTTTTGGTTTCGTTTGTCAAATCCTAAATAATTTAGGATTTCGTTTGTGAAATCCTAAATAATATAGGACTTCCTTTGTGAAACCTTAAATCATTTACGATTTTTATTGTGAAACCTTATATAATTTGGGGTTTTGTATGCAAAACCCTAAATCATTTAGGATTTCATATGTGAAACCATAAATCATTTAAGGTTTCGTATGTCACATCTTAAATCATTTTGGGTTTTGTATGTGAAGCCTTTGATATCTTAAAGTTTCGTATGTGAAAATATAAATATTTTAGGGTTTCATTTGTTAAACCCTAAAAATATAAGAGGTTTTAACCCTAAATTACTTAATGTTTATTTTATGAAACCCTTAATCAATATAAATTTCATTTATGAAATCGTAAATCAATTAAGATTTCATTTATAAAACCTTAAATCAATTAGGATTTCATTTGTGAAATCTTAAAATATTTAGGGTTTTGTTTGTGAAACCTTAAATAATATAGAGTTTTGTTAGTGAAACCCCGAATAATATAAGGTTTCATTTATGAAACCTTAAATCATTTAGGGTTTCATTTGTAAAACCCTAAATCATTTAGGATTTCTTTAATGAAATCCTAAATAATATAGGGCTTCCTAGGTGAAGCCCAAATTAATTTGAGGTTTTTAATGGGAAACCTTAAGGTTTTGTTTATGAAACCCTAAATCATTTATGGCTTCAATTAGGAATACGTAAATAATATAAGGCTTTGTTTTTAAACCTTAAATCATTTAAGGTTTTGTTTTTAAAACCCTAAATGATTTATAGTTTCGTTTGTGAAACCCTGAGTCAAATAGGGTTTCGTTTGTGAAACCTTTAATCATTTAAGGTTTCTTTAGTGAAATCCTAAATTATTTGTAAATTCAATTGACAAATCCTAAATAATATAAGACTTTGTTTTTTAAACCATAAATTATTTATTGTCTCTTTTGGGAAATCCTAAATCACTTAGGTTTCATTAAGAAACCATAAATAAGTTAGGATTTCATTTGTGAAATTCTAATTCATTTAGGGTTTCGTATGTGAAACCTTAAATACTTTAGAAATTCGTTTGTAAAACCTTAAATCATTTCGAATTTCAATTAGGAAACCCAAAAAATATAGGGCTTAGTTTTTAAACCCTAAATTGATTCATGTTTCTTTTATCAAACCCTAAATCACTTAAGGTTTCATTTAGGAAACCCTAAATCAATTAGTGTTTCGTTTGTGAAACATTAAACCAATTAGGATTTCATTTTTGAAATCCTAAACCATTTAGGGTTTCCTTTGTGAAATTCTAAATCATTTATGGTTTCATTTGTGAAACCCTAAATAATATAAGGCTTCCTTTGTGAAACCCTAAATCATTTATGAGTTCTATTGTGAAACCTTATATCATTTAGGGTTTCATTTGTGAAATCTTATATCATTTAGAGTTTCGTATGTGAAATCCTAAATATTTAAGGTCATTTGTGAAACCATAAATCATTTCTAGCTTCAATTAGGAAACCCTAACAAATATAGGGCTTTGTTTTGAAATTCTAAAATACTTAAATGTTTCTTTTATGAAACCCTAAATCATGTTAGATTTCATTTACTATACCCTAGATTGATTAAGGTACATTTAGGAAACCTTAAACCAATTAATGTGTCATTTGTGAAACCTGAAAACATTTATGGTTTCATTTGTGAAACCCTAAATAATATAGAGTTTTATTTATGAAACCCTAAATAATATAGGGTTTTGTTTTTTAAACATTAAATTATTTAGGATTTCATTTGTGAAACCTTACATAATTTTAGGTTTCTAATGGGAAACCTTAAATAATTTTAGGTTTATAATGGGAAACCCTATATGATTTAGGATTTCATTTGTGAAACCCTAAATCAGTAATGGTTCCGTATGTGATACCCAAAAATTTAGGATTTTATTTGTGAAACCATAAACCATTCATGGCTTCAATTGGGAAAACATAAATAATATAGGGCTTCGTTTTTTAAACCCTAAACCATTTAAGGTTTTGTTTGTAAAACCTTAAAGTTTTTATGATATCATTTGTGAAACTTTAAATCATTTGGGCTTTCATTTGTGAAACCATAAAATATTTAGGGTTTTGTTTGTGAAATCCTACATCATTTAGGATTTCTATTGTGAAACCCTAAATAATATAGGGTTTTTTTATGTAACCCTAAATAATGCTTGGTTTTGCATGTGAAATCTTAAATCATTTAAGGTTTCTTTTTTGGAATCGAAAATCATTTAAGGTTTCGTTTGTTAATCATTAAATCATTTAGGTTTTGCTTGTGAAATCTTAAATCATTTAAAGCTTCCATTGTGAAATCCTAAATCAGTTATGGTTTCGTTTAAGAAACTTTAAATCATTTAGATTTTCGTTTGTGAAACCCAAAATCATTTGGGGTTGTGTTTGTGAAACACTAAATCATTTAGTGTTTCTTTTGTGAAACCCTAAATAATATAGGATTTCGTTTGTGTAATCCTAAATAATATTGGGCTTTGCATGTGAAATATTAAATCATTTAGGATTTCGTTTGTAAATCACTAAATCATTTAAGTTTTGTTTGTGAAATCCTAAATCATTTTATGCTTCCATTGTGAAACCTTAAATCAGTTATGGTTTAGTTTGGAAAATCCTAAATCATTTAGACTTTCGTTTGTAAAATCCTAAATAATTTAAGATTATATTTGTGATACTTTTAATCATTTAGGAGTTTGTTCATGAAATCATAAATCATTTAGTTTTTCATTTATGAAACCCTTATCATTTATGGTTTTGTTTAGGAAATCCTATCTCGTTTAAGAATTCCTTTTTGAATCCCTTAATCGTTCAGAGTTTTGTTTTTGAAACACTAAATAGGTAAGGGTTTCGTTTGAGAAACTTTAAATAATATAGTATTTCATTTGTGAAGCGCAAAATAATACATGGCTTCGTTTGTGAAACCTTAAATTATTTAGGATGTCGTTTGTGAAATCCAAAATCATTTTATGTTTCGTTTGTGACATACTAAATCATTTGGGTTTTGTTTGTGAAATCGTAAATCATTTTGGGTTTTATTTTTGAAACCTTAACTCAACCAAGGTTTCTTTTGTGATATCGTAAATTATTTAGGGTTTAATTTGTGAAACCTTAAAGCATTCATTTTAGAATTAAATGTTTTAGGGTTTAGTGTTTCATGTTCATGATGTATGGTTTCATTTTTTAGGCTTATGGTTTGTGATTTAGCCTTAGGGGTTTAAAGTTTGTGGTTTAAGGTTTTTGATTTTGGGTTTGTGATTTATCATTTAGGAGTTAGCATTTAAGGTTTGTGGTTTAGGGAATCAAGGTTTAAGATTCATGGTTTAGAGGTTTAAGGTTTAAGGGCTTATAGTTCATGATTTTAAAATTTATGATTTTATGATTCATGATTTAGGGTTTAGTGTTTGAGATTTATGATTTATAATTTAAGTATTGAGTTTTATGTTTATTGTGTGGGGTTTGAAATCTGGGGATTGGTATTTTTTATTTAAGATTTGAGATTTCATGTTTATGATTTAAAATTTAAAATTTAAAGTTTTCATTATTTTTCAAATTTTTAAGATATTATTCTTATTTTTTTTTATATTTTTTTAAAAAATATTTCAGGTTTTCAAGACATTATTCTTCTTTTTTTTTTTTTCAAATTTTCAACACATTATTTTTCTTTTTTCATATTTTGAAAAAAAATATTTTAAAATTTCAAAACATTACTCTTATTTTTTCATATTTTAAAAAAATTCCATTATTTTTCAAATATTCAAGACATTCATCTCTTTTTTTTAATACTTTTTCAAAATCTCATTTTTTGAAATTTTTAAAACATAACTCTTGTCTTTTCATATTTTAAAATTTCCAATTCTTTTTCAAATATTTAAGACAATCCTATGGTTTTTAATATTTTTTCAAATTTTCAAGGCCCTACTCTTATTTTTTTTCATACTTTTGAAAATTTTCATTTTTTAACAGGAAAAAGAATTGGAACAAAAGAAGGGTCCAAGGGATGGTCAAGAGCAGCAGATGATAAAATGTGTACTGGTTAAGTTACATCTAATGATTTCCAAACGCTTCACAAAAGTGGGAACAACAAAATCAACATAAAATGAGCAAGCAAGTAGCCATATTATTCTCTCCCCACCTGCTCCCTTTAAAAACAGAAATCAAGTTCAAAATTTACTCTTTTATACTGAATAACATAATCTATTAGGTAAAACATAAACAATTAATCCCAAGTAAAATCATTGTACCAGAAAACAGGTCCAAAGATAATCAATCTACTCAAAATCAGCATACAAGTGTATGCTATCGTGTGGGTCCCCTTTGTCCCCCAAAAGAGGCAGCTAAAGAAATCCATCAATAAGTCATTAAATGAAATAAGGAACTACTTGAGATAAGAAAAACAAAATATGCTGAAGAAGTAAAATATATTTGTTGCAAATCACATGGTAATAACCATAAGATCAGTACTTTAAAACTCCTTACATTGACAAGATAACACAAAATTAGCTATGAACTTTAAGATGTAATCCCTAATATTACAAAAGAAGATGACATACACAACAAATATTGACTGTAATCCTACTTCCTTTTGAGCTACAGATCAGTCTTCCATCTTTACAGCTCCTGTCCAACTGTCCAATTGAATTGTCTGATCTTCAATATATTGCCTAATGTAAAACTTGTCAAAGTAAAAGGATTGCAACCATTACGGTTGTCAACGAAAAACAAAAAAAAATGAGAAAATGAACACTACATGTAGCCAAAAAGAGCTCTTACAACTTGATTGTACATCACATACCAAGAACAAGCCTAGAACCTCTCCAGTTAGAAGGAAGCAAACCCAATAAAACATGTAAGCACAAATTGACAAGACTAGGGATCTCTCCACCTGGGACTAGAGATGGGAAAAAACCCAGAAGGAGATAACGGAAACACAATGCCAGGAGAAAGAGGAGGTTGGGGCCCAGGTCCTAAAATCCCTGACTGAGCCATGGATGAGAATGGAAAATTCGGTGTAAGCGGAGATGGGAACTGAATGCCAGGTGACAGTAGAGGATAAGGTGATCGAGGGGATAGCAAATTCATGTAACCAGTTGGAGAAGGCAGGAGAAATTGGGAGGTTGGAGACGGTAAAAGGGGAGGAGGGCCATTTGCTTGTGGTGAAGGAAGACTAGGCCCTGGATGGTTAGTAGCATTCATAGGTGGAACAGGACCATTAAATCTCGGAGAAGGGAACATAGGCATGGGAGGATTAGGAAGCAAAGCAGACAATGGAGGAGGATGGGGCTGAACATTGCCCTGTACTTGAGGTTGAGGGTATGGATATGGTTGAGGCTGAACTTGGTGGTACCTTTGAGCTGGATCCATCATTGAATTCTGAAGGTAACGCATGTAAGCTGAGATGGGTGACTCGGTTGTATTAGACCATATATCCCCAGGCGGAGTAGGCGAAGGTTGTCCAAACTGAGCAGGTCTTGGAATGGCATTATTGTAAGGTACCGGAGGTGGGGCAGCAGGCATTGGCATTGGCTGGGGCATGCGAGGCCGATTGATGGGTGATAACGGGGGAGGCCTAATTTTCTGCAACCGCATGCTCTGTGGCTTTGGTGGATTGTGTGGAGGTCTAGGTGGAGGATCCTGGGAAGGTGATCCAGTAAGCTTTTGAACAATATCCCTGAAATCATTCTTGCTAATGTTGTAAACCTGAGGCTGAGGCTGTTGTCTGGCAGCATTATTAGCAAAATTGGGCTGATGCAAAGGGCTCTTCCTTATATTTTTCCCCAACTTGTTCACACCCAAGCTATCATTATTCCTGTTTTTGGAGTTATCCATTTGCAAAGCAAACCTTACTACAACGAGAAATCACCACTCGTTTTTCTCTTCAAGTAAACCAAACCAATGCTCATAAGCTTCCAAGAACACCCAAGACTTCAAAATCCAAACCTAAAGTACCCGTTGAATTTCAAGAATTCTAATACACTACTTTGAACAAACCAATCCTGAGCTGTAATCTAAGCATCCTGAAGTCAAGAAAATTCTAAACTTGCAATCAACACCCAAAATTCCCAATTCGAGTCTCAATTCCTTTTATCCCAAATACAAATCAATCCCACCAACAGCATCAAAGTTAACCCTAGAGCCGAGATAAGAGGCAGAAAACATACCCTTTTCGGAGCTTCACGCAAAATTTCAACGATTGAAGAACCAGCTTCGGAAAATTGAGCACCGGATCGGATCGAAGCTCGAAATTATGAAAGTTGGAGCTGGGAATAAAAAAAGCGGAAAGTAAAGGACCAAGAAAGGGTAGTTGGCAAAAATCGAAGCTTTGGAGGGAGTATGACTTATTCAAAAAGTGCACATGGATGGTGGCAAGTGTGAAAGAGAGAAAATCGAAGAAGAAAGAGCAGAGAAAACCCTAAGGATGAAGAAGAGAACAACGAGTTGGGTGAGTGGTCAATGGGGGGAATGAAGGAAAGATAAGGGCATTTTGGGTATATCAGATAACATTGCAAATTGCAAATTGCAAATTGCAATTGAATTGATGCTGATGTGACTTCCTCAATCCACAGAAGCCTCTATTTTCTTGTGGGACGGACACATGTACACTGTTATATTATAGATACAATTTTTATTTATGTTAGTAAGAAACTATCGGTGTATTTGCACAAATTATTTTTGTTTATTATACGCATATATTTTCTATTTATCAAATTAAATTTTGTCTATTGAAACTAACACAATTAGCTGCTTAATGAGTTTTAGTTTATTTTGAAGTTTAACCTTGAAATTTAATGATCTTAATGGGTTTAACGAACCTGAGTTATGACCTAAGAATTACATCATAAGATTTTACGCACTTAATTAATCTGTTGATTACTCTGGTTATAATGGAAGGGAAAGCACTTAGCTAACAAGATACAGGTGAATCATGAATGTGATCAATCCATTTTTTTCTGGGTTATGATCAATTGAATTCTAAGCGGTCAAAATATAAATGTTAACCTAATTTTCTTTTTAAAAGGTAGATTGAGAGGTTAAAAATTGTGATTCTTTTTATACTGGACTTTGAAAATTTGGTGTCTTTATCTTCCAAATATGGTGGCGTTTGCATTGAAAGGATTTAAATATGCTGTCATTGAAGTTTGAACGGAAATAGTATAATGTTAGTGTGATGATTCGTGTATTGTATTATTAATAATTTTAGTATAGATATAAACATATTTAAAATATTATAATATTGAAAATGGAAACCATGATAAAGTAAAATAATTATGAAATGTTAAAATATGATACTGAATCAAATGAATATAAGTAGTTTTAAAAAAATATAGATATTTACTCGTATAATTAAGATACTATTTTTTTTTTATATAAATTTTCTATTTACTTGTGATAAAAAACATGTTTTACAAACCACATAGTTTTATAATTTGGAGAGAAAGTATTTTTTGGAAAAGTAAAAGTGCTGGGGTGAGAGAGGCTCGAACTCTCGACCTCAGGATTACTCAGAAGCTATGAGACCTACGCGCTAGCCAACTGCGCCACCACCCCATATTGTTATTAATATGACATGTATAATATTAATACAAATGAAGTTTCTATTAAAGTATGTTCTTCACATTACACGTGTGATTTTGTTTATAGGAAAGGAAACTGTGTCCTGAACAAGACCAACTGTGTCATATTTTCCTCTTATGTCTTGACGAACCTAAACAAACACAAATACCGTCTCTCAGTCTCATCATTCCTCACAGTTTCAAACACTTGTTGTTCTTCTTCTCTCTTCTCCCTTTCTTTCTGTGTGGATCTACACCCACTAAGGTAATTAACTCAACACCTTTCTCTTCTGCATTTTCTCCACCTAACAATCACCATTAAATTAAGGCCTTAAATTAAATATATATGCCTGTAACCGTTTCACCTTGGAACCTTAAAGCTTCAGTTTTGCAGAGCCACTTGTTCCATATCCATGGTTGTGTGATTTAAAAAAATAAAAATTTAATCTAATTTGAGGATGAACCCCCTCTCACTTTAACCCCCTTTAGGTGGCTAATTTTCCAGGGTTCAATTGCATTCTGTTTTGCTGCATAACCCTATGACTGTAACCGTGTTATCACTAATTAAAGTTCCCATTTTTCTTGCATGATTTCTTCCTGGTGCCACATTATAGACTGTTACTAGGATAACTCTATAGTTCATACCCTTTGGCTCAGATTCTTCTCTTTTTATGATCTGGATTTCTGCAATAGTTTTCTAGTTGCATATTGACATGTACTCGTGTTGGGATTTCGTTCTGTGAATTTTTTTCAAAGGTAGACCCCCTGGAGCTGCATCTCAAGTGGTACCAAGTCTTAGGAACTATATTGTCTAAACCTCACTGAGGTGGTTTTGCATGTACTTTAGTTAAGCCTCATTTTCCTTCCCTATACAAACTCGTACACCTGCTTTCAAGGTTGTAAACCATAGTCACGGTCGCTGGTCGTGGTTTCAAGTGATCCTTGACATTGCAGACAAATGCAGTCGATGCAGCTGCAATTGTGGCCATGATGTGGTTGCAAAGAGTCTAAAAAGCTTTGACATTGCAGCTAAATTTGTAGTCACACAGACCGTTTTTTAATACCCTGCCTCCTTTATAGCTGAAAGTGGAAAAATTTCTTAGAATTGGTCCACGTTATATGTCTGCACTCCTTATTTACCTGTTCAAGTGTGCCTTGCCTTTTGGTCTTTTTGTTTTCTTGTTTGGAAGAGAATACAAAATGGAACCTACTTGCTCCTTTTTTATAACATTTGGATAAATTTGCAGTTAAATGAAAATGACTGTATTTATTTGTTTGTTTACTTTTGCTATATTTTATGTCTAATGAAGCATCTATGGATAAGATGAGTGGTTGATGAGCTATTAAGATCCCATGTCAGCTGAGTATATAACCAAATTATCCTTTATAATAACTTTGGCGATCCTTCATCCTTCGACTAGTTTTGTAAGTTGAATTAGGTTTAGTCCATTTTCATCTTCCTATGTTGTTCAATATTAGCCACTATAGTGGTGCTATAGTGCTATTGCGTTGCGAAATTTCTTGGATCTGCAATTTGGACTCCACCCCTTTTTGCGGCCGCAATGGGTGTCATGGTTGTGACACTCATCCTTCATCCTTTTGTCATCTCTGACGAGTCTCCATCCAATTGAACTTTAAGTTAATATTAAATTATTAATATGTTAGTTTTTATGCATTTTACTTCTATTTTCATACAACTTAATTTTTTATACAAATATAATTGATATATATCATATATTTCAATTGCTATGCGACTTCCACTATTTACCTGCATTTTTATCCACTATATGATATAGCAAATTTTTGGCTTTCTGCCATTTTCTGATGATCTGCAATTGATAACGCTTGTTGTCATAAGACCAATAATTCGTGAAGGGTTACCTCTTCTGGTTAACGACTGCCTCTAGTCTATAGAGCAGTTAATTCAAGAATTTCACTAGTATTTCATTTACATGGCACTTTCAAAAGGAAGTTAACTACCAAGCATAAAATTCATCATAAAAATTGATACTTATTTTACAAAACCCTAAGCTATTTGCTGGTTAGAGTCCGAAAACTAACAGTTAGCAAATTAGGTGGCTAGTTCTAAGTTCTTTTAACATTCTGACTATTTGCTCCTTTTAGCTTCACAATTGACCAGTTAGATGGCCAGACTTTCAGAGTATTTTAGTGTTATCGATAAGATGCTGAAGGCATATCTTGCATGAACTAGAAATGCTCTGCCCCTTTTGGTGCTGTGTGCCTCATCATGCCTTTGAGTACACTTTGATGGGATTTTAGGGGAAATAATATAGAAAGAGGGCTGAAAGATATGAAAGAGGAGAGAATCATCATTTTGCATAATTGGCAGGATAGTTTTTACATTTTGCAGGAGTGGTATAAATATTTGTTTTCTAATTTTATGGTTGTTACTTGTCTATAGAATTGTGTTTTTGTTTTATTCCATTATTGACATTTCCTTGGCTTTTATAACATGTATATTTATTTAAAATTTTAACATATAAATTTTTCCTTGAGGTTATGGATGGGGCCCTGTCAGTAAAGTGGCCTCCCAATGAAGTGCAGGCACTATTTTGAAGTAGCTTTCTCAACTTTATTTGTTGATGGTTATATAATATGATTAATTGTGATTTGTGATATTGAAGAGGCTACTGAAGCCTGAAGGGATGTAATAATTAATATAGACTAAAACACCTGCTTGCTCTAATAAAAATATATATGCTTGTATCCCTAGCTGACTTGATTACTGCAGATGGTAGCCCTGTTCTGAAAATGGAAAACAATAAAAGTGCTGCTGGAACACAAGATAGTTCTATGATGAAGTCTGTTGATCAAAGAGTGCGCTCAAAAGGGCGTAATGACATCATGACTCGACGTATGAAGAATCGAGAGAGACAACGAAGATATAGGGCACGTAAGCGTCTAGAAGCCGAATCAAAGAAGTCGTTCATTGTAGAAGAGACATCGGCTGTGCAAGTAGAACCACAACCAAACAGGAACCACAACAACGACAACTTCAACTACATGACCCGTATCTACTGCAAACGAGATTGGAAGAAGGACGCAAGACAGGCACATGTTTTAAAGCATCAACAAATAAATGGATCTATTGATCCTCCAACCATAACTAGTGTGCCTGAGGTGACATGCTTAGCCATTGGAAATAAGGCAGAAACAGTGACAGAGAGGGAAATTCAATCTGGACCTTCTGGCGTTGTTAGCACTGATACTCCTAGAGTGGTGCTGGGTCGAAGAGATTGGAAAGCAGAAGCTAGAAGAAAGAGAAACTAGTTGACTCTTCATCATTTCTTCTCTTAAAGAAAAGTATTTGAGTATTTATCCCAGTGGACTTTCTGTTGTATTATAGACATTATTATATAATGTAAAGAATGCTGGATAACCACTGTTCCATCACCTGGCAGGCTTTGAAATTATAAACACCGAAGAAAATCTGTCTCTTTTACTGCGTTATTCATTCATACTTTGGAAACTCTCCATGCATACATAGCAGGATGTCATATAAATCTTTTTTTCACTGTGGAGATGGTCTTTTGATATAGCTCTATGCCAAATATCAAGCAATGACCAAAGTCATCTAGATCAAAGCATGTTTAAGAGACAAGTTACCAATCTTCTCTACTCTTGGTATCTTGTTTTTCTCTCATGCTTTTCCTTAGATGATGACGGTTATCAATATTCATTGGATACAAACATAAGATTTTGTTTTCTAACGTACACAGCAGAAGCCAGGAAGATAGAGTTCAAAATGGGAGGAATTAATAAATTGAACCACCAATTACAAAGAATTCAAAGGAAAAACAAAAGCTCCAATCAATACAAAGAGATGTGGATGATATAGATGGTGCAAAAAAACACGCTCATAACTAGTACAATCAATGCGCTTGAAACACCATACTTGAATAATGTAAATGTACAACCACTCTACCCCCCATGTTTCAATCTTTACATCCCCACAAAGAAAGTATACACAGTGAAGAAAAGGACCAAATATAACACAGGATAATGATCATGATCTCAGCGGAATCTCACAGTCACAGCCTCATCTTGGTTTTCAGTGACATCCTCAAAACTCCAGTTTCTTCTCATTCCACTGCTCCTTACCAATTTAGGCCCTGAGCTGCCAGGAGGATAAGGAACATCTCCGGTACTACAAGTGCGGCGATGACCGGCCTTAAGCTTGGCCAGAGGCCCACCTTTTGCTAGCTCCGATTTGGGTGCAGCCACAGCCACCCCGCCACCTTTTGGTTGCTCGGAGGCCAGAGGACCACCTTTTGCTAGCTCCGATTTGGGTGCAGCCACAGCCGCCCCACCACCTTTTGGTTGCTCGGATTTGGTGGGTGTTGACGATGAAATGTTACTTGACCATCTTCTATCAACCTGTTTGTATATTTTCTTGAATTCCTCTTCTGCAAGTAAGTCCCCAAATGAGTCTGTCCTTTGAAGAAGCTGGCTGCAGGTTAGGCAATTGAGACTCATTGTGTTGTCGTTGTTGTTGTTGATTTCTTGTGTCTCAAGCAACCTAAACCAGCAACTCTTCCTTATGTTGGTGGTGGAATGAAGAGATTGGAGGGAATAAGTTTATATAAGTTATTATTATTAGGCTAAAGGGAATGAAGTTGGGTAAAGGCACCATGATGGGTTGGTTGCAAGAGAGGATTTGAAAAGGGAACTGAAAAAAAAAACAACCTGTGTTGCTATATTTTGGCATGCATTTCTTAACCGTAGAAACGGCTTTGCCATTCATTTCTATTTGGGGCATATGGTTTAACCAATGACTCGTTATCTTTTTTGATGATCTTTCACTTCATACTCGGAGTTGCGTTGTCCTAATTTGAGATTTTTTGCAGTTATAAAATTTAGAATTAGATTGTGGGCAGTTTGGCACCAACTCAAGAATTGGTCTATTGTTTTTTTAGCTGCTTTTACGAAAAGGCACAAATGTTTCTCAAAATAGACCCAATTAGATGGGCCAATATCTTCAATACGGCTCGGCCCAAAATAAAACACAATTGACCCAAAATAAATCATTTTTCTTTTATAGTAAATTCTATAAAGGGAATTTCTCTTTGCATCAACTATTTTCTAACTACTTCCCCATATTTTTTTGTTATGTTTTTTTTTCTCTAAAAAAATACCCTTATAGAAAGGTGGTCAGATTCAACATTCTAGAAATTAAATTTTGAAACTTTGCAAAATTTTAACACATAAAAAAACTATACTACGGAAGCTTCTTACTATTCAGTCTTGTGTAAAAAAGAAAACACGTCTCATCTCAGAGGCAAAAGTTGCAAGCAATGTAAACACAAAGTCACAAATGAAGTTTGAAAAAGAATGAAACAGAGAAGAACATCTCTTTGTGAAACACTTGCAGAATTAGGAGAAAGGCAAAAGTTGAGCACGACTCGTCAATGATACACTTGTGGAAATAGAGGGAGGACACACGGAAAAACGAGCTTATCTTTTCCCGAAATTATTCTTTATTAGATTTGTGAAAAAAAAAATTAACACTTTTAGAATTTAAGTATTATAAAGTATTGTTATGTTTTTTTTATCTAATCATATATTGTCATAATTAAATGATATGATTATTAATTTAATGTAATAATTATTTAAAATATTATATCTAAGTGATTTTTAATTAATTGATAATATTATTTTTTTACATATAGAGTTTACGAAAATTAATTTCATAAATTTATATATCCCCTAGACGTAAAATGTCTAGTTTGAACTTTGAACACTTTTTTTTTTATGCAATGCGTTGAAGATCATTAACGAGATCTATCCTACTGTTCTCTAAACCCCACAAACTTTGATTTGCCTGTCTATAAGCAATTATCATCCTTTCCGCTTAAACAACGAATTTCGACAATAACTTGAGTTTCATAGAATTTTACGAATTCTTAGAATCCTCACATTCATCATCTTGTGTCGTTTTTAATGCATGAATCTTAATAAACCATCAAGCAAATGGAAATATGGAATGGACGGTAGCTTTCTCTTTTCACTTTTCAATAAGATTCCAAGATTGAAATTTTGACAATTGCAAGATAAAAGATTTTTTTTTTCATTCAACTCGAGACGTAGCAATGCACATTTTATGTGAAGAAGATATATTTTAAATACTGTATAATTATTTTAAGGCGTAGTTTTTTGCAAAATTATTTTGTTTAATATTTTTGTATATATTAAATTTTTATAGTCCAATCATTAAACATTTTAATGCTAGTTCAACGACCATACATGGTAAATTTTAGATAAAATTGAATACTTAAGTTATGTAATACTATAAGTAAATTTTATTTGTATTTTAAAAAATATATTACAAGTTAAACTAAAACTATTTAATAAAATTAAATAATTTAAAATAATTATAAATTTAATCTACTCAATAAACAAAATTAATTTAATATCTGGATTATCAAAATTTATTATGTATGAATTACGAGTGAGAGTAAATATTGTTAGGAATTTTATTTATTTTTTAATTAATTAATATATATTAAGTATTAATTTATAATATTTATATTAATTATTTATATTTAGAGGGTTCGGTTTAAGTGATAAAAAATAATATAAAATTATTGAATAAATTAACAGTTTTATTTCTGATAAGTTAAAAATGTAAAGCAATTATGATGCTTAACACATCAAATTATAAATAATTTTTCTTCTTCTCCTCTTCCCATATGAAGAAAGAATGAAAGTCTCATAAAAAAAAATAATATAATTTCATCGAGCAAAATCACTAAATCAAATTTTTAATCATTAAATTCTTTACTGAATATCAATCAATCAAAATCATTTTATTGAATTAAGTATTTCTAAGAATCCTTCCTATTAATCTAACCTAATATGTTTATTTAATTATTTTATTTAGTTAATTAAAATATCCCACAAATCTACAGAAGATTATGCTTTGATTCCATATATTTTATATTTTACTTTCTTGTAACATTACATTACAATTTTATTTATTTATTAGCTTTTTCTGAATGCTATTAACCTGATGATTGATTGTCGCATTCATTGACTTCTTTTTGTATAATCCTTCAGCTAACAAGACAAGATTATTTCAATTACACATTATTCATAACATATTTTCCTTCTAAATAATTGGATTTATTATCTTTTTTATATATATTGAAAACTCCCCGACCACCCTTTTATAAAGTTGCGTTTTGACAAGACAAGTTCTCACATATATACAAATGTTTAGTGGTTCTAATTATGCGTAATATCCATAGTGATTAAAAGAAAAGAAAAAAAAAGAATTTTAAGTAGACAATAGTATACAGTACACACATTTGATCTTTACTCGTTTAAATTATATCTTATAATTTCCCTTTGGAAGTTTTTATGTATTAAATCGAGCTTCATGACGTGGAAAGTAATACTAATATTTTAGTTATTTTATAGCCAACTCCAAAATCATCATATTATTCAGAAACATGTGCCTAATACTTAATATTCATATTAAAGAACTAAAGCTCAATTGTATCAAGAAGAGAAAAACAGGTATTAATCACTTTTTATTGGGTCCATTGGATGTCAGTATTCTAATGATAAAACCAACTTGACGTGGATTTTCTTGAGTTGTTGTTAAAAAAAATATTTAATTAAGTGCTAAATATGATGGCATATGTTCTGGTCCACTTCTTTAATTTAGAATCAATTCTTGTCCAATCAACGGTTTCTTTTTAAATCAATTATTGATGTGACGTAAATTACACAGGTTCTGTCTTTTATATATCTGTTTGGTTTAAAAAGTTCCTTTCGTATGCATTTTATGGTCTTATTCAAAATTCAGGT
The DNA here is from genome assembly GCA_014843725.1 of Amphicarpaea edgeworthii. Classification (NCBI taxonomy): domain Eukaryota; kingdom Viridiplantae; phylum Streptophyta; class Magnoliopsida; order Fabales; family Fabaceae; genus Amphicarpaea; species Amphicarpaea edgeworthii. The sequence goes on along the minus strand of CM026324.1, from coordinate 1,634,542 downwards.
GTTATCATGAAAAATTTAAATTAACTGTGAGGATTCTAATTTCTAACTGTGTATTAGATGTATATATTTGAAACGGAGTAGAAAGAAGTGAAATAGAATTAGATAAACTTACCCTTTTCTCAACTCATAATAAACCAATTCAACAACAGTGTTTGAGACTTTATTTTTTCTTTCTTTCTAATTTCATTAGGAACTTTGTGACATGTGATTATTATTAGATACCCATCATTCTGTTACAATTTTAAATTTATAATATTATTAATTGTTATTTCATTATTTTGTTAGTTGTTTGGAACACATCATTAACTACATTTAAATTATTATTATTAGTTTATGTATTCTATAAATTAGAATTCTCATTTAATAATAATATTCAGTCAAGGTTTCATATTCAAAAACCTTCTCTTATATGGTATTAGAGCTTTTAGTTTAACAACAAATATCGATCCCTAGCTTGGTTGAGGGGATAAGGGAAATCGTGCTTCACCGAGAACAAATTGTCCCAGTAGACTTCCACGACCTCTCTTTGCTTCCGGTGATCCTCTCTTCTTTTAATGTTTTTTTTTTTCGCTGTCACTGTCTTCCGTCACCATCATTGCCGGCGCTTTAACAACAATTTCTCTAGTGACCCTACCACTAGTGTACGATCACGACCTCGTCGGATATGTGGATGGCACAAAATGTGCCTCACTGTGTCTCATACTGATTTCTAGTACAAGAAGACGTTGATTTGCTTCCACCTCTCTTAGGTGGTTAAGCACATTTGTTTTTCTCCATGGTGGTTAAGAAATGTGTCAAACATCTGCCATGGACGGTTAAACATTTGTCATTGATTTGCTTCTGCCTCTCTTAGGTGGTTAAACACATTTGTTTCTCTTCATGGTGGTTTAAGAGATGTGTCAAACATCTACCATGGACGGTTAAACATTTGCCATTGATTTGCTTCTACCTCTCTTAGGTGGTTAAGCACATTTGTTTCTCTCCATGGTGGTTAAGAGATGTGTCAAACATCTGCTATGGATGGTTAAACATTTGTCATTCTTATCGTCGGAACTTGCTTTATATGGTTAATGTTCATTTCAGCTTTTTTCTTTTAAGCAATATTCTCCAACTTCACCAAAATCAATTGAAGGACATCCTTACCAAATCTAAGTAACGAATCTTCTTACAAAGCCACTTCCTATAACACCTTTCACTTGTGGAGACGTATTAGATACCAATCATTACAATTTCAAATTCATAATATTGTTAGTTGTTATTTTATTATCTTGTTAGTTGTTCGAAGCACATCATTAGCTACATTTAAATTATTGTTATTAACACTGTATTAAGGCAAAATCTATTAGCTATTTATTTGCTCCATGTACTCGACAATCTTAAAAAAATGCTATTATTTTCCATCAAGCCATTACAATAGAAAGATTTGAAGGAGGTGATAAATACAGAGAAAAAGCAATGTACCTTAATTTATGGCGTCATAGGATATTTGGTCTTATTTTATCTATTAATCATGCTTTATCCTTTTTTTAATATTATATTTAGTGACCACTTTGTTTATATAATAAATAAACATCTTGAGCTGCTCTTACCAGTTCAACTAACTTTAATTATTGAAAGCGTCTTCATTATTAAGCTTGGATTAACACGAAGCAAAACATGAACCCCACGTAAAATTAAATATGAATACCATGTCAATCCATCATATTAAATGGAGAAAAAAATGAAGCACCCCAATCTTCTCCAGAGCACGCAATCTTTTGCATCAGCCTAAGATTTGCCGTTGCTTGACAATGGCATTTACTCATCTAATAATTAATTTACTAAGCGAATATTAGGAACATTTTTTTTGTATGTTTGTATGTATAATACCGAACATTGATGAGGATCGCTTATCTTTAATTCCACTCTTCTACCGATAGCTACGGCTATCTACTCTACTCCGTCGCATAACTGTTCATGCTACGTACGAGTATGACTTTCAATTTAATACTACTCCGTATAATATATGAAAACATTAGTATAATTTTGTAAGGCTTTATTTAGCACAACTCATACGAAAATTTGCCACTGGATTCTATAGATGGAACATGGTGATGGGGAAATGATTCAGGTATATTTGACTCGATTGTTTCTTCACTAGAAAAAGTTAAGAATTTTACTTTATGATGATAGAAAGCCAAGAAGGGGCTTAAATTTATAATTGATTCAATTAATAATAAAGAATGTGTCTAAAAAAATGTCAAAAGAGGGTGTTTATAATACGCTTCTGAATTGAAAACTTTCAAGTTTGGCAAATCTATGATGGAATCAAAAGTGTATATAAGAAATATTGGAAAAATGATTAATTAAAAGGGAGAAGAAACATAAACTGATCATTTGCTGAGTTGTTATTCCACCAATTCATACCAACTGCACAATTCCCATCATGGACGTTAAGACGTAGCAGTTCCTTTGTGGAGTTTCTTCCGTCTCCATATGGACTTGTATCATACCATCATTCATCTTGTGCCTGTTTTGTCAAAGCCAGATAGATGGATACCTTTTTGCTTGAACGTTTTCTATAATTGTGGCCATGCACTATGCTAAGCATTGAACACTTTTCCCTTTGCTATGACATTCAAAAAGGTGAAACTAGAAAGTGGATTTCACAGCTGATACCCAATATCATGAGGAAAGGAAATGAACTATTCTCTTTTGGTAACAAATCCGTAAGACTGTTGTTCATGGCAGTTAAGGACACCCACATGGGGAAACACGTAAGGAGCATTAATTAACTCAGTAAAGGCCTCTCTATATCGTGGCAAGTTTGTAATGAAATTATTTCTTTATTTAAGTGGAGTGTTCGACAACTACGACTGAATTGGAACAACAGATTGTTTTACTACTTATAACAATAAATTGTAGTAGTAAACTTTACTTAAAAATAGTTTTTATTATCCCAGGATTCGTAAAATGCCAAAAAGTCCAGCTGTGTAGCTAGTGAAGTACACACTACGACACAGAGCCTAATTGCAATAAACTCCATTTATAACAATTTAAGCAAGTTTAACATAGCAGAAATAGTTAGTAAACGCATCACAGGCAGCCTCAAATTCCAATGTTGTTTTTAATGTGGCTTTGAGAAAGAGACACCCTTTTGGGTCTCTTTCAAATGGTGAAATGCTGGCTATTCCCGTGCATTAGCACTGATTCAGATTCCACAAACACATACATGCCATAGCTTCGTACACGGGCAACTAGGGACTAAAGTAGTATTCGATACCCTGTTTTTTTTCCCTTAATACTACCATGCATGTCGGAAGACATTTTCATTGTCGAAGTTGGTAGTAGGGTCAGAACAGTAGTTAGCAGAATACCTGAAAAGGAAACTGGCTTACCAGATGGGTAAAAAAATGCCAGAGGCCAGAGGGTCTAATAGGGCGAGCAAGTCAAAAACTTGAAAATGTAGCAAGGATGTAGACGCCAAAAGGAATTAGAATTACTATCAACATACAACATAAAAGACAGAGAAGGAGGACCGTATTTTCTATTTTCTATTACAATGCATTTTTCACATGGCCTAAAAAGAACATCAACTCAACAACCAAGCTATCAACTCAATCACACAAAAAAAATCATACTTTTCTAATGATAGATCCAGACAGCCAATGAGCCAAAACACCAAAAGAACTCCATCAACAAAGATTCAAAAATTGTTCTCTTTTTATGGTTGGGTAACAATAAAATCCTGTAAGAAGGTTCATACTGCATAGTGCATGCTCTAAATAAAAATAACCCAAAATTTTTAAAAGATTAATATTCTTTTGTAGTTTATTTGAACAACTAGTGAAAGAAAACAAGGATTATGTGAAGAAGAAGAAGAATAGCAGCAGCTGCAGAAGCAAACATGGTTGGTTTGATTGGCATAACTGGGACTGATAACTGATAAGCTGAAGCATAATAACATTGAGAAGTTGCATGATGTTCACATTGATGATTATTATAATATATACACAATCTAAACAGATGAAATTACCCCTATTTTCACTTATAGCTGCTGCTATCTCCACTCCACCCACAGATTTGATGAAAACTGTCCCTAGCTAGTTCTACCACTCCCATGGAGCTTCCCAACTTGACGTACCTCAAAATTCAATACTAAGCTACCCAAAAAAGAAAAAGAAAAAAGCTTATAATTTTACAGAAACAGCTACCGGGAAGGCTTAAAATATCCCAGAGCAGCACAACTTACAAAGAGCTAGCTAGCTAGCTAACAAGACACAAACACACATTAATAATATGCAAAGTGCAGAGTCAGCATCATCGTACATCCCCAACCTTAGCCGACAGCGCCGAACGAAGCTGCTCCTGCGTGTAAAACCTGCTCCCCATCTTCACCGTTGCTTGTTGGATCGTGAAGTCATTGACCACCGACACGCTGGCGTGGTTAACTTCCAAGTCCAACTCCATCAGCGCCGCCATCAACCTCGCCGCGGGGTGGTTCTTTCTGCTGCTTTGGACCCTTATCATTGCGTCCCACCCAATTATCTTCACGTCGATGTCCACTTCAAACAACGCCTGACTCGACAACTTGTTATTATTACTATTACTACTGCTGTTGTTATTATTACTCTCGTGATTAGAAGAAACGTTTTCGGTTGTTTTCTCGAGTTCCTTTTTCACTCCTTCGAGCTCCTTATGCAACCCATCTTTATCTGACTCTAGACACTGAAGCTTGGACTTCAGCTCCGTGATGTAGGATATTGCGTCGCCGAGAAGTGACGCTTTGTCCATCTTTGACACGTTGGGAACCACAGCACGAAGCGCATAGAACCTCTGATTCAGCTTCTCCCTCCTCTGCCTTTCTGCTTCAACGTGGTTTAGTGGTTCTTCTCTCCCGTTCGCCGGCTTCCGCCCTCTCTTCCGGGGCCGCTTCTCCGGCTCCACCACTGGGTCCTTCACCACCGAAGCTTCCAGATCCGAGTGGTCGGAATCGCCGCTGCCGCCGCCGCCGGACTTCAAATTCATGGGCGGAAGAATCGAGCCGGAGGTGAAAGAAAGCATTCCGTCGTCGTTGCTGCCGCGCGAATTCGGCGACCTTTTCTTCCCATTGTTAATGTTATTGTTGTTGTTGTTGTTGTTGTTGTTCTCGTCCACAGCAGCAACAAACGGTGACTGACCGGAGAAAAAATTGGAATTGGTGTTCCCATTGACGCCGGCATAGGAGGTTCTCTTGCTCTCGCCGAAGCTGAGAATCTCGCCGGATTCCGGCTTCAGAGAATGCTGGTTGTGATTGTTGGCAGTCTTTGGGTCAAAACTGTACTCTGAAAAGTTTAATTCTCTGGAGAAGACGCTCTGGTTCTGCGGAATCGCGTGAATAGAACTAGGAGTTTCGGTTAAAGTGCTGGAACCCGGGGTTTGAATAGAGTTCTCCAACTGAGGAATCGTCTTGGAAATGGAAATCCCCTGAGTCTGTGCAGGAACCGAAACCGAAGGTGTAGGCGCAACAGTGTGAATGGAATCCCTAACTTCGGGATCGCTGAGCCAGAGCGAGGAAGGGTCGTTTTCGCCTTGATCGGCGCTGGTGGCGGGCCATGAAGAACCCATGTCGAAGTTGTTGTTGCTAAAATTGAAGAGAACCTTCACCTTGTTCATCAGATCCGGGTTCTGGAAAATCAACTCAGTGGACCCCAGCTCAACGACGCCGTTTGCGGACGGTATGCAAACTAGGGTTTGCAGCCCGAAGACCTGTCCCTGCCTGGCCCTCTCGCAGGGCGAGGCGGAGAGACGGTCGCCGCCGGTGACCCAAACCGGTGTGGAGTTGCAGAAGGCTTGTCCGGGAAGGCCTCCACCGTTGACGAAGGACTGAGTCATGGAGACGAGGAAGAACCACTCGGTGTCAGTGACTTCCTCGTCGACGTCGTCGGAGGCGGCGGAGGAGGAGCCGGAGATGAGGGAGTTGAGCTCGCGGAGGACCTTTTTGCGGTGGTCCTGCTCGGCGGCGGAGGTAGCTTTAGCCTTGGCCTTTGCCTTGGCTTTGTCGTCGTCTCCTTTGTAGTAACCATCGCCCCAACCGAGGAGCGTGGAACCAGAATAGTCATAGGAAGACTGCCAGAATATAGCGTAGGTCCAGCTCTCTCTGGCGCCCTCGATCAGCGCCTGGAGGCGGTGCTGGAGCGTGTCCTGATTGAAGACCGACGTGGATTGAGGCGGAGCCGGCGGGGGCCAGATCGAGGAGAGATCGGAGGACGACATGAAGGCCTCCATCATCGATGAGTTCTCGTCCGTCCACAGATTCATTCACTGACTCACTTCTTTGTTGTTTGTTGATGATTAGAGTTAGTGACGGAAGCTACAGAAATCACTCACTGGATTGGGATTGGGATTGGAGAGAAAGAGAAAAGGGGATAAAACAGAAAGCTAGCCAACAACAGACGCTGCATTTGAGTTTAGAATTTATTTGGAGTGCATTTAGGGTGAATTTTAATTTTATTTTTAATTGGAGATGTAAGAGTGAGAGAAAGACTAAAGCAGTGAGTGCGAACGAGCCTTCCGCGAAAACCCACGCCGAGTTTTTTGCAAAAAGTGAATACACGGCGTTCTAATTATAACTCTTTTTCTTTTTTTAAGATATACACGGTGTTAGGGACTTGTGACTTAGGGACTGAATCAGCTTTCGATTTATTTTCCTGGTTCAAGAAAGGATAAGTAACTTTTTTGGGGGAAGGGAGAGGAATTTCTTCTTTGGTAATAAAAAAAATGTCGTTTGATCAAGTCAAAACTATTTGTAATAGTAGTAATAAGATAGAATTTTTTTTTTTATACATTATGAGATTCAAATTAAGATATTATTTTTAAAAAATCGAACACATGTCAGTTAAACTAACTACTAGTATTTATTAATGTTAGGAGTGACAATAAAGGAAGATGACATTAACTATACGATAATTAAAGTAACAAAAGTTGTCAATGTCAAATATTAAATTATATAATTATTTAATATTAAAATCAAATTATCTACATGAATATGATAAGAATACTTATTTAAAATGTTTAATACATCTTATTAAAAAAATATATTAAATATCTTTACTACAATAAATATGTTACATCAAATATTTTCTCCTATTTTTTGTTATAATAATTGATATTCCAAAGTCATTCTGTAAGTAATTTAAACAATTAAAATCTACTAAAACCAATGAACAAAGTCAAACTCAGTTAGTAAATAACTGAATTTCTTAAATATAATGATAAGAATTTTGTTCTTGATTAAGTAAATGGAAAAAGATTCATTAAAAAAAAAAAGCTATCTAAAAAATCTCTGAATCGAAAGAATTGGTGTCCAATTATTAGTTGAAGAATCTTATAGTAGTATTTATCTAATAGGGACAAATTTAAATAATATGTATTAAATTTTATATATTAATTTGATTTTCGTTGTATATTGGAGTATATATAATAACAACAACAAAAATAAATGTTGGGTCAGGAACTAGGACCTTCATCTCCATTTTCAATTTTTTTTTTTTTTTTTTTTTTTGTGGAGACAGAAAAATCTGCAGTCCGTCCACCTGTAAATTGCGTTTGTCTGGTGCGACGTGGGATAATAATGGTAGCCCACAGAAAAAATTAAAATCGGGTGCGCCTTAAATAAGTGCTCTTCCTACAAATCAGGACCACTACCATACCACCTTTTATTACGCTAAAAATCAGCAACTACGTTGTACTGCTACACTGTATTAGTGTTACAATACACACAAAATACTACTCAAATGGAGACATATCATCCTAGTTTATTTATTTGAAGATCAAACTTTAAGCAACATTAACAATATTTAAGATAAAAAAAATCAAATATAAAATCTTTATGCGTGAGAAATCACGCGAAAATTATGCTACATTTATATATTATTTATGATAAAAGAGAAAGATAACTATGAAAACCAACATTAAATAAGCATTATACATTTAGTAATTAAATAAATAAAACTTCCCCGTAATAAACATTAAATAAGTGGGGGCCTGTTTATTAATGAAAGAGTTCCTTTCCAAATCACGAGATTTTTCAGGAAAATATATCTTAAAAGTCTTCTGAGTTGAAAATAAGTTTTCATATTTATAACATAAGAAACATTTTTTTTCTTACTTTGTTATTCGTGTGGTGTTGAATAAATTTCTCTTACCCGCCGCTTTAAAGAAAATGTAGTTAATAAGATAATATAGGATCTACCAAATAAAAAATCCTAAATTATGTCCTAATTAAGTTTTTTTTTTTTTTTTACTTTAAGCTGTAATATTATAGTTCAATTCTTTTTTATTATGAATCAGTAATTGTTTTTTTTTTTTACACTTTGTTTTGAAATTTGATTTATTTGTCTTTTAACCAACTCTACGTATAAAATTCTACAGTCATATTAAATTATTATTAGAATTATTACAAATGAAACAAAAATGTTTTTAAAATAATAGATTGTGCTAAAAGGTAATCAGACAACTGGAGATTCCGTGTCGATTACAAATATAATCAAATAAGAGTATATAATTAGATATATATAATCCTTATTTGAAAAACCGAATATATGTTCACAGAAATTAAACATTAACAATGTTCTTGAAAACTTTTCAAACATTAACAATGTTAATAGATAGTACTTCGCATAAATAATATTATGAAGGAAAAATATTATGCCCCTATGATATTTTTTTGGATGGAAAATGAAAAACATGTTTTATTATTTGAATGAAACAAAAAGAGAGAAAAATAAATGAAATTTATTTATTTTTATTTGATTAAGAAAAAAAAGAAAAAAAAATACAGCTATATTATTTTAATATAATAATAAAAGAGTTAAATTAAACTTATAAATTTAAAATTTTAAAATTTTAATATTTTCTAAAAACTGTTACTAACCTCACTCAGTTAGTTTTGAACATTCTTCTTCTTTTATACTCAAATATTTTTCACAAAATTGATACTCCTTCATGTTCTTATCATAGGACAAACTTTAAAAAATTATTAATTTATAAAATATTTGATAATTCTTATACAACATTTATTTTTCTTTTTTAGTAGTTGGTCTTATTAAATATTTATACTTTTATTGATAATGGTGCACAATGTTTATAGACTTTAATATTTCACATTACTCATAATATTTAGTAAGACAAAATGAATATATTAATAGAATTTTAAAAAAATTACATTAATTCACTTTATTAATTTATTTAATTATTTTTAAAATGTCTTATAATAAAAATTAGTGGAAGTATTAAGAAAGTATTTGTTGTGTGTGCGAGAGATGAAGACTGGGCACGGAGTAGGTCGTTCTGATTTATTGCGAGATTACGAGCCCCTTTTTCATTTGACGTGACCTATTTTGTCTTAAAATATTGTCAAACATTAATTATTGTGTCACGTTTTACTTGATGCGTGTCGTGTGTATAAACTTAATTTTCATCTTTTCGCTCTCCTCTTCACGTGTATACTGTATACCACTCTCCTCTTTGAAAATCACCCTCCCTCTCTTGTTTATTGCGCACAGCAGATCATCATGTATTTTATTTTACCATCGTACAATTCTACGTATTTAAACTGGAAATTTTCTTTTTAACTTAAGAACATCTCCAGTGTTGGGGTTTTTTAAGATAAATTTTTAGGTTAAGAATTATTTTTCTAAGAATTCTTACTATAAAATTTTTCAAGTTTTTTAATTTAAAAAACTGATCTTACGTAAAAACTCTTAAAATCTTCTCAACTTTAAAAAAAAAAAATTTAAGAGAAAGTAAAAGATAAAATTCACATAAATTAATTTAAGAATTCAAGATAAATTTTACTAATAAAATAAATTAAAATATAAATTTTTAATGATTAAATGACTCAATTAAAAGAATTTAACAACCTAAAATGGATTCTAACATAAAAATGCTCTAAAATTTTATTTTATTTTCTCCTACCAGCGAGTAGCCACAAATAGATGGGTGTGGTGCAGTGGCATAAGCGTGACGCACAGTGTAATGGTGACTTAAAGAAGCCAATCATTTCTCGCTTTTAAAATCACAGAAAAGAAAGGTGCAGCTTGGTGCACGTGTTTCATATTTTGATGCCCTTCATCTGCACGCGGAACTCTCCCTCAATAGCCGCCGCGTGTGATCCACATCCAAAGTCAAAGCAAGCATTCCAACTTGGCGGTTGGATGGCCAATGAATGTGGACCTCTCCGTACTCTTCTAATTACCTCGATTTCTTCACCAAACAGACACGCAAGCAACCAACATGGCTCATTGTTTAATTTGTTGCCTTGTCATTTCATGCCAGCAGCCAAATAGAGTTCTACTACTACACTATAGTATAATGTAATTTATGTTCTTCGTTTTATCTGAAGAGAAAATATTGACGCTGAGATTAGAGAAAATTTATCCACATACATTCTCATTTCACATAGCCTTAAGAACAGTTTTTTTTTTTTTTAATTAGAAATTGCAATAAAAATATAACAGTGTTCTATCTCGTCAAATAGTCTTACTTAACTAAAAATTCGAAGACAATAATAGTTTATAGGCGTCTTCCATTAAGTCGTCAAGATTTTTTTGAAGTGAAAAATCATAAAAGTTCATAAGAATCTAAATAGACAATTTCTAATTTTGTTTGGTACAGAATTCAAATGGACAATATTTTTCAAATACAACAAGCTTAACAATGTTGTATTTTTTTATGTCATTCGTGAAGGGAATCTAGGCCCTCTCCCTTGACTAGGGTCAATTAATAATATTGCATGTTATATATATATATATGTGTGTGTGTATGTGTAATTTTTTTTCCTTAAAAAATGGATGGAATCTTGACTTGATAAATTATAGCAATTTCTGAATATTTGAATCCATCTAACATCAACATAATTCTAGAAAAAAAAATATTTTGTTTTATTTATATTTGAAAGAAATTAATGTAGAGAAAGAGCAGCTATAACTTGAACTCGATGAAGTATCGATGTAGTATTATTTTATTTTTATAATTATATGGTGTTCCCTTATACGTACATTGATTGACCCATAGTCTAATTGGTCTTACCTAACGCGAGGAAAATAAAGATTAGCAGCAGTAAGAAGCTAAATGGAGTAAGCATGAGGTTCTAAAGATAAGATAGTACAGTACTGTCTTACTGTGTTTCTGTCATCACCAAACACCATTGCATATGGTATCGATTTCAATAATGAGCATCGCTGCATTGCTATTTATTATGCCAGCTGTTGGCCTAGGATGTGATGATATGTAAGAAAATAGTAACAAATAGTATTAACTATTGTACTATATTTGTATTAATTGGTTTGCTGAAAAAAATTAAAAGTTATTCAAAGAAGCGATGTTGCCCCAATTATGTAAAATAAAATATCCACTTCTGGCATGGAGGATCTTCTTTCAGGATTGGCTGTCTGCATGTTTGTCCTCTAGCTAGCTCCATATTTGATGTTTCAGTCTTTAAAAACTGGCTTTAGCTAGTATACATAGAAATATAGTGTGAACAAAAATGTCTATGCTTAATTTGATTTCCTTTTTGTTTTTATAATAATTTGATTTCCTTTTTGTTTTTATAAATGAAGACTTAAACTATAGTATATATGTGTGTGTGTGTACGACGTTGAATTGAAATATAGTACTAAAAGTGTTTGACGAGTGAGATGATATTGAATGTCCCCACCTTTGAGTTATTAGTAACAACATTTTGACCAAGAGGGACAGAATCAAAGAATACACGATCGAGCCTCTCGAAATACTATATAGACAAGCAGAATGAGGTTGAAGAGAGACAGTAACAGGAAAAATTGTGCTCTGCAGACAAAGTGTCAACCATGTGAAGGGTGTTAATGGTTCCCTACACACTACAATATATATGTTCAAATTTCAAAATGAAAAAAGATAAGAACAAGACTGGTCAACATTATAGAAAACTCCGACCAAGCCCCGCGTAAGTTAGAAACGTGAAGACACAATATATATGTACTTTCTCAATTTTAAAACAACTTATGTTTCCATTTTTTTCATATATTAAAAACAACAATAAATAAGTTGTTTGTTTGAAATGATTTTATTAGAATATCTTATTATATACAGTACTAAAAAGTAAAAACTATTAGATTGATGTAATTTATTTCAGACTTAAATTTAAAACAAAAAATTAAAAACATCATCCATCAATCAACCTTCCTCACCGGTGTCTGATGAGAACCTTCCTCTCTTCTCGTTAACTTCATAAACTTTTGTATATAAAGTACTATTATACTAATCAGTCAAATTTAGAACTAAACGGTTTAGGAAGTCCATGACTAATTAGTAGTATATATAACGAATGATGAAGTTAGATAGAGTAAGACAATGTTGCAACTAATGGATTAGGAGTGCATGTGCATGTGAATTAGACTGTTAAGGATTTAGGTATCGGCGGATTAACCCAAAGTTAAAGGCAAAGGCAAAGGCATAGCAGCAGATATATGAAAGCGATGCGAGTGAAGATGATTCCATCAATAATGGCTATTTGTGTGTGTGTGGTCTGTAGTGCATTTAAACACATGGACCCCAGATGCAAATTAAAGGCGCACGTTCTTCACGCATTCACTTCTGTCGGTACTTCAATCCATCAACACTCATAACCATAAAAAATAGAACCGAATCGATGATAGCATTGATCGTATTGGATTAATAGTGAATTACTGATTGATTTGATCTAATTTGTATTTAAAAAATTAATATTTTATAGCTTCCTTTGAAATAAATAAAAAGTAATAATATTATAGGTTAATATAATTTTATAAATTTATTTTCTAAATAAGAATAGATACAATTTTTTATATAAAAATATAAAAATTAATCATTGAAATTTAATAATAACAAATATGAATAATAAAATTATATTTAGTTATATTATATTAGTTTACATATTTATTTTAATGATTCTGTAAATAAAATTTTATTTTTAATACTATTTTTATTATGAATACAAAATTAAATTAATATTACATATTACATATTTATCCAGATAAAATAATATTAATTTATTAATTGAGACAAAATAAATAATTTTTTCTATGATTATAAAGATATTCATGAGAGAAACTAACAATTTTCCTATTAAAAAAATGGTGCCATTAAACCGGACTTGGAAATTGGAATTAATTAGTAAAACTGCTGGTTTATATTATATATGATTTACTAATTTGATCATAGTTAAATATTAATCTATGTAATCATTATTATACAACACTTTTATATCAATTACACGAATCAATAGAAATAATTAATGTAATTATTTTTAATAATTTTTTTTATTGTATCAATTATATCTTTGTTAATAACCATTGCTAATAAAAACATAATTACTTAATAAGGACAATGAAGTAAAAAAAATACTTATTGAAAATTCTAAAATAACTTATAAAAATCACAAGAATTTTTTTCTAAGTACATGGAGTAGTATTTAAATAACAATAAATTATACAATAATTAAGTTAACAGATGAACTAAATTAAAACTGAAAATTATACAACTTTGAAATGTAGTATTCCATGCTTTATGCTCATGATAATGTTATTATTGTTGTCTTCTCATCAATGACAGCAAACACTCGATTCATAAATGATAATATTGCGTGAATTTATGCAATGTGTGTATTTCATAAGCACTGTTCAATCATGCTTCTACATTATGCTTGGAAAACAATTGTTTTCTTTGAAAGATTGCATTAATTGCAGCTTCAATCCTAATACTATTACTGGTTTTATTTTATTTTCAGTAAGCCTTTTCTTTGTGTAACTAGAGAATATTGCACATCGTGCATATATATTTAAAAAAACAAGATGTTCGGTATTACCACTGTTACGAATTCGGAACATTAAATTTAGACCACAAATGTACAACATCAACTCTGGATATTTGGATTCAGATATAACACCAAAAAGGAAAAAACATATAACAAGATAGACAAACTGACTTTTTTCGATCGTTTGATTAATGGAAATATTAATATAGTGGTTGTGATTTTTTTATTTTTTTATTCATAAGAATCGAATATGTTATTATAAGAGGTTTACAATATTCACATATTTTACTTAATCAATTAAATTAGATCCATTAGTGGTATTAGACCCATTAGTGGTGGTGGGTGTGATTTAATTAGATGTAAAGCATACTGTTTTTTCCTAAGCCACGAGAATACGAGGCGTGTTATAAAGTTTAAATGTTCTTAATTAAACCATGTTATGAATTGTGTAGCTGAGCTTTATTGAATTTACGTTGCTGTTATTAGACGTAGCTCAGTGCGTACAGACTACAGAGAGATTTAGGGTGGCCACGGGCCCAAGACCAAATAACATGGTTTAATTAAAAAGATTTAAACTTTATATGTATAATATATAATATATAATTATCTTGAGTACAAGAATCAATAACTATGGCCCTTGTATGGCTCACTCGTTGTCTCCATTACTGAGATCATGTTTGAATTTATGTTGGATAGTCTGATATCACTGTAAAAACTAAAATAGAAGTGATTTTAGGAAAATACTTAAATATATTTTGTCTCATATTGAGAAATTGATTCTAAATTCTAAATTTAGGTAACTTTTTGCATTGAATAACAAATTTAAACTAAGTTTTATTATTAAATTTGTTAGAATAAAAAATCTAAACATAAATCACTTCACCTCAAAATAATTTTAACCTAAATTTACTTCATTCAAAAATCAATTTTACAAATATACACTATCAACTCTAAAGTTTTCAGTTTTCAACTAACTCGTCATTCGGTTACTTTTTTTTTTTTTTTTTTAACAGAATGTCATTTGGTTACTACTAATTTCAATTTTTTTTTTACAGCATTTATTGGTATAGGATTTATATTATGGAGTTGTTATTCCATTAATTAAACTATGAAATGGGTCAGTTCAACGAATCCTATCGAGTAGCAAAATAGTATTAAGACGTTTACAGCCTCACTACTCGTAAAAAAAAACTCCTGTCAACGATTACAAACAAAAGAGGCCCAAGAAACCAGGGCCCATGATGCAATCTAACCTAAGATTATAAGGTTTACGGAAGTTTATTTCCAGTTTGGGTCGAGAACGAAAAGGTTCGACTTAGACTGGGAACTCGCTATTTGCACGCTCCATGTTTCTATAAATACTCTATCACTAAATATTAACAATAAATGTTGTATGTAGAAATATTAAGGTCCTGGATTAAAAAGGAAAATGCCACACATTGAAATAGGTTAGTCAATTGTTGGTAGTCTCACCAACAAGAGAATGATTGAGTCACAAAAAAATCCAAACCTAAATCCAACGATAATATAGCAGCAAATGCACAATTTTCTCGAGTTTTACATTAAAAAGAGAAAGAAGAAGAAATAGCCGAGAAAAAGATTAGCGGTTATTTTGACTCAAGAAGATGAATGGTGTGGTGGTGTTGCCACCAACACCGATCGAGCAATCCATTCCACAATTAAACTATCTTTCTAAATACCCATTTTCTTATTCATTCGGTTGTCACGTTAATTCCCATGGCTTCTGATGATAAGAACATTGTGTTCGAAAGCTCAAGGCAAAGTCTGAAAACAAGGTTTCTCATTATTTACCCTCCTCTGTTATTATGTGTTGTGTATGTTCATGTTCACATCCCCACTTGCATTTTGTTTCAGATGTGTTTCGATTGTAATGCAAAGAACCCAACTTGGGCCTCCGTCACCTATGGGATATTCCTCTGCATCGATTGCTCTGCTGCACACCGTAGTCTCGGTGTCCATATCAGTTTTGTTAGGCAAGTTCTGCTTTTTATTGTTGCTATGTTGAACATTTATAATCTGAGGTTGGATAGGATGATCAATGATGTTATGCTCCTCTTTATTAATTATATGTTTTTTTATGAGATCTACAAATTTAGACTTATGGAGTCTGGAGCAATTGAGAATGATGACTTTTGGAGGAAACAACCGTGCACGGTCTTTCTTTAAGCAACATGGTTGGACTGATGGTTGCAAAGTAGAGGCTAAATATACATCAAGAGCTGCAGATTTATATAAACAGATTCTTTCCAAGGAAGTAGCTAAAAGTATGATTGGGGAGGTAGGTTTACCACCATCATCACTTTTTGCTTCTCAGTCTGAAGAAGTTGCTAAAGAACTTTCTCAAGTGAAGACCAATGAAATACCAAAGGAAAATACTTTTTGGTAACTCGACAAATAACTCTTCCATGGATCGTGGTGCTAATAATCTACTTAATCAACCATCTTTCAAGGTATATTTTTTTTGTGTTAGAATTTACATTGTTCATGTAATTGGTGATGCTTCACATGTCCTTATATATAGCATAACATGATCTCTTTCCCCTTCTCTTGTTTTGCAGGCTCATGAAGACGTGTCTTCTCTTAAAAATATTGCTGGAGAGACTGGGAAGAAACTTGGCTCCTTTGCCTCCACTTTCTTAACGGATTTTCAAGGCCGAATTCTTTAAAAGTATAATTTGCATCAAGAAAAATCTTTAGATTTTTTGCAACAATTGCCAAACCACTTATGATTTGCGTGTAATGGAATAGTACAACATACAATCGTTGAATAACAATTAATAAGATATATATTTCTTTCTATAATTAAAATGAGTTACACATCATTAATAAGAAATAAAAAAAAAGTTTTATTAATGAATTCCAAATTAACAAGACAGAAAGCTCTAGGATAAATAATGACAAATGACAATACCCTATTTCTTTGAAGCAAATGCAGTATGCATGCGAAGATTATCCACAATACTGAAGGAAAGAACAAGCTATGTGAGATGCTGGCAATAAACATTTTTTTTTTATGTTGAAATTGACAAATATGTTAGTGATTTATTTTTTAATTTTCGTTACTGGGAACATTTTTTAATTCAAATCCGCAACTTTCGTGTGGAGTTACGTCTTATTTGTTGCGGAAATATATATTTGTACAAGGAAAAAGATAATATAAATCGGGCTCTGGGGCTTTGCCCCAACCCATTCACAAAAAAAAAAAGGAAAAAGATAATATATATTATGTAAAAGAGCTTCTCAATATGATATTACAAGTTTTTATGCGAAAATTTGCAAAACTTTTTCATGTTGCGTCAAGTGGGATGATTTTCATATCAATAAACTATATTTATGGAATTTAAAATCAAACTGATAATATCTTAAAGCTAAATGATAAGATCAAATTATTTTTATTTATATTAAATAATTTATCATATTTCTAAATCTAAAAAAATATCCTAAAGATTCCAAACAAATAACAAATTCTTAGAGATAACTAAATTATTATTTTATTGAGAAAAACTAAAAAATATCATAAATATTTTCAATGGTGTTCACTATTATCTTTTTTCTTTTTTTCTTTAACCACCAAGTCGTATACTAATCAACAAATAAATTAACTTAGTGACTCATTTGTTTAAATAATGATAGAGAAATTCCAAGAAAAATTTTGAGATATTGGAGTTATTTAAATTATTCTTTATTTATTTTTTAATATCTTCTATTATTAATTATATATATATATATATTTCACTTTGTATTTTATAATTGACTTCCTTTTATTTTATTTTATTTAAATTATTAAATACTTATTCAGAGCATAATAAATAATAAATAAATATAATATATATATATATATATATATATATATATAATTTATTATCATATATTTTATAAATTTTATTAATCAAACTAATCACTTATGATTATTTTGACATTTAAAAATTAAATAGACGTAGGTTGAAATCATAACCATATCAAAATTCAAACAATCAATAGTATGTTTTGTATTTTCTATTTATTTTCAAATACTTAATAATTGATACAAATAACATTGAGCATTTAATAAATAATTAAAGGCATTTAATGAAAAATGATATATGAAAAGTCAACAAATTAAATATCATAATACTTTTTTTCTGTTTTGATAAGTAGAAATTAAACTTAATATCAAAAGAATTTATAACATTCATGCACTCAGTTCCATCAATTAATTCAGACGTCATCAATATTATCATAATAATTTTAGGAAATTAAGAAAATATATTTGTTAAATAATACTATTGATGTAATTTTTTTTTGTGTGTGAAGAAATTAATGGAATATTTTAAGAAACTATTATTGGCAATATTTCATTCAATTATATTTGTTAAAAAGGATAATAATAAATATTTTTTTATAATAATTTTAAAAGTTAAATACTTTTATTTTTTTACTTTAAAATTTAGAGTTTAAATATGATACATTAAAAATATAAAATACTTTTACACTATCATATAATCACAAGATTCTAATTTATAATAAGTCAATTAATTTTTATAAAATAATTTTAAAAATCATACAAATTGAAATAATAGAAGATAATTCTTTGCCTTTCTCCTTTCACAATATCAGTTTATATACATAATATACAAGCGTATGATTAGGCTAGAATTAGGGAACTAACTAGCTATAATTAAGAGACAGAATATACACTTAATTAATATAGCAGATACACTAAATCAGAATATATTAACATATATTCTAATACTCCCCCGCAGTCTAAGCGAGAGGTCGTCAAATGTAAAGATTGTCTCGAAAATCCTCAAATAACACCAACAAAAGGCCTTTGGTGAAAATATCTGCAATCTGATAACGCGAGGGGACATGTAACACTCGAACTTGGCCACAAACAACCTTTTCCCGAACAAAATGTATATCCATTTCAATATGCTTAATGCGTTGATGTTGAATAGGATTGCCAGCTAAGTAGATCACACTAACATTATCACAGTAGACCAATGTAGCTTTTTGAATTGGACAATGAAGCTCCAAAAGCAAGTTTCTCAACCAACAGGATTTAGACACCACATTGGCAACCTCTCGGTATTCGACTTCTGGACTGGATCGTGATAGCGTAGCCTGTCTTTTGGTTGACCAAGAGATTAAGTTGTCACCCAGAAAAACACAATAACTAGAGGTAGAACGACGAGTATCTGGGCAACCACCTCAATCAGCATCAGTATAAGAGAGAAAAGTGGATGTGGAAGAGGGATAGAGATGAAGACCAAAATCCAGAGTACCCTGAATGTAGCGCAAAATGCGCTTGAGAGCGTGCATGTGTTCTTCCTTGAGGTCATGCATGAATAAACATACCTGTTGCACTGCATATGTAATGTCGGGTCTCGTGAAAGTAAGGTACTGGAGAGCCCCTGTAAGAAAGAGAGGGATCCTCAAATGGTGTGCTGGTAGTAGCACTAAGCTTGGGTTTCGTATCAACAGGTGTAGAAGATGGCTTATAAGAAGACATACCAGCTCAGTCAATAATCTCGGCAACATATTTCTTTTGTGATAAAAATAAACCACTTGCATGATGAGTCACTGCTATGCCCAGAAAATAGCTCAACTGTCCCAAGTCCTTCATAGCAAATTCGGAGCTAAGAAGGGATATGATAGATCTCCAGAGCTCATCCGAGGAAGCAGTCAAAATGATATCATCCACATACAGTAATAGGTAAGCCATAGAGGTACCTTGATGATAAATGAATAGAGAATGATCCGAAGTGTTGTGAGAGAAGCCAAGAGTACATACATAGTCAGCAAATCTCTTATACCAAGCTCGTAGGGCCTGTTTAAGCCCATAAAGAGATTTCTTCAGCAAACACATATGATTAGGCCGATCAGGATCTCGAAAACCCAAAGGTTGATGCATGTAAACAGTCTCTTTGAGTTCTCCATGTAAGAACGCGTTTTTGACGTCAAGTTAATGAATAGGCCAATCTTTAGACAAAGCGAAACTGAGAACTATGCGAATAGTTGCCGGTTTGACCACCGGACTAAATGTCTCACTATAATCCACGCCAACCTATTGAGTTTTACCATCATCTACAAGATGGGCTTTATACCTCTCAAAAGAACCATCAGAATTTTCTTTATGAGCAAAAATCCACATAGACCGAATTACATTAACATCAGATGGACGGCACTAACTCCCACGTCTTATTTTTAATAAGAGCATCATATTTGTCATCCATAGCCTTTTTCCAATTCTGGTCACAAAGGGCAGACACGGGATTGCGGGGTAGTGGGGATTTGGACATGGTTGTAAGAAGATTGAAGGACTTCTTAGGCTTAAAATTCCCATGTTGGTTGCGGGTAACAAGCTTTTTTAGTGGGCTTGTGTGTGAGCTTGTGGCTCGGGCTTGGAAGAGGTATAGGTAGAGGAGAAGAAGATATGGCTGGGCACGGCCCAGTAGGCTCGGGAGAGCTTCGGTCTTTGGGCCGGGCAGTCTGTTTCAAGAGTAGGTGGGGGAGCATTCTGTGAACTGCTTTGAGTGGAGAAATGATGGATCATGTAAGGTGAATGTCCATCATTTAGAAACTTATAAGTGAGTGTTTTGGGGGTATGCAACTTTGAAAAAGGAAATTGATTTTCATCAAAGAGCACATGACGACTAATTATGATTTTTCTAGAAGAGAGATCATAGCATTTATACTCACGGTGATTCGAAGGATATCCCAAAAAAACACAAGGAGTGGAACAAGATTGAAGTTTGTTTATGGTGGTAGATGGAATAAGAGAATAACATAAACACCCAAACACCCGAAGATGAGAATAAGATGGATCCTTTTGATAAAGGATTCGGAGAGGAGAGTTGTAGTTTAATAACTTGTGAGGAAGAATATTAAGAAGGTATGTTACCATTTGTAAAACATGGTGCCAAAATGAAGGGGGAAGAGAAGCATTGGCTAATAACGTACGTCGAATAATGTTGTTAATCGTACGAATTTGTCTTTCAGCTTTCCCATTTTGAGGAGAAGTATGAGGACACGAAAAGCGAAAAGAAATACCATTAGCTTGACAAAATTCCCGAAATGACTTATTATCAAATTTCGTACCATTATCACATTGTATACTTTTGATGTCCCGTTCAAATTGAGTTCGGATGTATGATTTGAAATTCAAAAATGCGACAAAGGTTTGAGATTTTTGTGATAAAGGAAAAGTCCACAAAAATTTCGAATAATCATCCACAAACAAGACATAATATCTATGACCCGAGGAACTCAATACGGGTGATGTCCAAAGATCACTATGGATAATATCAAATGACATAATAGTGTGAGATTTTGAAGCATAAAAAGGCAACTTAACATGTTTCCCAAGAGAACATGAATGACAAATACGAGAGTCCTTAATTTGATTACATTCAATCAATTTATTCTTCCTAAGAGAGTTAAGAACAAGTGCTCCCGGGTGACCCAAACGGTCATGCCAAAGAGATAGTGCTAAGGCTGCAAAAGTAGATGGTGATGTGGCTGGAGTTGTAGGCTTAGTGATGGGATAAAGCTCGCCTCGACTCTTACACCTCATCAGTGGCATCCCCGTCTGAAAGTCCTTCACAAAAAATTCAAATGGATCAAATTCAACAGTAGTAGAGTTATCAGTTGTAAACTTCCTAATTGACATTAAGTTTTTAACAAGTTGATGAGCATGTAAGACATTATTTAAAGATAAGGGAGGACATGGGGAAGACAATGTTGTGTGACCATAACCATGAATTGGAATTGAATGACCATTACCAACAATTATACCACGTTTATTGCTCATATTAAAATAAGACGTGAGGTTACCTTGTGTAGAAGTCATGTGAGACGTAATACCAGTGTCCATGTACCAATTTGCATTCGGTGGAGTGAGCCCGAGAGTATGCATTGCTGCTTCTATGTCTGTTGGAGTCGATGTTGCTGTGTATACTTGTGGAGGTCTGGGCCCCAGAATACCAAGCTGTACTCGCTGTCGCTGCTGTCCGAAATTGGGCTTGGCCCATGAGGTGGAAGGCCATGGACATGGAGGTAAAGCCCACGGAGCCATCCATTGCCAAGGCCATGCTTGTCCGCCAAACCAAGGAGCATTAGTCTGGGCCTGCTGGTCAGCGTGCTGCTGTCCACCACCATGGTGGCTGCCACCTGTCCTACCTCTACCATCGGCACCACCCTTTCCCCCACCACAGCCACTATTGTTGCTGCGATTTTTCCCACTGTTATTGCTGCGGTTTTGTTGCTTCTTTCGGCCATTATGATAGTGAGTTGAAGAGATATGATCAGAAACCTCATGAGATTCATCTGTGTCACGAGCAACCATAGCAACGAATGAGTTCTTGAACATTTTCTTGGCAAGACCTGCCTCTTCAAGAGTGAGCATCGAATGGACTTGGTAAAATGGGGGCAATGGATCTCGTTGGCGAATGAGAGTGACGACATTATTGTAGGGGTTAGTGAGACCAGAGACAAGTTGCTAAACCAGTCGATTGTTGTCGACGGGAGAGCCAACATTCTTGAGTTGATCCGACAAAGACTTGAGATGTTAACAGTAGATAGAAACATTAGGGAAATCAGCCATGTCAGTGTGGGTGAAGTCATACTCAAGAGCGACGGCACGAGAATGTTTGTTATCTTGGAATATATCACGCAATCTATTCCAAGCTGCTTGTGCCGTGGAGTCGAGTTCAAGAATGGTATGTAAAAGATCATTCGAAATAGTGGTATAAATCCATTGAAGAACCGTAGTGTCAAGGGTTGACCATAGTTTGTCTTTCTCTTTTGTTTTAGGCGTTTGGTCCGTGCCTTCAGTCAGAGGAAGAATATAATCAATTACTTTATGGGATCATGCATGAATTTTGAAGAGTTCCGCCCACGTCGCGTATTGGACATTTTCCATCTCAAGGGTGATGGGAATATTGTTCTTGATGTTGGAGACAACAAGAGCAAGGTGAAAGTAGGATTTTGAGGTTGACATGGATGCTAACAGTAAGAAGAAGAAGATGATGAAAGATGGGCAGAGCAGTGCTAGGGCTGGGAGTGGAAGTCAGAGAAAGGGTGAATGATTTTTCCCTAAGAAATCTGATACCATCATAAAAGATAATTCCTTACCTTTCTCCTTTCACAATCAGTTTATATACACAATATACAAGCGTATGATTAGGCTAGAATTAGGGAACTGACTAGTTATAATTAGGGAACTAACTAACTATAATCAAAGGACAAAATATACACCTAACTAATATAACAAATACACTAAATCAGAATATATTAACATATATTCAAACATGAAAGCTTAATTGTCATATAATATAAAACTATTTTAACACTACATCACCTTTAAACAAATTATATTTCAATTCTTTAGCATAAAGACACCATCTATTACTTTTCTTCTAAATATTGAATAATTAATTTGTGAAAATCATATATAAGAGCCGCCGCATACCAGAACCTGGACTCGAGACTTAGACGGCAAAACTCTTACTTTAAGTATTTACATGGCTGCATAAGTAAACTTGAATCCACTGTGTGTGTGTGGGGGTTGTTAACACTAAAATATTTGGATTAAAATATTTTTGATTTTTTTGATTTTTTATATTAAATAAGAATAATTTAATATCTAATTAAATATAAATTATTTATCTTTTTTATTATAATCAATTATTTTATCATAAATAAATTTTATGATAAACGATGAAAAAAAAATATATTTTTTTAATTAAATATTAAATTATTATAATATCTTTTAAAAAATTATGGATCCTTTAATCTAAATATTTTAATGTTGGTTGTTAACATCTTTCAATTAGAATGTAATTTAACAATCCCATATATATATATATATATATATATATATATATATATATCAAAAAGAGAAATAATAAATATTTTCTATCATAATTTTAAAATTAAATATTATAATAATTTTAAAAATTAAATATTTTCAAGTTTAATCTTTGATTTTAAAATTTATATTTTAATTCCTTACTATAAAAAACACGAGCCATTCATTTTTTTTTTCTTCTAAATAGTTTTTCAAAGTCATGAGAAGAGAATTCTACAAAGATTATTATGTGTAAAATTTTATTTGATTAGTAACAATCATGCATCACGAACGAAATTAATATAATTAATGTTTAATCTAATGATTGAGATATACCATGATAAATGTAATATTAAATTTAAAACATAAATGCAATTGAACATTTTCAAGTATTGTTACATATGCATTTAATATATATAATTTTAATAAATCATGCATTTAATATTTTTTTTGTTAGTAATGAATGGTGCATTTAATATTTTATTTGTCACACGTTAAAGATGAGGATGCGGGTTTATTAACCCCACATCCACACCCCATAGTAATACTACCTACAAATATAAATAGCTCTGAGGATGCAGAGGTTTAAGGATATGTTATGACAACAAACACTACTACAGTAAGAGTGAGCGCGCGCGATATGTCACTTTCGCGAAAATGATTTTGGTGCCAAAATTCTCCAAACACCAAATCCCCTTTTTTTCCCTCTCATTTCAAAAGTTTTTCACTTTCCCTCCTTTCTTCTTCTCATACCTCTCAAAACCCTAACTCTCAAACATCGTTTCCCCAATTCGTTTTCTCCAATTTAAAAATCCAAAATTTCCCCCAATTTTCAATGTGCAAAAACTTCAACCTTCTCATTGTCCTGGTTCAAGCGTTCAACTCTATTTCTTCTTGGACATTAGTGCCTAATTTTTGAACCCTAGTATACACTCCTCGTCGCGAATTTCCATGTGTCTGTCACTCCCTTCACCAGCTATGGCCGCAGAGGAGCCAGCGGATGCTCCTCCCCCGCTGAATCTGTTTTCCGAAACCCTAGGTTCCTCCGAATTGGTGGCTGAATTTGGGGGTGATTCCTTTCAGTCCCAGCCCGGCGGCGGTTCTATTTTTCCGGCGGATTCCGGTATTTACGCCGGCGAGTTTGGCCAGGACGAGTCCGGCATGTATTCCTCGCTCGGGCAGCTCAACGACGAGTCTTCTCCGCCGTGGTCGTCGGCGCTGGGTTCGAATTCCCGCGTCTCCGCGGTGGCGCCGGAATCGTGGATCGTTTCCCCGGAAAACTGGCTCTTATCCGAAAATGAAGGTTCAGCGGATACTGAATCTGCCTCCGAAGTTGTGCCTTCTAAGATGGTAGTTGTTGTCAGTGTTCTGTTTCGATGCCTATTTCTTTCTCTCTCTCCCTCCCTTAATTTTCATATTGATTGTTTAACAGGGAGCAGGGCTTCGGAATCTTGGCAATACTTGCTTTCTCAATGCTATTCTGCAATGCTTTACGCATACCGTGCCTCTAGTGCAGGGTCTTCGTTCAAGCACTCATACCGTCCCTTGTTCTGGTGAGTTATGCTTGTTTGAATTTCAACTTTGGCGCTACTCGCAAAGTGTTTAGTTTTAGTTTATTGGGTGATTTGCAGTATTGTTGGGGGGTATTGACGATCAGATGTTTAGGTGTTATCTGACCTTTGTGATTGACTGATTTAGAGGGGTGGACAATTTTTGGGATTCAAATTTGTGAAGAAGCACATTTACTGCTGCTTGCTCCCTTGCAATTACGTGTATAGTTTGGGTGTATTTATGATTTTTCTTTTTATTTCTTCTGTGAAGATTTTGATTTTTTCGGATTTGAAATTTCAGGTCATATGGATCATGGGTTCTGTGTTATTTGTGCCTTTCGTATCCTGGTTGAAAAATCCTTTGCAGCTTCAGGACGGGCTATTTCACCCATCAAATTTGTGAACAATTTGGACCGTATCCTTCTTTTATGACTTTCATGATTATTGTTTAACTAGCATGCAGACTTTCATGGAGCATGAATAAATGTCATAAATTGGAATTGTTCCATTATTGGCTCATGAAATATGACCTTTAAATGTTGCATGATTTGTTTTTTTTTTTTTTTTCCTGATGGCTGTTGTGATCCATAACCATAACAGATTTTTCTTCTGAATTTAGAAGATACCAGCAGGAGGATGCCCATGAATTTATGCAGTGTGCCTTAGATAAACTGGAAAGATGTTTCCTGGATTTGAAGAAAAGTAATTTAAATTTTGAAGATGATAATCTTGTGGAGAAAGTATTTGGCGGTTGCTTCATTAGCAAAGTATGACGGTGAAGTGCATTGATAAACAATTTGGTTTATGGCTCCTTTATGATTTGTATTGTTGTGTTTGATAATAGTTATCTTTTCATGGTTTTTGTGTTTTGGTTTCAATTAAGAATGTTGTGTTTGCTAATTATTATCTTCTCCCTGTGTTTGTGTTCAGCTTCAATGTTGCAGTTGTGACCGCACTTCTGACACTTTTGAGCCACTAATTGATATGAGTTTAGAGATAGAAAATGTAGATTCTCTTCCAAGTGCTCTGGATTCTTTTACTAAGGTGGAAAACATTGATGAAAACCTTAGATGTGATAACTGCAAGGAAGAAGTGTCCATGGAGAAGCAGCTTATGTTGGATCAGACACCATCAGTTGCAGCATTTCATTTAAAGAGATTTAAGACACATGGGACTCTTGTTGAAAAGATTGATAAGCATATTGATTTCCCATTGGAGTTAGACTTGCAGCCTTACACCGTTAATCAAAACTCTAATGTGAGTTGTGATTTTATAACTACATTTACATTTTACTAGATCTGTGTGTGGGTAGATTTGAGTATTCTTGTTTCCCTTGTGAATTCTGTGTTGACTTATTTTTATGTTGACACTTGACAGGCATCATTGAAATATGATTTATATGCCATTGTTGTGCATACTGGATTTTCGTCTACTTCAGGGCATTACTTCTGCTTTATTCGTTCTGCTCCAGACACATGGCATAAATTGGATGATTCCATGGTATCATTGTTTTCCCCTACATGTTGAATAAACAGTTTTTATTCTACAATTTCATGTTTATAGCAATAAATTTGACAGTACCATAGATAAATTTGTTTTTAGTTCATCGTACCTTATTACCTATATAAGCATATGGAATTGCTATGGTTGAAATCTTGGAAAGATTTTACTTGTTATTTCTTTGTTTTCTGCCCCAAGAGGTTAAGTCTTCCATAGCTTAAATTTTTTTTTTCATCTGAAGTTTCTTTTGCATATGGTCTGTGCTTTTTTAATTTTTGTGTTGGTTTATGTTTGTTCTTAAGTTAAACAGTTTTGGGGACTTTTTCTTCAGGTTACTAAGGTCTCTGTAGACTCTGTACTATCTCAGGAAGCATACATATTGTTTTATGCACGGCAGGGTACTCCATGGTTTTCGAGTATTATGGAATCTCAAACACAATATTTGGATCCAAATATTTTGAGTACATCGCCGAAGTCGGTTTTAGATGTTGATGAGAGCATGTTGAAAACAATTCCAATTTTACTTCCAAATATTGAAAGAGGGGTGGCTGATCAATCCAATGAATGTTCTGAGCAGATGTTTGATTATTATTGTCAAGAAGAAAATGAATTTCTTGAAATAAATGACACTAAAGATGCTACTCATGGCTGTGGACAATTGCCCTCTGGGTCAAATCAGGAAAGTTTTGATTTAGATAGCTCTAAAGATGTTGATGCCCAAAAGCTATTTAGGAACAAGGCCACCTTGGATGATAGTGCCATGTTTGATGGAAATTCATATATTGGGGATAACAATAACCGTCAGGAAGTTGTTGGTTTTAGAGGGAATGCTGGTTTCCATTCTTTAACTCCACCTAACTCGTCTTCTCCTGATGATGCTTCAGGTAGTTGAATATACTTTTGCTTAATGTCCTTTTTTTCAGCATTATTTTTATGAATGACTTGTTTAATGAGCTTGTGTTTGATTTCTCAGATAAGTCCCATATTTCACGTGATAATTTGAAGAGGGAGAATCAACGGAGCCGTAAAAGATCATCAAATAAGTTAACCGGGGATTCTGCAAAAAGACAAGCCATAAGATATCTTACCAACCATAGATTAAGGAGAGGGGGTCTTATGAAATATCTTGATACGGATCAATCTCTGGACAAGAAGAGAAAAAAGGTGGATTCTCTGCAGTGTAAGAAAGGCACAAAAAAATAAACCAAAAATCTGTCAGCCGCCCCTTGGCAGCTGGACCTTCACAGTGAATAGTATTTTTTGTAGTTTGGTGTTTTGAGGATGTACTGAGTTCTTTTATTGAAAAGCCTACAGTAGTAGTTATTACCACCGAACTGTATAGTTTCATACCCGAGCGAGAGATGCATGAATGTACTGGTTGCCTGGATATGTTCTCCCTTCTGTACGGGTAGTAGAACATAGCCAGTGAGGACAAGGATGTATAAATAATTACTCTGGTAATTAACATTGATTATATCAGAAGAAAAAAGCCAGTATTCAATTTGTTTCTTGGCCCAACTTTCCGGTTTATATTAGCTTGTCTTTTAAGTATTTGTCCAAGATCAAGTATTGTTCTTGTCTAAGCCCCGGCAATTACTAAGCAAATATTCTTTCAATTAATGTAACCTTAAAAGCGTCAATTACTAAGTAGCTCTTGATCATGTCAAAGCTTGTCTTGATTGCTCAGCACTGGAAATATGAACTAATACTATATAAGGAATAACTATGCCTGCAACAAATCCCTTTCCCGGTTTGGTTTTTAACCGTTTTTTGTCTTCTGACTGCACAATCCTGAGGCTTCTTGCAATGGAGGACGGGTCACCTGCGAATGATGTTCCTGATCATGAGTTTTCAAGCCCAGGAAACACTAACAAACATGTTGTGGTTGTGATGGATGCGATGACAGAGTTCACAACAGATACTCTTCAATGGGCACTTGATAATGTCGTTACTGCGGGCTGCATCCTCACTCTTCTTGGAGTCAGGCCATGGCTTAACATTCCACGTGAGTCTAGTTTAATTGACTTTACTGTTAAAGGTTTATCAAGATTCATGGGGATTATTTTTGCATAAAAGTAGTGGTAAATAATATATTTATAAAAAAAAAAAAGTTTGTTAGTTTTTATAATAACTATGTTAGAAGTGATATTATACTATTTTTCTATTGATCCGCGCATGCCTATTAAACCCTTTCTCAAATCCAATGGAGATTTAAATTCGAGAGAACCAAACTAACTTTCCTATTTAGTATAACAGCAACAGTTATTGAATTAAAGCGAGGTAAGCACTGGTTCAATAAAGCCATGAAGGAATATTGGGAATTAATTATCTCACCAGAAATCATGTATTGTTGTGTAGTGTTTGTGAAGACAAGAAGTGATTTTTGGACGGAGGAATTGGAAGATGCACCTCCAGTGAAGGAGAAAAAGGGGTGTGGAAATGATGTCAAGTATCTGAAGCGTCAAGCTGTAATAGATCTTTGCAGAAAATATGGGGTACAAAACTAAACTCAGGTTTACAATTATAATCACATCATCATTTCATTCATGTTATTTTTGCATGCAGCACTTTTTGTCAATATGTAATTAGTCATTGCTGCATTGTAGGTTGTACCACAGAAGAAATTTGTAATGGGTTATCCTCAGCGACTGTTGGTTGTGGAGCAGGTTGCCACTCTTTGTCCAACATGGGTGGTCTTTGACGGGTATATTCTATTTATTCATTGGAATTACAAATTCAGATTCAAGGATATTTCTTAACTTGCAATTTTAAAATGTTTATTAATTGGTTATAAAAACAATAGATTTACTTCCAAAGTGATAAATGAAATGTGATTTATTGTTGGTTTATTTCATGTTTGGTGCATGAGATCAGGATTGTAATTCACTCTAAAAATGCTATATGGAACAGATCTCATAAAAGGAACAAAGATTTCTATGCTAAAAATATTCCATGCAACATTTTCATGATGAACGATGATGGAAGGGTTGACATGATCAAAAGCAGGCAGATGAGTTATTATGGTGAAAGCATTTCTACGCCCCAGATGACTGTTTCTGAGGAATCAAAGGATACTGATAAGTGAAGAGACCATATGGATGACAAAAATCAGCAGTTAGTTCGTTAGGAAAGCACTTGCAAAACTAACTACTTTGTATCAATATTATTATGATTAGTAAAAAAAAAAAAAAAAAAAAGGTATAAGTTGATACAGTTACCCGTGAGTGAAGGGTGTTGGAACACAAACTCACATAAATAACATGAGCCAAGTGTTCGTTCGCTAATATAGTATCTTGTATTGTTCTATTAAACATATATAAACAACAAAAAATCGCACCAAAGTCGAGGAGGAAAGAGTTTCCAAACTCTATAACATATATCTTTCATGCAAATATAATATTCAGAAGAGCAATTACAAGCTGAGAGAGTAGAGTTTCACGATAGTGCAAATAATAATAATAATTATAGAAATACTTTTGTTACATAAAAATCATGAGTTGACAACAACGTACTTATAATGGTATAATGATATGATTGTTACGTTATTAATGCCATACTTATTCTCGACACATCAAAGGGGAGACTTGCATATCTATTGTGCATTGTATAGAGTACGTAGTTCTTAGGGAACATAGCCACCATGCCCGCCACCACTTCCACCACCTCCTCCAAAGCCACCACCATGTGCTCCACCTGCTCCATATCCGCCTCCTGCACCGGCACCATATCCACCTCCATGAGCTCCTCCATCACCATAACCTCCTCCACTCCCACCACCACTTCCACCACCTCCTCCGTAGCCGATGCCATGCTCTCCACCTGCACCATACCCTCCACCAGCTCCAGCTCCAGCTCCAGCTCCTTCACCACCAGCACCATACCCTCCTCCACTTCCTCCTCCTTGACCACCTCCATAACCACCACCATGCTCTCCACTATACCCTCCACCTCCTTGACTACCACCATATCCACCACCATGCTCTCCACCTCCATGTGCTCCACCATCACCATATCCTCCACCTGCTCCAGCTCCACCTCCTTGACCACCTCCATAACCACCGCCATGTTCTCCTCCTCCACCATATCCAGCTCCTCCACCGGCACCACTTCCACCTCCTCCTCCATACCCAATGCCATGTTCTCCACCAGCCCCATATCCTCCTCCAGCTCCACCTCCTTCACCGCCACCGTAACCACCACCATGCTCTACACCACCACCATAACCTGCACCCCCACCACTTCCACCACCACCACCGCCACCATGCTCTACTCCACCACCATAACCTGCACCCCCACCACTTCCACCCCCACCACCCCCACCATGCTCTACTCCACCACCATAACCCGCACCACCACCACTTCCACCACCACCACCGCCACCATGCTCTACCCCACCACCATAACCCGCACCTCCACCACTTCCACCACCACCACCATATCCAGCTCCATGATCACCACCATATCCTACACCGCCACCTTGTCCTCCACCACTACCACCTCCATAGCCAACAACTCCATGTTCCCCTCCATATCCACCACCACTACCCGAGCCACCGCCGCCGCCACCACCATAACCTCCGGCAGCAACACCACCACCGTAACCACCTCCAATGCTATGGCCTACACCATAGCCTCCATCAAGATTGAGAAGGGCCCTTCTGGCAGAACAAATGCCAAGAGCCAATAGTACAAAGAAAATAAGACTATTAAGTCTGTGTATAGAAGCCATGGGATTGAAACTGAAGTGAAGATGAAATCCCAGAAGGGGTATTTATAGGAATTGGGAAGGCGCGTTGAGAGCAAAGAGTGGTTGAAGCACATGGATATCAAAGTTGGATGTCCCTACACTGTGGCCCAATATGCCAACATATATACAAAGATACACTGAAATTAAGCACTGATCATTCTCATTGTGTGCAATTCTGCTGTATTCCACATCCAACGGAGCATGCAACACTAATATTACAATTGCAAATAGCTACTCCAACAAACCTAACCTACACTTTTTCATTTTCAACTTTATACCTAAAACCTACTCTTTTTTTTTACTACTAGATATATAGCTACTCTTATCTAGCTAGCTGCTTCCCACCGCCACTCATCATCATCACTATTTATTTTCACTGCATATTATATTGCTTTCTTAATGTTCTTTTCTTCAAGTGTCTAGCTTCCATTTTTTCTTACTATTTTATTTTCCTTTTGGAGATCAAATTCATGCAGAAAAACCTAGCTATGAGACTTGTAATTAATGAATCATTTCAATTGTTGCAACTAGTGTCATCGGGTGCAAACATTTCCTACTTACCGTGCAGTGTGCAGTGTTGTCATTATTGATTCTAACGTGTTACACTAATATAGAAGGGTATGTATGAGCATCAAATATTGGGCCAGATTCAAAGGGGTTTCATGATATTGCCAAATTTGATCTGAAATGAATTGATGTTCATTTCTTACCATGCTATATACCTCAGGGTTTCTGGTAAATATGTACTATATGAATTGAGTACCAGCCTTCAAAATGCGTTTAATATATATATTATAGTTTATCGTTAGATAGATTAGGAAAATAGAAGATCACTTTTATTAAGCGATAAAACGTTTTAATGTTTTTTTTTTATATTTTATCATGACGATTTATCATCTTGACCCTATACATAGATCACAAAAATAAAATAAAATGATAAGTTATTATAAATAAAAGATGATGATTATCTTTGTTACAATTGTTTATCTTGATTTGCAGGAAGAAGTATATGGAAGGTTATCAGGATTTCTGTGAAAAGGCATCATAATATCACCCTAGCTCAATTATATGCTTTGCAGAGTTGCTGCTTTGAAGGCCCTAATAACATTGCTGAAGAAATTAATTAGTTAGAATCTATGACTTATGAGCACAGGCTTTGAGGATTCCGCTTTGGACTGTTGTGATTGTATACTCAATACTCCCTCTTAACAGTGCCAATCTGTAAATAACGTTTTCAGCAGCAGAGATCAAATTTGTACATATTGTATTGTGTGATTCCCATCATCATATATACAGTACCATACTTCATTCAAGCTTGTTCATTTTTAATTTAGCCATTTATTTCCCAATCTCATAACATTTGTTATGATAATACTTATTAAATAGATTGACCTTTTCATACTGCATTTAATTTATGAGAATAATTTATAATTATACATAAATATATATGACAGTAAAAAAAGTTTTGAAGTTAGTGGAGGCAATTGTCCACGAAAACCATCACTCCTTGATTATAGCACCACTGAGAGAAAAGACACCCCTTGCCCTTATTAGATCTAATATAGCATTTTTAGACATCCAAACAATACAAATACTTTACCGAACAATTCTCATTTATCTTTCTCAATTTCTCTTTTTCAATCTCTACACAATATTTACACCCATTCAATGACTGTCCAAGAATATTTTTCTATCAAAAGTCTACCTTAAAATATTATTTTATTTCTCATCAACTATAAACACAAATTTACACCGAACCAAAACCAAATTATGATTATATTATATCATTTTGTTACATTATGTGTGTATGGTATTTTTTTTTGGTAACAATGTTTTTATGATATTAATATAATCTTATCTTAATTACTTTATGTTTTCTCTTTATGTCTTTCCATTGTATTAATAAGCTGTTTCATACTTACTTATGTAAAACAAGCTCTAGATCTTAATTAGGCATGTTTTTCATCATGACTAGTTTAACCTGGTTTCTCGACATAAAGAGACTCACAATGAAGGACATGGAATCTAAAAATACTGCAAAATATAATGTATTACTATATCAATACGTTTACATCGATATGTAAGTCTTGCAAAGCTTCCAATCCATTCGACATATATGTAAAACATAAAAAATAGAATACAATGCATAAATAGTTTATAAGCATCCTCGTACATTCTGTTATTATTGTTACTATAGCCACATCCACATGGAGCTCGCTAGGATATATATATTCTTAGGTAACTTATCAATCTCAAGGGTAGTATCCACCACTGTGGCCACCACCTTCACCACTCCCACTACCAGCTCCATATCCACCCCCACGTGCACCTCCGCCACCTCCGCCACCGCCACTACCACCACCACCAGCTGCTCCACCTCCATATCCTCCACCTGCTCCTTCACCACCACCATATCCACCTCCATGTGCCCCACCAGCCCCTCCTCCACCACCACCACCACTTCCACCTCCGCCTCCTCCACCATTCCCTCCACCGTATCCACCGCCAGCTCCACTTCCTTCTCCACCTCCATAACCACCAGCACCCCCTGCACCACCACCACCTCCTCCTCCACTTCCACCACCACCACCATAACCACCCCCTTTCGCACCACCTCCACCATATCCTTCACCACCACCTTTACCAGCACCTCCTCCATATCCACCACCCTCAGCACCACCAGAACCGCCGCCACCGCCGCTTCCTCCACCACCACCCGCAGCACCATATCCAGCACCGGCGCCTTCACCAGCGCCAACTCCTTCTCCATAGCCACCTCCACCATGCTCTACCCCACCTCCTCCTCCACCTCCGCCGCTTCCTCCACCACCACCATACCCGCCGGCAACAGTACCAACACTCCCATGCAAGTTCACATGCTCCTCAAGAGTGAGGAGTGTTCTAGCAGCAGAGCAAATGCCTAAACTCAACAACACAAAGAGAACAACGTTACTGGGAATTACTACCTTAGAAGTTGCCATCGCAAAGTTTGTGGTTTTAGAATGCCAAGTGCATGTGTGTATATATAGGAATGGGCCTGGCCCATTACACAATTGGAGGGGCCCAAAAGTGCGTTTAGTGTGGCCCACTGCACATGTAGAAGTTGGTCCGGCCGGTACAAGTTCAGGCGCACTAGCTGTAACTATTAGGCCCACTGGTGTGCTTTTGCTGTCAACCATTACATTGATCTTGTTCTCACTATCTGATCAAAACATATATCCATTTTCTCTTATGGATGTCTTAGTCATTCATCAATGTTGTTCATATTTAGCACCATTGTCCACTGTAACTAATGTAAAAATTTCTTAAGTGATATGATTGTTGTGTTGTGCGGTTCATACAACAAAGACTAGACGGGCCGGGATCTGATTGTGTGAATCATGAGTCCGAGTCAGTGACCACTGGGAATCGATTTTAAATTGAATCTAGAGCAGCTGAACGATACATTAAGTTTTAGTAGAGACCTTGTAAGTTTTCTCTCAACTCACACTCACACACTTAGAAGATCAATACGTTGTAGAGTGTTTCAATATGAGCTTTTTCTTAAATGAAGGCTTAAATTGATATGCATGGTTCATTGATCAATATCAAAATTTCAACTTTAAATCACTACTCAACTAGCAAGAATATAGAATTTTTGCATCAGTATATATTTAAGCAAGAACAAATATCAACAATATTCCATCATCATATCAATATTCAAGAAAGAACAAATTAATTAGCAATATCAAATTCACATATAGCCAGAAAATAAAATTTCTTTGTTTTGGGTGAATGAAAAAAAGCCTTTTCGTATAAAGAGTGCTTTCTAGCTTTCCCACTGTACAGTGTACAGCAGATTATGCATGTTCTGATACTTTTCAATGCATTTTTGTTTGCGGCTTCTTCTGTTTGTCTTAAGTTCAAGCTGGCACAAAAAGCGCGAGAAGGTCCTCATATTCGTGCGTCCACTTATTATTCCACTCCTTTAGTATAATTTTGGAAATTGAGAAAGTGGTTTCCAATTCCATCCAAACATTAACGAATTGCTCTTTATTAAATAGTAGTAAGTAAGGAGCATCAATATAAAATTTTATTTAATTTCAACTCCAATTGTTAACAATGGAAATTTAAATTACTATCATGAAGAAATTAAAACACGTAATAAAATTATAATTCATGTCGTGTTTACAATGGTTTCATAGTAAACATTTACATTTTGGTAAGTGGGATTCAAATTGGAAGATGAGAGTTTTGTTAGAAGGAATTGGAAGATGAGGCGCAATAGATGAATGGGAAAGGTGCACATGCAAGCATGCAAGACCATGGTCTCAAGTAGTTGTTGCTTCAAATTGAAGGCACTTATCTTTACCTTACTATATACAGCTATGTATCACTAACATTAAGAATAGGGAAGCTATAGTTGTAGTTACCATACATGACATTGATATATATATAGTGGACGATCATATGAAACTTGGAAGATTAATTGAGCGAGGGATGGGATCCACCCATCTCCTTCTGCTTCTCTGGTGGATTCACACTAGCAGAAATGTTTGACTCTAAGACCAATATTATATCATGTTGCCCACTGGCCACTACTTCATCACAGATGAATGAGTCTAGCTAGAGGAATGCGTTGTATTCTCATTATTTGATATAACGTTCGACCAGGTTTAAGTAGCTAATTATATATGCATTGCTAACCTTTTCTTTATGGTCATATAAATTATATTATTGACTACCACAGTTCCAGAATAATATCATGCAGCTCAAATTTTATATCAGCTTACATTCGATTGACAAGGGAAAAATTATAGACAAAGATTAAAGAAACAATTTTATTGAGTTTCTTGTATAATTGAGGGGACAAAATTAGTGAGATTGTATAACTTTGGGGACAAAAAATAAAACCGAACCTATATTTTTTTTTTACCATATCTAATTGTGAATCTTAATATGCATAAGAAATAACCATATTGAAGAGGTGATTACGGTTTTAAGTGACTAAGCTTTAGTTTAATATGAGAGTATCTTGACTGATATATGGGTTTCGAAAATATTCTCAGTTGTGAGGTGTAGATATGATAATTATTAATTAATAGTAATTGCGGAGGCCTGGATGGGCATTGTACCTTTTGGACCTACGAGTCCATTGAACCATTCTAACTTACAAATGGGCATTGGATCTTCTAGGTCCATTATTTTGCATGAGGGCATTGGACCTTCTAGGCCCATTTTTGAGCATGAGCCACAACACCGAGGAAGGAGATAGATTTTCATTTGAAAAACAAACAAAAAACTTGATGTTTTCACGTGTCCTTTATTTTTTCTTCCAAAAAAAGGGGACTCAAAAGGATTCACATAATAGAACGCGGGGGATATTTTAATAAAATTGATTCAATTATGCAAAATATATTAAAAAGATATACAGAGCTAGTGAAGTGCATAATGACGGAGACCGCAGTGTAGATATTTTTTTAATGTAAGTGTTTAAGGACAGCATTGTCCAACCTTTAAACATGCTTCAATTATTGATTATGGAGGATACTTTTGACTTTCTAATGTTCTACTACCTCGTTTCCTCATACATATAGCACAAAGGTATGAGCAACAAAAATCAAATTCTTATCTTTGAGAGAATATGGAGCCCCAAACCACCACCCAAGAGCAGGAATCTCTTAATCTCAGGTTTCATATTAGTCTGAGATTGCATTTTTTTTTTATACCATGATCCTATACTCACTATTCACCTTTATTTCATCCATGTATTTCTTAGCAACTATTTCTGCAGGGAAGTCACAGCAGACAAAACATTGGGCTTGGACATAGCGAAGGGCAGCGCGTTCTGCAAGATGAGTGAAGGTTGGACATGTATCATAACTAGGACTGAGGGGCCTGATGCTGGCAAAGTTTTCGTTAAATGTGGTGAAAATTGCACATGTACTATGTACGTCTAATTAACAGTAACACGCCTCTTTTCTTAGTAATTTTTAGTCTGTATATAAATTAACTCTAGTGTATATGAATTGTCAATTTGATTGGTTCTGCTTTTCAGTTGTTTGTCCTTCTCCAACATACATGTCCTGTCGTAACAAATGTACCGCAGCTGCATCTAATCATGGTGTTGCAAAATTGTTTTGCAGTGAGGGCGAAGCGGTGTCCCAAGAATTGAATTTGGCACCTGATGTTGTGAGTGGCAGTGGAAGCAGCGGAGCATTCTGCAAGTGTGGTGAAGGGTGGAGTTGTGTCATTTTCAGGACTGAAGGCCCTGATGCAGGCTCTGGCAAGGGCTTTGCTCAATGCGCTGGACAGTGTTCCTGTACTATTGATGACAAATCGACCTAAGATAAATCATAAGGGCATGCGCATGTATCATATAATCTGATTCTGATGCTTAATTTTCTCTGACTTGAACAAGGGAACAAACATCAATCATGATCAGTGGTCAAGTGCATGTATGATATATATAATATAATATGATGGTCGGTTGGTTACTCCGACTTTGATACATGTTTGTAAAATAAGTTGTATTGAAGAAGGGAACCATCTTCAGTATAATGTGAAATCAGTATTACTATTATGTTTGATCGGTAATAAAGGGACTATACCAGTATTATGTCCAACTTTGTACTGGATTTTTCTTGGGTTTTAGCTGATGTGACCCAATTGACTTTTTTATTAGATAAATCCCCGTAGCGTAAAATTAAATAACATTAAAGGAAAGTGTTTTTTTTTTTTTTATCTTAGAGCTAGTAATTATTGGTTAGTAATATACTGCACTTGTTTTTTTCTTGGAGTACGTATATTAATTACTTGAAAAATATTTGTTATTTTATAATATTAAGAAAAAATAATTGTGGATCACTATTACAGAAGTTGCTTGGATTTTAATATCGTTATCTTGCGGATGTTAAAGCCTCTAACAATGTGACGCAGGGATCGAAATCACTTGTTTTCTAATTGTGTTTTTATTCTTATTCCATCACTTAAAATACCTATTTGTTAAAGATTAATGTAAAAAATTGAAAAATATAGGTAAACATTAGAATAACAATTTATTTGACTAGTAAAACAGGAATAGAAAGACAATGTGAGGAGAAGTAATTTAAATCCGGCATGTAGAGAGATTGGCTCTAGCGTGATTTCAAGTCAGCTTCATGGTGATTGTCTAAGGAACAAGGTCAAGAATAGTGTTCCTGCGACCTGGTCTGTCCTCCTTCCTTACAAACTCTCTCGCTTCTTTCTCCCCATACTCCTTCAACCCAACCTCCCCCTTCATCTTCCACAGCATCTCACCGAATCTCCTGTGTCCCCAATACGCCTCCGCCTCCACCCTCCCCCCACCCTCCTCCGCCTCCGCCGCCACCGGTAACCGCTCGTAACACCCGGCGCTCACGCCTTCGAACTCGTCCAGCACAACCACCGCGCCATCCGACACAGCATAAAGCTCGCCCTTCACCCGATTCCCCGACCCGGGTAGGTTTATCAGGTATGGGATTCCGTGGGGCCCACACACCAGCGGGTAAGACTCCCGCGTCACGTAGCTTCCAAGCAAAACGGCGTCGTCTTTGCTCACCAACTCCTCCATCAGATAGTAGTTCGGAAACCCTCGCTTCAACGTGCCGTACGCGAATATCAAGTGCGGTTTCTGTTTCGCCTTTTCGCACTCTCTCTCCATCACAATTACGACACTCTCTTCCTTCCTTCCGTTCATCTGTTTCTTTTTTCTTATTCTTTACTCTTTAATCTTAATTCGGCCCATTTCTCCTTTTTTTAGTGGGCTTGAACCACAAAGGATTCTGGCCCATATACAACCTCCACCGGGCCTACAATTAATAATGTATCTTAAAAATAAGAAATAAATAGATATTTTTTAACTGAGAGTAATTTGTTGACATGGGAACCCCACCGCGATGCTATATTGCCAAAACTAGAATAAAAATGAGTAAAGTGCAACGAACTTAGGTTGATCAAACATTGCATCTTGTGGTTGGCACAGCTAAAATAGCCCTGGCATAATGGAGAGACCCGATAGGATAATGATTTTTCGTGGATCAACTTTCTCTGCCCAAATATTAACAGTAACAATATTGTCATCCAAAATTATAGGAGAAGCACAATGTTTAACTTTGATTGGGAATCTGCTGTTCTAAAAACTTTGTGTGTGGTCAGAAAAGGATTGGCATGAGGATAACACTTCAACGACGCACCTCTCTGCGTCGTTAGTTTCATTGCCTCTTGTCTGATTTGATGGCACGGAAGTGGGAATTATTGACCTCAACAGCTTATGGATCTCATCTCTGTGATGTTACCGTTAATTGCAGAATTTTTTTTGTGGTTTTCTTAGTACAAAAAAGTTAAGGCCCCGAACTGATTTTAGAAGGGACCATATCCATTGGAAACTAGCGCCCTTCGACTTCGAGCACACAACATACCAAATTCTACAATAATGGAACTATGGAAGTACCACACAAATTCTAGTACTTGATCAAATTTAGGATTTATTTTCTTTTTAAATAACTTATAGCTTTCTAATTATTTTATAAATTAATAAATGTAAATTTTTTTAATATGGTAAAAAAAATTAAAATACTTTCCACAGCAACAATACATTAAAATTGTTTTATTTTTATTTTAAATAGACTTGTTGTTATTAAATCTTTTTTACAAGATAGCAGCAGTATTGTGTTCAAAACTAAAAGTGGAAGTTTGTTTTAACATACTAGCATGTGTGCCCTGCGTTGTACGGAGTCAAATTATGTATGGTTTAGTTCTTTTAAAATGTATATTGAGTTACTTGTATAATTAATTTATAAGATACTTCTTTATAATAGACATGAATATAATATTAACATTAACATAAAATAAAGAAAAGGATAAGCATGGGGAAAATATAATATTTAATATCATGGTGGGTAATATTTAAAATTATAAAATGCATGTCTAATTTTTTGGGGAACAACTTAAAATATATAAATGACATAGTTGTATATTTATTTAAAAAGTGTGTAATTATTACAAATATAAAAACATGAAGCTATATATACTTTTGAGCGGGATGAATCACGCTTCTCGCAAAGGAGATTCACTGCACATCCGTCTATATGGCAAAGAAGACCTGTCGTGTCTGACAATTATTTAACATATTTTTCCGTAAACTTTATCGATTAAAAGGAAAAAAAATAAAAAGGGACATTACATTCATCAATCTGTGTGCGTTTGTATGTCTGTCGCATCCGGAATCCTTAGCCAAAAGCACGTTTAAAAGAGAAGGAGAGACAACCGTGATCCAAGATCCACGCATATTTATCCACAAAGAACTAAGTGCCGCCAAAAGCCAGTTTCATTGTGTTGTGGGCATTGGCAATGCAACTTGAACTACCCAAATCCTGCGTGGACACTTTCACATGTATGATGTAACATGGGTCAGGGAGCACATGAGATGTTCTGTGTGTTGTGGCCCCGACTCACACTTGGATTTCAAGTAAGAGAATCACAATTCACAATTGTACCTATGTCCACGCATCTTTCTTTTAATGGGACATAAATATTTTCTACGACGTACACACTATTTTGTTTAAATTAAAATAATTCGATGTGAATTGATTCATGAATTTGATAATTATGTCGTTGCATTGCATTGCATCCTATTCTTTTCTTCGCGGGATCCCTAGATCGAAAGTTACCATTCACTGGGGACTCGCTGCCACCCTCTGTCTCCTGCCACATTGGTCATACCATGATGCTTGTGTTATGTGTGGTAGTAAAAGTGTTGGATTGTTCAGCGTGAGGAACGAGTCTTGCATTGGATAAAAATGAATATATATATATATATATATGACAAAAATCCATATACTTAATGTTCTTAAAGAGTTTGGATGTAAATGTAATATGATAGCTCATGTTTTTTGTCACTTGGCCTAGTATTAAATATCCCCCTTTGGAGTTTTAGACTATCTTCTTATGTCACTATCCAATAATAATGGTTGAAAGTTATACAACATTTTCCATGTTGTGGTGTTTCATTCACTTATGCAATTCTTGCTTCATCCATATCCCATTCTAATAATTTCTTACTTATGTAGCTTTTGTTTCATTCACTTATTATTAAAGATCGATCTCCCAAACGTTTTAGACTTCTCTTGTTGTCTAAACAAAAAAGTTTGTACTTTACCTTTGGGTTTTGGATAATGAAAATATGCATAAATATTCGAATATTGATTTTCCCTTGTCCTAGATATTTTATGGTCTTCCTTAGGGGAGAAAAAGAGAGAAACTGTGGGTACGGGTGTTGGGTGAAGGTAACTTGGACAAGAGTTTTGCTTCCTTCCTTATCCCAAAGGA
This sequence comes from Amphicarpaea edgeworthii, assembly GCA_014843725.1. Lineage (NCBI taxonomy): Eukaryota > Viridiplantae > Streptophyta > Magnoliopsida > Fabales > Fabaceae > Amphicarpaea > Amphicarpaea edgeworthii. Next base: position 1,592,777 of record CM026324.1, on the reverse strand, counting down.
AAAATAATTTCAAAATCACCTTCCTCGGCCATTGATAAATTATAGTAGCACGTACTCTGTATTGAAATCATGAGTGCTTCGCATTCCAAAAGTATGATCAATCCAATCTGGTCAGTGTAAATGGGATCCACTACTTACCTTAAAAAGAAAACTAAATAATTGCCCCAAAAATGAAACCAAGAAAATCTCCTCTTTATTCTTTTACACTAGAGAGATCAGAGACAGAAATTATTGATGAAGATTTTATAGGTAATGGAGTGAATATAGTTCTCACTTCTCACACAATTTGCATAGCTGTATGCATACATTGTATATATATGTCAACGCCCCCCAAAACTATATTTTATCTTTAAAATGGCTAAGAGCATAGACAGAAGAGGTATTTGTATGTGTCTCAAATCATCTGTGTCTATTTTCTGTCCCTTTAATTAAAACATAACATCTCATGAAAACTAACAATTATTAATTCAGAAAGGGGATGTTATCCTCTTATCAATAATTCATTGTTTTTTTAATTAGAAAAGAAGGAAAATGGGGCAATGGTTTAATTGGTAGAAGTGATTTTCAATCCATGTGTAAATAATGTCATGAACTTCAGACTTGGACGTTTGAATATCGAAACTGGCCGACAGGAAGATTGATGGTAATTGACTATGAAATATAAGACAGTTTTCTGCCTTTCCCCTTAAAATGAAAGACACTGATCCACAGTTTACCATTTCTACGCCATGTTATGTGTCTTGTTGTATAAGGTTGAAAACAAATTAAACTATTCACATTTTGCTATATATTTGTTTGTTCGGTTGGTCTTTAATATTTGTTATGTGTCCTGTTGTATAAGGTTGAAAACGAATTGAACTATTCACAAATTGAACTACGCCATATATATTATATTAATAGACAATTTTGTTACCAATGCTTTTTTTTTTATAGGCGCCAAACAGAAGAGTGCAATTGTGTATTAATTAAACTTCACAAGATGTTGTGCTGAGGAATGAAAGGAATAACACAAAACATAGCTGAATGAAACCCACCGCCATTTACCCAATTTGATGCATTATATATACACCTTCCAGCAAACATTTACTTTGAATATCCCCCTCCTACAATGAATATGTAAATCAAATGCACGTTTGTTTGCCACTTTCTTATTGCTTGCTTGGTTAACACTTAGAATCAGTTTCACATACTACATAAAACTGTGGTCGAGGTTAATTTGAATTTTGAACATATATTTCAATCACGTTCATTAGTTTCATTCAAACAGATAATAAGCCCCGAACCCTTGATCTAGACCTAAACGCAATCTGATCATTTCAAGAATTCAACATGTTTGATGGATAAAATTTAAAGGCACATATGACATACTGCAAGTGTCTGTAAATAAAACTCCAAAGAAACTCTAATACCACAGCTTATATCGTCAAGTGCAAAACAGATAAAGTTCTATCGTCTTATTGGACCACCACTCTACTTTAAGGTGTCATCTCCTTGAAGCTATTTTCTTTGTCAACCAAAAAACAGTGTCATCTCCAAAATGTTAGAAGAAGATAGACAAAAATAAAATAAAATTGAGAGTATCACGTCAACGAATTAATGTATAAAATCACGATTGGGATCGTCTAGCTAGTTTGTTTTGTAGTGTATCTCTGGGGATCTTCGAGCTTGTTAAGAAATCTCTTAACAATTCAATGTAACATTAATCTAATTTGCACCCAGTCAAAATATAAAAAATTTTGTTCTGGTTCCTTGTGTTAGACGTTTTTATATATAAAAAAAAAAAAGTAAAAGTTTTTAGATATTTTAAAGTAAAACATGCCCAAGTGTTATAGTCTTAATTGCACTATATCTCTTTTTATATTAGGCAATGTACGTAACAGTGTTATATTATTATACAGATTTATGAAGGGAAAATATTAATTGTAAAGTTTGAAGTAACGATTAAAATGCACCTATCTCTTGTCCCATTCTTGTATATATCATCACTCCTATATATGTTAGACTCTTCCTAGTAGGGTGGTAGGCCGTTAGAAGATACTTTTGACTATCGAGTCACATACTGTATTTATTATGTGGGTGTATAATTAACGTTGAATTGATGAAAAATCATGAGAATAATTAGTTAAGTGGTCACTCATATTTTTTTTAAAAAATTAATCAATAAAAAAAAGAAAAAATTCCTTGCCGAAGTTGGGGTTGGGGCACTTTGTATAGTACTAGCAGTAGAGTATGCATTTTGATGTATGTAGTAGCTATTGAGTAGATTGGGGCATGACCTATAGAATCCATTATCATTTGGCTGTTTACTAGATTGGGGCATGACCTATCGTATTCCTCGCTCCTATACTTTCGCGTCCATTTCTATTTCTAACCACATGCTCATTCAACACGTGTCAGACCCCAAGATTCTCTTCACACGCCAACTCCCTCTCTAAAGAAAACACAACCTCAGTCACTGAGTGCAACAACACCAAATATTTCAATTTTCAAGTTCCATTATTGGCAACTTTCAAGAATATCCCAATTTTTTAAATTTGATCAATCCAATGCTTTCCTTTGAATGTGAATTTGTTGACATTGAAGGTGCGTGTTAAGATATGTATTTAATATTTTAGATTTCAAAAATTTCTTATACAATTTTTTTAGATTTTCAAATCCTTATATTAATGGTGTCAAATAATTATAAATTACATTAGGAATGACTTTAAAGATAACCAAATTATTTATATTGTTAATATATACATTTACATATTTTTCATTTTCTAATGTATCTATTATATATTATCTTTCATATTAATTATGTTCTTTCAGTCATCTATATTTTTTAATTGTTTTTTTTTCACTCCATAATAAATGGTTAAGGATATAATAGGAAAAAATATATTGTAAAATGACGATAAAAAAATATTCTTTTATTAAAATGTCAACCAAAATAAGTGGAATGGAGAACTACATGAAGTTCTGTTTATTAATTATTCTCCATGACAAAGAAAAAGGCAGAAAAAAAGGACAGGATTTGGCATTTTGCCCAATTATTTGTTTGTTAATACAGGAAAACATCACCAGGAATAATTAGGGGAAACTTCTCTTGTTGAACCGAAAATGATGAAGTGAAAAGAATTCAAGATCGATCAGTTTCCTTCCTTTTCAGGGAGTTGCTTTCTTGTCTTTGTTTTCTTGAACACCAGTATCCTCTCATAATCTTAGCAATCAAATACTGCAGCTTTTTAATATATATGTTACAATTATTATTTTTTATTTTGTATCTTGGTCACTCATGTGGTCAATACTGTATAGTCTATTAGTCTGTACCTCGTGGCCAGCATTTTTTTTTATATATAATTTCTTTCTTTTAGAGTGATTAGAGATGGATTAATGAATTAACAATATTATCGTTCCCTAAGACAGTTTGAGCTTGAATGAATTTGTAAATTAATGTACAAAATTCCTCTTACTGTACTTCATTAATTAGGCCTTAATCCTCTGGGGCACTGAGGATTATCCCTGTCAATATATATTCCTATATATCAAATTATCATGCCTTGTAATTTTTGCTTATAACCTTAAAAGGAACACTACACCTCCAAATCTTATCTCCTCTTATTAATTATTGGGTCCATAATGAGGATTAACTTTTATTGCTATCCCAATATCGTGTGATGTTGAAGCATCCATGAAGGTCGATGTCTTCTACTGATATTTTTGCTCAAATATTCTAAAACTCATTTAAATTCCAACTACATATTTTTGTTAAAATTATTTTAGTTTTTAAAAAAAAGACTGTAAGGAAACAAAACATCAAGAAATAATCAATACTTGATCAGGTTTTTTTATAGTATCGATCAACACTCAACAATTTAAGAGATATTTAATACTACCTTCCAGTTAGTTGAGATGATTCGATGAATCAACTAATTATAAGCCAATTAAAATTCTATGCAGGGTTATACACAACAGAAATTTTGTTACTAGTAATAGTTTAGAGTACGTGATGACAGATAATCAATAACACCTTTAAATTTAATAGAGGGGCTAATGAGGAAACCTATATACTATCTGAGGTAGGATTGATTAAGCAGAAAACTTTCTTCTTTTAATTAATACTAATTAATATGCCCCAATACTATCTAGCTAGGAGAAAATACATTTATAACAGAAACGATCAATTTTACCAAAACGAAATGAAACACTCAAAACGATAAATTAGAAGTGGTATTGGAAAAATAAAAAGCGTAGAAATGTAACCCACGAAAAAAATATAGTAGAAATAATATCTTCATAATCCAATTCATCATTCATGTGCTCACCTTACAAATTATTTCATAAAATATTGTCGCAGCCTGTGTTCCTCCAAGGCATGGAAATCCACCTAAAGATTCGCAAGTCTCAACCCGTATTAAAAATATTGCAATCACACGTGATTAAGGCAAAATAATTGACTCTAGACAATTATTTATTTCTTAGTTTTTCGTTATAGACTCTAGAGATCAGCACATGAGTATCAAATTGCTTGTTTTTCACAAGGAATCTTTATAGAATGTCGTATACTGTTATGTGTGAATCTTTTCATGTTCTATTCGTACTTTTATGTCACAAAATTTTTATGTAATTTTGAATATAAAAATTTATAGTATATGTTGCTTGGAAAATATTGACGATGAATATCAATTCTAAGTAGTTGAAGGACATTTCATTTGAAACATGTATAATCAATCAATCCTGTATATATCCAATTACAACCAAAAATGAAAATGAAAAATAAACCCTTTAGTAGAGAAAACCAGAGGTAGGTCGTTGTTGAAACATGATCTTCTAAAGCTAGTTAAACAGTATCTAGCACATTGACAAACCAACCAAAGCCAAAGAACCAGCACCGACACTACGAAATTATAAAGGTTTAAATGTGTGTTTTTTCCCGCTCCATATTACAGACATTCTATTGGGTTCCTTTGTAAAAAAAAATTGTATTTCTCATGGTTTTTTTTTTTTTATATTAGTCTTTCATACGTTTATTTTATCGGTGAAGAAGTATCATTTTTATTTATTCATTTCCGCTCTTGTAACGAATTTTATATATAAAAAAATTTGATATTTAGGGTGATCACATGTAAATTGTTTAATATTCTTAGTGACACGTTTTGACGGAGATATAACTAATTTCGAACTAAAATTGAAAATTAATAAAATAAAAATGCAATAATTTAAACAAGTTTTCAACTATGATGGTTCCATTTAATATATTTTTAGTTTAGTACAAAGTACACATTAGTTTTTGGAAAGCTACTACATGACCAACTGTCAATAGACTACCTATATGTACTAAGATCTGGTTATAGTTTTCATGCTTCATAAAATAAATGAAAAATTCGTGCCAAATTGGCTAAATCACTGCATGATTATGTATTTTTCTTTTTACCCTTTAAATATATAAATAATTATAATTATAGTTATATAACTATTTTATCAGTTTAAAAGCATGATATTATTTGAACTCTTCAATGTTCAATTAATGTAACATACCACAATTTTACCGACTAGTTTCAGCCTAGTAATGGGATTTGAATAGCTTGTACTGGATTTTAAATTCCAATCTATTACCGTCATTGTAAACAAAAAACAAAAAAAACATAGGTACTATAAATCAATCATTTTACATTTGTCTTCCACTAATTTTCTGCAAAATCTTTTAAACAATTTTATAATTCACTCTGAATAATATTGCTGCACGAGTGAATGAGTGTAAATTTTTTACATCAAGATTAAAATTATTTTATATCAATTTGATGTGATAGTGAATTAGTGATAGTGTGTTGTTAGTTTTAGAATTGCTGAATAGAACAGTCAACATTGTCTCCTATTCTTACTCATATAATAAAAACGGTCATAAAAGGTTCAAAGACCAAACAATTGTATTAAAGTCCGTCAAATTTCCAACACTGATTACAAACATGAGAAACAGAGAGATTTGTTATGCACTCGAAATCGAAAGTCAAAACTTATATATATGATGAAAAAAGGAGCAGGGACAGGCCGTACTGGAGCACATTAAGGCTAAACCTTCCTATAAGGCTAGAACACAGCCCAAAAGGTAAAAAACAAAGTGAAGAGATAGGCTTGAAAAGAAAAAACACAAAACCTAAAACAGTGTATGATTGATTAATCAGCTTGGAACCACATGTTACGTGGGACCAAACATATCAAATAACACGATCATTTGCATGAATTGTAAGGCAGTTAGCGCTTCGCAACCAAATCGTACAATACAGCCTAATCACGCCCTCTTAAGAGTTGGTGCTATCATATAATACACATATCATTTCATTAATCTTATCAAGCATGTATAATGCCACTAACCCAGAAAATAATAAACACAACAAAACAAAACAATAAAAAATGCAAAATTTCAAAAGAGAAAATTAAAAAAGTTTTACAATGGAGTGCATAATATAGAGTAGAAGATAAACAATTGAGAATGATACACTCCATGTCATTTATTTGTATGGCAAATTCAACATTCCCAGCCGAACCATAACGCATTTTGATCACGATGAAGACTATAGATAAATCAAGAGGGTACTGAAACAAAATAAAATTTTAATATTTTTGGTTAATATATATAAACTTATATTTGATGTTATTATTATAATTTTTTTTAATCTACAAAATTTCAACCTCTATACAAAGGAGACCGTTCTTGAACCACTTTAGAGACTTTGGATTGCCGGAAAGCCTTCATCGGGCTCGGGAAGAACCACCCTTTACCCTTAGTCCGCGGTCTCAATTCTCCGTTGCCGGAAACTGCCGTCACCGCCACCGACCTTGACCTCGCCATCACCGGATTTATGCTCCCTTCGCCGTCGCGTTCCTCCGCCAATATCTTCTTCGCCTCCCACTCCTGCTCTGGCGCGCCGCCGCCGCCGTGTCTACTGCTCTTCTGAGACTTGAACATTGACCAGAACGACCTCGCCGACCGGCTTCCGTTCATCGCCGGCGACTCCCTCGCGGTGTCGAGATCCAAAACCCTATCGCCTCCGCCGCCGGAGAACCGCGACCGAGACCGGAGAAAGGGAATTGCCATGGAGCGCGAGCGGCGGAGGCCTGGCTCCTGCTCGATGAGGTTGTGGACACGGCCGACGGAGCCGACGGCGTCACCGGCGCCGGAGAAACGCGAGAAGGAGGAGGAAGACGAGGAAGAGGAGGAGGAGCTGGTGGCGTAGCAGGAACAGGGGCGCACGTTAGCACAGTCGGGGCAGAGAGTAACGAGACGGTCGCGAAGGCAAGTAGGGCAAATTCCACTTCTTCTTCTCTTCGATGGATGCTTCGGACACTTCCAAATCTCTTCTTCGTCCAGATACAACGCCATTTTCTCTTTCACTTCAAGCTTTTTCTTCTTTGCTTTGTTGTGTTCTTTGAATCTCTGCCGAACTTTCTTCTTTTCTTTCTATCTGTGTTGTTTGTTTTTCTCTCTCGCTTTCATTGCCCGGTGAGGGATTTAAAAGAAGTGGAGTTAACCATGGTTGGGGGAGGGGGGCACTTTAACCGGGGTTAGTGACTGTTGGTTGGGGGAACCAAACGCCGCGTTTTGGGTAACGGTTCGAGTTTTGAGTGGGTTAGCGGCGTTTTTGTGATTAACTAGCGTGACTAGTGACTTTTTTTAAAGAAAATAATAATAATAATAATAATAAAAAAAAACAGAAAAGGTGAATGTGATTGAATTGAATGTGTTGAGTGTTGACACCTTCTAAGTCGTAAAAAGTAATGCAGCGTTGCAGACACAACGAGCGCATTTTCACATCTGAGATGGGACTCAGAAGCAACCCAACAACTCAGGACAGGGCCCACTCCCAACAAGATTATTACTTAATAATACACACTTACATTTCCACTTTTATCTTTATGTAAAAAAATCAAAACAAACCGCAAATCAAAACAAACTTAAAAGTAGGAAAAAATATTTTTTTTACCTGAAAATTGATTAAATTAAATCCTAAAAACCTTTAAAGATAATTAAAAACTAGTCAGATTTAACATATAGTATTGTTTCATCAAAATGATTGGTTATTTGTTAATTCACAGGTGATGATGATTTCGATTATTTTATGCAATACTTTTAAATTTGTGTGTTGTGAATGAAACAAATAGGTGTTGAGGAAACTTTGACTTAGTACTATTCTTCTTCCAACTACTTGAGTTGAATTAATCAAGGTTTAAAAACAATTTGTTGAATAAGCACAGTCGGGGATTAAAAAAACACATTTATTTTGCAGCATATTTAAATCACAAGTTGTTGCATTATAAATTTTGTGCATTTAAAAGCATACGGAGTCCTCTAAGGTCAAAAAGTTAATACGCAAATTATTATTTAGTGAAAGTAATCCTCTTATGAAAGTTCAATATAGTACGCGACATCTCCCAAAATGGTCAAAGGCATTGCATTGAATAAGCGAGTGCCTTAATTGTTTGGTTGAGCGTGTCTACGTGCACGTGCAAAGACAAGAACAAACGGGACCATGAAGGAAGTAGCAACATTCTATTATTCTGAACATCATTTTTACTTTTTCATTATTAAAAAATAGAGTAAAATTTACATGTGAAAATTTATTTTACATTATCGATTAATTATAATTTATTATTATAATAATTTTTTAAATAATTTTATAAAAATTAACTATTTTATCATAAATAAAATATTATGATTTATATGATGTAAAATAATTTTATATTGAAATTTGACTTTTGTCTTATTAAAAATCATGGTCTCCAATAATGTCAAAGTAATAAGGCAAAATTTTCAAACCCAGGCGTAGATATTGTGTATAATTCAAACGTAATGCTAGAAGTCTATAAGTTAGGATGTATGAAAAGAATTAATTTTGTCCCCACATGCTAGTGATGGGAATTAATTGTCAATAACATGGAAGATTTTATGTTGTGGCTATTTTTCGACAAGGATTTTCTTTAATGTTTTGTTGGGTGGTCTTATTCAGAGAGACGCTTGGGGTAAACGTTTTAATACTTTACATTTGCCTGCTTTAATAGATCTTCTTAATTGCTAGTTGTAAGTAATTAAGCATGTCCCACTTGTTTTAATAATTCTGCTCCATCAAAAACTCTCTATATATGGCCGGCAAAATACAATTGCATGGTATTAATAACAATTAAGAAAGATAATTATATTTCGGTTGGCGAATAAAAAAAAAACAGGAGTTTCAGGAAAGTGGAACTGGAAGCCATTAATGAGTATAGACTATAGACTTTGAAATTCAATCCAGAGTTTTTAAATTTATTACAATTGAATCGTCAGTTATTAGAAATTGACTTGTATAAAACAGCTGGCCATACATTTATTTCTCAGACATTTATTTCTTAGTCGTGTACAAAACCAATCTTTTTTTTTTTTTTTAGCAACTTAGACATTTATTTGCAGCATAAATTATTATAATAACTAGAAAAAATAACATAAAATATATTATAAAAAGGCAAAAAAAACAGCTGTTGGAAATAAGTATAAACAAGTTTACTAAATATTTTAATCTAGCTACACAAACTAATAAATTAAAAACTGACTTTAAGGGTATCAATCACACCTTTCCGAGCAATGAGCATCATTTCATTTTTTGTCATTTGGCTTTAATCACTGTTGCATTGCATATTTCGACTGTTATTTCAAATTTCATAACTTGTTACTTTTAATTTTTCTTTACTTATTTCTCTTTCGAAAACTAAGTTCAATCGCCTTGAGGGAATGAAATTCCCTAATTAATATTTAAAAAAAGACTTTTTATATCAACCAAATTGTCAACTCCACGATAATTATCTTGTTTGTAGAATATCGTATGAGACCGCCAAAAGGAGAAATTGTATAAATGGGCTTTAATTGCAGGCCCAGTCTGAGATCTCATTGGTCCCATGGACTCTAAGGCGAGGAGTGCACTGTTTCAAGTTAGAATTCTCAAATAAATTATTTCATTAAATTTGAGTGTCAAAGTTTTCCAATATAAATTAAACAAATTTTCGATCTTATAATCAACCATTCAATTTCAAAGGTTTGACAATGGATGAAAAGGACCAAGTATCCCACATTTTGTTCCTCTTCATTGCAGTGACATCCAATTGCCATCATCACCCCAGCAAAACAATTCTAAGGCTACTTAAGAATATTATTATACTCTGTACTTAGCACTTAGCAGTTGAAATTTCATCTAAAACATATTATGCAATTTCAAATTTAATTCATGAACATATTTGATTACATTGTTACATATTATGTTATGAATAAACCGTCCATTTTATAAAACAATTTGATTTTACTATTTATTTTATTGAATTTAAAGGTGATTCATTAATAGTATAAATTAATTGTAATTACAATTTTCTAATTATATAAATTTAAAAATAATTTTATTATTGAGTGTTTACACTATTTCACTACTTTAAATACTTCAGCAACCAACTACACTCAAATCACAGAAGCTTTGTTCAGCATTTGAAATTAGGCACTTAGGTACCTACGTCATAGATTATTTTTCGTCAATTTCTGACAACAATTTCCACCCTTTAATTATTACTAACAGTAGATATTGCACGTGATCAAAACCAAAATATATTTAAACAAAAGTTTATATACTACACCAATGACTTTTTGGTGTCTTCTTTTTGAACCAAAACACCAGTCGTGTGTGTGTGTTTTATACCTCCCATTCTTAATTTTATACCTCCCCTTTAAAACAAAATTCCTAAATTATCCTTCTTTTTTTTTTTTTTCTTTTCTTTTGTCATACCCTCTCCCTGAAGGCCTGCACTCTATAAGGGAGTTAACAAGACAAGAATGTTATCTGTTTTATAATATGAATATAAAAACAAGATTCAAAGCACACCATCCCAATTTTACAAATCGCATTTGTGTCATGAAGGTTCAAACATCCCAATCAAATTGAATTTCATATTGCCGGCCACATTTTGGTCCTCTGAAATTAAAAACAGAATCAAATAACAAATCAATCTTGCAATCCAGTTAGAAGAAGTTCTCATGTTCATGCTGTATTACCACCAATCACAAAGATGAACAAAAAGTTCAATTTGATGAAAAAAAGAAGATTAGATCGCAGCATGAAAAATATAGTCTCCTGTCTCCATTGAATAGAGGGGAGGTATGCTTTTCTTTTTTCTGAAGAAAACAAATAAAGAGAATAAAGATAAAAAATTCAATTTTGCAACCCAGTTAGAAGGGAGGTAATTTAGGAAAAAAAATTAAAAAAGGTATAGAATTAAGAAGGAGGTAAAAATAACATTTGCAGTTCTTGCAGTTTTCCAAGCTGAGAACTTATGAAACTGGGCTTCATAATCCTCATATCAGACCCAGTCTGTGTAGAGGCCCAGTTCGTTTTTGAATCATAGGTTTAAGCCACTATAACCTTAGAAAAGTTGTAATAGGCTTAAGCCACTAAATCCCCGAGATATAGTTTTTGTTGTGAGTATATGCTAAATTAGGCCGTTTGTTTATTTTGCTATCACATTGTTTTAAGTAGATACTTGCCTCTGGTTCATTTGCTACGTGTGTTTTTCTTTTCTTTTTCTTATTATATTTTGTGTACTGTTTTTTCTACTCCATTATATATGACAAGAATTGACATCAGTGTGGTGTAAGAGTGTGTATGTGTGCGAGACCAATTAACCAGGCTCAAATTGCCAACTCTATTATTATTTGTATATATATATTTTTAAAATTATTTATTTAACAAAATTAATCCTTAAGATTTTAAATATTAATTTTTTACTTTAAAAAATAGTTTATTTTAACATTTTTGTACTGTCTTTTATGCTAACATTAACAACTAAAAAGAATGATGTTGTATAGAGTGGCAAATTAAGGTAGAGATTTTGTAAAGCAAAATATTAAAGTGTCGTTGATATTTACAACCTAAAAATTGAAATAAGAAATTACTTTATAAATTAGCCTCTTTTTTTTTTAAATATAAAGTGTTTTTTAAGTCTCTTCCGTTACATGTAAACTATTAACCGTCTATCTCAATTGATTAAATAGTGTACGTAGATTATTGTAAACTCTCTCTAATACCTGAATTTGATTTAAAAATTACATACAATATGAACCATGTCAAATAATTTTATTTTATTTTTTAGATAATATGAAATAAAACTAATAACAATAACAGTTCAACTACTATCAAATCTATCATGTCAAAAAGTTAAAGACAAATTTGAACTTATCTATTCAAGTTGCATCAACATATCGACGTTCTGATATTTAATGAAAGTCGGTTATATTAATTGTTTGTTACTTTAATTTTTTGACTTTAAAGGAAGTTTTTTTTACAATATTTTCTACCAACATTAACAATGGATGATGTTTTATAGAGTGTTTGATTAGGTAGAAATTTTACAAAGAGAAAATAAAATGAAATTATAGCGATATTTTCTTTTAAAAAATGACAACGAATTTTTTTTTAACACATTTGAATATTTTTGTATTTAGCTAAAATTTATTTAAAAAATTATGAACTTTAGTGGGTTGCATTTTTAAATTAAGAGAGAGAAAAAATATGACCATCAAAAATAGTGATTTTTAATAAATTTAATGAATCATAAGTTTTTAGTTAACGTCCCTTAAAAAGAAAATATTGGTATTGATTATGTAAATTAACCTCTACTTTTTTTTCATATAAAGTACTGTAATTGTTTAGTCTGTTCAATTCCATGCAATGCCAATGAACATGTTAAATAAAACTAAGAACACTGATAGTTCAACTAATCTAAAATCTATCGGATCAAAAAGTTAAATAGTAAAAGACAAATTTTCTAATGAACAACGACTCCTCGCTTTTGAAGATATCTAATTTAATCAACGACTCCTTTTCGTGCACGTACTGAACAGATTTATTAATTTTTTTTTAAGAAGAAATCAACTCAATTTCTGATAAATGGCCAAGTCTCTAATTTGATTTAGAATCTGTTAAATATAATTAATACATCCATCTAAATTAAACATAATTATAAGTATTTTTCATAAAAAAAATTACCGGGCTATACTCGACAAGAGTAGTTCGGTTCACAACAAACACTAAACTTGTAGAATAGTAGCAAGTTCAATTCCCGTAGAATACATTATTGAAATGAGATGATGAATTTTAAATGTGACTAAACCTGAACCGAAGATTAAGATTAGTTGAAAAGAGAGAAAAGTGATTTCATATTTTGATTTGGCGACAAATTAAATGGAGAGTAAGGATTACGCAGCATTGACGGAGCCAAACGCCAAACGCAAAAGTACAAATAGAGATTGGGACAAAGTTCAAAGTTCCTCCTCCACCGGCCTTTCCTTCACAACTTAAAGTCTTAGTAGCAGCAACTTGCATGGTGGTCCTACAAAGTAGTAACTCTAACCCATCTCTCTTGAAATCTATGTCCTAACTACATTCCAGATACATTCATTCACAAACAGGGTCATGGCCATGGGAGCAGAATCTTCATTATTACACCACAACATCATTTTAAATATTACTACCCCCTTACTTAAAATTGACATTAATTATTCTCATCATCATATCATAATAAACATTGTATCAATTAATTTTCTGGTAAATGAATAATATTTCGTCCAGATAAATGTACCTGTCACCTTCACAAATCACACATGCATGTGTTGCATTATACTTTCGATGTTTCAATTTTTTGACACAATAATAAAGAATCTCTCACCTTAATGCGGTCTTATATTCATATGTAACTAACTAGCTTTTGTTCCACTAGTCATTGTAGTTATCCAAAACGAGCGTGATTCACATCGATAATCGACCACTTGCTTTTACCCATCTGGATGTTATAAAAGTTTCAAACTTGTCCCTTTCAATTCATGCTATATATCTTAGCAACACAACTACAAGGCAGAGGAAAATTTTCATTATTATAACTTGGCCGTGTCTTCTAAACTGTTGATGTATGTCTTTATTTCAATTCATAATTCACCTTTTCACTGCAACTTGTTCGTATGTTGACAGTGAAAACACAAAACTTTCATCTAATCATTTTTTGCTTTATTTTGTTGTCTTCTCTCCTAAGGACAACCAGCGTATGTAGTTTATTTTGTTATGTAGTTTTGGATTATTTTGACAGCATATGCATGTACTATCATCAGTATACTATTTTGTTAGTATTAGTCATTTTTGGTGATTCTTGCAATGAAGGTACCTGTAATTGTAAATGGAATAGATTTATTCACATTTCTTTTCTCTTTCGGCCACTACATTTTTTGCATATAGTTTTATTTTTGGCTTATACAATGAATTATTAGAATTTAATTTAATTCAAATCAAATATAAGAATTATAAATTTGTAACTCTGGATCAATTTTAATCCTTCCTTTCATTGAAAAGGACCTATAAAGTATACGTATGAGAGGTAATGAACTTGACTATGGTTTCAGATAATGCCATTATATATCAACATTCAACAGTTAGGTAATTGATCGATTATTCAGCACTTTATATCTCTTTTTCATTTGTATCCAATTGTGGTGTGTGAATCGGGGTTAGGCCGTTGTGTGGGGCAGGTCCTATGTTGGTAATCTTACAATACGTCAAATTTGGATTAGGTTGAGATATATTATCATATTATTGATTCGGTCCAGTCCTACATGACCTGTACTATTTAAGTTGGTTTGTTGCCCTACATTTATTTATTTTTTACTCATTTAAATGATTAAAGACTAAAATTATACTTTTAATTTAATATACGCTAAATTAAAAACTTAAAATCAAGCGCACCCATAATACAAATTTGAAAAAAATTATTACCGTGCATTATTATAATATTAATTAAAAGATTAAAAAAATATTTTCACAAAAGAAAAAAGTTAAACTTAAAATTGACTCTTATAAATGCATTTCTGCAGTTATGTATTTGTACGCTAGCTAGCTAATAAGATTCTGTTATCGTAGTAGTATATCAGTCAGTAATAATGACAACAATAATTATAAAATCGAAAGAAAAGAGATTCAGATTCAGGGTAGGTCGGTAGGAAAGGGCACTGGTTATGTTAATATGTTATTGCATTGGCACGTGACGCGAAACGTCGTAGTTTACGTAGTCAACGCTGAACGCACACGTGTGAAAGAGGGCTGCAGTATGGTCAATGGTGGTGTGCCTTCGAGAGAGTGTGTGTGGGGTTAGTGGAATTTTTCTTTTGACCGAAAGGGTAGGGTGTCACTGCCACTGCCATAATAGAGCCATTGCATATTTGCATTGTAGTACCCTATGCTATTGCTTCGACCGAACCCAGTCAAATTCAACGCCACACGTCTCCAACATCTACTTTCACCTTTCCACATTAACATGTGTTATTACCTTTTAGGATGACCCATTCTTCCATTAACCATTTTTTTTTTCAATTCATCATGCCCATAAAAGATAGTTGAAAATAAACTTGCCCTGAACTATTTTGCTTACTAAGTACACTGCAATAATTGGCTTTGTCACTGTTTTTGTGTTTCAAAAAATCTCGCTATATATAGGTTGTTTCATGTTACAATTGAATTAGACAAGGCCAGCATGCTATAAGAAATGGAAGCAAAGCTGTAGATCTAATCCGACATTAATGAAACTCAGCATCAACTCCAATAATATATATAGTTATTTGTTATCAACGATACAGTAACATAAATCTGAAACCCAGTTGATTAAATATTAAAAATAAGACTACAAATATAATTTAAATGAGATTGCAGATTATTATTTATTTATTCCTAAAAAGAGAGATCAGAAAAAAAAATTCTGCTAGTATTTTAAAGGAGAAATATATAACTCGATCTTAAAAAATAATTTTCTCTTAGAGTAAGTGTATTTTTTCTTATTTTGTAAAGTAACATTTTGTGAACATTATTGTATTTCTGGTTTTTATTAATAGATAAAGTTTACCAAACTTTATATAACTGAAAGATCAATTGATACTTAATCATTTTATATATTTTATGTAAAATAATTATTTTATATTATTAGTGAACATTGATTATTATATTATATATTTATAAATATTTAATTTATCTAAGCTGATTTTCAAATTAAATGATCGATTCTACTTTATTTAAAAATCAAATTTGTTAATGTATTTTATTAAAAAAATATATTAATAAGTGGAGTAAGTTTCTAAAATTAAGAGGCATACAAGTAAGTAAGGTGACAATAAGAAAATATGTATAGTCACAAATGCTAATATAATATTAATATAATATTAGAATCTAGTATATATATAAGACAGGACTTGAAGTTCGAATAAAAGAATATTGGAAAAAAGATAGGAAACCGAGAATAAGAAGTTAACCAAAAGAAGAAGGATAAAAGTTTAAGATTTTGTACACACTACACATTTTTAGAAAAGAAAAATGTAAAGATTAAATTTATCTTTTTAAATAGTTAATTAGTGAAAATTTTCTCAAATAAATTAATATAAAAGATGTAAAATTTCTATCAATTAATTATTAGAGATGACAATGTTAACTTCTAAATAAGTTAATTTCATTATTTTTTTTATATTTTTTTTTCTTAAATTTTTTTTTAGAACAGTGTGTACAAATATATCCTAATAATTTTTATTTTTTTTTTAGCCTATGAAAAAAAAACACAAACCTAACTAGACAATAATTGGAAATAAAACCTACACTTTGAGACCCAAACTTAAAATACAAGTTCAAACTAAAAGAGAAAAATAAGTCACAACCAAGTCGAGACACCTGGCTTTTAGGAGAATTAGCTGAGAAGGAGTCCACATTAAATAGTTAACTTAAAAAACATTCAAGTAAAAGGACAATTCTTCTAAAGTGTTAAGTGGTTTTTAGACAAAAATATCACTATAGTTTACCAGCACACTCTCATTCTAATACTATTTTTGCCAATCGGCAAAATGAATTATTAGAAAGAAGAAGAAGTCTTCATAGGTATAGCATAAACCTATATCGGGTAATTAAGCCATTTTAAACAATCAATGATCATGCCCACTTGAAACAGGGTCATCTTCTCTATTTTCTCCGTTCCAGCTACACCCTGCAGAGTATATAGTTTTGTCCAAATAAACCAACGGAACAAAACAGACGGTGTCGGAAAAAAGACACACCTCAAATAAAAATAAAATGGGATTAAGCAATATGAAATTAATTTTCATCTAGGTGATATCTGAAAACATCTAATAAGTCTCGTGAAACATGGGATTATGACATTGTGTGATGCTAACGCGTATATATTTTAATGCTAAGAATGATACTTCACTTATTTGTATTCAATGCTTTTAATAATGGTGATGAAGTCATACATACATAACCCATAAATCATTTCTATTTCTATTATACTAAGAATAGCTATTTTTTAAAGCCGTGTTCCGTGGTGTCCATTGATGGTGTCTCAAAGTTCATGGGAACTAGGGGCAATTTGGGCATTTTTCTTCAAAGAAGAATATTATACAAATATCTTTCCTATTCCATCCCACGTAACCCCACAATTATATTAATATCATATAATATAATGTCCACCTAAACTCAATGAAGGGTTTGTATGAAAAGAGAGTAGTCAGTGCTTATCCACTGATTGATTAATCGCATCAAAGATATGCTTCACAAAACAATATATAAAAATAAAATTAAATTAAACAGCAAGATATGACTAGAGTCTCTGCATTGTACCAAATTGATTAGTGTGATCATGGTTGGGATCTATTTTAAAATTGTTTTGAGGTTTCTTAGAGGAAAAAGGACAAGATTGACTCAAGGGAGGGGTGATCTCTTGGTAATTTGGCTCATTTGACGTCGTAGAAACTAGAAAGTTTCTCTGTAATTATTGTTCAAGTTTGACATGGAATTGGCGAAAACAGAAGCTTTGTTAGACTTTGCCATTAGTTTTTTTTTTAGCAATAGATGAGATGAGATGGGACCCCTCCCTTATTAATTCTCTTGCAATTGATGCGAAAAGTTAAGGAAATTGCTTGTACCATTATGTTTCTTCTTCGTACAAGCATTTGTTGTTGTACATTTTTTATACGAGTTTGATTATATCTAAATATTGTTTATACTTTATACTCCGTTATTGTTTATACGGGGTAGAACCGTACAAGACTAACATTTCCATCGAGAATGATTAAAAAAGTATCAGTTGTCAAATACGTTACATGTTAATGTTTAAATATATGTAACTGAAATTGACTTTAACTGAAGAAAATTTATAACCACTGCATGTCTGCGTCAGCACAATTAACTTCATCTAGATTTCGTTGAATTTACTTAATTTTTTTAATTTAAAATTAAATGAAGAAAAAACAGTCTATGTATTTTTTACCCTATCACCTAATCACAATTTGTTTTAAATGATATGTTGATTGATTTTTATAATAATAATAATTATCTTAAAAAATTTACTTATCATGATTTATTATTGATTGCCAATGTAAAATAACATTACATAGATAGATGATGGATAAAAAAAATATTAAGCTCTTAAATTAAATTAGCCTAAATACTTTGCTAACTAAAAATACAATCTAGTTATTATATATAAAATTATTTACCAAAATTCATGGTACAGTTTAAACTGTTAAAATAGCTTAATGACAACAAACTTGCCAAAAAGATTTTTTTTTTTTTTTTTTGCAATCAATGCTGCTATGATGGAATTTAGATAAAATTTAATATTTGTACACGAAGCAATTGAATTGCTCGTGAATGTGGATGGGAACTTTTGTTAGTTTGTATAAGGTATTTGTATGTTCCCTTGGTTGATGTTGGTGAGCCACAATGCGAAGGTGATTTGGATATAAAATTTTAATTTGTGAAAATAACTTCTTATGAGATCGATTATTGGTGTGTAGTGCACAATCCGACAATGGTAACTCCATGCTAGTCATGCACTGATGCCTAAGTCTAAGGAATAAGGATAGGAGCATGATTTTAGATGTTGCTTCATTATCTTTATTAGTGACACAAAGAATGAAAGGTTTGATGGTGGGGCTTTTGGTTAATTAATTTGGAGATGCTCATGATGATATGTAAATTAAAAAAAAAATAAAAATTATTGGAATAAATCTTACATGTTATGTGATCAAAGTGCGTAAATAATTTTGAATTTGAACTTCAATAATTTTCCTGGAGGTATATAATAATATGTTTATAATTGCACCCAATTATTTTTTTAGGGCTACATCCAATTATTGTTGATTATTGTAATGATTGCTTTTGCTTGTAAGATTTGTTCAACAAATTAAAAGGATGTATTTATTTATTTTTGGCAATAATGAACTTCTCACATTTAGAAAACTATTAATGAGAGAAAAAAAAAAGTGCGAGTGCGCTGAGATTTATTAAAAACCAAATCTGACATTAGTTACTTCTTATTAAAGTTAAATATAACAAGCAAAAAACTTGGAATATAAATATAATGGACATTGGTCGAAATCTTATAATTTATATGCTATGTTAATATTAATAATATTTCTATCATTATCAAGTCACTTTTCTATTTTCTCAAATGAGATGATGATAATTGATAGAGTACATCGTATAAAAATAGACATGTTGTCACTCTTGCAGAAGATGTGCTAGCGTTGAAATACTCAAAACTTTCAAAGCATCACCCATTATAAATTTATAATTATAAAATAAGAAAAACAGGATATTGCTGAATTTTGATGGTACCGTAATGGCGGCAGCCCCCATAAGTAATGACTTATGGTCTTCCATTCAGTCATTGATTGTTAATGGGAAACTCTTTATACCTTTGTGGACTTTTCTCTAATCTACGGAAAATAAAATTTGATTATGATAATAACTTTTTTATTTTATTCTTTTTATCAAAATATGTTCTGTTCTGAGATTTCTCTAACAAAGGTACTGTAACAACCCTCTTCTATATTCCAAACTCTTATGTACCTTCTTTATCCACACAATTTCTCTTGGAAAAATTAGTCATCAATATGCTACTCACCAATGTCACACTTACAACCAAGGTGTAATCGCTGAATCACCGTTTTCAATTACCATATCATAACCAAGCCAATGATTGCTACTAGTTAATTCAAACATATAGGAGTTGGAGAAGTGAAGGACATAGTTGAAAGTTAAAGTTTATTAAAGTAGTATAATGTTTCGAATCCCGATTAACATGGTATGAAAAAAATTATGTTAACAGAAGAATAGGTTGTTCGATAAAACTTTTGATATAAATTATTTATTTATAAATGGAAATTTAATATAATTTTTTTTAAAATAAATTATTTAAATGCTGACAGAAACTTTTCTTTGAAGTATAAATATAAATATGTATTTTTTTTTAATCCACACAGACAATTTTATTCAACAAAAACTCTTCATTGATCTGAAAATCGTTTTTAGTTACAGTAATATTAATTTTTAAATTAAAAAATGTTATCGAACACAACAAAATATTATGAAAAATGATTTTTTTTTTCTCACTGAAGATAATTTTGCATTACATTACTATTTACTACCATTTACTACCATGAAAGAAAACCTTCCTCTATATACAAATTGTTACTTGGTCAAGAATCAAGTATCATTTATGATTATGAATAATAATTGTGTGAGATAATCAAATACAATATTTTAAATTGATTATGATATCTTAAATTAAGAGATAAAACTATTTTTTTATTAAGTGATAAATGCACATGTATTTAATTTAATGAATATATATTTAATTATTTATATGTGACACGTAATTATTGATTGTAATCATTCATGTGATGATTTTTTTTTTTAGAAGATATGATGATCTTAAACATTTAATAATTTTTCACAAATGGTTAATGTAAATGATATTAATGGCATAACGAAAAACATTAATTGGAAGGAAAACTCTCTTAGCCTAAAATACAGTGGGACAAAACTTTTCCATTTTATTTGTTGAAACAACAATTGTTTCTAGAAATCGTAGTTGGCCCTCACTACTATTATAGACTCTAATTAAGGATGGCCAACCAAGACCTAACCCACATGATTATGGCCAACCTGATGCTTACACTTCAGTTCCTACTATTTATTATTAGGTTTTACACATAAATTCATATAATTGCTTCAAACACCACATAACTTCTTATCTTAGCCACTGGGACAAATGTGTATTTTAATGAAACATCCTCTTTCCAAAGAGAGTTCATGTTGGTTGAGGGCCTGATTAGTTTATCAACATTTTACATTGACAAACCAAGAATTGTGACTTGTATACACATATAGTATTAGTAGGGACAAGACAAGACCCAATATAGCTAGTACATTTGGGGTCAACAATTGAAAGATATTTCATACTAATAAACCAATGCAAGTTGGATTAGGACAAGCCCCTGAGCAGCCATAAAAAAAATATCAAAAGTTTTACCATGCATATTAAAAAGTATCCTAAAGTAGTTTATTAGTTAATACACAAGTGGACGAAATAAGCGTGGCAAAACCCACGCCCAAGGTGAAGAAAAATGTTATAATCGCGAATAATAATAGCAGAGAGATTATTAAATAAAGAAAATGATAAGATCAGTGAGACAATTGAGAAATTGTGAAAATGAAATGTTAATATTTAATGGAGGATTAAAAAGGAAAGAAGGAGGTGGGTTCCTTACGCCCAACGCATCTTTGTTGGTTCGGGTTCGGAGCTAGCTTTGGATGAAGACTTTGTGCGGATAAGAACGACCCCTACCTCTCTCTCTCTCTCTCTCTCTCTCTCTACCGCTTCCAAGTTCCAAGTCCTACAAGAACCCATTCCCTCCCCCATTGCCCCCACTCTTCTCCACTTCTCAAACTTGTAACTCCAAAAACATACCTTCTTCTCTCTCTGTTTCTCTTCACTCTTCCTTAAAAAAAAAAAAAAAAAAAAATCCACCTTCTCACATTCTCTGTCTCTCTTCAACAAGCATGGCAATTGAAAACCAAGACACCACTGTCAGAGAAATCAAGCCCAAGAACAGGAGAATCATGGTAAGCATATATATATATATATATATAGTAGATTCTTTCATTGAGCTTAATGTATGTGCTCTGTTTTTGGTTGGGGAGAAAAGGCATTGGGATTGAGGACTCTATTGTATTTTGTTGGTCTAATTAATGAAAGTGTTTGGTTTTGAATAGGGTGCTGGAGGCCCTGATGATGAGGACAATAGGTGGCCTCCGTGGTTGAAGCCACTGCTCAAAGAGACCTTCTTTGTTCAATGCAAGTTGCATGCTGATTCTCACAAGAGCGAATGTAACATGTTCTGCTTGGACTGCATGAATGGCCCTCTCTGCTCTCTCTGCCTCGCCCACCACAAGGATCACCGTGCAATCCAGGTACTATGTCACATCATTCTTCAGTTTTGCACTCAAATCTTTGCATCTGAGTCTGACACACACTCATTGTTTATCAAAATCACCCCTTTTCCGTTTTTGGGACTACTTAGATTCTTTTCCTTTTTTTCTCTGGATTTGTTTTTGCTAAAAGTCACACCTTTCCCCTAATTTCCTTCCCTGCACTGATTTGAACTGTCATGAATTAGTTTCTATTTTGAATTTCTGTGCCCAATTGTCCCTCTTCCAACCATTTCCTGCATTTACCAACTCCTAGAATGGTGTGAAAGTAACCACACAATGAGAGAAAAAAATGTCAGCTTTCGGTGATTTTGAGCTATTTTCATTCTTCAATGCGTATCTAACGTTTGACCCATTCCCCTCTAATGTGTTTCTTTTGTTAATTGATGACAGATTAGGAGATCCTCATACCATGATGTGATCAGGGTCTCTGAGATTCAAAAGGTTTTGGACATCACTGGTGTCCAAACCTACATTATCAACAGCGCAAGGGTGGTGTTTTTGAACGAGAGGCCTCAACCAAGGCCTGGGAAAGGGGTCACAAACACTTGTGAAGTCTGCGAGCGTAGTCTTCTTGATTCCTACCGCTTCTGTTCTCTGGGTTGCAAGGTATTAATTTTACCACCAATGTCTTCCATTCATTGTTTGATTTGTTTCAGCTTCTTCTGACTCAGCAATTTTGAAATGAGAAAAAATGAAAACTTGGAAAACTGGTAGTTTGCTTTGCTTTCTTTTCAAGCGAGCTGAGAACACTTTTTAGTTGAAACGAGTTGACTTTTTCTCACAGCCATGAAAATGGGTACCCTTTGATTCACGGGACTCTTGGATCTTCCAATTTATTCTTTTGCCTTAATTT
Source organism: Amphicarpaea edgeworthii (assembly GCA_014843725.1). Taxonomy (NCBI): domain Eukaryota; kingdom Viridiplantae; phylum Streptophyta; class Magnoliopsida; order Fabales; family Fabaceae; genus Amphicarpaea; species Amphicarpaea edgeworthii. The sequence goes on along the minus strand of CM026324.1, from coordinate 1,569,578 downwards.
CCTCAGAGCATTAAACAACCACCCCTGTTTGAAATATTGGGATTTGAATGTTGACTTTTAGCGTTTAATTAAGTCTAACTCCAATGTCTTGTCTTCATTCATCAACAACCTTACGTTTCATTTTGTGTATTAAGTTGGTTCATTCATTAACCGGTATGAACACAAATTTTTGCAGATTGTTGGAACAACCAGGAACTTCCAGAAGAAGAAGAAGCAGTCAATGGCAATGTCATCAGATTCTGAGGACTCGTACAGTAGCAACAGCGCACACGGCTTTAAGAAAAACTGCAAAGTTCAGAGCTTCACACCATCCACACCACCCCCAACTTCGGTTAATTACAGAACCGCCAAGAGAAGAAAGGGAATACCGCACCGTGCCCCAATGGGGGGACTAATCATAGAATATTAGATAGTGGGTATTTTTAGGTTATTTGCTATAATGCCCTTAGATATATATAAAGAATTAAGATATATACTAATGCAAGTGTTTCGACGCAATACTCGAGCTTTCGTAGGGCCAGTATTGGAAGTGTCACCGTCCGTTTTTTTTCTGTAGTGGTTTCTAGCGTTTTTGTATATATAGAAAGTCCCAATAGAAGAACTGGAAAATGCTGAAGAAGTAGAAATAAGACACCTGTGAAATAGTTGATGGTGCAGTCAGTGATCAAATGAATGGCGTGTAGCAAACAAATAATAAGCAAAGGCTCTTTGCGACCTAGTTAAGATGATGATAAAAGACTTATAGGTTTGTTTGGTTTTCTAAGGTAAAATTATACCTAAGTTTTGGGGCAGAGGATGTAAATAGTGTCTGGCTGGGGTGGAGGACAAATGAAATGATGACAATGTACTTTCTTGGAAAATAGGTGGTATGTATGTCTATATGATATGTAAACACTGTAGCAAAATAAAGATATAAATGAGTATTATTATTTCTCTCTTTTGTTTTTCATCCGGTTTATTTTGAAAGAGAAATTTCCCAATGTTAATGTTACCTGTGCCAAGGTAATACAGTATAAGCTTCCAAATTTCAATACAGTGGGGCCCGGCGCAGCCGGCTTATATGGGGCGGGTTCGTCAGCATGTGCACGTTTCGATCTTTCATTCGTGTCTATCAAAGCCAAGTTGCATTGGTTCTCGAGAATAGAGAATTGGTCAGCCGCCTCAGTATAAAACGGAAAACGATTATTCTATGGGCGGTTCATCACACGGCTGACATTCAGCATCATTCAACGGCTGTGATCTCTTTACCTTCCCTCAATTATGGGGTAGATTCAGGATTGGTGAAATCAGAGGGCTTAGATTGCTTGATGTAACTTTTCGCTAGTGGCCCTATAAATTTAACGCATGGGTTTGTCACTTATTGGGAACTTTCTTAGCTTGGCAATTTGTTGATGGGTCTAATCATTTATGAGGAGGATTATAAAGTTGAAGTTATTAGTGGAGTCATTCTAAACGTGATTTTTCCTTACAGAGTTGGATCCGAGTCTGACTGAACTAGTTATCCATTACATATTTTATATTTACATTCTACTAAACTTCCTCAATTGGGAAAACAATTGTCACCCTCTCTTCAAAAGAGAAAGAAACTAATCAAGGTCAGAGCCAAGTTTTGATTGTTTTAATGTGAAATGTTTCCTTATGGAGAATGCCTATGATTTTAAGGAAAATTCTTGTGTATTTATTAATTAGTTAATGTTTCTTAGAGTGCAAGATTTTAGGTTTCCATAATTTTTAAAAATGGATTCCTTGTAACTTTCTGACCAAAGAGGATGATTTCATAAAAGTTAAAGTAGTAATTGTGGTAGCTACAATGACAATTAGTCACACTCAATGATATTTGATCTCGACTAGTTAAACTCGATTGTGCTTACCATCTTCAATTTTATTTTATTAATGTAACTATGTGCTTTTGTCATCTTTTTTTTTAACTTGTGTAGTTATATATGTTGTTACAAAATTGTTATCATTTTTCTTTCGTAAATGAAAAAAAACTTAAAAATGTATTTGATGGAGTTCATACCCGCGCAGCAAAACCAGGTGACTAGTTTTATTAAAAAATTATTTTAACGCAATTAAATATTTTTATTTTTAAAATAAATGTGAGAAAATATTTCAAATATAATAATGTTGTTATTAATATTACATTCTTTCAAAAAAAATATATATTAATATTTACATTTTTCTTTCAAAAAATATATTTACATTAGTAATTTAACATTCGAAAGTAACTGTCAATATTTTTAGTTTATACTAGTATATATACGACATTTTTGTCTTTTATTTGATCCCATTAATATAAAAAAAAAAACCACATTTCCCAATCTACCCAAACAGATGAAGGCCGTTAAGTGTCTTGTCGTAGGTTCGTTTTTATTTTCTATCTGTTTTTTTAATTTATAATGAAAGATATTTTACCGTCTAAACTCTAAAGTTTAAATAATTTAATTTGTTAGCGCGTAGAGTATTTAACTTTATTGCTTTTTAGACCGACTTTGCTATGCTTTTGCGCTCACGTGCGTGCTACCGTCACACGTTTAACGTGGAGAAATGCCTGTTCAACACGTTACTTTTTTCTACTTCCGTGTTTCACTCTTATTTTCATTTCTATTTTCCAATCACCATCTGCTCGGAAATTATCCTGCCACGTAAACAAGTATGCCTCACTTCCTTAATTGTTTTGTTTTACATGTATGTTTTCTTTTTATATAACAAAAGAGGTTAAAAAATGTCATAATAACAAAAGAAACCAGCGTAAAAATCAATAGTTTGCTAAACTATTTTAATTACGGCTCATAATGTGGGGAATGTGTGTGCTTGACTAAATAATTACAATAATTAGAGGAACGAAAATCAGAGTGAATGTGTTTGATTCACACAAAGGGATAACAAGGAGTCCAAAAGAAGAAACTAAAGTAAGGAAGAAAGTAACTTTTGTTTTAGGTAATCGGGCATAGTACCCCAGAATGTGTTACATGGGTAGATTCTTTGATGGTCCGTTTGCAACACGTGGGTCGTTATTGAATTTTTTAATTAATATTTTTATTGTTAGAAGATGAATATTTTAATTAGAAGAGTTAAAAGTTAAAGAAGGGTGGTGGATGATGACGCGTGGCTTGACGTGTACGGGGGCAAAAGTTTGAGGATGAACTCGTGGTTATTATGGGGTGAAACAGAGCGACACGCGGCAAAGAATTTCCCCAGGTAATGAACTCAGACCCGTCCAACGCATCACTACGCTGGAACATTCCCGTGCCCTAAACATTTTACAAGATAAATTATATTCACATTTTTTAATCAAATGTTAGTTATAACTTATGTTATCTTTGTTTACGAAGGAGTCAAACTTTTATAGCTACCTGCTGTCCCTAAACGTTTATGTTTATTTTTTTATTTGCATTATTAGTGATTGCAAATGTTATCAACTATAATGTTAATTATTAATTATTAAAGTTTAATGTAGTTTTCAGTGTAATAGAAAAGCTAAAAAAGTTATAATCAGCTTGCACTTCATTTCAACAGGTGGGGTTGATTTGACTAATAAGTTCAGGAAAAAAAACAAAGGAAGATGAGAGTAACTTTTTAATTTATACGGAGTTTGACTACAATGCATGGTTATTTATTCGCGAGGAAGAAAAAAAATGAAACAGATTGGTCAATGTGAAGGTGAATGAAATAAATCAACATAAGCGTCGAAAAGAGAGGAGAAAAATCAAACACAGTTAGGTAAGACGGCAAGCAACAAAGGCATGTTAATGTTGCTAAGGAGAATCCCAACTAAAAACGTCCCAAGGACAAGGGTTACATCACATGTCAGTTCACATTTTTCGTCCCACTAATTAAGTTAATACGAGACAAAGCTTACTAAAAGGATTCCCCACATCAATAATCAATAATAGAAAAAAGAAAGAAAGAAAAAGGGTATCATCTTGAATTAGGTGAGCCTCTCTTTACAAAAAGTTAGTTTCTTCCGTGTGGCTAAAGCTTTCTTCATCCTATTTCATTTCAAGTCCATCGTCATTGACGTTAGCTAACTAAGTGATCAAAATTAATTAAATAAATGGTTTTGCAATGGAAAGTTGCTTATGTATTGGCAATTCAAGAAGCTTGAGTTTTTTAAGTATCTTCCATGTTGTGGGAGTATGAATTGCTGCGAGGAAATAAAATGCAATGGTTCAATGGTTTGTATATCTTTCTACCCTTCATGTACATTAGAACTAACTTATTTCAAAGTACTCTGTATCTTTGGTTATTTTCTCTTTTTACGGTGTTATTCTTTCCTTTCATTCATTTTCTCTACAATCATGCGTTGCCCATTTAATATTTGAAAACGAAGCGATGACATGTCACTTTAGAAATTTACAGGAAAATTAAAAAAAAAAATCCCTGTCCATAAAAAAATGAGATTATTTAGATTAGGTTTACCTATCAGTGTGCAGTCATCATCCCTAGTGTAGCAACATCACAAATAAACATATAGGCAATCATACATAGCCCTTTATGTCATTATTCGGCACCCCGTAAGAAAATGACCAGCGTATTGTAGCTTAATATGGTTACAATTTAACAGAGTAGGACTCGATTTCACTCTGAAAAATGCTATTCATTGAAGAGAAATTCTTTACTAATTCTTGAATCAGTTACCTACTTAAGAATATTTCTTATTATAGTATCACAAGAAAAAAGTTTATTCAGAACAAAGAAATATTCACTAATAATGCGCCACAAAACATAAGCAACAAATGATTTAAAGCATTTATTTCACTTTATCTAAAGTGGTTTGTACGCAAATTATTTATTTATTCTAGGGGTGCATATGGTGGCTGCCATGTAAGAGAACATTATCAAACTGCGAAAGTGGTGGGTAGATATATATATATATTCATGACCCCTCCTTCTAGTTTTCCTAGTGTAGTAGTTTAGCTTCTTTCTTTTGATGACTGGTTCATAACCCGAACTTTTCTCCCAAAATGTTCCCCAACTTTACATAACTTCTGTATGAATAAATCCCCCTAAACTAAAGTAGTGTATGCTCTATTTTGTTTTTACTCTCCTTGTTTTCTTTGAGAGAAAAAAAGACTTTCAATCCCTCTAAATGGGAATAGGAGTAGCAACTCTCTTCATTGAATGTGCAACCCAACCCTTCGCTGAAAGAGAGTCATAAAACTTGTTTTTTCCGTAGCTTCAGGTGATGGTGGTCCCACTTAATCAACTTGCTTAAGCCATGATGTCACTAATTTACTAACTTTTAAAATAGTATGAAGATATATATGATAGCTAAAGCAAAAGAAAGCCTCTTTCATGCCCACACCATGCCGATGATCCAACTTTATATGTACATGTACTTGATACATGCTTTTACGTACTCTCTAAACAAAATTATGTAACCATCACTATAATTGGGGTAAAAATTAAAGATATTGAGAAGAGTATAGAATTTAGAGTGTGGTTGATTTAAGATGTTTTTTTCTCTATTATTTTAATAATTAAGTTGGGGACTTTATCTTTAAGATTTGTTCACGTATTTAAGATCATTTGAATTTGGATTAATCCTAAGAAGGAAAAGAAAGTCCACTTTAATATTGATCTTCTCAAAAATAATTTCTCTGCTATAATACATAGACCTAGTTAGATTGAAATAGTTTTTCCACTTCATGCTTTAGCTAATAATAGTAGGGGTTTGTGTTAAGTTTACCAAACAATAAAAGCAAAAGTATCACAAAGGTCAATTACTTTGTTCTTTTCTTCTTTTCGTTCCACCTCGGTTATGTTTATCTGGACCACTTGTTCTTTCAAAAGCAGCGATTCCAGAACAATGAACACAAATGGAAGATTCAAGTTGTGTGAGACAAACTTGGGTTGAGTGATTAATTTGATGAATAGAAGAACATGTCGAATGAGATTTTGATGACCATTCGAAGGATGAACAATATTTACTTAGTGAAAATATCTAAAGCAATTAGGGATGGGATCGCAAATCACAAATTCCACTCTCATTTTTTGGGGTGGAAATCGTAATTCTCACTTTTTTGCAGTCTGCACTGAACGAAATATATATCTCTCGGTGAAGAGCAAGTTGAAAGACCATAATGTTTATATTTGGATTAGTACGTACGTTCAGATTGACCCATTATCTTAAAATATTATATTTTATTATTAACAAATATTGATGGCATATTTACTATATTTGGATTTAATACGAGATTGCGATCGACTAATACCTGCACAATCTGATCCAATTGGGCATTGGCCACTCATAAACATTTTTTTTTAATTAGGTTATATTAAAATTAAATCATAGTAAATGAAACTGTACTCCGGTGGTTGACCTGCAGGAACTAAACAGAACTTAGTAAGTTACAGAACTGCATAATGTAAAACAAAATACGCTGCATTAATACTGTTAAAATGTTCTTTGTGTAAACTTTAAACCTTTGTATATATCTTCTATTTCCCAAAAAAAAAAAAGAAAAATCCTCGTTGTACTCGAGGCTACATGCATTCTGCATGTGGTTCGTTTCTGCTGGACCAACATGGCTGTCTGCTATTTCAAATTAATCAAATGTTTAATAATTCAGAACTTGAAAGCCACATTTTTGAACTAAGCACTTTTAACAGAATCTCTTTTTATTTAATACATAAAAAAACAGATGGAACTATATACAGTACAGGTCGAATCGAATTCTTTGGTTATCCTCACTGTCACAGCTGCAAGCTTTTCGTTTGATTAGGAGGGTTTTAAGGGAAAGATAGTGGAGTGGAGACAGATGATGACCTTGCCCAACTCCATTATTTGCTTTGATCAAAATTGATAGCTAGCTAGCAACCACGTTGTTTTCTACTATAAGGACTATTCTCTTTCCTCTATCTAAATTTCCTCCATTTGTACTAATAAAACGCAACACTTTTGAGAAAATAATGTGTCACACTTTGGTAGTATCTGAAGCACACATCAACAAAGAGAAAAAAAAAACACACACACACATATATATATATATCTTTGGTAGGTAATGCCTATGAACATTACATGTTTAATTTGTTGGTGTGGTTCGGAAGGAATTCAGACATCATCTGAATATATATCTTGCAATTCCTGAGGCAAACATGTCACACTTTCAATGTCTACACATTATCATGGCACTCCTTCAATTTGACCTTAATTAACCCAAAAAATATCCTTGATTTCTAACGAAAATTAATTAATGTCTATAGCCCAAAAATAAAATGTCTGTTGCAGCTGGATATATATGTTTGTCGAAGTTGCCTTCTAAGGCCACGATAGAGTCGATTCTTTATAGAATCATAATAATTTTAATTGATAAAGTGGCACAAAGTCATTCCCTAATTAATATTCTAACTTAATGTAACGTTAACGTGAAATAGAGGAAGCAAGTTAGGCATGTATAAAAGTCAACTCCCTCATTGAGTGAAAGATTTTTTTGTTATATTGCCGTGCACTCCAGCATTTATACTAAAACTAGCTCCCATGGTACTCAGATTCCTTGCAGGGTTCAGTCACTGAATCATGCACACTTCAAAATCCACTCAAGTGAGTTTGGTTTTATGGTAGGAACAATAAGAATTGATTTTGATTGTATTCAAACTTGATTTCATAAGATTAAAAATGTTTTACGATTAAAACTCCACGTTCATTTCCACTTTAAAAATGGTTCATTTAACAAAATTAATTGGGCGTAGAATTCTGTAGAGCCTCTCAGCCACAAACTGACACATTTACCCGTAAAAGTGGCAGAGGCTTCCAAAAAAATCAACTTTATTATCGCTAATTCACCCATTATAGTATCATACTTGCAAGAATTATCACATGGATCGATGGATTCAATAATCGCCCCCAATAACATTGCTGGATAGATAATTTTGTGTTAAGCAGTCCGAAATTAATGGAATATTTGAATTTCGGTCATTTTCTAATACTCTGAGTACAACTGAGTTAGTATAACTGACTATTTTCGATACATTTTTGAATATAGTCTTGTTTTTACCCCCAAAAGAACTACAGCAATACTATTTCAATAATTAATACATGAAAAATATGATGAGTGGCACAAATTTAGACGTTCAAGCAATCAATTCAAATGAGTGACTTTAATTTATTAACTAAAATGTAGTAGTACTATGCATTAGTGTAGGAAGCGTGGAAGGCAGCATAAATGCGATATATTAAGAGGACCAGCTATGGTAGGGTTTTCTCTTAGGGCACTAACGCCCAACCACTCAAGGAGACACGCTTAAATTCTGAAAGGGCCCCTTGATGGAAAGTGTTGTTCAAATTTGGGATTTGTCCTTGTCTCTGTAACTAACTATTATCCTTATTAACAAAGTACTACTACACTCATCTATTGATTTTTAAAGCTTCTTAATTTACCATCTCTCTCTCTCTCCCTCTACGGGAATGAAATTAATTGAATGAGGGGTGTTTTGGGTTGTTTTGTTCCAATCCATAATAATTTGGTAGGGCAGTGTTGGAGTAGTACTATCTTGATTCTTGTGTGTCTGACACGCGCAGAGTCAGAGTGGGTTGGAATTCTCATGCTTCTTTGTCAGAATCACGTAGTACTACTAATTTTATTCTTGACTTGACTCTCAGTTTTTGCCCATTCACTACGTTTTAGTTAGTTTCCAAAATTATTGTGTCAACACTACTTACAATTATATGATATTTTTAGCATTCATGCCTGTATAAGTTTTTCTATTTTACGGATTGATTGTGCAGTGTAAGGCTTTTTAAATTCTAGCTCGATTAATTGTGATGTGTGACATGTTTGAAGAATGAAGAGTCTTCCTTTGAGATTGTGAGAACCTTTGTAAATAGTAGTCTGTATTTAATTTAAATTTTTTTTTTTTTATGTTAATCCATCTATAATACTAGAATAGGGTGCAAGTTGAAAATGCACTAGCCTAGGTAGTACGGTATGGGCCTTTTGAAATTTTAGCCCACGGCCCACCAATCATGATGCTGACAGTCTGACACAACTACGCATTGTTTTCACCAGTGCCATACTGCCATGTTTGTACATCGGGTCACCAATGAAATATAGCAAATTTTCTAAGGACACAAAAAAACGTAGCAATGTTTCTAACCATTTCAATAACCAACGTTAGATGCTACCTTTTTTTTCATGTGATGTGACATTTGTTGGGTGACTCTTAATGTGTTCTTGTTTTATTTCAAAACGCAATCAAACATGATACGTGCGTCTAATTTCTTTATAAGAATTATTAATTATTTAAACAGTAATTCACTGCTTCTTAGGAAATTAGTCCTTTCTGTTTGTCAAAATAAATTAGTCCTTTCTGCTACATCTATTATTGGAAGCCTACTACATGAGGCTGGAAGTGGAAGCCCAATGTTGAATGAAAACATATTGCCCAAGTTGCTCTTTTGGTTTTTAGTTACGTTATAGACTTTTCTTCAACTTTACATTAGATAATATAGGAGTATGCGTTTTTGTTTTCATTTAGCATGAGTGTAAGCATGCCCACGAATTTATGTATTAACAGATATATACTTGCGAAAGATTTGAGAAGTGAAAAGCAAAAAAAAAACCACATTTAATAGGAATGCAAAAATCACAATGTTAATGAACAAACCTTGTAGTAGTCATTGAGTGTAGGTTCCAAGAAGCAAAAGGCATTCAAATAGAATTTACAGTTGCATTAAGGTTTTTTTTTTTTTTTGACTGTTTGAGAAATGAATAAATTATAGTTGATTCATATGCACTACATGAATAAATGTCGAATCCAATTGAACCATGTTTCAGACTTTTAAAAACGATGTGGACTGAACCTCATATATATAGCAACCCAAAGCAGTAGGAGACCAGACCAAAGTGCCCCACTGCAAACAAATGTATCTTTGAAGAAAAGCAACCCAATCCAAAATAGCAATCACATAAAGAAGAAAATGTTAGGAAACGAAGAAAAAAGGGTGCAACCCATTCTGATTTTTATATAAGTGGGTATACAAGTCTTGGTTTCGTTTAGCTTAATGTGTTTTATTTTAGTCTGTATTTAAATGGATAAGATTGTGTTGGGCTATTAATTAAATGGATCACATTTTTACCTGATGGACAACCCAATCTTATCCATTTGGCATTCGATGCAACCCAAATCCACGTTCAACTAAAAGCATTTTCAGTTTTAATTATTTTTTCTTCTAATAATATAACACTCCAACACGTTTGAATTTTAAGTATTTTGTTTTTTTGGAGCGCCAAAGCAAAGCTCCTTGAAGGTAGTAACTAGTACTCCATTAAAGCAATCTTGGTGCCTCGTGAGTCGAGAAATCAGCTTTCGGTGGTTTCCGGTTTCCACAAATCACGCTGAGAAAACACCAAGCATATTTTTTCTTCTTGAAAAAGTGGTTGCAAGAGACAAATTCATAATCATAAGACAAGCTTGTACTAGTAATTAAGTTACAGAAAGTGACCTAACTTGATCACCACTAACATAAAAAAGCATGCATCAAGTATAGCCTTGTTTGTATTTGCGGAAGAGGTCCTCAGTTTTGGCATTCCTAAAGGCAAAGCAGCCTGTCAAATAAACGATTATTAAAACAATGACAGTGATGATTAATATCACATTGGCTCTTTTCCACTCCTTTCTAAGATTTGCCAATAAACCGGCCTTGCAAGAGTCACAGTTGTAGCAAAGTTGTGTCTGCTCGTTGCTCCATTGCAGGCAATCCATATCTGCTTCTGTGTTGATGGGGCTAATCCAGTAGGTTGGATTCACAAACGTGTAAGCACATTTCGTAGGTGGCTTGCAGCACCCTGACTGCAAATCATCAAAAATATGGTTTAAGAATACCTATTAACTTAATTTGAACAACAAGAATGTGTTCTAAAGGAAAAGTTAAAAAAGGCAACCTACTATTCAAAAAGCTTCACTTTCTTCGTACCTTTTAGAAGTTGAAAGTGTAAAAATGTGAGAGTACACAAGGACGTGCGTGAAGTTATTACGATGAGTAATTAATACAACAACCTTATGAGCATAAATTTATTTTTTCTTCCACAGCATTTCTACTACATTTTCTTCTTAATTATCTGTTCTTTTCTCATCACATCTATAGTTTTTTTTCCATCTTCATTTTATTTCTCATTTTGGAGTGTAAGTTACATTCATCCTTGATATACTTTCATTTCATCACAATAAACAAAGGAAGTAGGAGAATAAAATAAAACCATCTCTGTCAAAAAAAATAAAAATAGAACCATGCAACTGAACTCAGATCTGACAATGTAAAGAAACAAATTAGAAGTGGTTGGTTTGATAACTAACCTGCATGGGGGTGAGACGCGCGTTGAAGAAGTCCTGAGCCATTCTAAAACTCTGGTTAAGCTCGGCGCACATGTTGGTCTGGCTAAGGCAGCTTCTGATGCGGTCCCACTTGAAGGAGCTTCTAACCCTACGACGGAGGTAGCCGGAGAAGTCGTCCATTCGGTACTCCAAGTAAGCGCGGTTGGGTTCGATGTTGCCGTGGCCTCGAATCGTTACCATGTAGACGAAAACCACCAAAGACACGAGAAGGATCACGAGGACGAGCATGGCGACGAGGTACACTATGAGGAGCCACGACACTCTGAAGAAGGCACCGATGAAACCTGCGAGAGCCACGACCAGGATGAGGACTCCGAGGATTATGACTGGCCATTGCAGAAACTGGACGCAGGAATCAGCTTGCTCGTTCATTAGCCAGATTCCGGCGCCGATTATTGGGATTGAGAGGATCACCGCCACGAAGTTTATGCCTCCGATCACATTGTTGCTCATTCCCATTTTTGTCGTTTAGCACTACTGCTTTCGTTGCAGCTTGATTCTTTCTTTCTTTCTTACAAAAACCAAATGGAGGTGGTGAGACTGAGAGTGAGGATTGGACAATCCATAAAAAGGTGTGAACTTTTTGATTTTTGCTACCCTACCCTACCCTACTCGAATTCATTTATTCATCTCCCTGGATACCTAAGAGATGCTACACTCAATCATATATAAATTTTAATTATTATACACATTCACTTCTTAATTTTATCTCACTTTCATCTTATTATTTTCTTTTTCCCTTTCTTATTTCTACTTTAGTTTCATTTTATATTGTTTTCTCACTGTATTTTATTTTTCGCATGTTTCTGTCGATAAGATATTTGAGAGGTATGGTGAAATACTCCGGGAGCACAACTTTTTGAAAAGTGAAATCTTGTACAGTAAACACAGACAGACAAGAAAAGGAAAAAAAAGAGGGAAAGAAAGTGCATGCCAGCAATCTATGTCATGACTTCTCCTGCCTTTCTCTGCATCCAACTACTTTTCTTATATGTCATCAAGACTTTCAATCCGCATGTTCACATTCTTTTTTCTCAATGTAACTTATTAATTCTTAATTATATTTTCATTATACTTTTAATTTCTTTTACTTTTTAAAAAGTTGTAAGAGAATTTTTTTTTAGTATGAGACCTTAATTTATAAATCATATAAATTATTAATAATAATTTAATAATTTAAATATAATTATTGATGTGTTCAATAATAAATAGAATAATAGAATAACAACTAATAAGATAACAATATTATGAATTTAAAATTGTAATAGTGATTGGTATCTAATACGTCCCCACAAGTGAAAAGTGAGTCTAATAGTTTGAACTTGATAGTTAAATCTTTGAATTGTGTCGTAGGGAGTAGCTTTGTAAGAAGATTCGTCACTTAGGTTTAGTGAGGATGTCCTCCAATTGATCTTTGTGAAATCGGATAATATTGCTTGAAAGAAAAAAACTGGAATAAACATTAATAAGATAAAATAAGTTTCGACGATAAGAATGACAAATGTTTAACCATTCATGATAAATGTTCACACATCTTTTTGGAGAGAAACAAATGTATTTAACCACCTAAGAGAGGCAGAAACAAATCAATGGCATCATGGCAGATGTTTGACACATCTCTTAAACCATCATGTAGAAAAACAAATGTGCTTAACCACCTAAGAGAGGTAGAAACAAATCAATGTCTTCTTGTACTAGAAGTCAATATGAGATACAGGAAAGCACCTCTTGTGCCATCCACAGATTCGATGAGGTCGTGATCGTACACTAATAGTAGGATCACTAGAGAAATTGTTGTTGAGGCGTTTGACAATGAAACATCCCCTCAACCAAGTTAGGAATTAATAAGTGAATATTATTACTCAACGAAAGTTCAAAAAATTTATAAAACACATAAATTAGTAACATTCAAAAAAATTTATGTCCTGTATTTATGGTTTGCATTCAGTCAGCTTTTAATGAGCTTTAATTTGAATTTCTTCAAATTATCATACTATCATCTAAATGCTTTGGTTCCTTAGTATTCGGGTTGTCAGAACTGAATTTCAAACTGAGTTTGGAAAAACATCCTAATTATTGCTTCGACTTTTCATTTGTGTTGAGCTGTTAGATATATCTTTGTATAGGAAACCCCATCCGTGACTGCATCAAGCACTTCTTGACAGCTAAACGTCACTTTCCAGGGCTTTTGCTTCCTGCACCTCCTATTTTTTTCTTCCAGCATCCCCAAACATTTTAACATTCCGGAGTTGTGGTGCAAGTGAAAGGAAAGGCGTGCTATAAGCTGAATCACAAAGGAGATCCATTCACTTTCTTTAAAGTAACCTTTGGGGTGTAAGAAGCAAAAAATTTGGGTGTAGGAAGTAATGGCCTGCAGTAGGTAGAGTTGGTCCTGGGCACAGCTCGGGATGATAGCCTAGGCCCATCTTTGAGAGTCTCCCAAAAATTCTAAAAAATTGTGAAGAGGAAAAATTTAAAAATTCTAATAATATTTTAGTGATTCTTCTTGTTGAATTTTTTTTGTTCTCAACGAAATAATTTGGAATGCAAATTTCCAAACTCAATGCTTTTACACTAATTTTTTCTTCTTACTGATCGATAATCATAATGCTATTATAATAATTTTTTTAGTTATTCTTTGGAACGACAGATATTTTTTGTTCCTAAAAATCTAGAGCGCTGCCCCCTTCCTTTATCTCTTTATCCACATTCCACAGTGTGTTTATGCCACGAAACTACGAATGGCTACTTTAGAATCAGCGCTGACCCTGTTCGCACCTCAACGGTTTTCCAATAACTATCGTGTCTCTGCAAAAGCACCAATCTCCATAAAGCTCCATGCTTCCAGCACCACGTCCCTTCTCTTCTCATCTTCCAAGTCCTCTTTCAGAACCGAAAGACTCTGCTTCCAGTTATGCTCCTCCACTTTGCAAGAAGTAGCCACAACAATAGACAACGTAAAGAAGCTCTACGTGGTTAACATGACTTGGTCTGTGTCTGCGGCAGACATCAAGGACCTCTTTGCCCAATGCGGAACCGTAATTGACGTCGAGGTTGTCTTCAAACTTTAAACTTTAATATTGATATTTCCTTCTGCATATGCATTGTTGTATAATTTGGAGCATTGGGTTTTGATTATAGTAGATAATAAAGAACAAAGATGGGAGGAGCAAGGGCTATGCCTTCGTTACCATGGCTTCCGGGGAAGAGGCTCAGGCTGCTCTTGATAAATTTAACTCTTATGTAAGTTGCTTCCATTTTCTTATAAAATTCAACAAAATTTGGCGTCTTTACCTAAAAAGGAATTTGCAGAGGCACATAGTTGGATTTCCTTATAAATTCGATACCATTTTAATGATCTTTCCATGTGTTTTACCTATGGCAAAGTACTTTCAACATCAAAAACGAATTTAGAAATATTGCTTTGAATTTGTGTGATTCAGGAATTATCCGGACGGATAATAAGGGTAGAACTTGCCAAGAATTTCAACAAACCTTCGCCTCCTCCACCTCCTCCACGTCCCCGTCCGGGAGAGACACGTCATGTAGTTTATGTATCGAACCTTGCATGGAAAGCAAGATCTACCCATCTCAGACAAGTCTTCTCTGAAAATTTCAAAACACCATCTTCAGCCAGGGTTGTCTTTGACAGCCCTTCTGGACAATCTGCTGGTTACGGATTTGTTTCTTTTATTACCAAGGAGGATGCAGAGGCTGCCATTTCTACTATGGATGGGAAGGTAATTATTATCTTATCATTAGTTACTTGCTCTGCTATTGCCCAAATTGGTTTTCTGCCAATAGTTTAGAATCGAATTTGTAATGATAGTTTCCACATGTTTCTTTTTCATACTTTTGGGTTATAGTATAGTAAGTAGCTTCTCTTGCATCTATTAGCATTTTTTGTTGCAATATTTTACAATGACTAAAGGATATTATCTTACTTGCCAAGATTTGTGCTGTGATTCCTGATGGTGCTATTGTTTCAAACTAGGCAATATTATGTATGAAAGTACCTTTGAAAAATAAGATGGTATATTACTGGTGTCACTGGTGTTAAGTCTTTTAGCATTGAGTTCCTGTGAGGCTTTTAGCTTTAGGTTATGCTCAAGTCTGATGGTGTCACTGGTGTTAATCTTGAATGCAGAACTCATTTTGGAAGTTGGAATAAATTGGATATCTCAAACAAAATAAACAATGATGCATACATAAAGTTTTGTCCATAGTACTAAATTTATAACTCCAAGTGCATTATGGGGGGAAAATTACTGCATTCCCATATAATTCCCGCTGAAGGAAAATTATTTATCCTTTGCCTGTCCTTTTGCAGGAGTTAATGGGACGACCGCTTCGCCTAAAGTTCAGTGAAAAGAAAGATAAAGAAGCTGGAAGTGAAAAAGATGAAGACCAAGTTAAAGATGGTGGAAGTGAAGAAGATGAAGACCAAGGTTCTGATGCTCAACCGGAAGAATCATAAATTTTAGATATACTTTTACTGATCTTTGGTCGTGGTATGGGATTGAGTGGAAACCTCTACGAGCTGGAATTATACCTCATGTATAAAAAACTATGATGGATGAATTTTTGCAATCACAATATTTTTCACTATGATCGACTTTACTATCCCTTTAAAATGTGGGTGAAAAATTAAGAATTTTGTGTGTAATTCTTATAAATCTCGTCTCTGAATTTTTTCACTCCCATTTTTAGGGGTTATAAAACGCTAAAACCTTGTCAATTAAAACTTGCAAACCATGTATCTTGAGACTATGTTCAATATTGAGGTTCTAGCTGCATAACAAACTAAAATGCATAAATTATTTTGTGCATGCTTAATTGCTTATGTATGTAAACCACCCACGGTTTCATAAAACCAACAAAATTCTGGCTTGAATGTAAGAACTAAGAAGCAAAGGAAGACATTTCTCCTTGATTTGATGTGGGCTTTCCATTGAGGGCGATTTGGGCTACGCTGCTTATCATCTGAACTAGCTGATTTTCTAACATGTAATTGACAGATCAGAATTTGAAGGGACGAGACATCTATGATTAAATTAAGATCTAGGAGGTAACATTTGAGGTTGGACATAAAATAAACCGGTTAAACTATTCAGTTTTCCTATGGGTGTTTCCATCATAAGATTTAGTCCTTGTACAATTTTTCAGCGTTTTATCAAGAAGTTTTTGTGGCGATTTTATATAGTTAGAAAGTCTTATCTGATGTTATAGCAATGACATCGACAAAAACTTTGATAAACATGTATGTGTGGGGACTAAAATTAGCAATTTCTGATATAGAAACTAAAACTTAAAATATAGACAAGTACAGAGATCAAGTGAATAGTTATAGTTTAGCTAGATAAAATCTTGTCCTGGCCTTGTCATACATCTTGTGCAATGTAGAGCATTTATTTTTTGGTACATAATGAAAATAGTTTCATTTGGTAGCTCATGAAATGCCCATTTAACTCTCACAAATATTTGTAGAACCCACGTAGAATTGCATAAATTTCACACTTAAAAGAGTGTACAAGAGCCCTTAATTCAAGGAGTACATAAATTTCACACTTAGCAGTGGTGGAGACTTGGAACTGGTTGTGGGTGGAGACAGATTCTTTACTGCTGACTATGGCTTATTCTAATCATTTGTCTGTCCCTTGGTATATCTATAATCAGTGGATGAATTGTATTAAATGCACTAAATCTTTTAATTTTAAGATTACTCACATTTTTAGGAAAGCTAATGCTTGTGCTGAAAAACTAGCTTCTTTTGGTGCTGCACATAAAGGCGATTTCTGGTGGGACTCTGCCCCCAAACTTTATTTCTCAGGAGCTTATTAGGATTACAGATTCATATAGTTTTGGTTCTTTGGACTTGGTTTGGTCCTTCGAAGTGTTTAATATAGTTGAGATGCCTTCTTTTAATTCCCCTTCACACCCCTCATTTTTTTATTAAAAAAAAAAAGGTGGAAAGTTGATTCATTGTGGACGTGAACAGTAACCAAGTGCATATAATTTGACTATTATTATGTTTTCTGCTGTGGCTCGCATCATCGCATGTTGATCTAATTATTGTGCAATCTACTTTTGTCCAAAATTGAAAGCTCCTATTATTCTTTGTATGATTTGATCTTACTTTAAAGTTTAAAATCTTATTGAAACATCTATCAGCAATTTACCAATCTTACAACCACCTTATTAAAACCGATACTTGTTTATTCTTTATGATTATGATTACCAAAAATTAAAATTGTCCAAAAAATACGAAAAGGAAAAAGAGACTCTGACGTAGAAAAAAATTAAAAGCGACTTGAAGAGTTGAAGGTTTAAAAATGAGGGTTCTCTTTAGTTCCTATGCTGTTGTCAAAAGACTTAAAAGGGATTGGATCAGGAGTCTCTCGGCTTTTGTGCATATCATTATGTCTCTACATAAATTGAAAAAATGGACCAAGTCTCGTTGGGACATTAATCACATTATGATATTGACGGCACATCATTCAAGTGAATAATTTCAGCCATTTCTGTCACCACAGAAAAATACAAGTAAAATGTTGCTACTATAAAGTAAAAATTTGATGATATCATAAAGATTTAATACTACTATAATGCAGTTTGAGGTGATGGTATCACAAAACTGACTGATAATTTAGCAAACCATGCTTTATTTATTGGACAACAAACTTTGTTAATTATTGATATTCCTTCAATTAATTCTGTTAACTATTTTTTTTTATGGCAAGCCTACGTAGATGGATTCAAGCATGTCAAACAAATATAATTATATTAATTTTCATTATCTTGTTAAATATTCTCCCACTTATCAGAATATATACTTCCTCTCAGTTATCCAAAGCAAAATCCCAGGAACCACTTGAGGTATGATAGTATTTTGTTAATGAATCGTTAAAAAAATAAGTGCAGTACAAGGGAAGAGAAACAAAATAAACTCACATTTCTTTGCTAGACCCACAGGTTCAATTATTCTACTTATATTATATATCCCTTATGCAAACTCAGGGTATCATTTAATTTGGAACTTTGTAGATATATAGGCACAAATCTAACAAAATTGCGTGGCTTCATAAAGAAGGAAAATCCGTACGTCCAGCAAGTTAAGTTGAAAAGAGAAGAGAAGATGGCCCAAGGGTTTGAGCAAAAAATGGTTGGTTGGGTGTTGGGTGAAAAGTGACAACTATATTTTTGACTGCAACTTGCTTTTAAATACATATACTCCATCTTTCTACTACTGCACCTTTATTCCTTCAAGAATATATTCTCATAAAGTTGACTATAAGATTATTTAGGTTATCATGTGAATAAAGATTATGGTTGTCGTGTAACATGTGATCTTATTTATGATTATGTTAGGACCCAATTGTAAGGTATGAGACTGGAATTCCACATTGAAAGTATAGGATTCTAATGTGAGATTTATAAGGTTTTGGACTCTCTAATTATACTAATAATTAACTTTTGTGATGTGGTTCTTCCCAAGTTGGGGTGGGATGTTAGAATTCAATTGAAAGTATGGGACGCTAATTAATGTGGCCCAGGATTCTCAACTACAACAATTAACTTTCGTGTTTTGATAGTTACCATTATGGAGTTAAGTTTAATTATTGGAATTGCTAGGTCATTATATATAAACATACACTAAGCTATATTTCTTTGCAGAGTTTGCACCACAGTTGGCTATGAATCGTGGGAGAGAGAAATTTGCTGTTGGATCATGGGGAGAATATATGCAAAGTAGAATAATGTCGAAGTCTCACAAAGGAGAGATGATTCATAGTAACTAAGGGAGACAAATGAAGCATAATATTCAACGAATAACATCAAAAGTCCTAGTGTTCCCAACACATAATAATTCGCTTCTAACTCTTCTTTGTAAACTGTTAGCACTCAAGTTATTAGGATTTAGAACAATTCTGTTTTAAATTTTTATTGCCAATAGTCAATAACAACATAGTGGCAACACACTAGCCTGATCTAGTTAGGTTATACTACATTGAAAGCAAAGATCATGAAATTTCAAACATATCCACTTCTTTGTTAATTAGATACAGCTATAACTTCCGGCCACATTGTAGGCGTACATTAATGAAGTTCTTGAACTAATTTGGATGTTGTCCCTTTACAAGGACTAAATCGTCCTGATACTTGAATAGTACTGAACAGGTTAAAATAACTAAAGAGAAAAAGCATTCAATTTTTATAAATTCTCAACCAACATCACCACCTCCTTAGTCCACAAAATCATTGTAACAAAGAAAAAGAAACCACAGAAGGCAGAGAAAGCTATGGAGAATGGACAGAAAAAAAAAGAAAAAGAAGGTGAACGAAAAAAGTTAAAGTACACTCATCAGCACCCCATTTTCCTTGTCTTTTCCCTTCTTTCCATCCAAGCCCTTTGGCCCCTTTTCCACGTTATCTTTCCCCTTTGATAAATTCTAGCAAGCCTCTCTTTCTTCTTGCCCTTTCTCTTGCACAGATAAATTCTATAAGACCATTACCCTTTCTTTCTTGTATGTTACTAATCATTGTTCATAAGATAGAGATTCTCACACTCTCTCATTCATTTATTTTCATATGAGAACGTAGCAGATACATTTCTCTATGTTTGCTTGCTGTAGCTGCTCCAGTTATAGTTTTGTAACTTCTCTGCTTGTTTCCACGTTTGTCTGAAGGTTCAATTCTTTTGTTGTCAGTCGTAAATTCTATTTTTTTATTCTATATTAAATCACTTACCATAGAAGGAGAAAACATAAACCATGTTTACAATACACTGCTCATAAGTCATAAGTCCTAAATTCTAAGGTTCTCTTAATTCTCCCACGATGGCTTCTCTAGGCAACCCAAAAACTTGGGTTCCATACATGAACAACAAAGACTGCTCTCAAGGATTTTGTAGCTTGTATTGTCCACAGTGGTGTTATGTAATCTACCCTCCTCCTCCTCCATTTGAATTTCCCGATGATGATACTTCTTCAAGTCCAAATTTCTCACCTTTAGTTATTGCAGTCATTGGGGTCTTAGCAAGTGCTTTTCTCCTTGTGAGCTACTACACCATAATATCAAAGTATTGTGGCAGCAGAGAATCTTCACAGAGCGAATACACAGAAGAAAACATCGAATTGGAAGAGGATCACAACAACCCTTCACTCCACGAGCCTTGGCATGCTTCAACCATTGGCTTAGACGAGGCTTTGATTAAGGCTATAACAGTTTGCAAGTACAAGAAAGGTGATGGCTTGGTCGAGGTGACAGATTGCTCCGTTTGTCTCAGCGAGTTTCAAGAAGATGAAAGCGTTAGGCTCTTACCAAAATGCAGCCACGCTTTTCATCTCCCTTGCATTGACACGTGGCTCAAGTCTCACTCTAGTTGCCCTCTGTGTCGTGCTAGCATATTCACCTTCAATACTTCTGCTGCAGCACTTGCTCATGTTGCTGCACCAGTCATCATGGAAGAACCACCCTCTTCAAGGATGAACGAAACTTCTCCACAAAACCAACAACTTGCAGATGAAAACGTTGCTGTTGATCAATTTGATGATGCTGTGGAAGGAGAAGAAGTCATAACACATAGTGGAGCAGTTTCTAAGAGTACTACTGCATTGCGTGCTTTGAGTGATCTAGGCAATTTGAGAGGGAGGCATAGTGTAATTGAGATTATTAGAGATGAAGGCTATGATTCCATTAGAAGGACAGTTTCTATGGACCATTCGTTTCAAAGGGGTAGTGCTACTCTTTCAATTGCTGATGTTATGCATGTGAATCAAGAAGAGCATGAAGGGTGTTCTAATGGGGCTGTTGGTTCTTCAAAGGGATCAAGAGGTGAGAGTAGCAAGTCTAGCTATAGAAGAAGGGTTTTGCATTGTGTTTTAAGTCCAATTGCAATGAAGAGATCATTTTCTAGTGGAAGGTTCTCCCTTAGCAGAAATGGCAGAGGAAGACAATGGGTTCTGCCTGTCTGAGGAATACCTTAATCATCTTTTCCTTTTTCTTATTTTTCTTTATCCTCTCTTTCTTATGATGATGATGATGATGATTGATGAAGATCAAGAGGTTGACCAAATTTTTGAGTGAAGATCTTATGTTAAACATAATTGAATCTTTCTGTGGTATATTGTTAATCTGTGTGATATTGGTAGTAGCTAGCTGATATCAAAACTTTTTCTTTTCATGTATATCTTTTTGGGTTTGTATTTTGATCAGTGAGTTAGCATTTTAGTGAAGTTTAAATGTGATGCCTTAAAATCCTTCTTTTAGCATCGGAAACATATGTAGCTTTGCTCCAAGCTCTGCATCAACTTATCACCGTCATGGATAATGCACACTTTCTTTCTAATAATACTTTCCCGTAATTATTACACTTAAATGCAATTTAACAGTTAGGTTTTGTTACCTATACCTTGTCTACAATGTAACTATCCATGTGGGATTCAGCTGTGTGCATTGCTGACATGTTAAGGTGGCACAAGTTCAACAGTTTAATTTCTCATTTGTTCTCTATAATTGCCCAAACTTTGTGTTCTAGTCCCTATACCTAAAAAACTCGATGTTTTAGTCCCTATATCTATAAACTTTACTTTTAGTTCTTATACAACCATTTTTATTTTTTTTTTATGTTTTTTCCTTGCCATCATTTGCAAATCTGTCATTGTGTGCATATTGTTCTAAGTGTACAAGTTTTTAACCTTTATTTTATCGAACACCTTGCGTGCTCAAACAAAATCGCCATAACAAAGGTTTGAGGATCAATTTAGAAATAAAGTCACAAGATATAATCCCATATTTAAAGTCATATATTTTGCAGACATGAACAAATACTTTCGTTGTTACCAAACAAAGGCTAAAGGATCATACTACTTGGGCACCCAAGTTAGTAGGCAACCTGTTTATTTTTGGCATTTTTAAAAATATTTGAGTAACTTAATTTCTAAATATCTATAAAGTGTCTTAACTGGTTAAAAAGTTACATTAAATTCTTAAAGTAAGTATAGTTAATAGTATTATTCTATCCATAAATAAATAATGTGGAAATGAGTACATTCACATCCATGTGAAAATGATGTATGCTTTATGATAGTGCAAGGCATATTTATCGTTTTCATATCCACTTCTGCTGCCCAATTACTAGACCGTAGCTGTGTATGTGACATTGATATTCGATTGATGTACTCATAAGGTGTCAAATCAATGATAACAGAATTGCCATCAGGGACCGTCAGCCTCTCCATTATTAACGGACGGGTTGGAAGAACGAGCCTTTAAATAATTTTGTCCGGTTGTTGCATGCAGTAATTGGACCATCAATATTCAAATTCCATTGAATCCTTCATATATATGTTTGTTCAAAGTCATAACCAAGTATCAAATCAAATCAGTTTGAACTCTCTATATATCCTCGACTCAAGTCACAAAAGCCGCGATTTGATATCAAATCTTACACTTCTTTAAGTAGAATGGCCCTTTCTAACATGTCATGCATTATGAAAAGACTTGAATTATGTATGTTCATCCTCTCACAGTACTGTGAAGTCTGAACTTCAAAAGCTATTCCTGAGTGGATTGGACAACGTTGTCCTAATTCTACACATGGTGCTTGTACTTGTGGAATACGTAGCTCGTGCAAACAAACCTTCCAGCATAGTATTTTTTTAGGAATTCCAAAGAATATTTGAACAGGACCATAATAGTGACAATCATAGTTTCGTATGATATCAGGGTTTGAGAAGTTGGTCTACTAACTCGATGAGGCCAAATACGAGAATACATGTTTGATATTGATATTGAAATAAAAAGATGATATATAGTACAGAGTAATACAAGTATTACTTTCATAAGAAAGATTAGACTCGTGCATGTAAGCTACCACATAGCAACACTTAAAAAGAATAGCAATTAACTGCCAGCTAACAAAAGAGCAACTCATAAAGCAACACTTAGCACATGTGGTTGATAGCTTTGTTATATGAAGGTTTTTTGACAGCCTAGCTATCTTCATGCCCAAAATGAGACAAAAGGAATTTTGGGGGGCATTTTTGTATCATAAACGTGCCTCCTAAGTCCTACAACAAAACAGAAACATTTCCGCTTTCTATAATGATCAAGGGATTTTCGTCCCAAAAAACAAGGGGGTACTAATACCAAAAGTAAGAGCTTGCGATAACAAAAGCCCTTTTATCACAGTGGGTGGGGGAGACATTAAATGATTCGGGGAATTTTGAAGTTTTCTTTTTCTCCTTTGGGCTTTGGGCTTTGGCCCGGATATTTTAATGGCAAAAAAAAAAATATACCCCTTTCAAGTCACTATTATGGTTATCAAAAAGGTTTTCAATCGAAAATGTTTTCATAACACTTTTGCAGTGTAGACTTAAAAAAAGTAGACCCCTTTCAAGTTTCAAGTCACTATTTCCATTTCGAAAATCTACTGTACCCTGAAGTAGATTTGTTCTCAGTAGTGTGTATAACACTTTCAAGACTCTATATATCAAATAAGGTTTTCAATCGAAAATCTTTTCAATTGAAATTGTTTAAGGCATTCACTTTTATTTTCTTATTTTATTATACACTTATTATTTTTCGATTTTTTTTTTAATTTCTTTTCTCCTCCCAAAATGAAGTGTATATTTCTTCCTTTTTATACCAACATTAAGAGAAGTGCATGTCTGGATACCATATCCAAAACGCATGTATCAAGGGATTTCCGCATCAAATTTGTAAATGTTAGTTTTACTTGCTTCAATTTGACGTGAGTCGACGGTGAATCAAATACACACTAATGAGAATAAATCTACTTCAAAGCACTACGCATTGGATTATAAACAACATGAAAAGATTAGAAGAAGCTAGAAAAAACAAAGAGTTAACTGTTTTTCGTAGGCTTATTACGGGATGAGGGTGAGGTGTGAAATACAGTTTGAACATAACCACAATTCTTGCAAGGCGCAGCAGCAGCATGAAGCCTTGCAATATCTTTGGAACTAGAACAACTCTTTGAGTAGCTGTGCCCTCCCTTCACAATTTTCAACGCCACATTCTCCGGCAACCTCAACGTATACTTATCATCATTTCTCCCTTCACCTCTAACCATAACTATTGAATGCCCCGTTGAGTGTGACCGTGCAAACTCAATCTTCTGTTCCTCCTGCATGCTCGCACCCTCATCAACATCGTGATGTCTCTGATCACGATCACCTTCATTCACAATATCAATGCACACGTGCTGATGACTCGTGCTGCCTTGTAATTCCGCGTTGTCCTCGTTTTGTTCCGGAGCCTCGTTGTCGTTTGCTGTCATTGCCTCGAGATCCGTGCGGCAGACAGGACACGTCTTGTGTGAATGAAGCCACAGATCGATGCACTCCTGGTGGAAGACATGGTAGCAAACGGTCAAGAGTCGGAGCATGCTGTCGTGGTCGAACTCCAGCAAGCAAATGGCGCATTCCAGCGAGTACTTCTGCTCTTTGCGGAGGTCCTTCACGGTGGAGTAGAGGAACGTGGGGAACGCCTGCAGCAGCGAAGGCTCGAGGCCTCTGACGGGAGAAGCGCAGGGAGAGAGATGAACCAGCGTGGTCGAGTTTATGCTCACGAAGCAGCACCTGCAGAGGCAGAGAATGGCGAAACCCACGAAGCAGATTACCACCACCGCCACGGAGAACAGTATCAGCGTCGATGGGTTTATTTGCGCCGACGCTGGCGGTGGCGGTGGAAGTAGTAGGGTTTCGGAGTTCTCCGCTTTGATTGTCGCAAAGACCACATCGTACTTGGATGATATCATGAGAACGTACGGGGAAATTGGTGTGATTATTTTTTTCTTTTGGTTGTTCTTTCAAGAGAGAGAAAGAGGGATTATAAGTGAATGTATTTTTAGAAGTTGATGGTGACGTGGTAGGTTGGTTGGGTGGATATTTGCATTGAGCGAGTCCTTATGAGAAGGACTGGACTTATGTCCAAACACTGTCTAGGATAAATCTCAATCAGTGAAGGTGTGTGTTATTTTGTGTGTCTATTGATTATGTTGTGGTTGTGGTTATGTATCTTAATAATTGTGGTTAATTATCTAAAAAACTAACAATTTCAAACATTAGTAATTATTGTGTTTATGTATCATATACCCCGACATCAATTACTTTGTTTCAACTTACAAAACTTATTGTAGAATTGTCACTTTGTCAAAAACATGAAAATTTTCTTTAAAATATAATTTCTTAACTTTTTCAGAAAAATAAAGTGGGATTGTATGGTGTGAAACTGTTAGTGGTGTTCATGGGTTTCAATTGATTTGTGTTTAATTTTTATTTATTTTTAATTGTAATAACTTGTTATTGATTTTTAAAAAAATGTAATAAGACTGCAGTCTTAGGTGTATTAGAAAGTCTTAGATATATTAGATGAGAAAGTAACAGTATAACTAATAATTTAGTTAAGTTTGACTTTAAGTTGATAAGAATATGAAATTGTTCATATTATTTTAGGAGATTCTTAATAAATTTGGATATGAAAAAGTAAATACTAAATTATTCAAAAAAAAAAAATGTTATGACCATATTTTCAAACAGACTCTTTTAAATAATTTTGATGATTTTTGTAAATTTTAATCAATAAAAAAAAGTATCCCACGTTTATATTGTTTTTAAGTTTTAAAAAATAAGATCTAAGTATCAAGGTGCAGCAGTTATCGGTCGGAATTGGGCTAATGGGCCATTGGGATGAGGTGGTGTTTTCTACATTTTGTGATCCGTATTCAATCTTTCAATAATTTGTAGACCAAACATGACCCTTGTGCCAAACATATACCCTGCTTTGTTGGGGTGTTCGAGGTGCGATTTGGTTTGATTTTTAGATAAAAAGTGGTTCGAACCAAACTTAAAAGTCGCGATTCGGTTTGGTTCGATTTTAACATAATATCAAATTCAAACTAAACCAAACCAATTTTTTACGATTTGCTTCAGTTCGGTTCGGTTTCGTGGTTTTTTTTTAATTTATTATCATAGTTTAATTTTTTTAATTAAACTCACATAATTATTATTTTATATTTTTTTTATTAAATTTTGATTTACATATTTTAGTTTAAAACATATTATTTTTACTTCTATTTATATTATTAACTTTTTTTTAACATAATAATAAATCATGTTTCACTTTATATTTAATTTAATGTTATTTAGTAATATCAATATATCTTTTTGTAATATATGAAAGTATGTGTCATAATATATTACAAATTTATTATTAAAAAAAATACTATAAATCACATATTATGATCATAAAAAATTAAAATATTGTTAGTTAAATAATATTAAATATCTAAAAGTAAATTAATATAATTATAGAATGCGGTTTGGTTCGATTTAGTTCGATTTTTTATAATAAAAATCTAAAAACCGAACCAAACCGCAAAAAATATGCAGTTTTGGAAATTTTTGGTTCATACGATTTTTCGGTTTAATCGATTTTCAATTTTTTTAAACGATTTCGCGGTTTAGTTTGGTTTGATTCAGTTTATGAATACCCTTACTGCCTCGTCTTCATTGATCATTATCTTAGAGCTACTTTTCTTCAAAATTCAAACGTACACCTGAGTGAGTGTCCCTGTTTTTCCATTATATCCCAGCCTGGATATGGTAAATGTCTATGGTACTAAGTACTAACCAATGGAGGTTCAAAGAAACAAACAACAAAGTTGGGTCTAGCAAAAGGTTTTAGTCTCTTACAACATACTCCACATAGATTCAATCAAGCTCTTCAACCAATATTCTCATATAGAATCACTTAACACAAAACTCTATAGATTGATCACAAAACAACCATGTTGCAAACTTACACAATATAGAAAAATAAAGAATCTAACTAAAATCTAGTAGATATGGATTTGATCAAGTATAATTAAACCGAAAAATAACCTGACATTCAATTAATGGTTAAAAAAGTTTTATCTACCTGAAACAGATGCATGTAGAAATTAAGTCTAAGTTAAACTTACATCTTAATTTAGAAGATTAGGAATTCATTAAGGTCAATGAATAAAACCTAATAATTAACAGGTATAAATAATGGTACTATTTTCAAGATGAACATTTTTCATTGATTTTCTGACATATTAAACTGAGATGGTATAAACACTTACTTTAACTTTACTTTTCATATTCAACTTTTAAACTAAACCACGTCAATAAGAAATCACAATTATTGGTACATGCATTGAAGTTCATATTCGATTTTTAAACTAAACGACGTTAATAAGAAATCACAATTATTGATACATGCATTGAAGTGAATGTACATACTCAAATAACAACTTCCAAATAATTTAAAGACTCAGTAAATAAATTTGACCTCAAGAGTATACTTCCTTTATTGAAACATATAAATATGTTTGGGTACTTTATTACCCAATGCCCATTCATCCTACTCTAATTATCGGATCTTTACTGTCGAATTTCAAGGATGGTGCTAAGAAGCAAGTGTTCATTATTTTGGTATATACAATGATCGAGTATTTATTTGTCTAAAAGGTAGTAATTAATAACACTTAGAGTTGTCGAGCATTAATTGTTTGCTGATCATATTTAATGAATTACCAAATTATTATGATAAAGTACTATATTTCACAGCTCATATTGGACAAGCCTTATTTATGCGACAGCAACTCTTCAATTGAAATACTATCCCCTAGCTGGAAACTCTTCGTAGCCAAAGAAATTGCTCCTACTAATTCTAAAAGTTTCTTATTCTTATTCTTTATGTATTCCTGACTAGTTATTTTTTTTAATATGAATCTATTCCAAATACAATTGCATGAAATCAATTTTGTAAATGAACAAATCGTTCAAATCATTCGACCCATAATTAGAGACTGGTTATGTT
The DNA here is from genome assembly GCA_014843725.1 of Amphicarpaea edgeworthii. Lineage (NCBI taxonomy): Eukaryota > Viridiplantae > Streptophyta > Magnoliopsida > Fabales > Fabaceae > Amphicarpaea > Amphicarpaea edgeworthii. Next base: position 1,541,369 of record CM026324.1, on the reverse strand, counting down.
TAGGGGGGGAAGAACCGCGAGAAAAAAAAAGCTAGAGAATCATTACAAACGTGGGTTTTCTTTAAAGATAAGTAAAGGTGCATGTCATATCTGAATTATTTTCAATGCATGACTGAGAAAAAGATCTTAACTCATCCATCTATAAGTTCGTTCACAACATCAAGAGCACAATCTTACAAGTTTTTTCTGTTAATTATCCATCACCAATTAAAGAATAATCATTCAACTCTATAGGAGTTAATTAACAAAATGTATTGAGAAATTCCAATATTCCACAATACTATCAACAACAATACATGCGCATGACATCATATAGGTTGATTGATGACAAGTAGTAGTATAAAACTAGATTTGTTCACAAATTAATTAATTAAATGATTGAAACTAAAGAAACAATATCATAATTAAGAGCCATGACAACCGTAGCTCAATTGATTTTTTCAAACATCTCCATTGTTTTAAGAAAACAGTTTTGAAGTTTGCATCAAATAATGGTATGGACAACCTATCGAACGGTTGAGGCCGACCTTCATTAATTGAATGAAAGGACAAAAGGCACTTGGACAGTGGACAACAGTTTTGAAGTCAACTTTGAAGTTTGAAGTTTGAAGTACTACCACACTATTTTTCTTATTTAATTGGTATTTTCGCAGAGCCATTGCTTTCTCGTGCTCAAAAAGACAAAAACAGGTTATTCAATAAATGCGAAATGGTTATTTTATCGCCTATGTATAATGTATTGCATTGCATTTATGGAATAATGCAACAAAAGGTTTGGCCTTCTTATTGCTTTCTATCTTTATTACTAGTATTATTATACACCGACTTGAATTTATAATCCAGCTACGCATTTGTTGGTCCAATGCAGAGTTTTCCTAACAATTAATTAATAGTACTTTCCAGCCTACTATTTTGGTTTGGCTCCTTAACTCCTGCTCAGGCCTCAGTATGATTTGTGCCTTGGAAAAAGGATCTCATTATCACCATTACTAGTAATGGTAGTACTTGTTTTTTCTTTCTTTCTTTTCTTTTTTTGGGATTAAGCTACACGTACGTAAATTTTGTTCCATTTTCGTGCTGTTCTGGTCAAGAAAATTTTCAAATCATCACCAGGAGATCGCTTGTGATTAAATCATTCAAAAGTGTTCTCTCATCTTTTTCAAAAGTTTGTCAAAAAAAAAAAAAACTTTTTTTTCAAAAGTCAAGAGGATTTAAGCTTGGATTAATTGGCGATGATCCGGATTAAGGGGAATCTTAGCAGTCAGATTTCTTGACAACGGTTAATAAAATAGGACGTGGTGCTAACTGTTAAGAGAGACATTAGAAAAATGAATTTGATATATATTTAGTTATAACTCGATTTAACATTCTAAAATCGATAGGATACAGGGAAAAGAAAATTTAAAAATTGAGAATGATTTTGCATTATCTGATATTGAAATAAATAAAGAAATGATTATTTGATTAAAAATACATTAATTTGTAATGTATGTAGTAATAATATGGGGGTATAGGTACAAATTTTTGTAACATCTTGTACACAAATACTTTCCCGCAGAAAAACAGCGAAGGTGATTGCTCTAATCACCGTCCAAAAAGATGACCATCGAAGTCAAGTCTCGAAGTCCACCATCAATTTGTTCAACTTCTTGTTGCTAATTCTCTGTTCGATAAAATTCTTACCATAGTCATCACTGCAGAAAAGCCAAAAAAAAAAAAAGTGAGTTGAAAATGTCAAGAGTCAACATTCAAAGAAAAACACGAGTCAAAATGACGAAAAACGCCCTCTGACCTTTGCGGCAAGGAGGAGGAAGCACCAGGAGTCAACTTGCGTGCGAGCTGAACGGCGTCGTCGTGGGTGTTGATGATGTGGTTGAAGCACAAGTAACGACCGTAGGATGAGACATCCTCGTAGACGCAGATGTGAGCATCGACCAAGAAGCCCAAATCAACGGTCACAAACACCCCATCCTCGTACATCTCAGCGGCTCCTCTTAGGTAAGGAAGTTTGATGGAGAGATCGTGAGCCATCAATAAGCCTGCGTTGATAGACACCATGTTCACTCCTCTGTCCATTGCCAAGGCCCACGCGCTCTTCTCTGCCATTGTCTTTGACACCCCATGCCATAACTGTACATACCCAAATCAATTATTATTATTATTCATTATTCACTTCCGACACTGTCCTTCACACAATCACACCCCCATGTTCCATTCCATTCCAATTATATTATATAGTTTCATTTATTATTTATCAATTTTGCAACATACCCAGATGTGAAAAGTAAAAATGTACAAAATACTCATTATATGGGTAATTAATTGTATTAGTATATATACCTTGAATTTGCGACAGAAATTGACATCACTCCAATGCCTCTCATCTAGATCTAGTTCCATGGTCTTGCGATCCTCCCTCCAAACCACTGAGGTAGCTGAGGATGTGAAAATCACTTTATCTATAGTTTCTGTCTGAGCACATGCTTCCAGCACGTTGTGTGCTGCTCTTACTTCCACGTCTGCCATGTATTCCTGCATGGTTCCAAGACTAATCATCAGTTTTTTTACACAATTTTTCAAACATTCAATTCAGAAATTTAATTTCAAAAAGTAAAATAAATAAATAAATGCTCGACATAGGGGTTTTATATTTTTTTATTATTAAATTCTCAAATATTAAGTAGTGTCATAGGAGTATTTTTTTTTTAAAACATCTTTTTATTAAGATTGTTTAATAATTACAAAATATTTACTTTTTTATTTTATTTATAAACTTTCCTACTTTTTCCCAATAATAATAATAATAATGTTCCAATAACGCGTTTTGTCAACGGTAACAATTATACTGTAATAACTTTTCCGCCAAACTTCTGCTCTTGGTCAAACAGTTTACAGACTGTCCAAAAATGCTTGGCATAAATTAAATATATGGGACAAATAACTTGCCATTGAAATTTCAGTCCCGTTTTTGGAAGAGATGTCGAACAAAATTTTATTTTATGTATCAATCTATGTACATACAAGAAGATTCTGATAAGATAATGAAAATATACGTAATAGGATAATCTTTATTCTGGATAAAACTTTTGCATAGTTTGATTCCAAGTCACTATATAAATAAATAAACTAATCATAATACTGCAATGAGTGACGAAATTAAATTTATATTATCAAGTTGTTTTAACAAAATTTGAACCATTGTATTTGCGTTAACCACATTTGCGTGTAAACCCTTCAATATTAATATTTTCATCATGATTGCCAATATTTTAGGAAATAAAATATTGATAAGATTGTACCATTGATGAGCTAAGCAAATAAGCACATGGTTAAAAAATGAACCAGCTCAAATGATTATGACATATGAATTAATTATGGGTCGACTGCGAAGGTTAACCAGATCAAAACTACAACTATATATTATATTATTTAAGTTATATAGTGTATTCGTCTACTAAGGTTAATTAACCAGCTCAAAACTACAACTATAGTATTAAATTATTCATTATTTACTTCGCTGTCGTGGACTTAATTCGTGGACGCGAAGGGTGTTGAGTTACCTACCCAGAATTAATTAGGGAAATTGAAGTAACCAGGGAACAAACTAGTAAGCGAGAAACTCAGGCAAATTGTGCCTACCACATACACCATTTAATCGAGTTTACTAACTTTAGATTAATTAACGTAAACAAACTCTGCTATTTCTCAATTCTCCCCCAACAACCATACCCAAGAAGAAGTAGAAAACAAAAACTCGTGGATTAACTATTTTCATTATTATTTTTTGTTTTTTATTGCGAGGCGAGCTGGCATATATCCAGGAAGAAGAATATTCCAAGTCTCTGAATTAGTGAGTTTGGTTCTATATGTGTTTGTTTTTTTTTTAAAATCAATTGAGATTCTTTTTAGATATATAAAAAAAAAATAGGTATTGATTTTAATTATTTAGATGAGACATTATATAATATAAATGATTTGATAAATTTAATTCCAAACTAACCGGAAAAAGACAGCAAATTAAGACCGAAGAGAAAAATGGTGCTTACATCATAATTGGGTTGGTCATGGGGAGGTTCGAATGTGTAGAACAAACCAGAGCAACCTTTGAGTGCATCGGTTATGCTGTGGTAATCAAAAGGGTCAGATCGAAAAACCTTGAGCTTTTCGGGATCAGATGAAATCCCATTGAATAGGTTTTCTTCCCCTGAGAAACGATCCAAAATCAAATTCAGTTTCATTTTCAAGGGAGCATAGCAATAGCATAAAAAAATGAAAAAAAAAAATACCATATTTTTGAAGAGAGGCGTGAACGTTGTAGCCCCTTTGGAGGAGTTTTTGTACGAGGGTGAAGCCCAAGTGGCCCGAAGCATCCATCACGCATACCGTGTGAGTACTAGTGTCGAATGAAGGTGCCATCGATACGATACGATACGATACAATTGAACGAGTGTAGTAATAATTGGGTGAAGGGTGTGGTTATTATTGTGGGTAGAAAAGAAGAAGACAGAGGGAGAAGGAATGAGTTGGGTTTATTTATAAATAGAAGAAGAAGGGGCGGCTAGCATTCAAAGTGTGTGGGGGTAGATAAGTTGGAAGGAGGTAGTTGCAGTTTTGATAGATGGACACGCGCACATACCCAAGACAGATTGGTCTCCGTCCAACAAAATAAACACTAAACACAATTAAAACCATACTTATTCATTAGTCAAATTACTATTAGATAGATAATATATTTTTATTTATTTATATACATTCAAAAAATAAAAACATTTCTTCTTGTTGTTCACCCAAACTCCTCTCATTCCATGGATATGGAGAAACTTCAAGTTCTCAACTAGATTTTTTCTATATACAAGAGTTATAATTTGTTCACGATATTCGAGAATCAAGTTCAATACTACTTATGACCCGATTGCTTATTGGTATTTTATGGATAATATAACACTATAACTTAATATAAATTAAATAATACTTTTATATGAATTTAGTGATTATGCTATATATAGTCAAACAATCAAATATTATCATTTATATGACTTTAATGTAGTTGTTTTAAACTAATAAATAAAATAATTATTTTAAAAGTTAATAAAAAAAATTCATTTATATTGTCAGCATATAGCTTTTTTTTATATTAAATAAATAAAAATAAATCATTTTTAATAGACTTAAATTATACTAATCATATGAGATTTTGTAAAATTATATATATTTAAGTAATGGGATTGCTAATATCACTTAGTCGAAGAAGGTTAGCAATCAAGACCAAAATATTTGGATTAAAATTTTTTTTGCATTAAATAAAAGTATTTCAATAATTTAATATTTAATTAAATATAAATTATTTCTCTTTTATATCACAATCAATTATTTTCTCTCCAAATAAGTTTTATCATAAATGAAAAAAGAAAATATATTTTCTTAATTAAGGATTGAATTATTATAATATCCTTTAAAAAATTATTTTAAATAAAAATTAAATAATATTTTATTCCAAATATTTTGATATTAGTTATTAACATTTTTCAACTAAAACTAAAGTATACGTTAGTAACCTGTATATATTATTAGATATCTATTTATTAAAAATACTAAATAATAAATTTCATAAAAATATTTATTATAACTTTTAGGTATAAAATTAGAGATATAATCTACTACTATAAAAAAAAAACAAATATTAACTTAAAACTTATTTTCCTTTTAAATCTTTTCTTTATTAATTTTTTTTAAAGGTATTTATCAACTATACCAGGAAAAGGGCTTCCTGCTTTCCCCTTTTTAAAACAATATTATAATAACTTGTCTCGGGTGATAGTGTAATATATAAGATATTAATATAATATTTATAATGTTAATGTAATATGTAAGGGAGTGATAGTGTAGTTTTTAAAATATAAATGAGTTAGTATAAGAATAGAAAAAAAAATGGTGTTTTGTGTAATTTTTTTATTTAAAAAAAGCTAATGGTGCAAGTGTAATTTGTTCTAAATTTAAATTATACTCATTCTTATCATTATTATAAGTTTCTATTCTAAGAAATGTTTCCTTAGATTGAGGCTACATTGTCTAAAAATTAAATGTAATATGTATTAATCTCTGTTAAGATTGGGTTTTTAATGATTGTTTGAGGGCCTTGGGATGATTTTGTTTTGGAATATTTTCTCTGGTGATGTGGTTTAACGTGTAATACGTTTCATTATTTTGGATTATTTTATTTGAGTGTTTTTCTTTATGTGAAGTTTAGATAGATAAAAAATTTTGTTTGAATCAGTAAGGTAGAATAAATATCAACCTTGTGATTAAATGAGATAAAATATCGATCTCATAGTTAGAGAAGGACAAAATATCAACTTTATAGTCAGATAATGATAAGATATATAAAAATAAAAATATAGATATCTTTTAAATTTCTGATTAAAAAAAAAAAAAGGAAGATAAGATACCCACCTCTCAAATTTAAGAGGTTACATATTCAAATTAAAAATAATAATTGATTCTTAGTTCAAACTAAGAAGTTAAGAAGTATTATTATTGAGTTATGAATAAATCTGAACTCTTGATCTTCATATCTCCTTTCTTTAGTTAAGTCTAATCTTCTATGACAAATGCAATAATAACCTAGGAATGAATACGTACAGTGAAATTCCAATGTTTAATTTAGTATGAATGTTAGACTTACTTTTTTTTAATCCGCAATTTTTTTTTTACTCAGAACACTATAAGCACAAGTTAAAGTGAGCATATACATAATAGGATTCATACAGGGGCAACTAATTAGTAAAGTATGGTTAGTATACAATCACAGCCCCACCAAGTTAACAGTCCTACGAGTGCCACATATGGCCATTCCCCTGCACATAAATCCAAACCGCACAGAGACTAATACGCTACGTGTAAACATAATAGAACACCATAAAACAGAGGTGGCATCTCAACAAAACCCAAAACGATAAAAAATACCATCTTACTGTATTTCCATATTCTTCTAACAATGATAAATGTTTTAAAAAGAAACTCGTCTTTAAATGTTCTTTCAAGTTTCAAGTAACAATGATAAATGTGGTTTGTTGGGAATGTGCGTGACTAGACACGAACCTAAACGCCGCTCAAAAACCTAAATATACTTTTAATTCTACACGCAGTATTGTGCTCAAAGAAACAAAAATACGCAATCAAACACGATATTTTCAACGATAAAATTAAAAAAAAAAAAATATATATATATATATATATATATATTCACATAATACCTTTTTGGTTTTTTTTTTCGTCACATTGTCCATTTTAATTTTCATAACACAATTCTTTTCATTTTGTCTCTCTCATGATTATATATAAAAAAAAATTATACAGTCATACAAAAAACATTTATCTTTTAACACTTCTTGTGGTGAAACTAAGCTTTAATAATCAAAAAAGAAATATAGTACTATAGTAAATAGTAACCAAACAAACTATTCGGTAAATAAATTTCAGGACACTTATCTCGACTTTTGACTCTCTTCCTGGTCAATTTCTTATTTTGTCTATCCCTAATACGACAACCATGTCTACAACAAGAGAAAGAAAACCTTAGTCAGATTTTTTTTTTTTGAGAGTTGTACTTGTATGTTCAAACATGGTGTTCCAGGGAAAAAAATTGTGTTAGGTAGCAACCAAGCAATAATCAAAACAAAAGAATAATATTATTTTCACAACAAATTTTAATATTGTAAAAAAACATTATATAATTAATATTACTCTGGAGAAAATAGCATGTCATATCGGAAAATGCATATAAGTTATCACATTTTTTCCGGCACATGGAAATTGGAAATATTGACCATATCATATTGTTGGATTTTTTGTTTTGTACGGAACTATATATTTCTATCATTCCATTATTACAATAGTAAACATTTCTTAAGAGGAAGGGCAAAAACAACGTGGAAAAAATAATAGATGTTGAAGTAAGTTTTCGTCCGTTATGTTATGCGGCCGCTTTTTCCCTTTTCTTAGTCATAATTGAAATTGAAATCCTAATAAAAATGACCTATACATATGCAACTACAAAGTCCAAAATGGACAAAAACCTAAAAGTGCATCTTTCAATTGTGATGGCCTTGTAATTACGAAGGGCAAGTTGCTAGCCTCTTTTTTCCAAGCCTTCTCATTTTCTACCATATTTTTTTAAGAGTGTTAAAAAAAAACCCTACAAAATAGAGGTACTAAAGTGAGTCTCGTTGACTCCATCCTATGCTATTATAAATAATGAAGTTTAGTGAATTAATACTCATCAACCATCATCTATCATCCATCATCCATATACTATTATACAATGAAATAAAGAAAATCATCCTACACTCAATATTATTTTACTATATAATGAAATAACTATATAACAAAAATAAGCATAACTCTAACATATTATATTATTATTCAAGGCTATAGTCACAACAAATAGTACAGTACTGATGAAACAAAAGGCACTTAGTTAGCCTAGTATGAAAATTGAAAAGTTTTATTATCCGAACCTAGCTCTTTTAAAAGCCCAAATAAATGGGCTTCTCTAAGCCCAATTGCATCTCTTTGACGATCTTTTCTACTGTTTAAGCATTCACATGCCTTTTTAAAAAAATCTGTTATTGAGCTTTGATATGTTTAACCCTCACCTTACCGACGATAGCCTCACACTGTTGTAAGAGTGGGAGTGTTATTACGCAAGCGTGTTTGATTTTGAGAAATTGAAACAATAATTTTGAAAAGGCACAAAGAAAGGAGGAAGGAGATCAAAAAAAATATTTGTGAAAAAAAAAAGAAAAGAGAAAGGAATAAATGTTAAGCCTAATAATTAATAAAAAATAAATTACTAAATTATAATTTGAAAAAAATTCACCAATCTGATATACAGTCATGGGAGAGCTGCTCAAAAACAAAACCATAGAAACACAACATGCCGTCGTCCCTAGTTGTTGCTGGTTGATTGGCTGGCCAAGTCGATGCCATAAAAAAAAACGTTATTATTTAAGCTCATCAGTACTAATATTATAATTATAAAATAATCAAAATTAAATGCGGATTCCTCTTTCAACAAAAAAGAAAAAATTGAATTACAATAATATGATGAAAAGTAAAGAAGTTCACATTATGGAGATTAGTCTTTTCTACTACCCATCTTCCATTGTATTTCTTAACATTTTAATATGATGATTCAAATATCACATAGAAGATAAGACAATAATCATATAATCATTTTATAAGTGTATGAGTTAATTGGTCAACACTTTTATATAAGGATAACAATAAAAATAAATGAAGAATTTATAAAAATAAGTGATTATTTTATGAGTATATAAAATTTACTTATTTAAATAAATAAAAAATTAATTATTTTAAACATAATTAATTTAGACAAATACACTAAAAAAATAAATAATTATTTATTTTATTAAAATAACTATTTATTTATCAAATAAATCATTAAAAAATTATTAAAAATAGTGACAGCTATAAAAAAAAATATTAATTATTTTTAAGTGTGGAATTGAGCTATTCAATAATCTTGACTGATGAGAACTTAATGCGAATAAACAAAAGAAAATCACTTTGCATTGATGATTATTAATTATTGCCTACAGCACAGGAGCTATAATTTAAATATTATATTTAACTATGGCACGAGGCTAAAGAAAATAAGACAAAAACAAACATTTGGCACGATCGACGGACGGTTCAAACTGATGCGGCATATCTCCAACCTCATAGAGGTGCATCACTGTATCACCGCCCCCTTAAGTAAGGACATTGTTTACACATTTGCACAAACGTGAGAACCTCTTCGTACTTTCGAATGTCTCATTTGTCGAATGTCAACCCGAACGTGATGGCTACCACTATTCACCAAACCATTTCTCTCTTTCTTTCTAATGCATGTATAAAAAGGAAACCTTACCTTATAACTTTGTATTATATAGTCACATTTTTTTTTATTTTCCTGAGGCTGCAAATTGACACCATCATGAACATGAACATGAACATGAACATGTCTTTGTGCATGCTTCTCATGGCTCTAATTGTGCACGCTTCTCATGGCTTTGGCTTCAACTATGGTGATGCCCTTGATAAGAGTTTGATGTTCTTTGAAGCACAAAGGTCTGGTAAGTTACCACTAGAGGAGCAGCGAGTCAAGTGGCGTGGTGATTCTGGTCTCCAAGATGGTTTTCAACAAGGAGTGAGTTGCCATGTTAAGTCTTCTTATTTGAATAAACTTGTTCGTAAATCAACTTATGTGTCTCAAATTTTTTACAGGTAGACCTGGTGGGTGGGTACTACGATGCAGGAGATCATGTGAAGTTTGGGTTGCCAATGGCCTACAGTGTGACAATGCTTGCATGGGGGGCCATTGAGTTCAACAAGGAAATCACTCACTTCAACCAAATGGAACACGCATTATGGGCAATTAAATGGGGAACTGATTACTTCATCAAAGCACACACTCACCCTAATGTTCTTTGGGGACAAGTTGGAGATGGAGTTTCTGATCATTACTGCTGGGAGCGTGCTGAAGACATGACTACTTCAAGAGCTGCTTACAAAATTGATGAACAACACCCTGGCTCTGATCTGGCAGCTGAAACTGCAGCTGCATTGGCTGCTTCAGCTATAGCTTTCAGGCCCTACAACTCTTCTTACTCTAATCTCCTTCTAGTTCATGCAAAACAGGTGAGAAATATTTACAAAATGAGGACTACAAAATCTCAAAACATAACTGACTTCTTCTATTGCATTGCAGCTCTTCACATTCGCAGATAGGTTCAGAGGTCTCTATGATGACTCCATATCAAGTGCTCAGCAATTCTATACATCTTCCGGTTACTCAGTGAGTAAACATTGCTCTATTCCTCTTCCATTAGTATATCTAATTTGCCTAACTAACTCGGCCGCTCCGCCGGTGTAGGATGAATTGTTGTGGGCTGCCACTTGGCTGCACCTAGCAACTGGTGATGAATACTACATTAAGTATGTAGTGGACAATGCTGTGTATATGGGTGGAACTGGCTGGGCGGTAAAAGAGTTCTCTTGGGACAACAAATATGCTGGTGTGCAGGTCCTTCTGTCAAAGGTAAATTATTTGTTGTCATTGTGGATCCATGATTTTGTGTCTTCCCGAATCACGGTTGAACGCAATTTGCAGGTGTTACTAGAAGGAAAGGCTGGTCCTTACGCTGCTGCACTAAAGCAATACCAGGCCAAGGCTGATTATTTTGCATGTGCCTGCTTGCAAAAGAATGATGGTTACAATGTCCCGAAAACTCCAGGTTGGATGCTAAATTGCTAATGTAGATCATTAATTTTTAACCACGATAGAAAAACATAATCACTTCATTTTGTTTCTGCTGACCAGGTGGCTTACTATACGTGCGTGAATGGAACAACATGCAGTATGTTACTTCTGCTGCATTTCTTCTAGCTGTTTACTCGAACTATCTCTCAGCCGCGAAAGCACAGCTCAACTGTCCAGATGGGCAAACTCAGCCTCAGGAACTCCTCACTTTTGTTAAGTCACAGGTATGATATGGACAATTTCTAAGTTTTGTCTGTCATGGTTTAATTAGTAAAAATGAAGCTGAAACTTAAACTGTGACACAGGCTGACTATATCCTTGGTAAAAACCCTGCGGATGTGAGCTACTTGGTTGGATATGGACAAAAATATCCTCTTTATGCTCACCACAGAGGCGCTTCCATTGCTTCGATCTTTAGTCTTCACTATGAGGTTGGCTGCACCCAAGGATTTGAGATGTGGTATAACCGCGCTCAGCCAAATCCTAATGTCATCTGCGGTGGCCTCGTCGGCGGTCCAGATAAAGATGACAAGTTCTCTGATGACAGATCCAATTATGAGCAAACTGAGCCTACAGTTTCAGGTTCTGCTCCTCTTGTAGGCATCTTCGCTAAACTGCAGAGTTTGTATGGTAATATAGGTGAAGGTGAGGGATAATCTTCATTCTACCTACACTAGTCATAGTTACTAGACAAATATGCTTTGTAATCTTCCTCAATCACTTTTCTCTTACGTGTCACAGGTTACAACCATAATGAATCACCAGTGCCCCAGCAAAAAACGCCAAGTGAGTATTATAGAACGTGTTTGGTTTCACATCCTAGATGTGATTTTTGACGTGATTTATGGCTTGATAGGTACAACAAATCCAGGGAAAGCAAATGTTGCAGGTGCACCAGTTGAATTCCTTCACTCTATCAGTAGCTCATGGAGTGTTGGAGGTGCAACTTATTACCGTCACAAGGTGATTATAAAGAATACATCTTCGAAGCCAATCTCAGATCTCAAGTTGGTGGTTAAGGATCTCTCGGGCTCTTTATGGGGTCTGTCTCCAACAGAAGAAAAGGACACCTATGAACTTCCCCAATGGAACAAGGTCTTGAATCCTGGCTCCGAATGTATTTTTGTATATGTTCAAGGCGGACCACAAGCTAAAGTCTCGATTAAAACCTTACAATGATCATTTATTTGTTCACAAAAGTCACACTTTTTTTTTCCACATGTGTAATTTGACAGTCAAATTTCTGTCACTCCATGAATGTAATTTTGTAATATCAGTTTTTCAAACTTTTCTATTTGATCCTACAAGCAATCAAAATATGAAAAAGTCATTTGTGAAATTAAAATACTATGAAAAGGTCTGAATATCTTGATTGTCAAGGAAAAAGCTTCCAACAAGGAACCCTAGCAATTTAGTTTTCATAACGAGCTTGTTCTATGGGATTTATGTGCAGTGAGGAGTTTGTATGGCACCATGATTTTTTTAGCAGACAACGACACTTTCAACCACAACAACGGCAGAGTTCAAACAATCTATCACCATAACTTAATTACGAGACACTGATATGATAATATTTTGAGTTTTCATGCTTAACAAGGCCATATGCAAGGGTGAGAGGAGGGGGGGAGCAAGAGCAATTACTAGCTAAGACAATCTTTGTGATGTCACAATTCACAGGGTTCTTAGTTCCTACCACAGGATAGGGGACACACGGGAATACATTCTTATTGCGAGCGACTGTATATCTCAAATGAGTATAAATCATTGTAAACATTCTCTTACATTCATAATCACATCACCTGCACTTCTGAGTACATTGCAAAAACTGAGAGAAAACTCTGAAAAATAATAACCTAGAAAAACCAAAGCAAATGCTCAAAGTGGATCCTACACTGTCAAGAATTTGGAGATGGCTACAGCTAAACAAAAATATCACTGCTATGCTAATTCCGGTGACACTAGCTTTTGTGGAGTAGCTTCCACTCAATGCTGGTCCTTGGGGATGTCAAGATCTATAAATAGAGGACTGTCAACTCCAACACCCATAGCATTCAGACCATTGTCAACATATAGAACAGTACCAGTGATAGCAGATGCCAAAGGTGATGCTAAGAAGGCAGCGACGTTGCCCACCTCCTCTGCAAGACAAAATTCAACTCAGTTGTGTAAATAATCACAGATTGAAAATGAGGAATAATTCTGATGAAAATGTTACCTGCTGATAGTTCTTTCTGTAGAGGTGCATTGGCTATTGAGTAATCAATCATCATATCAATGAACCCAATAGCCTTTGCAGCCCGACTTCTCAGTGGACCTAGGGGTTAAAATACCTCGTGTCAACATGTTAACCAGAAGAACTAAATTCACTAACATGCGAATAACAGACATTGAAGGAAAATTGTTAACTTCACAAAGATGAAATTATAGGCAGTAGGGGAGAGAACTATGAAATAGCACAAACACTCATAATTTAAATGAAACCATAAGGTGTCATTTCATTCTATGGTAAAGAAAACATAATTCATGCTAATTTAATACACACAGTATTGATATAACAGAATAAAATGCCATTATTTCAACCATTTGGTATCACTTTGGGGGAAGTCAAGGATACAGTTGACATAGAGGCAGTATTTAGTAACATAGACTGTAAGATTGTTGTGTGAAATTTCAAACCAAGTCCAAATATAGTTTCCCAAATGAATAGCTAATTACTAATACTTAACAAAACGGATGGTCCTAGCATTTGTTTAACAAATTTAAGATATCCAGAGTAATTGATATAATCTTGCACCTCCATGACATAAAAGATCAAACTTTTCAGACTATGCACATTTGTGTAAAATGGCACAAGACAAAGCAAGACACACATTTGTCTCTACCACCATGTCTTCCACATTAAGAAATCATGGCAACACAGCCATTCTTAATTTGGAAAAGAGAGAGAGGATGCCAATACCAGCAGATATAGTATTGACTCTAATTTTGCGCTTTCTTCCTGCTTCAAAAGCAAGAACCTGAAAAAGCATGAAATATGATGTAGTTAAAAAAGAGAGAGCACTAAAAATGAAGCACCTCTAAGTCAGTATGTGAAATGGTGAGTTTGAGGGGGGGGAGTTGAAGCTCACTCGTGTATCACTCTCTAGTGCAGCTTTTGCAGAACTCATACCACCACCATATCTGTATCATTATTTAGATCATGAATATTGTCAGTCTAAATTTATGAAACATGGAATGATAAGAACTCTCTATGGCATAACCAACATACCCAGGAATGATCCTTTCTGAGGCAATGTATGTCAGAGAGATTGAAGATCCACCTGAAAAATCATACCAGTAAAAGATAAAATGATAAGAGAAAGTAGGAAGTAATATAATGGAGCCCTGTAAGATAAGAGACATGCCTGAGTTCAGGATTGGAAGGAAATGTTTCAGTAAAGAAACATATGAGTAACTAGATGCAGATATTGCAGCAAGATATCCATTCCGAGATGTCTCCAACAATGGTTTGGTCACCTGTATCAGAGTTAAATTCTTATTAAAGTCAGATACCAAATGCATCAAGGAACTTCGATGCTTATTAATGTATTTATCATACCTCTGGTCCATTGGCAAGTGAGTGCACAAGGATATCTATGCTGCCAAAGTCTTCCTTAACAGATTCAGCAACTTCCTGGAAAGTGAAGGAATGAGCAAAAGATATAACAAAGCTAACTAAAGCAGGCGGGCAGGACACCGACCAGCTTGCAACACAGTTCATATTATTCATAAACATCACTAGGCTTAATACTTCATTAGAATGCCAGGGTTCTTCAACTCCCAGAAAAAGAAAAAAAAATACCTGAACTGTCCATTTAGATGATCCGGCATAACGCTTGTTTGTTTTTATCTGTACAATTGTCCAAAAGAATAAAAGATCAGCATGATGATATAAATTCTGACATGCAAAAAGAAATTAGTCATCATGTGGTTACATCTTCTGGCACATCATCGAGATTGTCAAAAACTGCATCCAATGGATAAACTTTGGTAATCTCCATCAACGAACCATCTGGTAATCTGGAAATTGTAGTTTCTTATTAGCAAAACATCACATAGTCAAACAAACAATATCACTAGCAGTATTTAAAGTCATACATGCGTGATCCGTCAAACTTCCCACGCCGTAGGCTGGACTCAAAAATATTCAGAGCCTATAGAAATGGTTCACAGTTAGTAAATGTGTCAGCACAAAAGGATTGGAAAACATGCACTGGAGGGGGGGGGGGGGAGGTGTTATTCCAAAAGTCAGCAGACAGAACCTCATGAATTTGTATATCAACTGATAGGTACTCACTTTTTATCCAAAATAAACAAATAACTTACCGGTACCCATGTGCCAACAAGGATTTCAGCTCCTGCTGCAGCAAGAGATTTTGCAATTGCCCACCCATATCCATTGTCATCAGCAACACCAGCAATAAAAGCCCTTTTACCTACATATATTGCTATTTTCAGTAAAGCGATACTTGTTCTCATTCATATCTATGAGAAGATAAGCAATCAAATTAAGAAATTCAATCAGAAGAGTCACTTAGTTTTGCTGAAATTATCAACAAGAAACAGATAAATCTGAATATTAGCTTGGTATTCATGTAGTGAATTATTGAACTATTATATAAATGGGCCTTGCTTGCGAAGGCCAACATTCAATAACTTTTTACAGCCAAGTAAGCACCATCTCACCAGTGACTGAGAGGAAACATGTTTGATTCTTCATGTTGACTTGGTATACCAATTCAGTGCTCAGTACACTTTGAAATAATTGAAGTAGTAAATAGGGAATGCGAAGGTTAAGTTATCGGAAATTTAACACTTCTCCTAAACTGTAGTTAGACATCATTGAGACATGTGCAAATAACAAGGAGCATCAGAGAAATGAACAATACCTTTCAGATCAATTGGCAATCCTGAGACAGCACTTTGTGCACTAGACTTGGATGTTGCCTTTGTGACACTTTTGACAGATTTTATGGACGATGAAGTGAAACCCTGCTGCTGGAAAGGTTGCACTGATGCAACATGACATGCACTTGCAAGTTTATTCCATGATTGAGTCTTGGACTTGCCACCAAGAACCACAGCGCCTGCATCTGCAATCTTTTGTGATGAAGGAATGCGTGATCTTGAGATTGCAAATTGCAAGCCAGAAAATGATGATGTTGCCATCTTCAGTGTGTACAGAATGGCAGAAGGGACACTAAATCTACACAATGAAACTAGGATCAATACCTTCAAACACTACAGATTAAACATTGCTGATTTATTATTTTCCAGATCCAATACTTAAACGTTAAACGTGACACTCTCCAACGTGTGCATCTCACACGTGAGAACCTTTTCTGTGCTGTTCTTCCTCTGGCACTCATGTTTGCTCCCTTGTTTAGCTATTTGGTTTTGATGACCTTCATGTTATGTTCTCTCTCTTTTAGTCCTTCCACCTCAATGTGTGCCCTCTCTTTTCTTTCCTTTTTTTCGCCTCAGTGCAGGCCACTATTGGCTTATTATAAATAAAGACTAAGTGTGGTCATCCAACTCCAAGACACACAACACATTACGTTAAACCCTTTCATCAGTCTTATCGAGAAGTTTATCCAAACAAGGCCTAGTAATCTGCCACTATCATTAAACAGGAATGCTATAAATTGCAAGAGAAAGAGACTGTTACAGTTGGTATGCACATGCTAACAGCATAAACGTTGGAAATTTGAAAATGAAAATAAGCCATAAGCAACAACGTTATCCCCAGTATGTTTCGGTGGAAATAGAGCTACACCGGCATACCCCTGTGAGAAGAGCGAGAAGCGAACCTTATTAGATGTGAAAAGCGAGAGAGCGAGGGGTGAAAGAATGTGCCGGAAGAAGAGAAGATGTTGTGTGAGTGCAAAGCTAAACTCCGCAACAACGTGTGCGGTGTTCCATTCTTTCCCTTTGCCCCTCGTGTTCGTGTGTCGTCGTAGGTTTCATCCTCGCGTCTTACGTACAATGGGCAATTACTTAACACACGCTAGATTAAGTAATTCGAAAATGTATTACAACAATTAAGGAGCAATCTGTAAGTTACGAATGGTTGTAATACAATTAGTGATTCAGAGCTTTGTGAGGAGATTACTAGTGTGTACGGAAGTAGCAGCAGTATTACTTGGAATCATATTGGGCGAGATGCAAATAAAGTGGCGGATAAACTTGCCAAGGGAGCTATGAGTGGTGTTTTATGAGGCTATGCCTTCTTGTATTGAAGGTCTACTTAGAGCTGATATAGCTCTAAGCTCTTGGATCGTCTGTTAGGGGCAGTTAGTCTCCTTTTATATATGCAATTCACAAAAAAAATAAAACAATTAAGGAGTGGTGGATCCATAATATAACGGTGTACATTTTAAAACCCTTATGGATTAACCAATTTAGGTTCATTTTAGGCCCAATTTTTACCATACCTCGTACTTTACTGTGATGCCACATCTAAATTCTTGAAACTTTCATGTTACAATATATTTGTTATCAATTATTTTTAAATTTATTATAAGTATATATTAATAGAACTAAGACATAATGTGATAGGAGTGATAAAACTCAGTGAAAGAAAAATTGAATTTATTAAATTTGATTTTTCAGTTGAAATTTAATTCTAATTCTAGGAAATAGTAGTGATAAAACTAAGTGAAAAAAAAAAATGGAGGAAATAAGGAATAGATGAAGCGCAGAAGCTGTTGCTGAACTAACACACACAGAACACTATAAGCACAAGTTAAAGTGAGCATATACATAATAGGATTCATACAGGGGCAACTAATTAGTAAAGTATGGTTAGTATACAATCACAGCCCCACCAAGTTAACAGTCCTACGAGTGCCACATATGGCCATTCCCCTGCACATAAATCCAAACCGCACAGAGACTAATACGCTACGTGTAAACATAATAGAACACCATAAAACAGAGGTGGCATCTCAACAAAACCCAAAACGATAAAAAAAAAAAAAAAAAAATACCATCTCACTGTATTTTTTTATTCTTCTAACAGTGATAAATGTTTTAAAAAGAAACTTGTCTTTAAATGTTCTTTCAAGTTTCAAGTAACAATGATAATTGTGGTTTGTTGGGAATGTCCGTGACTAGACACGAACCTAACCACCACTCAAAAACCTAAGTATACTTTTAATTCTACACGCAGTATTATGCTGAAAGAAACAAAAATACTCAATCAAACACGATATTTTCAACGATAAAAAAAAAAATATATGTTCACAAAATACCTTTTTGATATTTTTTTTTTCTTCGTCACATTGTCCATTTTAATTTTCATAACGCAATTCTTTGTCTATTCATTTTATATCTCTATTATAAAAAAAAATTATACAGTTATACAAAAAAACTTTTATCTTTTGGCACTTCTTGTGCTGAAACTAAGCTTTAATAATCAAAAAATAAATATAGTACTGTAGTAACCAAACAAACTTTCTTTAAAAAAAAAAATAACAAAAACTATTCGGTAAATAATTTTTTTTTTATGAGAGTTGTATGTTCAAACATGGTGTTCCAGGAAAAAAAATGTATTAGGTAGCAACCAAGCAATAATCAAAACAAAAGAATAATATTATTTTTACTAACAATTTTTTTTTATTTACAAATGTTAATAATTAATAGTTAATTTTGGTTAATGAAAGTGAGTCAAACTTATCACATCTCCCTCTTCTTAACTATGTTCAACTGTCGTACCATCTTATTACTATCGCAACAAATTTTAATACGATAAAAAAATGTTATATAATTAATATTACCATGGAGAAAATAGCATATCATATTGGAAACTGCATATAAATTATCACATTTTTTCCGGCACATGGAAATTGGAAATATTGACCATATCATATTGTTGGAATTTTTACTTTGTACGGAACTATATATTTCTATCATTCCATTATTACAATAGTAAACACTTCTTAAGAGGAAGGGCAAAAACAACGTGGAAAAAATAATAGATGTTGAAGTAGGTTTTCGTCCGTTATGTTTTTTGCGGCCACTTTTTCCTTTTTCTTAATCGTAACTGAAATTGAAATCCTAATAAAAATAACCTATATGTAATTACAAAGTCTAAAATTGTCTAAGGGATGGCCTGTAATTACTAAGGACAAGGTGTTAGCCTTTTCATTTTTTGATATAACATGAAATTATAGATATTTTTAATTTATTGAGTCATAAATTAATTTCACTCGTGATACATGATTATTGTTGATTTAAAATTTATTTACACACAGTGATAATTAAACATTAATTAAATATGAGACCTCTCGTTAAATGAATCATTTTCATCTCATGCAACAAGAACTTACACCATTTACATCAACCTTTTCACTATATATTTTTAAAGAATGTTAAAAAAATACTACAAAATAGAGATTTAATCACCATTCTATTCTATTCTAAATAATAAAATTTAGTGAATTAATACTCATCAACCATCATCCATCATCCATATACTATTATACAATGAAATAAAGAAAATCATCCTACACTCAATATTATTTCACTATATAATGAAATAACTATATAACAAAAATAAGCATAACTCTAACATATTATATTATTATCCAAGGCTATAGTCACAACAAATAGTACCGTACTGATGAAACAAAAGGCACTTAGCCTAGTATGAAAATTTTTATTATCCGAACCTAGCTCTTTTTAAAAGCCCAAATAAATGGACTTCTCTAAGCCCAATTGCATCATCAGCATCAAACACACACAAGTTGTAAGAACCAAAAAAGCCATTACCTTCTTAAAAAAATAAAATAAACCATTACAATAACCTAGTGGATTTTTTTTTTTTGAGAGAGGATTAAATTATTATTAGTAAAATAGAAGTTAGTGTAAAATAAAAATTGGTGGGGGCGAAACACGTGATTATGACTCAATTGGGCCTGTTACGATGCAATAACTTCGCTTGGCCCATAATTTAATCAAGAGATATTTGAATTGTAAAAAATGCAATCAATAAATTTTTTAGTTTTATAAAAATTAAAGGTTAACATAGACATTTTTATTTTAGTTTTCTAAAAAAAATTGTTCATTTTCGTCAAAAAAAAGTTGTTCATTTTGATGCTTATTATTTTTTGTTTAATTTTAGTCCCTATGGCATTAAATTAAAAATTTCTTTTATTGTATGTTTTTAATATAGAAAAATTCACTTTAATTATTATTATTTAAGAAATTTCATAATCTTGTCGTTCAATCTCTATTTATTAATAATATCATTACTTAATAAAATTATGGCATAAAGAACTATTTTTTTTAATAGAAACACAAATTCAAATTCAAAGAAAATCAAAATAAAAAAAAACAATTTCTCAAGGAAATAATTATTTTTTCAAAACAAATCTAAAACACTACTCTGCCAACATGTTGATTTTTTTTTTCTTCTTTTCTATATGTGAAATTCAGAATAATTTTTTGCTTTTTGGTCGAAAATTCAAATGAAGTTAAACGGCGTTAATATATCCATGTGGCACCCGTTGGGCTTATGGAATGTTACGTTATCATCACGTGAGATCACATGGGCCATGCCAACGAGTACACGTGTTAACCAAACAGAGTGGGCTAGGGCTAGGGCTCACCTTCCAAAGTAAATTCATGCAGAATTGCAGATGCACTGCATGTGCGTGAGCGTCACAAAACGGGTCACAGGTCTCAGCATTGTTAAATTTTTCAGCAACTGTATATCTTGATTAATGGAAAATAGAATCAAAAGAATGTTATTTGAATAACTAAATGCGACAAACTGTTTTGGAATAATTTTTCTTTCATATGTGATAATTATTTTGGAACAGATGAGTAATTTTTAGTTGAGAGTTAATAATATATTTACACTTGAAAAAGGATAAGTTAATTTTCTTCTCTCCATAAACCAAAACGAAAAATAAAGTGTATTTATTTTTTTATATTATGTTTTAACTATGTTATCTTGGCTCACAATCGACACTGGCAAGTGCAGAGTATAAGAAATGAGATGAACCTTATCCTGTTAGAGAAGAAAGTCCTTCTATTTCCTTTCCTAATTAATTGACTTTTCAACTCCTTTTGTCTGTATAGTATTTCTATTTCAGACAAAACAAAACCATTTTCCTTAGAAAAACAAAAACCATTGGAGAACATAGGAAAACACTCGTACCGTACCATTACAGCATTTCTGTCTCTGTCATTTATCTAGCTCGGAAAAATAAATCATGCACACAAATACAACCCTGACGGCTGGTACCAAGAATCTTACCCTTTTTAATGATTATTAATATTATTAAAAGCAAAAGACATATTAAAAGAAATATCTTGTAAAAAATTATGATCTATTCATTATAATGAATTATGTATATGCTTTTATTTCTCAAAGAAACAAATTTGACGCTAGAACATTTCTATTGAAAAACTAATCGTTCATTAATCATTTGCACTCTTGGATCCATTAAAGAAATGTGTAAGAAACATCTTTTACATTTTTATTTTCAATGGAATTACCGTGTTGTTTGGTTGAGAAACATTTAAAGTTACTACTGCACAGAATTGGTCGGAGAATTCCTTTGTATTTCGTATTTCAATGAGTACTGTTGGTAGTTGGTTCTCTTTACATCAAAATAGATAATTTCTGTTTAACTTGCTGATAAAAAAAATTGTAGGCTAGTTCTGAATGTAGTTAGGGAGAATAAATTGGCACTCAATTCGGCGATTAGACATTTGCAACATACAATTAACAAGCACAAAGACAGAGAAAAAAATCTTGTCATTGGTTGACAATTCTACCTTGCTTGCTCCATTCACATGAGTCGCAAAAAGTGGATAAGACTTGTAAATTGCACTATGCATTTTTGTAACTGATCTCACTTTGCTTTGATCACGCGATTCTTTATCAACGTGGCGTAATATCTACACTCCTTCAGGTACTTCCCGTGGTTTTAGCACCTCCCTCCCATAGAAAAGCCAGTTTCGAAGTCTCTGTAATCTGTATTATTATTTTTAATCAAAGTATCAATTACTAAATCAATTTACTGTTTTTACAGCTATCATGCCATTCTATTAATATTATTCCTTGTTTCCTTTAATTAATAATTGTCATTTCGAAAATAAAAATTTTAGCAAGAAGCCTTTTCGTACGGATGCTTGCTTGTTTCGATAAAAAAAAAACACATTCTTAATTCTTATTCCCATACTGAATATTTTTCATGATAAAGCTTGTGTCAGTATTCAGTAATAACAATAAGAAAATAAATTGGCAGCAGGAACGCACGTGCACTCTGGACGCGTGTCGTAATCTAATGGTCAGTATGGTCAACCATTTCAGCGCATCAAACGGCCATGGTTGGACAAAAACTTACGTACGTTTTAGGCATTACCATGAACCACCCGATGATACATAAAGGGGTTGGTTGAAGACTTTTTTAGAAGTGAGGGGTGATCGATCTTTCCACACTCAAACCTTCTCAGAGTCTCATTCTCATCAAATCAAAACTATGAGAGCTTCTCGCATCCGAACCGGCTCCTTGCCGGTCCAGAACCCGGTTCTCCCCGGCTCACCGCAAGTCTCGCTCCCGCGCCGAGCCTCCTTCACCGGCGACAAGAACCACGCTCAGTTACCCAGGCTTTCAATGCATTCTTCCCGCTCCAAACCCCGCAGATCCTCGTCAGAGCGCGACTTCCAGAATTTCGCCGTTCGCGGGGATCTGAACCGAACCAGATCGTGCTCGTTCCCGCCGATCATACCTCACGATGAAGATTTCCTATCCGACACCGCCACGCGCAAACTCGGGATCCGGCCGGAGGATCTACAATTCGGGGGCGGAGACGGCGGAAATCACGGGGGCTCGAACCTCACCGGCGGCAACGGCGGCGAGAGGATGAAAATCGGCGCGTACTACGAGGAAATGTTGAGGTCGAACCCGACGGACGCGCTTCTGCTTAGAAACTACGCCAAATTTCTCCACGAGGTGCGTCAAAACGTTCCTTCCACAAACAAACCACAATCATTGAATGAATAAGATAGAAAAAAAAAGAGAGTCAACGATTTGAATTTTGACAGGTGGAGAAAGACACGGCGAGAGCAGAGGAATATTATGGAAGAGCGATTCTCGTGAACCCTGGCGATGGCGAATTGCTTTCGCTCTACGGAACGCTTATTTGGGAAACGCAGAGAGACGAAGACAGAGCCAAATCTTACTTTGACCAAGCCATTCACGCCGCTCCTGATGATTGGTATAATAATCATGATCTTAATCAATCTTACATTTTACCCAAACAAGGAATAACGATAACAATAATAATATTAAGTTAATAATTGTTTTTGTTTTTAATATGCAGTACGGTGCTGGGATCCTACGCACACTTCATGTGGGAAGCGGAGGAGGAGGAGGAAGAGGAAGAAGAAGTTAACGGAGGGATGACGGAGAAAACGGTGACGGAGATCATCGCTGCTTTTTAGTTATAAACTTATAATATTATTAGCGGTTTCGAGAATGCCACAGGTGTGTTATATTTCTAACCGGCGTTACACGATTATAATAAAATGGTAAGCGGAAGCTCCAGAAAAGGCCATGCACTAGAAGATGAGAGACTGAACCGAAAGCGAAACTTCTGTGTCCATTTCGTTCCTTCTCGTTCCTTCTACAGCCTGTACCATGTAATGTAACTTGTTTGTACATGTAACTCTTTTGTGCTATTTTGTTAACATGTATGATAATATTAAGTGTACCAAGTTGTAAAGTTTTGTTTAATGTAGTGTTAATTTTCCTTACTACTTACCACTTAATCTTTGTACGTTGCATCGATTCAATGTATGTAGATAGATTATTGGCGTGCCTAATTTGTCCCAACTCTGAAATTCGTTATTGAATCTAGCGATTCTGTTTCTGTGAATAAGTGTTAAAAGTTTTGACTAATCACTTTCATCAAGTTGTAATTTGCCTTTCTGCATGCGGATTTCGTCTCTTAATTGAATTCCTTGGACTCATATTCAGACCTCAAGTTGTCCGTTTTGACATTAATTAGTGTGAGAACAATACAGTTTTTTATTCTTAAAAGGCATATTAATAAGTTAATAATGGAGATTAATAGTTTAAGAATGGAGGGTGTTTATAAAATATTTAGGACTTTAGCACGCACGCACGAACAATTCTGAAAAGCTCTTATTTCTGTTCACCAGACTGCTCTACACTCTGGTTAATTCCTTTAACTCTGTTTTGTTAATGGCTCGATGCCCATCGTTTTGAGCATATTTAGCGTGCGTAATTGCAACTTGCAAGTCCCTTTATGAAGTACAAATCCAAAATAAATTTGGATTAGGATTTCAAGCTAATATAGAGACAGCAATATGCCTATCGGATAGTATCAAGTAATAACGATTAAATCGGCCCTACCTTTTCCACAATTGAACAGAAAACATCTAATCAAACTACAATAGATTAAGTAATTTTATACGACCATGCTGACCTTTTTAGAAAAAATATCTGCTCAATTCAGCCTCCATTCATTGTAGCCACAGTAAATTTAACTATATATACGACCTTGCTGACTGACCTTTAAGGAAAATATATCTGCATTTTGGTTTCTCCTTTCATTACAGCTTTTGGGTGCATGAAAAAAACAAAAAAGATAGAGACAGCAGATAAAGGAAACGAAACTGATAAATATAACAAAATAAAGTAATAAAAAAAAAGATAGATAAGAAAAACAATGGAATGAATATCAAATTAGGTATAAAATGAAAAACAAATCACTAATTTTGTACTTTAAGTATTATTTTTCTTTTATTTAGTACCAAAACAAAAAAAAATATAAATTATTTATCAATTTAGTCTATAAATTTATATATTTTACTAATTTCAGAAAAAAAATCAATATATAAAAACTACTTATCATGATTACTAATCCTTAAAAGTAAGAGTTTATTCAAAGAATAATTATAACACCGTCTGACATTTCAGAAAAATATCTGTCTCTATCTTTATCAATTCAGCTCTCTTTTTATCGCAGACAAAAATAAAGTGAGCCAGAACATCAATTACTATGATTGTCCAGTCTTTTAATTCGTCGCATATAATTTCCTGTGGGCAAAGGAAATGCTTATCTTTTATACAAAAAAGAAAAAGAAAATGCTTATCAATTATCCAATGTAATGAATGACAGCATACACACACTGTTTTATTTCACTTGCATGAGTCTCTGATGCCACTTGATAAATGAAGTTGTTGTAACAATAATTGAAGCAAAACATCAACATATAATCAATTGGGATATGTGTCCGTCTCAGCTAGCTTTTAAAAAATCGTTTTTGTGATAATTTTTTAATTTTCAGAAGCTATTTTTGAACGGTAAAATTGGGCTTTTGTTATTTATACCTCCCCTAATTTTTAGATATACCTCTTTACTTTTTTCACTTATGACGGAGAGAGTCACCACCATAGACGATGATTGCTTTTTTTTTTTTTTCATACCATATAGAGTTTGGGGGTGAGTGAGCTGAGAGTAGTAGGGCTGTGCAAAATCGAGGTCAGTAAAAAAAAAAATCGAATGGAACCGATTTGGAATTGATTAATTAGTTCAAATATTTTAAAAAAATCATTTCAGAACCTAAATTGGTTTTTTTTAAATGTTAATCATGATTTTTTCATTTAAAAACGGGTTTTTCTATTAAATAAATCATTCTCACCCTTATAAACACCCGTGTCAACTTTTTAAATTTACCTAAATTGATTTTCGAATTGATTTCAAATTAATTTTTTAATCGAATTGATTTTTTTTAAAATTAATCCAATTTGATTCGATCGTGCGAACCTATTTTGATTTTTATGCCCACCTAGCTTAGAAGGTATTGTAACTATATTTTTTTTAATGTTATTATATGTAACTTGATTGGAGGGAATGGAAGGGAGTGGGGAGGGAAGATAGAATATATTTTTTTTGACGAGAAAGATAGGATTTTTTAAAATTATTAATTAATGTAAAAGATAAGAGGTGAATGGAAGGGTGCAATATCAATAGTATTTAATATATTTATCAATATAAATATTTCAATACTATTAAATTGAATAATGAAAATCAAATTTAATATACTTTTTAAAATAATTATTATAAAAATTGAAAATTTTATCTTATATAATATTTTATAATGAAATGAAAATAATTGCACATATTATCTTATATTGTTGATAAGTTATTCAGTCATCAATTAATCAAATATTTGAGAGATCCTTAGTTGGTAGAATCCAGAAAAACAATTATAATATTTGTTTTTTTATAGTTTATTTATTTTTATTTTTATGTCTGTATGTGAGAAAATATATTTTTGAAGTTGCCTACTTGACAATTGCATTCACCTTCCCTCCATCCATCTGTTTTTTAGGGTTTCTTCAGAAAACTCTGTTTTTCATAACAACACTCCATCTATTTCCGATTTCTTCTTCCCAATCCAATTCATCAATGGGTAAGAAGAAACTAAAGGACCCGCAACAATCCTCTGAAACCGACACCGTTTCAACCTCTTCGAGCATTTTCAGCAAGCTCTTTTCCATCGCGCCAGAACAGACCACCGCAACCGCCGCCTCTCTATTTTCCGATGACAACCCCTTTCGGAGAAAACCCGCTTCACTTTCCGACTCAACAAACCTCACTCATAGTCGTAACAAAGGCGACCGCCCCGTGAACGCCGCCGATTCCGGCGAGGAGAAGAAGCGGAAGAGGAACAAGGACAAAACGCCATCCACAGAACCAGCCCTAGATCCCGTTTCCGTAATCGAAGCTTCGCAGAAATCGGAGAAGAAGAGGAAACGCGATTCGGATGAAGGAAGAGACGTTAATGTGGGCGCAAAAGCAATTGGGAAGAGGAAAAGGAAAAGGGAGGAAGTTGAGAAAGAGTGGGAGGAGAAGAAGTATGGGGCTGCGGAGGAACGGATTGAGAATAAAATTGTTGGGATAAAGAGGAAGGCTTTGGATGATCCAGCTGTTATGATGGTTTCAAAGGAGGGTTTTGATGATGAGGATAAGCTTCTGAGGACTGTTTTTGTTGGGAATTTGCCCCTCAAGGTGAAAAAGAAGACTCTTTTGAAGGAGTTTAAGAAGTTTGGCGAGGTTGAGTCCGTGAGGGTTCGTTCTGTCCCAATACAAGATGTATGTTTTCCTTTTCTCGTGTGTGTGTGTCTTTTGTACTATTGAGGTTTCAATTTTTTTTTTTTGGGATAATGATTTCATGCTTGTTGGTTTTTCGTGGTGAACCAGACCAAGAAGCCTAGAAAGGGAGCTATCCTTGCGAAGAAAATAAATGATGCTGCTGATAGGTAATGGCTCTGAATTGAATGATTAATGAGAATATTGTTAATTGTTTGTAGAGAATGCGGCTATATTGTATATGCATTTGATTTTAAATGATTGTATGGATTCAATAAAGGTAAAACCTGTTCGTTTTGGGCTTGGAGAAATCATTATGTTTGTTTTTAGTTGTTTACTTCGTTTCAAGAAGAGCTGTAAAAACTGCTTTCATGTATTTTATTTTGTAAACAAGGTTTTGTTTTTTTCCGGTGGCCTTGACTGACTTGTAGTCAGTCTGATAAGAATTCAAGCTTTCATGTGTTTCTAATTGACAAATATTGTGTTTTTTGCAGTGTTCATGCGTACATTGTTTTCAAAACCGAGCAATCAGCACAGGCTTCTTTGTCACACAACATGTCACTGGTATTCCCTTGTTGCTCTAAGTTGGATTGGATTGGATCAAAATCAAATATGATGTTTACCTTGTATTTTCTTTTATGAAGGTTTGCAGTTGACATTTTTTAAATATTAATGTTTAATCATCTGGCTGTAGGTTGAAGGAAAACACATTCGTGTTGATAGGGCATGCCCACCCCGCAAGAGACTCAAAGGGGAGAGTGCTCCACTTTATGATAATAAGAGAACTGTTTTTGTGGGCAACCTCCCATTTGATGTGAAGGTGTGTTTCTAATAGATAGTTTTATATATGAGGTCACAAAATTGCATCATTGTTGTGTAATGGATTTATCATGTTATCCATTTTTGCAGGATGAAGAGCTTTATCAGTTATTTTGTGGCATATCCAACCTGGCATCACTTATAGAAGCTGTCAGAGTTGTTCGGGATCCTCATCTTAATGTTGGAAAGGGTATTGCTTATGTGCTATTTAAAACAAAGGTACGCTGTTCAGGTGCCTGAATAGTACATTTTCATGAAATTTCTCATTATAGGTTCAAATATGTTATTATTGATGTTATCATGTGCTTTGCTTTTGTTGGTGAAATTACTGTGGTTGATAAGGTCACAAGGGCCTAATCTTTTCATGAAGAAACCATTGTATTTTTCTGATTATTACTTTTAAAATTGCATGTTATCCATTTCTGAAAAGGAGATACTTTTTGTGCTGGATCATAATGATTAGAGTGGACAGTTGATTGCCTTGTTTGGATTGTTTGGTTACCTACTTTGGTATTATGGGTTGGCTGCTTCATATATTGTAGCATGTATTTTATGTAAGTGTAAGGTACATGTCATTTTCAAAAGTTACCTTCTACAAATGAGTTTAGTATTAGTTAGACTTAGAGACTGATATGTGTCATAGATGCTATTTATCAGTTATCATACCATCTTGTTTTTATGGATCATTGAAGGAGCCATTTTATGGTATTTTTGCCATTTCCTGATGTTTTACATCAGAAAATGAGTGTTTCTGATTCGAGAGACTAAACACCGTTTTCTTATCCTGACCCAGCTCTCTGGAAGTCTTTCCGGCCAGCTTGCATCACACCTAGTCCAGTATGGTTTCTGACTAAATCTCTTTTTATGCATCACTCTACAACTTTCTTTTGGTCTCTTTATGTCCAAAGCTATTCTGAGAGGCCCCTGTTCTTCTTTTTCCCTCAGCATCTCTATGTTTTGTTTTCTCTATTCTTTGTTCCATTCTGTTTTTGTTTTCTGAGTGGCAGGCTTTAGGCTACTATTTTGATTTTTTTCCTTAATATTCCTTGGCTTCTGTTGTTAACCTGTGTTCTTAGCTTATAAAATACTGCATTCCTTTAAGAGACCATATTTTTTTACCATTAATTAATTATTATAAATGTTCAATTAATGTCATTTTCTTATTTTGAGCATTTATCTTATATATAAACACAAGTTAAATAATATACAATATACATTATATTCAAAATAGTGGTCATCTTGCAGTTTTGGAGCCTGTGCACCGTTTTTTAAGTCAGTATAATCTGAAAATCTGATTTAGGCCCCCTCTTTATGCTGTTTGATCACTTGAGTCCACAATTCCACCCTCTTGTTACATAGAATAGGGAAAGACTCCCCTAATTATTACAGTACTGCAGAACTTCCAAGCTTCTGCAACTCCCAGTGCCCAATCCTGTTGCAAATGACAAGATAATCTCTTAACCTCCCTTCAATATTATAGGCAATCCGTATTAGTTCTTCTGTGTCTCAGCCCAACAAACCAACAGTATCAACAACCAACTCTCTCAAATCCGAAGTGTGGTTTAGTGTGTTTGTGTGATTGGGTAGACAGAAGGAGCATTTTAGGGTAGCATATGGTGATTGGTAACTTGTGATGGCTTTTCTTTATGCAATAAATTGTTCTTTAGTTTACACTGTTAATTCCTCAAGTTGTTACTGGCATAAAACCATGGTGTTGTGTTGATATTCAAAATGGTGTTTGACTGGTTATTAATTGAGACATGCTAGGGCGTTATCAAAAGTAATGTTACTGCATGCGAAATGAAGAAGTGGCATAAAGAATGTCTCATCCCTAGTAACTATTGATAAATATTATGTCTTGTAAATGCAGGAAGCTGCTAAATTTGTTGTTGTTAAGAAACGGAACTTGAAGCTTCGAGACCGGGAGTTGAGACTCAGTCATGCCAAAGCAGATGCAACCCCATCTAAAAGGCCAAATCCATCATCAGAACATGCTCCTAGCACCCCTGCAAAAAGGCCAAACACGTCGTCATCACCACATGCTCCTAGTAGAACCCCTGCAAAGAGGTTTTCTGTGGCTTCAAGGTCTCCTTCAAGCAGCAATAACAGGTCAAACAAAACAAGCAATGCATCTTATCAGGGTCTACGTGCTACCAAATCTGATGTGCAAAAGAAAATCCAAAGAGGAGGAGAAAAACCTAAAGAGCGCCAGACAAAAAGACCTTCAGTAGCTGCCCGAAAGGCCAAAGCAAATTTGGTGAAGGAGAGTGGTCCACCAAAACAAGCAGCAGGGGTCAAACGCAAGCTTGATAGTCGTACTCCAGACAGCACCTTACGTAATAGGAAAGTCAAAAAGAACAGGTAGCTCTGGTAGCTGATGGAGAAAACAACTTTACAACACTGGACAGGGATACAATTTTACTCATTTAAAAAGATTTAGCATTATCGTTTGCTTCATTTTATTTTAAAATTGATGTGTAATTTTAGTTTATAGTATGCTCTTTGGGTAGCTTGTAATGTACTTCCACTATTAAGCCTTCTGAAGGCTTGTAGCATCTGCCTTGGAAAGGAGCATTCGTCAATTCTTTCTCCTAAACTTGTCTTGTAGTATTGTTTTATTGTACTTTAATATGACAATGAATTCAAGTGAATTTAATTTCACATTTTATCATTTGAATGTATTGGTAGGCAATTGTTAGGAAGTTCTGAATGACATATTTGTTGGACAATTTCCTCTAATTCATTGAAAGGGTTGCCTATCAAGTTATTCACGAACTAATTTCAAAAGTATTGTTGGGTATGCGAGAATGTATGGAGAAAAATTTAAGTCTCACATTGGTTAATGATAAAGTCAAGATAGAGTATATAAGTGGTAGGATATAACCCTCATCATAAGAAATAATTTTTGGAATTGAGTTAGATTTAAATTTACATTCTAAGATGATATCAAAGTTGGTGGCTGACTAGGTGACTTTGCTTAAGAGTTATATTTAGGGTTTTATAAAAGAAATCTTAAATGGATTTAGAATTTTGTAAATGAAACTATAAATCTTTTAAATGTATTGAAGGTTTCATAAATGAAACTCTAAATATATTAGGATTTTATAAATAAAAATAATAATCAATTTAAGGCTTAATAAATGAAACCCTAAATAGATATAAGGTTTTATAAATTAAATCATAAATCTCTTAAATGGAACTAGGTTTCATATATAAAATCCTAAATATATTTGAGGTTTCATGAATGAAACCATTAATGCATTTTATAATTTCAAAAATGAAACCTTAAATATAATTATAGTTTCACAAACGAAACCTTAAATGAAATTAGGATTTTATATACTAAACCTTAAATTCCCTACATGCATTTAGAGTTTTATAAACAAAATCGAAATGGATTTAAAGTTTACAAATGAAATCCTAAATGGATATAGGGTTTTCAAAAGACACCCTAAATGGATTTAATGTTTCATAAATGAAATTCTAAATAGATTAAAGGTTTTGTAAATAAAATCCTAAATGTATTTAGGGCTTAATAAATGAAACCCTAACTAGATTATCCTTAATAGATTTAGGATTTTATAAATGAAACTATAAATCTCTAAAATCGATTTGGTTTTTTAAAAAAAAAAATAGATCCAAGGTTTCGTAATGAAAATCCTAAACGGATGTTGAGTTTCAGAAATGAAATCACAAATCTTTTAATTGGATTTAGGGTTTTGTTTAAATAGATTTAAAGTTCCTTAAATAAAATCTTAAATGGATTTAGGATTTTGCAAATGAAATCTTAAATAGATTTAAAGGTTTGTAAATGAAACTCTAAATTACTTAAATGCATTTAAGGTTTCGTAAATGAAAGCTAAAATTGATTTAGGATTTCATAAACAAATCCCTAAATCTCTTAAATGGATTTAGGGTTTCATAATTGAAATATTAAATGAATTTAGGGTTTCGTAAATGAAACCCTAAACATTATAAATGAATTTAGAGTTTTGTAAATGAAATCATAAATCTCTTAAACGTAATTAAGGTTTCATAAACCAAACCCTAAATGTATTAGGATTTCTTAAACAAAACCATAAATGGATTTAAGGTTTAATAAAGGAAACCCTAAATAGATTTAGGGTTTCATAAATCAAATAATAAATCTCTTAAATGCATTTAGGGTTTCATAAATGAAATCTTAAATGAATTTGAGGTTTCATTAATGAAACCCTTAATGGATTTTATGATTTCAAAACCAAAATCCTAAATATAGTTATTGTTTCACAAACGAAACCTTAAATGAAATTAGGATTTCATAAAAGAAACCCTAAATCACCTTAAATAAATTTTGAGTTTTATAAACAAAATCGTAATTGATAAGGTTCACAAAGAAAACCCTAAACGGACGTAAGATTTTAAAATTGAAACCTTAAATGGATTTACTATATCATCAATAAAATCATAAATAGATTAAAGGTTTTGTAAATAAAATCTTATATGGATTTAGAGTTTTGTAAATGAAACCTTAAATTACATAAATGCATTTAGGGTTTCGTTCATGAAATCCTAAATTTATTTTTGAATTTTCTAGATGAAACCTAAAATTGATTTAAGTTTTCATAAAAAAAATCATAAACCTCTTAAATGGATTTAGGGTTTCGTAAATGAAATTCCAAATGGATTTACGATTTTGTAAAAGAAATCTTAAATGGATTTAAAGTTTCGTAAATGAAACCATGAATTTCCTAAATGTAATTAAGGTTTCACAAATGAAAACCTAAATGTATTAGGATTTCATAAACAAAACCATAAAGGGATTTATAGTATAATAAACAAAGCCTTAAATTGATTTAGGATTTCATAAATTAAATCATAAAACTGTTAAATGGATTTAGTGTTTCATAAATGAAACCCTAGATATATCTAGGATTTCATAAATAAAATCACAAATCCATTAAATGAATTAAGGGTTTCATAAATGAAATTCTAAATGTATTTAGGGTTTCATATATGAAGCCATACATCCTTTAAATAGATTTAAGGTTTCGTAAATAAAATTTAAGGTTTAATAAATGAAAATTTAAATAGATTTAAGGTTTTGTGAATAAAATTTAAAATTACTTAAATGTATTTAGGGTTTCATTTATGAAATTCTAATTTTATTTTACAGTTTCATAAGTGAAACTTAAATTGATTAAAGATCTTGTAAACAAAACCCTAATGCTCTTAAATGGCTTTAGGTTTCATAAATGAAATTCTAAATGAATTTAGGATTTTGAAAATGAAACCTTAAATACCTTAAATGAATTTAGGGTTTCGTAAATGAAACCATAAATCTCTTAAATGTAGTTAAGGTTTCATAAACCAAACCTTAAATGTATTAGGATTACATAAACAAAACCATAAATGGATTTAAGGTTTAATAAACGAAACCTTAAATAGATTTAGGATTTCATAAATCAAATAATAATTCTCTTAAATGCAATTAGGATTTCATAAATGAAACCCTTAAAGGATTTTATGTTTCAAAAACAAAATCCTAAATATAATTATGGTTTCACAAATGAAACCCTAAATGGAATTAAGGTTTTATAAACGAAACCCTAAATCCCTTAAATAGATTTTGAGTTTTATCAATAAAATTGTAATGGATAAGGTTCACAACCAAGACCCTAAATAGATGTTGGGTTTTAAAAACAAAACCCTAAATGGATTTAATATTTCATTAATGAAATATTATGGCTTTTTAAATGAAACCCGAAATTTATTTGATGGCTTTGTAAATGAAACCTAAAATTGATTTAGGATTTCATAAACAAAACCTAAATATCTTAAATGGATTTAAGGTTTTGTAAATGAAATTTAAAATGAATTTAGGGTTTTGTAAATGAAACCCTAATTAGATTTAGGGTTTCATAAATAAAATCATAAATCGCTTAAATGAATTTAGGGTTTTATAAATGAATCTTTAAATGGATTTGAGATTTCATAAACAAAACCCTAAATCTCTTAAATAGATTTAGATTTTTGTAAACAAAATCATAATGGATTTCTGGTTCACAAACGAAACCTTAAATGGATGTAGGGTTTCATAAACAAAACCCTAATTGAATGTTGGTTTTCCTTTACGAAACCTTGTATTTAAGGTTTCATATATGAAACCCTACATCCATTTAGGATTTCGTTTATAAAACCTTAAATAAACTTTGGATTTTGTAAATAAAATTTAAAATCCATTAAATTGATTTAGGATTTCGTAAATGGAGCTTTAAATGAATTTATGGTTCATAAAAGAAACCTTGAATGGATTTAGGAATGAAACCTTAAATCTTGAACCATGAAACCATAAATTATAAACCATGAAACCCTTAATTGTAAATCATAAAATGAAACTCTAAACCATAGGCTATGAAACACTAAACCATAGACCATGAAATGAAATCATAAATCCTAAATTATGAAACTTTAAATCTTAAACTCTTAAACATGAAACATTAAATCATAAACCATGAAACCATAAACCATGTAACACGAAACCTTAAAATCTTAAAGCACAAACCATAGACCCTAAATACTAAATCCTAAAAAATTGAATCCTAAAACCATAATCCATAATCGTAAACTTTAAATCATGAAACCTTAAATCTTAAAACCATTAACCACAAAATACAAAATCATAAACCATAGATACCAACCCTGAATTATGAAATAAAATACTAAATCTTAAACCATAATAGCTTAAAAGAGTGAACTTGAATCGCTAAACTATGAAGCATTAAACGTTGAAACCTTAAAACCTAAATCATGAAACCCTAAACTATGAAACCATTAACCTGAAACTCAAAATAAACCTGAAACCTTAAACCCTATAACTTTAAACCATACACAATAAATAAATCATAAACCTAAGACCCTAGAATCATAACTTATAAAATATAAACCATCAATTGTAAACCCTTAACCATAAGCCTTATACTTTAAACCCATAAATCATGGACCTCAACCCATAAATCTTAAACCTCTCATCTTTAAATACTTAAAACTTAAACCACAAACCTTTAAACCCGTTAACCATGCACGATAAACTATTAACCTTAAATTATGTGGACCTAAAACCTTAATATGAAACCCTAAACATTCAATCATGAACCTTAAAACATAAACACTAAAATGTTAAAATCATAACATATAAATCATGAACCATAAATTGTGAAACCCTTACTCATGAACCCTAAAACCTAAATTATAAAACAAAAAATATAGACCCCAAACCCCAAACCCTAAGCTATAAACCATTAAACTATAAAATCTTGAAACTATGAACCATGGACATTGAAACCTTAAACCTTGAACCAGGAAACCACAAATCATGAAACCAGAAACCTTAAATTGTGAACCTATAAATCATAATGCCCTACATCATAAATTGTACGCGCCATAAACCATGAACCTTATATCCTAAACCATGAACTCTAAAACTGCGAACTATAAATTTGAAATCCTAAAACAATTAATTTTGAACCTTAAACCTTAAATCATGAAATCATACATCATAAAATTTGATATCTTAACATCTTGAATGCTAAATACTAACGCTTAACTTAATTCTACATACATTATATCTTATTTCTACTAACCTATACTTATATTAAATTTAAAAATAGTATAAACTAACGTTGTCTTCTCTTTAACTTGTCTAATTAAACTTGGTCATTTAAAATAATTAAAGTTACATATTCAGAAAAAATAATATAAAGAATTAATTTTGATACTATTTTTCACACAAGAATTCTTTCGATTTCTCTTGGTATTTTTTATTTTTTTTGCACAGATGGATTCTAATCAATATAATCTCAATTAATGTGTTAAATTAAAATTACGACAGATAATAAAATATAAAAAAATGAAATATATTATGTAGACCGTTTAAAAACTATCGTGAGTTAATTAGTTGAAAAAAGCAATTAATTAATTTTTTGAAATAAGGTGATATAACATCACAAAAACATTGGTTAAAAAACCATCATAAAAACATGAAATATTATAAAATAAAAAAAACTATAGCAACTCCCATGCTTAACCCTTTATGAAAATCATTGCCCATGACTACCAAATCAACCCACTCCAGCTAAAGGAAAAACCGGTCCTTTGGTCTAAAAACTTACTAGTTTCAATATTAGTAAAAAAATTCGAATTCACAGCCTCTACCTCTTCCTTTCGACCAAAGCTTGGAAGGGTAACAGATATGCAACCAAAGTTACCAAATGATAGGAGAGAAAAGGGAAAACATATTTTGTGCATGTAAAAAAACATGATAAAGCAACTACTACCATTCAATAAGCGAATGTTTTACACAAATCAACTCATGAATAATGTACATAACTACTTCAGCGAAACGTCGTTTCTTGCCACTGGCACAGATCCGACTAATCACATGCTTTGCTTGTCTTGAACTACTGCAGCATTTGCAATAAAACTATCAGCAGAGAATCACTATTTTTTTTCTTTTTTGTTTTGGAGATCTGTACAAATACTGAGCTGATATTAGCTGTCAGGAGAACAAGGGCTTCAATTCACAAAGATTCTTGGCTTCTGAAATACTATGATTCGTTCTTGCTTATTAGTGTGGGTGTGACTGAAACTATACCAATGAGGAACAAGGTAGCAATTGAGTTGAAATCATAGAGATCACCCACCGATTGTAAC
This sequence comes from Amphicarpaea edgeworthii, assembly GCA_014843725.1. Classification (NCBI taxonomy): domain Eukaryota; kingdom Viridiplantae; phylum Streptophyta; class Magnoliopsida; order Fabales; family Fabaceae; genus Amphicarpaea; species Amphicarpaea edgeworthii. The sequence continues at coordinate 1,504,354 of CM026324.1, read as the reverse complement.
TCTCCAAGAGCCAACCCAGCCTGCATGAGAATGAGTTAGTTGTGTTATATGTACAACAATTTTTTTTTCTCTATCACATGATTAATTAATTACATCTCAAACTTTTCTCTCTCCTCTCTCTTTTTCTCCCTTTGTTGTAAAAAAGAAAAACACATTTTTAAATAATAATTATTTCGATAGCTACATACATACCTTGACAGTGACATAGGCAGCAGGTATCAATCCAATAACAGTTGCCAAGAAGAAAATATGATAAGGCACGTCCACAATTGGTGAAGCAAAATTAATAAATGTGTTGGGCAGGGTCGGAGTAAGTCTTAGAAAAAGCATGTAGTTCAGCAAACCCTTTCTTCTTTTAGCCACCTGTGAATAAAAGTAGAAATTTATTTCCATGTGTATGTAGTAGATTGGATCATATTCATATCCAATGTGATGGGAAGTTAAAACTTAAAACAAAACAAACCTGTCTTTGGAAGAATTTCAACTTTTCAGGCCAGAGAGAGGAGAGAATAGGTCTTCCTATGATTTTAGAGAGGAAATAGCATGAAGAAGCTCCTGCTGTCGCAGTGAACACAACCAGAGCCACACCTTTAAAGACTCCAAAGAGTGCTCCAGCAAGCAATGACATGAACACAGTCCCTGGAATCATGAAAGTCTGCATGAAAATATATACCACGCAGTACCCCACCAAGACTTGTGCAGTGTAGTCACTTGTATAGCTCTCAAGGTTATCTCTACAAATATAAAATGAAAAATAGATAAAGCATTGCACAATTTATATTGTCATTTGCCATTTCTTTTTCACAAGCACAAACATTTGAAGAAAAAAAAGAGAGGAGATATTATATCCACACATTGTTGAAATGAAAAAGCAAAGTCAATAATAGACTGTCTTCAAAAATACTAGTAGATTCCATTTCCATCATAGGTTTGTTAACTCTGGTTGAAATTGAAAAGGCTTTGTGTCAGATAGTCTATTTTATTTTCCATTTAACTACCCCAATATGCATGTGATTATGGGAATCCTCTGATGAGTAGCATTGATTTGATGCAAAAACACACGCCTTGTTGTGTAGTATTTATTATACATTATCCAATAGGAAGCAAGACAAACACAAACAAAAGGGTGACACAACACAGTTCACAAGGCTTCCCATATGGTGGAGTTGGGGAGGGTAGTAGATGGCTGCAAGTGGAGAAACTGTTTTGAGGATTTGACCCTGTGACCAAGGCAAAAACCATACCTTTGCACCAAGGCTCATCCTCGCAAGTCAAACACAATGGAACCATAAAAATATACTATGCCACTTGATCTCAGTCACAGCTGAAGAGTTGTTGGGGTTGCAACTTGCAACTTGCAACTATTTTTTATCTACTGATTTATTAAAGATAGAAACAAATTTATGAAAAAAAAAAAAAAACAAAATATGAAAAAAAAAAAAAAACAAAATATGAAAACAAGTTAGAACCTAGGACTAACAGTAAACTACACCAAGTTGTCATTAATGGAACCCTATCAGAATAGCACGTGAAACCTTCAACCAATATACACTTGCAACTTGCAAGTAAAGAGGCCAGCTTGTCAGCTGAAAGCACAATTCTCAATTAATTACTATTATACTACCTCATCTCCGATACTCCTTTTTAATAGTACAATTTTGGTTACTTTTTTTATAAATTATCCTCTTACTTGTTTTTGAAACTTTAATTAATTAATTTATACATCCATTTATATTCATTGAGGGGAAAGAGAAAAATGTAAAACAGTAAACTCTACATATAAGATTACATTGTTTGGTTTCTCCAAAACAGCCTAAAACACACTACCAATCAAAAGATTAAAAAGGAACAGGGGGAGTATAAGTAAAAAAAAAAAAACTTTGATTCGAGACGGGAGGGAATTGCAGATTAGCCCCTATGAATAAAAACAAACCTAATATTCTCATCATTCAAAGCTGCTGGATACCCCCAAAACACAAATACCCTTCTCAGATCTGCTTTTCCAAGCGATAAAAGAGGAAAGGAAGACCAAAAAATTAAAACTGCCAAATCCTATTTATTTACATGGAACCCTTATGCAAATCACGATGATTTGACAGAAATCACGGTTCAAAGTCAGATCTTTTCAACGGAATAAACCCAAATTGACAATTAGAACATTCAACTAAACATCAAACAAACACATTCGCAACAAATTAATAAGACAACAGAGAAGAGGGCTTCGGAGAATTAGTTGGTGGGTCTTGCGATGACGAGGCAAAGGTTGTTTTTTTTCGACATTCAGATAAAGAAGAAGAGAGGAATGTTGGTTGGGAAGAATAGAATAGCGTACCGTAGGAGTTGAAGGTCTTCGAGGGTGCGAGGGAGTTTGAGGAAGCTGTAATCGGAATCGGGCATGGTGAGGTAGACGCCGAGAAGGCCCACCGCGAAAACCAACGCCACCGTTGAAGCCACCGTGGCTTCCCAAAAACTCAACGGAAACTTCGATGTAGATGCCACAGGTTGTTGCTGTTGCTCCACCACCGTGTTTGCACCCTCTTTCTCCATGTCTCCTCTCTTTTTCTCTCCAGAGACAAGCCTCTTTCCTTCTCTTCTTCTCTGCCTTATCTTCAGGAGAGAGAAAGAGAGAGGGAGAGAGAGAAACAAGAGCTTTTACAGAGACAAAGAATATTGGTGGTTGAAGGAGTATATGTATATCAAAGGAGCCAATCAACTAACTCTTTTATTATTCTTAAATTATTAAACCATATTCATATATCACAGACACACAATTTTGTATTTTATCTTTTCTTTTTAAATTGGTAAAATATTATGGATAAATGTTATTTCGATGTATTAATTTTTGTTTAGTTTAATTTTTTATGTTTTTATATTTTAAAATTTTTAATTTAATATATAAAAAATAATTTATTAAATTCATTTACATGAAAAAAATTATGTTAAAAAACAAATTTTATTAATAATTAAAAAAAAATAATATTATATTTTTCATTAATTCATTATTTTATTTAATAAATCATTTTCACTCTTATGAATACAATAAAATTTTGCACTTTACACCACTATTTGGATTTCTTTATTAATATTAAAAGTGTTTTTGAATTTTCATTTTTGAAACATTGTTAATTTAGTCTCTTTTTTTAATTAAGTTTGATTATCTTAAAATAAAATGAGTGAAAATATAAAAATAAATAGATATTAAATATATTTTTTTTATTTCATGTTTTTAGTAAATTAATGAAAAATATTTTTTTATTTTTTAATGTAAAAAATAATTATTTATATACATGTTTTATTAAAATACTTGAAAAAAAATTGTTTCATAAGTTTTATACTTTATTTAGGAAAGGTTTCGGATAAGGGTGAAGTCTAAACAAGTGTTTTAGTATTTTGAAATGACAAATAGTCGTAATTCTTTAAGCGACGTAACTTATAATTAAAAGCGATATTGAATTTTAATTAAATGATATGTGTAACTAACTTACTTGTAAGTTCGTCAGCAAAAAAAACTTACTTGTAAGTTTGAGAAAAAATAAACAAGAAAAGAAAATACTCATTTATATTGTGCATGTGAATGGCGTGGCCGTGGGTCCCATAAAAAGGCCCAAGTAGTTAACCCCACATGGCAGCGTTTATTTGTTTATTATTGTTTATGTGGTGGGAGTGGAGCATAGTATTTTTTTGATACTTTGGAGTGGAGCATAGTATGTTTCTGAGGTGAAAGTGCTACGCAATATTAAGCACGTGGGGAGTGTGAACATGAAGAAGGAAAAAATAAAAAGTTTAATGGTTATAATTCGATCATAATTCACGTCTATATGATTTTAACAAATTTATAAATTATAATTAGATAATTTTGTAAAAACTATTTTATATTTTTATTAAAAAAAGTAATGAGCATACACTAATAAATAAAATAAATTTAAATTATTAGTTAACGCCCTATCATAATTGAATGAGATTCAATGTTACATTTATAATACTCGTAATACGAGAATTGTTAACAACAATTTATTTGATATTTTCTTTCATAAAAAAAATTATCTATAATTTTCTATAAATTTCAATTGATCAACAAGGAAATTCTCATATAATACTTCTCTTATAATAATATGGTTTAATTGTAATTTTAATCCTCTATTTTTGTAAATCTGTAATTTTGATCCCCTACTTTAAAATTTGCAATTTTGATTCTTTTATTTTCGCAAATCCGTAATTTTTGATTCCCCTACTTTAAAATTCACAATTTTAATCTCCTTACTAGGGGTGTTCGCGGGTTAGGTTGAGCTGGATTTGTATAAATTATTGACCCAACCTAATCAATTTTTAGTGGGTTGGGTTTGCGTGATTTTATTTTCAAACCCAACCCACCCAACCCAATCATGAACAGGTTGGGTTGGGTTAGGTCATTAGGTCAGTGATGTATTTTAAAAAAAATAAATTAAAAATTAGAATAGATTTTCAAATTTTGCTCATTTTTTTAGAACAAAAATAATTTTTAATCACAAATGAACATAATCATATATTAATGCACAAAATAAGTTAGATATAATTACACTTTCAAACTTAATTATTAATCTCTTCGACCTTGATTCACCTAATCCGAAAAGTTCAAAATAAAATGGTTATCAACCAAAATAACAAAATTTACTTAACTTAATATAGTTGAGAAAATTCAAATAACATTGTAACACTGATACAAAATAAACTAAAAACAAATTTACATTTTTTTGGATAGTTGACTAGTTGTAAGTTCCATTGTTGGACAGTTATAAGCTCTATTGTCGAAACATTGCAAGCCAAATGATAAGATCCATTAGTTTATTATAAATAATGTAGAAAAAAGAAATATGCCTAAAGTTGCTATAAAGATGTAAACCTAAAATTACATCATAAACTAATTTGTAAATATTAGTATATTACCATATTAGCAATGACCCCAACTTGTAACACTAGCAGTCCCAACAGTAGTCCCAGTAGCACTGGTAGTCCTAACATTAACAGTATTTAAAGCCAATCCAGACAACTCTAAAAATTTAAATAAAATCTCATTAGAACACAAAATCAATTCATAATCATATTGTAAACATGTGGAAAAAAAAAAAATCAAACTTCATACTTGATTTAATCTTTTCTATTTCATCTAGTTCAACTTACAAATCATTGATATCTTGATTTGAGATTTGAGCCAATTTTGGTCACAAATCAAAGCTTCAACTGTAGTGAGACTCAATGAGTTGCTGATTTTTTGCCATTCTACAAAACAGAAGATACATTCTATAAGTATATTTCTTATACAAAATTAAAAAATAACAATAATAACAGCTTTTCAGAAAGACCTTGTCAAATCCACAAACAAATAATCAATAGCAGAAACAATGCAGACTATATCAAGGTAAACCATATGGACTTGACTTTCTAAAGAAGCAAAATGAAAATTAAAAAAAAAAATGGCAATCTCTGATTTATTTTTAGAAAGTCCTCACTAAATCACAAATAATAGCAAGAACTAATGCAGATTATATCAAAATGAACCATATTGATTTGACTTTCTAAAGACTGTGGAAGAAATGACCAAATAAAATCCAATAAAAAGATTAATAGTGCATACTATTGTGTTTTAAAAGTTGTTTGTCATGTAACAAACAATAGTGGAGGGCAACACACAATGGAGCACAACGGAGGACGACGCAGTAGAGGGCAAGAGTAGTGGAGGGTCATGCGGAGAATTGCAGTGACGCATGGATAGTCGTGGTGATGCAACAACGAAGGGAGGCAGTGACTTGTGGTGATGCAACAATGGAGGGTGACAGTGACTTGTGGTGATGTAACAACAGAGGACGACGGTGACTCGCTTCTATTTTAAGGGTTTTTTAAAAGTGAGGAGGTATGTATAGAGGATGAAAGTATTGAGTGAGTGAGAGTAGACTTTTTGTTTTGTTATTATTATTATTATTATCATCATCATCATTGTTATTATTATATGTAGTTCAGGTTAGGTTGGGTGGGTTACGGGTACATACAATAGAACTCATTATTCAACCCGTAAGTCATCGGATTGAGATTGGGTTGAGTTAGATTTGACCTAAACACTCTTAAAAACCCGTTCAAACCGAGTTGGATTGGGTTGGGTCCACGGGTTACCTATACCCGTGAACACCCCTACTCTTTACTTTCAAAATCAAACAGTTTTGATCCCTCCATTTAATTTCGAGGTGTTGAACGTTATCTTTAACGTTGACTTTTTTTATTGTTATTAATAATTATTTAAATAAAATTAATTAGTTAATTTTTTTATTAACAACATGATTACCTTTTTTTATTCCTAAGTTACCCTTTAATTTAATTAATCAAGTTAAATAAAAAATTAGAATGAATTTTGGTAAAGCTAAAATTTGAATACTAGTCTCTTTAGTTATTAATGAGCCAAAGTAACCACTAAATTAATAGTTTAATTAATAATAATTATAAAACATTTATTTATTTATGTATTGTTTCTTGTGTTCTCAACAAGAACTTAGTATTTTGAATAAAAGCAAAATAAATGGAGTGAGTTATAAAATAAAAAGTGAAATATATAAAAAAAATTACAACTAATAATAGAAGATGTTAAAAAAAAATAATAATAATAAATTATATTAAACGAGACGATATAAGTCTTGAATTGGACTATGCATAAATAACTTTTTTTCATTTATTTTTTAACATCTCCTACTATTAGTTGTAATTTTTTTTTTTATATTTCACTTTTTATTTTATAAATTATTCATTTTATTTTACTTTTATTCAAAATACTAAATTCTAGTTGAGAACTCAAAAAATAATAAATAAATATATGATAATAAATAAAATTTATGTAAAATATATATAAATGCTTTATAATTATTATCAATTAGGCTATTAGTTTAGTGATTGCTTTGGGTCTTTAATAATTAAAGAGATTAATATTTAAATCTTAGTTTTATCAAAATTCATTTTAATTTTTTATTTTAATTAATTAAATCAAAGGGTAATTTAGGATTAAAAAAGGGTAATCATATCATTAATAAAAAAATTAACTAATTAATTTTATTTAAATAATTAATAATAATAATAAAAAAAGTTAACATTAAAAATAATGATTAATACCTCTAAATTAAACAGAAAGATCAAAATTAGTTGATTTTAAAAATAAAATAAAAAAATTGTGGATTTACAAAAATAAAAAAATCAAAATTATGAATTTTAAAATAAACAAACTAAAATTACAAATTTATAAAAATCAAAAAATCAAAATTACAATTAAATATGATAATATTGGTAATAAGGTTTTCCGGGTTCTTCACGCAACAGCTCACCTCTCTCTATTATGGTGTTGCTTGTTTGTCGTTTTTGAGTGCACAACCCCCATAACATAAAACCCTCCTTCTTTATGTTGTCTCTTTGCTCAAGCGTGTTTTTTTTTTTTTTTTTTTTCAGTTTTTGTCGTAACACTCTTTCTTTTGTTTTATTTATTGTGGTCGAAGTTTCATGTTCAACAGCATATTCACTTTTGAGATTTAGAATATCTCATGTATGGCATTTATTAATAAAATACAATAAAACATTATGTAAACAATGACATTTTTAGTTATTTTATATTTCCCCCCTCTCATTAAATATTACTCCGTTATCATGTTGGGAAATATTAACAAGGAACTTATATTGATAATATTATTTGTAGAGCATAGTTCATTGATTTTTTAAATTATATTTAATATAACTTATTTTAGAAAATATAATTATATTGTTATTTGTAAATGGATAACAATATAATTTTTTTAAATTATGTTTTTGGGTGTAAAAAAAAGGTATATTATGTTTTTAGAGACTTTAAAAAATATTATTTCTTTAAAATTAATCTCTACCACATATGTTGTTTATCCTTTGGATCATTAACCTAATATTAATAAACGGTGTGAATGTTAGGCCAAACATTGATAAGCATTAAAAACATAAGAAACGAATTGGTGAATAGTAATTTTACTTTAAATGCATAATAAAATAAGAATTTATCACAGAAAAGTAAAACAATTACAGAGTACTACATCATTATCCTAAAAGAAAATATCTATAAAAGCACACTCGAAGTTCAAATATTTATACGATTTTCCTAATCTTTCCTCCCACATCTTTTCTTATTCCTTTTTCATGATTTTTTTTATCCTATGGTACATCAAAATTAAATCCTATGGCATGGTCGATATTTTTTTTTTAATAAAGGTCGATGAAACTTTGTACTTTCATATGGAATAAGTAAATTTTGGTCCAATTATCATCATTGGGGTCCACTGCAATTATAATAATTAAAACATGTAGAGTAAGATGCGCTCCATGACATCAATTCTTATCTGGTTTAGCGGTTAAAACGAAGCATGATGGCAACATAAAGTGTATTATCACTATAATGGTCTCTTTGAAAAAGAAGAACGAAAATGATGCAATATGTTTTTGGATTTAATTGGTATAATTGTATATACAGTGTAAACACAGTTTACATACTCATCCAATTATAAAATGTTACATTTTAACAAATTTGAGTTTTATTCTAATTGTCTTAAATTCATAAATTTAAAATGTTTCATATCATGAATTATAGTTGATTGACAGTATAATTGTATAAATTTAGGTTACAAGGAGGCAAGTTTAATAAGAATGTAAAACTGATGGAGTTTTACGTGGGGTGAAAAAAATAAAGGTAGATGTATAATTAGAATAAATGTGAAGCAAAGTTAATGTAATTTGTTTTTTTATATCAACAATCTAACAGTTAAACTCTATACTTTTAGTTGTGGAGAATTTTAGTTTTATTATTTTAAAAAAGGATATTGATTTAAATATGAATTTAATGTTCTACACCGATATTATAAAATAATTTTACACAATTAATCATTCATAATTTAAAGTTTGAATGATTTTTTAAATAATTTTATAATTTTTTTTATGAATTAATAGTTAACTTATTTATCATAAATAAAAGTGGTGAAAAACAGCCAGCATTAATTTTTTCTCCTTGAATATAAAGTTTTTAAAATTTTGGTTCTCTTAATTGAAGAAACTAAATTCATAATTAAGATTTTATTTGAATCAATTGGTTTGCATGTCATTCATTTGTAGGATGACATTTTGGGCCCGGTGCATTCTTTGGGCTGGAATGGGTTTCATGAATTTCTAAAGTGTGAGAGTTTTGGAGAGGGTTCAACTCCTTGCACTCCAAATACTGTCTCCTGCACCTCCAAATACTCACCATTTCTCTGGTCCAACAACCGTTTGTTCAAAAGGGGATATGCTTATATCATTTTAAGATTTCTGAGATTTCATTTTGATTTGTCTGCTACTGGTGGAAAATGGGCCGTGGTTTATTATTGCGCAGGTCATGATTGAGGTTAAGATAATGAGATTTTATGGATCATGCGGTTTAGTTTAAATTCAAGAGTGTAAGGATGAAGTCAATGATATTAATTTTATATGCTCATAACTTTTTATTTATAATAAATCAATTTAATTTTTATAAAATTATGCTAAAAATTATATAAATGATAAATTGTTATTAATAGAATATATTATCATTAAACTCTAAATTTAATAACATACTTGAAAACTGAAATAAATCATGATAAAATTGTTTTCTGAATTCTGTTGGATTGATTTTTACTGAGTATTCTTTTTAGTCATTTTTGTAATTTGAAAACGACTTTATTCAGTTTTAAACTCCGCGGTTGCACATTGACGTTTTGAGATTTCTCTTATCCTTAGGATTTGAGATAAGACTAGGGAGTAGGGAACCAATCCTAAAACAAAATCAATGGATTTAGGTGTGGGGGAATGCTGGACATGAGAATTTCAATATACAATGAACATATCCTTCACAAATCACTTTCTAGTTTCTAGTCACAACAGCTATGTGCAGTATTAAATATGACATTTAAAAGTTAATGTTGAAATGATACTGTATCTAGTTAGCATATTAATATATTTCGTCAAGCAAACCGAAGACAAATTATGCAAAGACTACTGTGCTGTAATCTTAGCATTGGAAGTGATCGGGAGACAAAGATTGGTCCAAGTGATGCTGACTTTAATGGCAGCCATGATAATAAAGGGATTTAATCTTTAGCCTACAAACATTAGAAGGACCAACCTCATTTCACTCTTCACATCATAGGACCAGTACTATAGGAACTGATGGGAAGCACCTCTTACTATATTCGTATATGCTTATGGCCAAATATATATGTGCAGCCCCATTCATCATAAATTGATAGTTGATCCTTTCGAGGCTTTAAAAGTCACTCTTTTTTACCAAACAAAAATACTCATATAAAATCTATATATTTACACAAATTTTACTTTTTAGTTTCTACACTTAAAACATTATTTTTTGAATCCATGTACAAGCATTTTTAGATTTTTTTTTTTTTGTCCCTATCAACACAAAATGACAAGAACTAAATGATTTTGTTGTTTAAAAGTAATAAAAACTAAAAGGGAAAAGTATTTGTACATGGACTAGAATGAATAACTTTTTTTTTTAAAGTGTAGGATTAATAGGTAACTTTTGTACAATTATAAAGTCCTCGTAAATATGTTTAATAATTTTAAAAATTATTATAAAAATTAATAAATTAATAAATTTATCATATATAATAAATAATGATTAGATGAAAATATAACACTGATTATGGTTTACATAACTTAATTTAATATCTCTTTCTTTTCTTAAAAAAAATAAGAAGAAAAAATAAAATTTCATGACTTATTATTTTCTTTTTATTTTTATTTTTTTTCTACCATTTTATAACTCCTAAGTATACTTTATTTATTTCATCATTAACTATAAAATTTACTAATTATTATATTTCATAAAAATGTAATATTGATTTGTTTTAACTTTAGTATATTATATTATATTATTTATTTATCCAAAATAATTATATTTATTTTAAAAAAATACATACACTACCTGTGTCATCCCATAAAGATAAAGAGAGAAAAAAAATAAAGGTAGCACAAAAATGTCCCATTATGTTGCTCCATTCCTATCTATACCCTGTTGCTGTTGACACCAAACACCACCAAAATCTTATCCCGGTTTGACTTTGACTCTCCAGTGCCATGCCATTGTCGTTTTAGTAGTCACCCCACACGCGCTTCATTAAGCGGCGCGAATCCACGTAACGCCCCCAAACAACATCGCCACGTGTAGTCGATCCTCTTCTTTGAAACTCACCCGGTCATTTTATCACCCCCTCCCGTACTAACCCTAGTCTAAGCTATATATATCCATCCACACCACTCCGTACATATCCTTTCCACTCTCCCTCTTTGCGCCATTTCTTCGCTCTCATTCTGCGTATTTCGGTTTCACCAAAACGACGTCGAATCCGAACAAAACCCCAATCCAACAATTATTTCCCCACCCAAACCTCGCAATCGCAACTGAAGCCTTCTCTTTTTCTCTCCCTCGCAAATGCGATTCGTTCGCGACGCGATCGGCATTTAGAAGAGAAAAACAAAAACAAAAGAAAAACCAATGGCGGAGGAGAAACGGTTCCGCGTGGGGTACGCGCTGTTGCCGAAGAAGCAAAATAGCTTCATGCGAGACTCGCTCGTGAATCTCGCGAGATCTCGCGGGATAGACCTGGTTCCTGTCGATCCCAACCGGAACCTAACGGATCAAGGTCCCTTCGATTGCATCCTCCACAAGCTCTACGGTGACGATTGGAAGCGTCAATTAACGGAATTCACCGTTAGGTACCCGAATGCCGTCGTTCTCGACTCACCGGAATCGATCGAGAGGCTCCACAACCGGATTTCGATGCTGCAGGTCGTGTCGGAGCTCAACGTCGACGACCAGAGCGAGACCTTCGGGATTCCCAAGCAGATTGTGATATACGACAAGGAGACGCTGTTCGACAAGCGGAACTGGGAGGCGATGAAGTTTCCGGTGATCGCGAAGCCTTTGGTCGCCGACGGAAGCGCGAAGTCGCACAAAATGGCGCTGGTTTACAACCACGACGGTTTGAATTCGCTGAAGCCGCCGGTGGTGGTGCAGGAGTTCGTCAACCATGGCGGCGTGATCTTCAAGGTCTACGTCGTCGGTGAGCGCGTGAGGTGCGTGAAGCGGAAGTCCCTGCCGGACGTCGGAGAGGACGAGTTGGTGAGGGTTTCGGAGGATTTGTTGGCGTTTTCGCAGGTGTCGAATTTGGCCACCGATGAGAGAATTGACGATGGGTATTACAAGTTGATGCATTTGGATCATACCGAAATGCCTCCCCTGAGTTTCATTACTCAGATAGCTCGGGGGTTGAGGCGTGTCATGAGTCTGAATCTGTTTAATTTCGATGTTATTAGGGATTCTCGATGCGGGAATCGTTACCTTATTGTTGATATCAATTACTTCCCCGGGTATGCCAAAATGCCTGGCTATGAGATTGTTTTGACAGACTTTTTCTGTGATGTGCTGTGCAAGAAACAACAATGGGGTGATGATTGTTCTGAGAATGCTGGTTTTGATAGTGTGGTGGGTAACAAAGATGTGAGGAGGGTTATGAGCAATACTTGTTGTGGTGATGGGGATGAGGGTGGCCTTCAAGTTTCGCCTCTCAGCGGCGTGGAAGAGAAAGAGAGTTCTGTTCAAGTGTGAAAATTTTGTGTTGAATAATGTGTGTCTCATTCTGGTACATTGTCATTAATTGGTGTTTTTCTTTGGGTAACCAGAATTTGCTAAATGGACCCATTAGCCAGTTGGTGGGTACAGGGTAGGCATGAGTTGCACATTTTTATTTAGGCTGCAGTGGAGACAGTGCTGAAATTAGAAGGTTGTTTTGTGACTAGTTTAACCTCTTAACATGTATATTCCTTAGACCATTGCTTTTGGAGATAGGTGATTCTCAGATACCCTGAAGCTTTAGGAAAGTTGTATTTTGAGGTTCAACTTCTTGCTGGAAAGTCTTTTTATTTTTGTGGTTTTTGCCTTTTAACTCAATGATGCCTTAATTCTATTCTCATTTTTATTATTTCATTGATTGTTTATGATTTTCTTATTCAGCGATATAGCTGTACCTGATTGATGGTTTTGTATATCCTGATCCGAGGTTTCTTAATTGCTAATGAATACTTTTTCCTGCCTAAATAAAAAAGAAGTTGCTTAAAGATCTGGCACAATATGTAAATTTTCCAACATGTAAAGTGTAAAGACTGTCAGATTGAATATGACATCTTAAACAAAGCATACAAGTAAATACCAACAAAGTCAAAAACAAGGTTCCTAGATAGGAATCATCGATCATCATCTTCTAAATCCTAGTCTTTTTCTTTATCATTTTTCATTTATGGATGGAAATTGAAATTGCAAAAATAGCGTCCCTTAAAATTATAAAGTCTCTGTTTATTTAGAAGGCTTTTTTGGAATTAACACATAGTTCCGCTGCTGCTGCTATTTGGTCCACTGCGACTGCTACACTAAGCCGCTCTGCTACAGCAGCCCCTGTAGCAGGCAGAGCCAGCTCTGCTGCTACAGCAGCGCTTTAGTGCAATATTTAAAACCCTGACTTGCATGTGACAGTTTTCTGTTGTTTCCAATTCCTGGGTTGAGATAGGACACAGGTTTGATGCTATTATTACGAACAGGTGAAAGCCATATATCTTATTTTAAATGTTTTTTGTTTGATCAAACTGATTTTAGTTCCTATTTTAGATGCCATGGATGGATTTTCTCCTACTATTGGCAAGAGGCTATACCTGGTGCCTTAGCATAAGTGGTACTATTGGTATTTGTTGGTACTCTTGAAGAGGATATATTAAAATTGTGTTGAATGCGTGTCTTATTCTATTATATTGTCATTACTTGGTGCTTTTTTGGTAACCAGATTTTGCTCAATGGACCCAGTAGCCAATTGGTGAATACTGGGCAGGCATGAGTTGCACATTCTAGTCGAGACAGTGCTGAGATTAGATGGTTGTTTGTGACTAGTTAAACTTCTTAACAAGTATATTCCTTATACCATTGCTTTAGGAGATAGGTGCTTCTTAGATACTCTGAAACTTTAGGTAAGCTGTATTTTGAGGCTTAAGTTCATGCTTGAAACTCTTTCAAGTTGTAGTTTTGCCTTTTCACTCAACGATGCCTTAACTCTAAATTTTGTTATTTCTACTCTCATTTAGGTTTTCATTATTTGATTATGATTTTCTTATTCAGCGATATAACTGTACCTGATTGCTGGTTTAGTCTATCCTGACCTGAGGTTCCTTAATTGTTACTATTTGAATTGTTAATGAATATTTTTTCTTGACCAAATAAAAAAGAAGTTGCTAATGAATATTCAATAAGACGATCATAATAACTAATAAGGAAAGCAGGATGTTGATTAATTTTGCCGCCCAAACCTCTTCAATAGTCTGAGTAACAGAGGAGAATGCTTAAAGATTTGGCACACAAGATGATGAAACTCATAAATTATCTGTAATGCCAATTAAGATTCAATGTCTGTAAGATACTGGATCACATTTGATGTTCACACTCTATTCATGCTTAACAGCTTTGTGTGAGTGTATTTGTGTTCTCTCTCTCTGTGTCTCTGTGTGCTATCCTGCCATAGTTTTTTTGGGGTTGGCTGCTCCTCGCGGTGATCTAGGATTGGTTACTAATTAATTGTGTCAGTGACTCAGTGTGTGTCTCTGGAATTGGTAACTACAGTAATTAACTGTGTGTGTCAGTGTGTGTCTCTGGAATTGGTAACTACAATAATTAACTGTGTGTCTCTCTGTTTCTGTGTGTATGTGAATGTGCCACTGTGTCTTTCTGTGTAGTTCCGAGTGTGCTTTCCTGCCATAGTTTTTTTTGGGTTGGCTGCTCTTTGCGGTGATCTAGGATTGATAACTAATTAATTGTCATATATAAATGGAATACAGGAAAATTTATAACTTTTGCGCATTATAAAAGAGATTTCCAATAATGTAAAATTTTCATCATGTACAGACTATCAGATTAAATATGATATTTTTCAGGAAGCTTAGGGTGTGTTTCGACAGTAGTAGGCTTTAATGATAGAAAACTATTTTAAACCGTCAATCAATCGTAATCTTTCATTTATAATAAAATAAATAATTTTTATAAAATTATTTTAAAAATAGACTTTAATGATAGAAAACTATTTTACACCGTCAATCAAGTGTAATTTTTATAAAATTATTTCAAAAATTATTATAAGGTAAAATATTTTATACGTGTACAAATATTTTATTCTTAATGATATAAGCTTTGGCGAGAAATTGGAATGGCATGAATGTAAATATTTGTCAATGTCCAGGTGTAAGAAGCATAAACAGAAAGTAATTTACATGAGTATTGCCTGGTGTCATTGTTAACTCAATCAAACTCGACACGACATTCTTTCATGTTATGATTTATTCTATTTGTTCGTGTTACGAGTGATTGTTGAGATTGAATGATTGAAAGCTTATAAGTTTGAGTTTATATATATATATATATAAAGTGACTTTATTTCTGGTTGCGTTGGTAGCCACTGATTTTACTGTTTGAATGCTAACCTCGATTTTTCAGGAAGCAAGCATTGGCTGGGGCATGATCAGGGGAGTGTTGGATAATATATAAGTTTGAGTTTATATACAGTGCATAATGTATTTAAGATTCATACGATGGAAGTTCCATTTTAAATTTCTGATACTATTCATAATAACACAACATGAAATTAATTAAGAATATGATAATTGCTTCTAGTAATATGCAAATTATATTAGTTATTTTTCTTCATGTATTTATTTTTAATCTGGCATTTAAAGTTAAAATACTTTAAAACTATTTTTATTTTTAATGTTATTTTTTTCTCTTATTTTTTTTTTTCACTTTTTATGCACTATTGTTTTTTTTTAAAGAATATTATTAAAAATAATTATAGCTTAGTTTTTTTTTTTTTTTTTCAAATTGATAGATAAATAGAAATAATTTATTTTCAAAAGTTATAAGTAAAAGAAATACAATAATAATTATAGGAAGAAGAGGAGCTTTTTACCTGATTAATTACTCAATATAATAATATAATAAGATCCGATAAATCTTTTTGCTATTCTTTTCCATATGTCTTAATCATGAAGCTTGTATTATGGGTGCATAAGTGTATTATTGCATATGATGAATTATACTTTTTGATTGTATGTATTTTGTATAGCTTGTGACGGATACAGGAGTTGATTCTCATATAGGAATTACACGTATAATGCGGTATTAGATTTGTGTTGCGGTAGCTTTTTGGTGGAATCCATTTTTTTTTCAAGTATTGTATGTCTTTATATTGCCTCTAAATATAGTTTACTTTAATTATAGTCAGTGCTCGCAACAAAGATACATATCACATGTTGGGGAGGGTTATGATAATAGGTTACTGTATTCCTGGTACCTTTTTATATCTTTTCCCATATTTATATATATTGTTACTTGTTTTGCTGATGAAAAAAAAAACAATAATATCTACTACTACGTACCATTGTTGGATAAATATATTTTTCAAGTTTATAATCTCTTAATCTCTCATCAAAGTTATCGGAGTGGGTGTGTGTGTAAACCATATTTATGCTCAAATTAATCTACTTTAGTCATCTATTTTTAAGATCTCACCATCAAATTAAATAGTCTTGATAGCATTATATTTTGCTTTTAAACGAATATGACATAGGAAGATGAGCTTTCTTACTTCCTAGAATCAAATAGCTAGACGCTGTATAAAGTCACGATTGTTCTAGAAACAAAGCTAGCTTCCGAAGGCAGGATAACATATGTCGTGTCCTTAATTTATCACTTTTCTTATTGAAAACAAATCCTCTTACCTAAAACATTATCTAAAAGGAGGCAGTTTCTTTAGTGTAATTGAAAACAAATGGGTGGTTGCATAATGATGTTGCCCTTTGCATTTTTTTTTTCCGGTTTTATATTTTATCTTGTTCCAGACGTAAACAATTAATCTAACCTAACAGTTGGTCTGGATCGGAATCTGGACATATTTAATAATTCCAATGACAATTTGTCATTTGGAATAGCTTCTCACTTCTATATGTTCATCATCATTTGATGTGATACTTAATAGAGCTAGCAATATTTCTTTAGTCGGCGAGAAATTGTGGTGACACGGTTGACTTATACATTATACACTCAAAGTCAAAAGCTTAATTTCATGGATTAATTAATTAGACCATCTCACTGTAGAAAACATCTAGAGGTTTTTCAGTTTGTCACATTTCAATAGCAGCAAAGCAAAAATACGTAACTGAGAGATGAGAAGATATATTAAAAGAAATCCTTAGAATTTTGAATTGTAATTACAAAAGATGTTTTATTCAGAAAATAGAACTAAATCTTGTGAATTACAAGTCTGTTTCGAGAAAAACATAAAACTAAATATATATGCAACTTTTCATATATAAATATGCTTGTACGTACGTGTGTATCTTTTGTATACGTTTTGTATCCATGTATAAAAATAGAAATGAATGTAATTAAACAATGAATTAAAAACCATGAATGAATGAAACTACGAATTTCTTCAGTCCGTGATGTATGTCCATAAGTTGATGGCAGCATCTTGATCAGAGAGAACCCAATGATTCTTCTACCACAAAATTGGTGAGGCGGAAGTGGATGTCAAGCTGCAAAATAAAAAGGAAAAAATCACGTTAACTGAGAAACGTTGGGTAAAAAATATCAGTTTAATTTTGTATCTCATGGAGATTAACTAAGATATAGTCTATAGACTATTACAGCGGTCTTGAACCATATAATATTTTTTTATAATTAAATGCATGCAAGTAGGTAAAACCTAGAGATAAAGAAAACAGTAGTTGATATGATAGAAGAGGGTCTTACTCTAGAATCTCTTTCCAATAGGAACCGCTTGTTTCATCGTCAACCATCAGCTTCTCCCAATCATCAAAGAAAGTGTTGGAAGGTGGTGACTCTGTAGACATTTGAGCTATGTTATTACAGCCACTATCCATTTGGTTGAAGCTGGTTCCCATCTTTGGAGAGGATGCAACTAATGCAGGAAGTGGAATATTTTCTGCTTGGTTTTCACGTGAAGTAGTAGTAGTGATGTTAATTTTGTAGTAATCAGGATCTGCCAATGATTTTGAAACATCCTTCTGAGAGCACTCACTTTGTGCTTGAGTGTTTAAACCATGGTTAGCATATTCTTCACTACCACCACTCAACACCACAGGCTCCTTGGTATGAAGGGGGTTTAAGTTTAACCCGTTTAGAAATAAAGGGTTGAGGTTGGGATTGCCTAAGAGATAAGGGTTATTAGCCATGTTAACAAATGAATTGTTGTTCATAAGTTGCAACAGATTTTGAAGAAGTTGAATTTTGGCTAGCTGGTTGATATCTGCTTGTAAACCTAGAGGGTTATTGCCCCAAGTGGTGTTCATAGCATTAATATTGCTCAAGTTTGATGACATGCCAAGCAACTGAGAAAGACTCATGAGGTGATTCAAGTCTGTCCTTGGCTTGTGAGTTTCTGGATCAATTCCCATCTTCAGAAGCTTTTTCCTTATGTTAGTGTTCCAATAATTCTTTATCTCATTATCAGTTCTTCCTGGCAGATGTGCTGCAATCTTCGACCACCTATGCAACAAAAACATAATAATATTACTTACATAGTTTTCAATTAGTTAAGGGATATATACATAGTCATTTTAGCTTCAGAAAATTTCTGTAATTATTCATAAAGTAAGAAGTAAAAATAGAAGACAGGTTGTTGATCTGAGTCGTAATGAACCTGTTATGCTTAACTAAGGTCTCCGGTTCAAGCCTTAGAGATGGAAAAGATTAGTCATGACAAAGTGGTACCAATAACATGCTTACAAGAAAAAGTTGTAATTAGCAAATATATTGTACATACTTGTTTCCGAGGACTGAATGAAGGTTGATGATGATCCTCTCATCTTCTTCAGAGAATTTGCCTCTCTTGATATCAGGCCTGAGATAGTTAGTCCATCTTAATCTGCAGCTCTTACCACACCTATTGAGACCTGCACGCTTTGGAAGTGTTCTCCAACTGCCATGGCCATGTTTGCTGATATAATCAATCAGCTTTTCATCTTCTTCTGGTGTCCATGGCCCTTTCTTTACATTACTACTACTCTCCTCATCACAACGTGGTGACCTTCCCATAATGCAGTGGCACAACGAATATATCTTTCAAACCAAAGAATAGTTAACAGTTAAATATATATTATCAGGTGTATGTATGCTCTTGGGGAAATGTTAAAGTTATAGGACCGTATATATATAGAGGTAGTTAATTGCTCGCATATTCAAGAAATGATGTCATCATTATTGTAATATTTGTTCAATTAGGTTTAATTATTTTTTTTGAATTGAGAAACCAAATGGGAAACATGTACCAGGGAAATGACTTAATTAAATAATTGCAAGTGTGAAAGAAGTTACCTAGAGATTACCCTTTGGCATTTTTCAGCCACGGAGAACTTTATTGGCAGATATGCTATAACGAAAATCATCAGGATTAGGTAGGGCAAGTGTCATCGTTTAAGCAAAAGGTAATAAGTTCATTGAATTCCCTATGTTTGAATCCGGTTTGAAATATATCCATTCTTTTTTATAAGTTATTGAGCCTTTGACCTGTTGGTTCAACGTTTGAAGATCTTCGATACAATCGAGACAAGCAGATAACAGAAAAACCTTTTCTTCTTCGTTTTTTTTTTTTTTTTTTTAAGTAGCAGTATCATTATGCCCATGAACGTACAAACAAAATGTTTCACCATGCAAAAAGAATGTGCTACAGTGCTAGCACCAAATGAATTTTAAACGATTCTATAAGTGTTGTTGGTATTGTTCTCTAACCATAATTAGAGTTTTGTCTTACTAATTAATACATTAATCTTTGATAAAAACTTATATCAATTAGATTAATGAGCCGAAACTCTAATTATAATTGAAAAACAATACTAAAAACTATATCTAAACTTTGTCTAATTAAGTTAAATCTAGAGTAGGTAAAATTTATCTGATACGTTGCTAATTAAATGAATAAATATATATGAGATGCCTCAATTTTCTCTTGCATATATTAATGGAAGAGTGTCTTCTTTTCTATACACTGTAATCAAATGATTTTTTGTTGTTTGATTAATCAGCTTGTCATCAGACTGATTAGCGTGCCCTAACTTTTCAGTAAAGATTCTGAAGTTTTATTGTAGTATAAACTAAAACTTGAGATATCTGCAGTTGTTTGATTAATATCTGAAGTCTTATTGTTGTTTGATTTTTTTGTTGTTTTGATTAATATCTGAAGTTTTATTTGTACATAGAAATGAGATTCTGCAGTTAATTCAGTCCTGCAACCTCTGAGACAATCATTTCTTTCTATACGGTAGATTTTCCATTCAAATTAAACTTCACATTTGACGATGTGGTGCTAATTCCATGAGTAATTTGTATCTCAGGGTTGAAAAAAAAAAAAATTATGTTGGGGGAAACAAAACAAATTAAAGAAAATGAATATGTATTGTTTTAACATATTACTCTAGAATGAATTTTTAAAGAAAAAAATAAAAGAAAAAATAAAATTAATTTATTTTATGATGAAATAGAAAACTTTTCTGAGATAGCCTTGAAATGCAAAAGTCCCTAGGTCTGCGCGCGTAGGTAGTGAAAGATCATTGATTCATTGTCGTAAGTCGTAACCATAGATGCTTCCTAGGTATGTTCCTTCATGCACAATATATCTTGAGTTGTTAATTTTGTTCAACAGTGTGGTCATCAACTTTGTCATTTTCTTCTTATATTTTCATGCCTCGATCGAGTGTTGTCATGACGAACGTCTGCTTGATAAAAATAATTCTCAAAGCACAAGCAAGAATCATTCTCCACCTGCTCCTCATTCATTAGTTGTACTCGTTTCAAGGATTCAAATTTCTCAGACGACGGAACAGTAGTGTTTCCTCCACAATTACTACATCATATATAAAATATTCACTTTAAAACCAAAAAGAGAAGAGGGTACGAACGTGTATGCAAAACATTCAATTGTCTTTAATATTGTAAAGTTGATCCTCTTGTTATTAGGAGTAAATAGTATTGAACAGTTTTTTTTTTGACAGAATAAATACGTCAAAAGGACATAGCCTGTTAAGAGCAATTAAGAGAGGAGATAATAAACAGTTTTGTCCAAATTAATGATATTAAAGTTAAACCTTTTATTAGCTCATAAAATACAGAATTTATAATTTTTAATCAAATCACGATCTGTCATTACCACTTGAATACGTTGAATTAAGTCTCCCGAATTAAATATCACTTTTTTTTTGTGTAAACTAAATATAACACTTTGATATGTGAAAAAAATTATATTTATTTTTTCATAGATATAAATAGGATCATACTAAGATTGGTAAATATTTATGGAGAGAAATAAATTAAACAAAATTTTACACGATACAAAAATAAGGGTGATTATTGATTCAATCAAACTCATAAAACCAGACAATCCAACCCTATACGAATAAATTAAAAAGAAACACAAATTAGTTTGTATTCAGATATGATTGGAGTACAAGTTTAAAACTAGTGTAAGCCAATTATTTTTAGATTTTTTCGGTGGATTCTTATATATTTCCCACTCTATTGTTATTTGTATTTTTTTTACTATAGATTTTATTATTTATTTTTTCAAAATATATATGAAATTGGATCACGCCAATAGCTTGATAGGCAAGAACTCAATCTAAGCCAAGTTCAACATTAATAGTGCATTATTGAAAACACGTATCCATTCAGAATTTCAGACACATCACACATAAGGTAGCTAGGAAAAAGGTAGAAAAAATTACGAACAGATAAAATGTCATTGAGTTACGGATACGAGATCAAATCGAAGGGACACGTACATCTTTATTTCTTACTGAAAATAATTAAAATGTTTGACATTTTATTGATAACAGATTGATTCTGACCTCTCAAGTCATAGTGTCGAGGCTTGATATGCTCGTACGTCAAAGAGGGAGTGACATCATAACACCTAGCTAGATTTGTCAACCATGAAATGTGAACTTGGTAAGATATGCCGGCAATTCTTCAACTTCTTACCTCATTAATTTACTTTCAATTTTGTTTTACGCTTGTTTGGATGACCAACCCCGTAGAGTATATTCAACAGCTACAACAATATACAAGTCAAAAGGTAACAATTAATATTGAAATTAATTAGAAGCAACGTACGAGTATAGAGTATACAGACCCTGCCAACATTTTTAAGCTCGACATTTAAGAATGAACTGTTTTACTTTTCAAACTTGGTTTCCTCCAATAAGAATAATATATATAGTTAAATTTGTGTAAATTGACACTTGATAAATTAATAGTTTATCTAAAATAATAGTTTTGTTAACTCAATTTATATTACTTAATTTAATAAGTTAACACTCAGCATTTTTTTTAGGAAGTATAAATCTATAATTGCATATAAATTAATCGTTATATATCTAGCTAAAATCATGAATATAATTAAAACAATTTAATAAAATATGAATCTATTGTTCTTTACATATGCGCTTTGTTGGTCCCTTTCGACAATAACAAAAACATGGAAAATTAGGTAGGTAACGTGTTTCATCACGCATGCATGAACGAACGCAACCTTAAATATTCTCAAAATATTTCACTGCTCAAAATAGAGGTTTGGTATGTCTTATATAATATATAACTAATATACAATCATATGTATATATAACGGTATATTATATATCCCATAATATAAGGAGAATGTCAATTTCTAATTACATTGAACGATTCTTTGGCTAATCGCTTCTCTGTAACTTCTTTTTCTTATTTTGGTTGTGAAACCTTAAAGTCAAGCAAACAGTAACAGAGAATTTCAACTCAAATAATATATCTTAGAAAAATGTTAATAACACGTTATTATAACATTTTGACACATTTTGTTATTATATTAGATAAAATATCAATCAGATCCTACTAGTAATAAAGCCGTGTCAAATAAATTCAAACAAAATTCCATCCATTAATACAATTTATAAAAAAAAAAAAAAACCCAATAGTAGAAGAAAAATATTAGGGAGTGTTTACTTGCAATTTTATTTTCTATTTTTAAATTTCAATCACAAAATTGTTACCTTAATTCAAGGTATCAGACTAGCTATCAGCTGATTAGTCCTTGCACAACAATCTAAAAAAAAAAGAGAAGAAAAAAGTATGTAATATATATAGGGTCAAATTTTCGGCTGCTGTTGGAAAAGCATTAGAGAATCGGACTCCCTTATATTATAGACACACCAGGCTGCTTCAGCCTCAGACCTATCAATTAATTAGTTATACTATAAATGAATTAAAGTACAAAGTTTCTATTCTTGTGCATGTTTTATGTTGCTGTCGATCTATATATTTAATAGAGAATGTGATATAATAGAAATAAAATGAGATAAAAAAAAAAACTATAAAAAAGAGTGAAGAAAAACATGAATAACAATAATATAACATTCACAAATTAAACTTAAAAAAAAAAAGTAAGCAAATGGGCATTGAAGTAATTGAAGAAAGATGAAGTGGTGCTGGAGCTCTTGTTAGTGCAGGCACATATCTGAATTCTGTGTGCAGAGCCGCCACATGTATATGGTTGGACGACTCTAGCAGTTGACTATAGGTTATAAAGTCGTACAAAAATTTGTTACTATAACATTTCTCTGTCATCTATCTACCCAGCCATATGCGCATTTATCAAATATTTCATAGTATATGATATTAATCGGTTAAAAAACCAACGAGAGTCAAACACTGACATATAGAAGCTGAAACAGGAAAAAAGGAAAGTCAAACAAATCATTGGAAATATAGAATGTTTCGGGACATGGAAATTTAGAACTTCCCATTGATTGAGTTTTTTTGCATATATTATATAATATATGCAATGAGTGAATAAAAAGATAGCAAAGTTGGATTATTTGGCCACAGACGTTTTCGGGTGGTTATGGGTGAGTGGAATTTTAGATAGATAGATATGGTAGGTTTGATCTACCAAAACAAGTTGAATAATTCAATACTTAAAAGTAAATTATACTCAGTATATATTCTAATTTGCAACTTTGGCCACTATAATTTTACTTGGATGCTACTGTCATATTAATACATCAATGGTACGTAAAGACTGAATTTACAATTACACATGGTAATTTCTCTATTCAACCTTACTCGACTGAATACAATAATAAAACAAAAATAAAATGTTAACTACATTTTCTTTGATTTTTTTTTTTGATACCATGTGTGTGACTGGTTGAAAATTATTAAATTTATTCTTTTGGTAGATCTCACAATTTATTTAATAATATTATTATTTTTTTATCTAATTTTAGTGATTTAGATGTTGAACTTACCAAGTGTGGACCATTCAGTAATGGATCATATAGCCTGGAATTGTGCAGTCCAAGGCTGGCGTATGTTAGGTTTCCGAGAGGATTGGTTTGGGCTAGTGAAGAACTGCACACGTGCATAGAGTGTGTATTTTGTGAAGTGTTTTGAATATTAGAAAGTGATAACAACAAAAGTGTTCAAGTGTTACTTTACTGTAATCATATACAAAGAAAAAATTGTAGGTTAAAAAACTGGTCCTTATATTTAACATCATTATCTGATTTAGTTTTTGTATAAAAAAATATACATTTTTGTTCCTACTTAAAAATCTAAGACTTCATACAAATTACTCAAATTTCTCACTAAACCAACCCTAATGAATTACATTAAAATAACGTTCACAAATTACCCTATTAATTTTCAAATTTAAAACAATACTACATTTGGTCCTATGTGACACTAATATTCATTTGTCTTTATATTAAAACAAAATTACTTTCATTTTAGTCTCTACATTAAAAAACAACTATGTTATTTTCGTTTTAGGCTCTATATGAAAATAACATTGTTTTTTTTAAGGGTGAAAATAACATTGTTATAACTTTAATAAACTGTAAACAAAAACTAGCTTCGGTTACAGAAAGTAAATTTATAATCTAACAAAAGATGTATTAATGACTACAAGAAAATTTTACAGAGAAACCAAACTCAACAGAGGCTACAAAATTTATTGATTCTTGTTTGAGGTAATGTTAACAAAAGTTCTATGAACCCCCCACCCTCTTATTTTTTAATGCTATCATAACCAGTTGTGATGCATAGTAAATGAGAATCAAGAACTAAATACATGAAGCCATTTTACATTTTTATAGCACTTACAAACATATATTATATATATATAGTATGAAATTATTCGGATCCGACATCAGCTTCCCAACCCACATCATTCTCTATAAACGTGGGGGAAAAAACTAAAAAAAAATACAAAGTCACAGTATAAAAAATCCATGTTCGTTTGTTATGTTCTTCCAATATGCTACTATAATTGATGCTGTTGTTGTTGAAGGTTGACTAATTTATAGTATGGTCCATTTTTATTCTCTATAAGACTTGAATGAGTCCCTTGCTCAATTATCTTTCCATCTTGTAAAACTGAGATTTGGTCTGCATTTCTTATAGTAGATAGCCTATGTGCCACCATAATTGTTGTTCTGTTCTGCATTAATCTGTCCAATGCTTGCTGCACCACACGCTCTGACTCAACATCAAGTGCACTAGTGGCTTCATCAAGTAGCAATATTTCAGGATTCTTTAGAACAGCTCTTGCTATGGCTACCCTTTGTCTTTGGCCACCAGATAGTTGCACTCCTCTCTCACCTACTTTGGTGGAGTATCCCTCAGGAAGAGCACTGATGAAGTTATGAGCATTTGCAAGCTTAGCTGCTTCAATCACTTCTGAATCAGATGCACCCTCTTTTCCATAAAGTATGTTTTCATAAATTGATGTTGCAAAAAGAGCTGGTTCTTGTTGCACAAGACCAATGTGTCTCCTAAGAGATTTCAGATTAAGTCTTGTGATGTCTTTTCCTGAAAGAAATTTTTATATATCATTGTTAGGGGAATGTAACATGCACATTGCTAATAATGCATGCAAATGGGGTCAATAAGCTAAGCCATCTCTAGAATGATTTACTATGGAAAATACTTTTTTTCTTCTTTTTCACGAGTAATAATGGATAGTTCAGATATCTTACCATCAATTAACACCCTTCCAGATGTTGGATCATAAAATCTGAGTATAAGGGAGATCACTGAGCTTTTACCAGAACCACTTTGCCCCACTAAGGCAAAACTCTTGCCTGCAGGAACTCTTAGGTTGAAATCCTTGAAAATAATTACATCTGGCCTTGAAGGGTAGCTGAAATTGATTCTCTTGAGCTCAATTGTTCCGTCCACTGTCTTCAACTCTTCTCCAACATCACATGATATTCCTGACTTTCTATCCATCACTTCAAAAACCGATGCAACCATTTGATTCCCTTTCAAAAGGTCTGGGGCCAGGGCCAGTGTCTCCCCCATGGCGAGTGCTGTTACTATCAAAACAAAAAATGCCTTCATAATTGATTTAAAGCTAGCAAGCTCCTTTTCCATCAAAACAGATCCATACCTGCAAAAGGTATACACTCTCAGCACCATTTGATGATACATTTATCCTATAATAATGAGAAACCTATTTAAGATAAAATGAAGTTAAAGCATCTACCACAAGGCAAGGCCATAAGATGAGAAAATAAAGAACTGGGAAATGCCATAGAATATGCCAGCAATTTGGCCTCGTTGAAGTGAGCGTTTGGAGGGATCAACAAGCTCATTAGAATAAAGGTCAAGGACCTTTTCTTCAGAACAAAATGCGGCAACAGTGCGTATATTGCTCACAGCCTCACCAGCCAGCATGTTGGCTTTTAGATATGCTTTGCTCAAGTTGCCACCATAACCTTTCATAAAAAGTTTCTGAAATGATCAAAGTTAAGTGTTAAAACAAGCAAACAGATATATATGCTAGTTCCATAATGTTGAAATGTGGAGCAAGAAGGAACCTCACCTCACTGATATGACCACTAATGATCAAAGGATATGTGGCTATGACAACAAGTGTTATTCTCCAGTTCAAGATGAAGGCAATAATAAATGAAGCAACAACCAAACCAATATTCTGTAACAGAATTGTTGAACGATCAACAACTATAGTTCGTAATAAAGTTGCATCAGTCTCTAACTGTGATGAAAGCATAGAACTTGTGTTGTTTGTATCATCAAACCAGCCGATTTCATTCTTCAAGATAGCTGCAGCCAGATGAACAAGAGAAGTAATAATCAGTTAAAATAGAATTCATCAGAAGATGGATAGATCATGAACACAGTGAATCCTTAGAATATGTAAACACAGCATACACATCCATTTACAAATAATGAATTTTTTTCGCATACATTCACATGCAGTGTAAAATTGATAAAAGGAAACATTTCATAGCAAGACAAGTGTGTAAGTGATAGAGAAAGTAACACTCAGTTGATCAAAATTACCAGAAAACATCATTTCTCTGACACGAAGGGTAAGTCGTTCTCCCATGATTCCAAAAGAAAGATGTTCAATGGCATGGACCGTGATAGTTATAACTGCTGCTCCACAGAAGAGGAATGCAATTTTTTTAACTTCATGACATGTTGTCTCCCAGTCCATATAGTATGATACAAGTGCGTGAGAAATTCCAAGTGCAAAAAGTGGCATCTGTGCTCCAGCAATGAATGCACATAAGGTCCCAGCAACCCCATAAAACCAGTCAGGGCCAACCATAGAGTACAGCCTTGCTGCTGAAACATGCCTTTTCTTGCTTCCAGTTTCTGATTCTTCAGCACAAACCCGGCCAATCGATTCTTTATCTGATCGAAAACTACCGCCAAGGCTTGTTGTTGTACGAGATAACTCTCTTGAGTAGGTTATGCTGCAATCACAAGAAAAATATAATCATCAGCAGCATGTTAATGGAATTGTACCAAGTAGCAAATGTAAAAGATTTCTAATATCAGATTTCTCCATTATAGTCACTTCACTAAACACACAAGTTGGACAGATAGATATACATTTTCCAAATAATACGATTAATGGATGGATGTCAATGCCTCATATGTTGACTGGAGTAAGAAAATTCATTTCAGATAATTGCAATTGAGTAATGACTAATGACAATTGCTTGTGTGCTAAGATAGTATTTGGCCAAACTTTTTTCTAGCTTTTCTTAGAATCTAGGACAAACACATTAGAGAAAAAACTCTTAAAAAACTAAGAGCTTACATTTCATAAAAAGAAAAGGGGGGAAAGTATCTTTTATAAAAAAAAGCTAACCCAAGTAACTTATAAAAATAAGTTGCACGCCTTAGTCTCAGTCTCATCCTAAACTAATAAATGTAAAACAAAGAATCAAAATTTCTACTTTTAAAGGAGTTTTAAACTAAAAGACAAATAACTTGTATTTTTATCTTTGAAGTTTTTATTGAGCTTTAATATCTTATAAGCTGAAAAAAAGTTGGACCTAAATGTCACAATGAGAATGAAGTACCTTGGTTGGCGTCCCAAGCTAGAACCAACTGATGGTAGCCGCTGCAGAGAAGCAGCCTCCTGGAGTTGAACAAGAGAAGCATATACACTAGTTGGGTTGGCCATGAGCACTTCATGGTTACCAGTTTCCACAATCTTCCCACCCTGCACAACAGCAATCACATCTGCATTCCTAATGGTAGAGAGTCTGTGTGCCACTACAACAGTTGTTCTCCCAATCATGACACGATCAAGAGCCTCCTGCACACTCTTCTCAGACTCAGCATCCAGAGCACTTGTCGCTTCATCCAACAAAAGGATTGATGGATTCTTCACGATTGCACGAGATATTGCAATCCTTTGCTTTTGCCCTCCTGAGAGTTGTATCCCTCTCTCGCCAACCTGAAAAAGAAAAAAATTGACTTATAAGCATCCATATTATGTTTTTTTTTAGTGTTATTCAATCACAATCATTCATTTATGATAAGTTAAATGACCTTTATAAAATTATCTTAAAAGTCATGTAAATGATTATGATTGAACAACAGAGTGTAGTGCATCACCATTAAAACTCATCTTAAGGAATGTGTACAAATATATCTTACCTGAGTTTCTAGTCTATCAGGAAGATTGTTAATGAAAGACTGAGCATCTGAAAGCTTCACAGCACGTTTTAGTTCTTCAAGAGTGGCATCATCTTTGCCATAGAGTATGTTCTCCTTGATGCTTGTAGCGAAAAGAGCAGGTTCTTGATTAACCAGCCCAATTTGCTGCCTAAGCCATTTGAGATCCAGTTCCCTGATGTCATTCCTGTCTAGTAGTATCTGACCAGAAAGTGGCTCATAAAAGCGTTCAATCAATGATACGACTGTGCTCTTTCCAGAGCCACTTCCTCCCACAAGGGCCACAATTTTCCCTGAAGGAATGTCAAGACACAGGTTGTTGAATATTGCTACATCAGGACGAGATGGGTAACTGAAACCGATATTCTTAAACTGGATGTGACCCTCCAATTTGGCTAACTTGCGACCGGTTTTTGAGCTACTTTTGCTCACTGTGTCCCTCTCTATCATCTCAAAAATTGGATAAGCTGCTGCCTTTGCTCGAATGAATGCAGAGATATCTGGTGCTGCCTGCCCCAGTGACCTGAGAAATAAAAAAACATGAGCTTCATACATACTACCTTAATTTAGAAAAAAAAAATAATCTCAACACAAAATACAACCTTAAACCACTTAGTAAAATCCACAAGTGCAATGTCATGCAAATTATAGTTTGGTTGAATTAATATATTGAAGAAGGAAGAAAAATATGATTACATTTAGAGTAAATAGAAAATGTACTATTAGATTTCAACTTAACACGAATTGGTTTTAAGGTTTTAAGTGAAGTTAGTCCAACAAATATATAAGATGCACTCCAAGAGTTGAGACAAGTGATATGAGAAATTCTAATCAAACCAAACGAGTCTACCAGAATATACAATTTATCAAGATGAACTATAGACTATCATGTTAAATGTCAGCTTATGACTAATTGGCATTAAGTGAAACTGTCTAATAAATATATAAGTTGCACCCTGTGAATTGAGGCCGTGAGACTTCCTAACATGTACTACTCAGACTGAAATGGGTTGGAGGCAATAATATGAAGTTATGAACTTACAGGCCAGCGATGACAACATTGAGCATGGTGGTGAAAGACTCGCCTCCATTGGCAATGTTCTTGTGAACAACAATGCTAGTGTACCAAACAAGCAAAGACCAAGATAGAAAAAGAACGCAATGCATTGACCCCAGGCCCAGTCCCTTTGCCAAACCAGCTTTTCTACCATTTACGTAAGTTTTCATCAGAGCCGCTTTGTATGATCTTACTGCTCTTTCTTCTCCTGCAAATGCTTGCACTGTTCTAACATTGCCTATAACCTGAGCCCCACATAAAATATACAATACACTCACTTAATAACATCAAATATTAATGTATAATATATAGTACTGTTTTGTTACTATACTTAACATTTTGTGAAATTTTTATTAATTACCTCTTCAGCGATTTCACCGGCTCTCACGTAGGCTTTTCGAACTTTAGCAATAAGGCCAATTGTGACGTATGCATAAAGACCTCCAGCAAGGGCAATCAATGGGACAATTGAAAGTGTGACTAGACTAATCTGCCACACTCTAACAAACCCAATAACAAACCCCGCTATAAATCGGCTTATGTAGTGCATGAAGTTCCCTACCTGTAATTAATAATGTAAATACCAATCATCAATCTTTGTACCAAACTTAATACTACCATACCATAGAGTAGTATAAAATATTGTACTCCGATAATCAATCAGAAATCACAGTTAATGAATTAAGATGATTATTTATATATATATGATTAATTTATAATAGTTTCAAATGGATTGATTAAAATTTAAAAGGCTAAACTAAAACCGTTGAAATGGGTTTGTGACCCAATGTTTTGGTTCTGGGTACGTGTTTGCTGAGTGGTCACACAGGTGGTAGTGTTGGTAGAAGGTTTATGGTTACTCATAAGTGCATGCATCCTGGAGTAAGTGCGCATTTTATTCGAGGCACATGCAGCTGGGCTAAGAAGCGCAAAACCTTAAAAACAACGCAACCATATCGACCAGACGTATAAATGCTATCAAATGCATTGAAACCACTTTGTTGGACTTTCGTATATCAATGGTGTCAGAAACAAAACCAAAGGTAAGACTTGACCATAAATTACGTCAACAGGTCTAGTAGTAAATAGTAATACTATTTTTTAAAAAATTCAGATTATTGCTTCTTTTTTTATTTTATTAAGTTACTGTATAAAAAAGAGTTTCACATCCATCATCATATTTAATTATTTATTGAAAAAGAGTGCTGTAATTGTTTTTCCTCTTTCTTTTGTTACATTAGCTGGTGATTTTACCTACCTCTATCAATTAAGGAAAAAGTCTCTTTCATTCTCCATCAGGTGAGATTTAATAGTCTTTACCAAAAGTACATAATGTAAACAAAAATGATGTTTAAAAAAATTATTTCTCTTTATTTCTTTTCTTTGGAGAAGCTGAAGAATTGGGGAAGGCGCCATAAATTAATACTCCAACTGACAGCTCAAGAGTGTAGGACAAATAATAATGAAAACCATTTAATTATAGGTAGATTGGAGGAGCTAGAAAGAAAACTTAATGAGGTTAAAGTTGAAATTGACCAGGAAATAATAATAATACTAACATTCTTGTCTTTGCACAATATTTTATAATGCAAATGCTGCATACCTTCTCAGAGAGTGCATCTTGAACAATGATAATGTCACTAGTAATGGCAGAAATAACCTCTCCTGTTGAAGCCTCTGTATCAAAAAGGCTAATATCTTGATTCAACATTGATTTCAAATAAGCCATTCTCATCTTTGCAGCTTGACGCTCCCCAGTATGCATCCAACAAGCCACCTCTGTATATAAATCACTCCAACATTGACAAATTAAATCAACTGAGATTAATGTATACTATTTTTTTTTTTTTAATTAGTAAGCTAATTCCATACCTGTCCAAGATGAAAACAATATTGCTATACTTAGATACACAAAATCCAACGAGTACTGCAAAATTGCAAACAATTACTACATTAAAACACAAATAATTACCCTTCAATTGATGATAAAAAAAACATCATGGTGTTTTCTTTCTTTTTTTTCCAACTAACCAGCTACTACTACCTTAAAAGACAAAAAAAAAAGGTTGTTAATTGCTGTTGCTACTACTAGAACACAAACCTTGGCAACTTTGTGAGAGGCTTCCTTGGGGAAAAGATAGGCCAAGCCTATGACATTGATCAACTTTCCAAAGAAGATAAAGAAAACTGGAACAGAAGCACCATGTACAATTGCCCCAACAGATCCAATCGCCATTAAGACATGGTCATAGAAGTCAGCAAAAGAAAACAATTTCAGCAGAGAAACTCTGTGTTCCTTTTTGCTGCTGATATTCTTAGCATTACTATCCACGGCCGAGTCACCGGAGAGGGTACCCCGGTCTGACATTTTGGCCTAAAAAAGATAGAGAAAAGAACAAAAATTCTTCTTTCACTGAAAAAAAAGCTAACACTACTAAGGTTCCCTGCAACTGCAAAACTGCAATGTACTTGGTTGCAAAAGGCAAAAAGTGAAGAAGAGAAGAGAAAAAGAGAGAGGTGGGCACGTTGTGATTTTGATTGTAGTAGTGAAGAAAGAAACTAACTAGCTTTGAGAAGGTAGGAATAATGGGGTAGGAAGTGGAGGTGGTGGATGTGTCATAATATACAAGGTAGAAAAGAAGATGGAATATTTATTATCAACAACAAAAAGATTAGATAGAATGCAAGGTTCACATTCAACTTATTCAGCTACTCATAATAACCTTAATAACCATAATAGTATAATTAATTATAATCATACTATTTGTTTATTCAAGCCAAGCTTAAAGCTAGCTTCTTTGTGTTTGATTCTTTTATGGTTACTTAGCACTTTCTTGGGTCATTGCGTGACTGGTTCATATACTGATGAGTGATGAGCTGTGACTTTTGCACACTCACTCTCTCTTCTCTGCATTAAATTGCATTGAGAGTGAGTTGTTGGAGTTTGCTATATATATATGCATGTAGGCTCCAATAAGTTGAATTGGGCTTCGATCGGTGAGTGATTGATGAGTCGGTGACCATGACTTACTATAATCACTGTACCTACACATAAGGAAAACAACTTAGAAAATAAAATCAAGGTTTTGCCTGTTGCCTTTTCTTAATTTTTCGTTTTCATGTACGTTTATATATAAATGTCAGATACACTATCAAGTATCAACTTATAATACTAATACAACTAAAATGCTAAGATAAGATAAGTCTTTCAAATTACAAATTGTTATTGTTTTCGGCTAGGTTTGACGTTTGAGGACCAATTTGCATAATAGGCCAACTCAACTCAAAGCACTACATCAACCCAAAATCAAAAGAGTTGACAAGGTCAAATACTAGAACACATGCTTCCAATCCATGTGGAGGTTGGGGGTGATTCAAAAGAAAAATATTACACCACAATAAATATTTTTTTCCCAATCATTATATTGGATTTGGAAAATATGTTATTGTTAATACCAATTGGTCGAGGAAGTAAAACTTTTTGTGATGAGTTAAAATTGACATGTTTCCTCTAGCATCGTTGTGTATCAGCATCACCAGCTATGAGCATTTTTCGTACGAAATATGGATCCGATCAAATCAAAATCCATTCAAAATTCTCCAATGAATATCCGCTTTTGCATATTTCTCTTATTTGTTGCATCATGTTTGAACAAGTCACAAAATTTTCATAACTATTAGATATTTGAATAATAGCTTAGTTTAATTTTTTTTGTCAACACGGGAATTAATTTCATATTAAAAAGTATCAGAAACACTGCTAAATTAGTTAGGGGTGGGGGTGTCTATCACAAATCAAATTCCTATGTTTGAATACACTATTTCAAAAGGATTTTTAGGAAATAAAAATATGAAGTTAAAATTGTTTTTTTTAATAAAAAAATAGTTGTAAAACTAAATAAATAGAAGAAAATTATACAAACACTCTTCAATTAAGAATGTCACTTTAAGAAGAGCTTCACTCAGTCACAAGCCTACCTCAAATTAATTCACATTTTTATATATAAAGTTACTTATTCAATGACAATACAAAATGAAATTATGGAAAATATATAGTAGTGCTAAAAAGGGGCCTTATTTAGACAAGCATTAACACGTGGACAGGGATGAAACAAACATGCCAAAGACATATCCTTTTATTTTAACAGGTTATATGGGGCTTATACAGCAGAAACTGCCACTCCATACCATAAAAAAATGTAAGGTCACACCGAATATTTGGATGTTTGTAACATCTTTTACATGTACTTTCTCATACCCTCCTACCCCATACCAATTACTAGTTAGTTCTTTATGTATTTTATTTTGTGACTACAAGTGTCAATATTATATATGCTCAAAAAATCAATGATCTCATCTCATTTTGTTTCGCTGACTAGCTATTCGAAATTAATGGGAAATTTCCACAAATAATGAAAACTTCATTTGGGTCCGGCTTGATGAATAGTCTAAATGCAACTTTAATTGCCACCCAACTGTTTACCTATATTTTTAATGCATGGTTTACTCTGTCCTTCTTTTCCATATACTTGTATTTCCATCGAATCCTTGTGATATACTCTACTGATCTTACCAATATGCATACACATGACCTGATTGACTTTCAAGCCATACACGCATCTTTTTATTTATATAAAATAAAATAAAATAGATTTTTTTTTTGAAGATAGGAGATTATGAATGCCTCATAACTTATTAACTTAGAGATTAATCCTACTCTTGATGCTTGAATCTTTCGTTAAATGAATAATTTTTACTCATGTGAACATAAAGGTCTTACATCACTTGTAAACCCTTAGATTAGGTTCAATCATGAGATACATATGACAAATTAAAAACTCAATCATCTCAGCATATCCTTTGAAACATTGACACAATGGCACTCCTTCATGTATAACCAATCCAATTGTCTTTTAGTGATAATTACTACCAAAATATATATCATGGAGTAGTAAGTAGTAAAATTGAATTTGGGAACGTTAATAAGCAAAAATGTGATGGCTAATTGTGCCCTAGCGGGTACAATAGTGGGCTTAAATCGCGAAATGGAATTTAATGTTTGTAAATTAGAATACTGACAAGACACGTTAGGAAGAAGAATATTGATGTCCTTGCATATGG
The DNA here is from genome assembly GCA_014843725.1 of Amphicarpaea edgeworthii. Lineage (NCBI taxonomy): Eukaryota > Viridiplantae > Streptophyta > Magnoliopsida > Fabales > Fabaceae > Amphicarpaea > Amphicarpaea edgeworthii. The sequence goes on along the minus strand of CM026324.1, from coordinate 1,469,039 downwards.
TGGTGCTCTATTAGGAGTGTAGAAAGAAACTAAGTGCATATGATGGATATATCAAGCATGATTTTGAACGAACATAATAATAAAGTGATGATAATTATAGTAGTAATAATGAACATACACAACTAGTTGAGCGATTGAAAGTTGGGCTTGCAATAGTTGTTGGGAAAGCTTTAATAACTGAGAGGCAACCGAAAAATTGATGCTAATTAATGCAGTTGTGGAAACTGATTGGGACTAGCTGTCACCATTTCAAAAGAAACGTACTAACTCATCTTCTAGTTCTAGTAGTGTAGTAGTAGTATTATCCACTATATTTACCTAATTAATTAAATTCAATTGTAACTATGACATCTTTGGTTCCTTCAACAAAGTCAAATAGAGCCTTTGATGGGGATTTGATTCATCGTGATTCTGCTACACACTAGTAGTGTTGATTGTTGAATATTACAGTATTGTTTTTGCGTCTCTTTTTTTGAGATTTTTTTAAAGCATATATATACTAATATATGGTCAGTAGTAAAATAATAATCAAATTTATTCAAACAAGTGTTGTTGCTTCCTGTGGGGATTCTTTTGTACTACTAGTCTACTAGTTATAAGCAGTTAGTGAAATGATTGTTCATTGAAATGTCTCACGAGAAATACGTGGTATATACTGAGTAATGACAGACAATCGTACCTTTATTCAATCAATCCAAATATAATAAAAAGTAAAAATGCAAAAACTTGTTTAAAGCCACGGGTTCAACAGAATAATAAAATCATGTTTGTTGTTTAGGTGCTTTCTTTTCTTTTCTTAATCTTTTTTAAATCATTGCTCAAACTTAATTCTTCAATCAATAATCGATAGTAATAAATACAATGAAACATGTCTGTGTGGAGCCGATAAGCTTAGACTTTTTGATAGTTAGATTCTTCAATGCGGATTTCTATAGATTTATGAAAACATGCAATAATAATCTTATTAATATAGTGATGGCAATATTTTATCAATATTCGTACTTAATTAAGTTTTGCTTAACGAACCATTTTTGTCATCCCTCACTAGATCTCAAAGTCTTGGAACAATGCAGTACTTGTTAAACAGAGAAGAAACCGTGTAGTAACTCTACCTTTTCTCGACATTAATTCCCATGTGCAACATTTTCTCGCAGAGAATGTGCAATATCATTATCTAGCTTTGGTATCCCCGTCATTTATTTACATGGACCTCTCATTCATGTGGTGAAGATGATGATTATGATGTTGTAATTTCAAATCGCTTTGCACCTGATGAAATTCCCCATATCAGTCCAAAAGAACATGTGTATTGTTTTTTAGAGCATATGTATCCTTTATTGAATATCATCCCATTGAACAAGATAGCATTATTATCAACTACAAAATTCTCCCTTATGCTTATGCTTAGATTGAGAATTGAGAAAAGATGATAAAAAAAAAAAAAAAAAAACAGAGAATCCACTTAAGAACTTACATTAGAGATGGTCTTAATAGAATATATTTATTTCAAATTAACATCACATATAGTATTTTTTAACTGTTAATTTGATAGTATATAAACTCCATCTACATTATAATTCTACTTCCTTTACAAACTTGAGAACAAGAGTGACATATAGTAATTAATATTTGTCTGATTCTTTAACTGTATAAAAGTGCTTAGCAACTACCACACGACTCCACGAGTCAAAGCCTAGTTAGTTATTTAGATGTACAAGTCATGCACAAGTAGCCAACTAGGATAGTAGACACCAGCACTATGAAATTTATGATAATGTAAAGTACGTGGGTCACATATTTAGGTTCCATTCATCATGTCGAAAACACAGTATGTATAAAACATTGCCTTCTTAAAGTTTCCACTCTGTCTGTCTGAAGATTTTCTTTAAAATCGGCAGCTTGTAGCATAAATTGTGTGGGAGAGCATAGAGGTTTTTTTTTTTTTTTTTTTCAATAGTAAGTAAAAATTGCTGAATTTTTCAAAGTAAATAAAAGGGTAGTCAAACGTATAGGACTTCAATAATTAAAAAGAAAAAGATGACTAGAGACCTATAGAACCGTCGCGGTGTGTGCAAATGTGGGGGATATAACTAACTATAGTCTTTCCTTTTATTCAAAACTATACATTAATAACTGAACTTGAAAATGCTTTGATATCAGAAGGTGTGTGAAGATGATCACATCCAAGTTAAATTTGAAAAGAAAAAGATCAAGCACATTATTATTATTTTTCCCCTTATAATAAAACTGGTTTTTTGAGGCCGCAAATTTGGTTTATTAACTTTCTCATAGAAAGGAGAATCGTTGAAATTGGAGTAATTGATGGGGATGTATGGGCGTATGGCTAACTATCGATATGGAGAAATTAAGATAAGAAAACAAGCTCAATAATCAGATCTCTTTTCAATCAAAATCAAATACTGACAATCAGTGCTGGAGACTAAGGAGAAAAATTATAGTGATTTTGATAAGGTTGTGCTTACGAAATAGAAAATAGAAGAATTTTTATAAATTTTATATTTTTAAAAGGAAAATGTTAACATTTTCATGAATTTCAATAAATATTTTTATTTATGAATGTTATTAAATAATGTCCTAAGTTAAGGATCTAATAAAAAAATATTTTTTATAAAAATTATGTTGAAAATACATTGGAAGTCATGATAAGAATATATTAATAGTGCTTTTTAATAAATAATACTTATTAATAAAAAAAAGCTATATTTATTTATTAATCAATGCCCTTAAATACCCGTTAACGTTGCGTTAATTTATTTATCGACTACTTAATTAGTACCATTAGGCATTCGATTACAAGATTCAAAATATATATATATATATATATATATATATATATATATATATATCGATGACAAGATTCTTTATAAACAAAAACAAAAACACGAGAGGAGTTTTATCACAAATCACAATTAGTCAATGATACCACCATTGTTTTCCATCAACAAGGACAGAAGTTAGCCAACTGTTTCCATAAATGTTTTGAAAATGCACTTGCCCTCTTGCAGGAGACTGCTACCATAGTTTCGAAATGCACTTCATGACCGTGACATTTGTCCACAATTTTTTTTTTGCAATTTCAGTAACAGTAACACAAACGTAACAATGAACATAACAATTTAAAACCTTAGCTTTGTCCAAAATAATAATAATTTAAAACCATAACCCTGCTAAAAAGATACAAGAAAGCGTTGGGAAATGGAAACCACACGAATATATATAAAACAAAATTTAAATAAGGTTGTAAGTACCAGGAGAAACAAAATCAAATAGAAACAGCAATAAACTGTAAAACTACAGCTAAGTAAACTGTACAACTTGTTGTTATCGTCCTATCAATCTCACTTAATGATTCTAACCATTCTATTGATTCTGGTAGGATGTGATTTACAAGTGGATCCATTACTCCAAAACCATATTGACATCGATGTATAAGCTAAAGACAACTGGAAATAAACTGTTTTTGTACTAGCCACTAATACACTATGCCCATTTTTTCATTTCTTGCTAAAGAAAAAAGTGCATCTGCTTTAAGTGGAACTTGATGTATGTACCCACTTAGTTTCTTTATTTGAAGCAACTGCCTAATATGAAAGACAGGACTCAGGAGTAATCTACAGCCTAATTTTTTTTGGCAAAATCCAATCAATTTTGTTTTTATATTTTAAAAGATGCTTGTTGGACAAAAGAATGACAGAAATCAATAATCCATCTGAAATAAACAGTAATACCAATTTGGTCTAACGAATATTCCCGTCATCAAATTCAAGATATCTAGGTGCTGGTTGGCAAGAAAAGCATAGAAATTAAGTGATACTACTACAAAGAAAAAACACTTTTTAAAGTTTAGTAATTAGTACTAGCTATCAAGAAACGCTTTCACACCCAACAAATTAGTATGTATTCCAAATCTCTTCGAATAATCTTAATCTTCTTATATTCCTTTTTCCTTTTGAAAAGCAACGAATAGCAATCATTTAACCTATAAAAACACTTGGCAAATGCAGAGAGAACTTTAATATAATCAGTACAACCATGAACCATGGTATGCAGCTCTTGATTACTGATGTTAAAGGACCTTGGTTACATGAGTCGACCAACATAGGTAGCTCGGGGATATTGCCGTTGCAGCTGTGGCCACTGCACAAAAAGTTGATCAGCCATCCGCAACTTGTACAGGAGCAGGCCACTCAAGGAGAGCCTTCTCACTCTTGCGATACTCTCAACGTAGAAAATTGATGACCATCTGATTCCTAGTACCTGAGCAGAAGCTTGAACAATTTCAGTAGAATCATAAATTATCAAATGAAGTGGATAAATGAAATTATGGAAATTATAGAAGATAAGAAGAATAAGGAAGGGAATACAGAACCTTGAATATGAATGCAATAGCACAGAGGGGAATGCAAGTTCCAGGTCCATTGCAAAGTATCTGGATAATAGCAATACAGAATTACCTCAAATTGTAACAAAGTAAAATTAATAATAGAAGCAAAGAATGATGGGCATGGTACCACTTCAGGTCTAATTCTAATCATTAGCCATAGTGCATGCACCAACGCAATTAAAGTAGTCCAAACGGAGGTTATATATGATTGACCAACTTCCCTGCTCCGATATATCTTCATGTACTGTGCAGTATCAGTGACCCTTGTTGCATTCTGCAGTAAAATCTATTTCTGATCAGAATCTGTAAACCAGCAACAAGCAGAAGTGAAATTCAAAACCCATCAAGCTCTAATAAAAATTAACATATTGCAAGTATGTCAAAAGAAAAAAAAATCCATCAAGGTTAGCAGATAATTATTATATTCCTAGATACACTCCTGCAGTGCAAGAAAACTATAAAGCATGGGACAGCATTGCTTTGGATCTACCTATTCAAGCAACAATAGGCTGAATCATTAGTAGTAGTCACGTTTGTAATCATCAGTGAAAGCTAATTATTGTCACATCTAAATTAACAGGACTTCAGCCAATATAGTATCCCCAAACAGAAAAGTGTTCCATAATTTTCCTATAATTATAATTATCAAATGAAAACATAAGACAATAACTGAACACCTATTCTATAGCCATTAACATAAATCATCAATAATTGATCCATATGTTGTTGCAATGAAGGTGCACCAAGTTAAAAACTATCCAATTTTATGTTGTAGAGCCCCCCCCCTAAAAAAAAATCCACCCACCCACAAAAAAGAAAAATAGAGTTCATTAATAAAAGGTACTTTTCTAGAGACATAACAAAAAATAGAACCTTAGCAGCCAGGGAATTCTCCAACAACTGAGCTTTTTGAAGACTCATATTATCAGTAGCAGCAGCAATGTAGAATCTTGGATTAAACCTATCTTTCTGTAACACTGCCAATAGATTAAGCATCTCAGCAGTATGACCACCTACAGCAGATAAAATTATAAATTTGTGGATTCTCATGGAATGTTTTGATATGGATGGAAAAGAAGGAAAAGTATGTCCAAACCTGATCCTAATATAATAAGGGTACTAACAGGTTTTGAAGCCCTTTTGCTCAAGGGCCTGCTGCTGCGATATAAGACATAAAGGAGACGAACTAAAATCAAGGAGACAACAAAAATGGCACTTGAAGAGACAGCAATTGAAGATATTTTAGAGAAGCTGCAGCTGTTGTTTTTGTCCATCAGAGGTAGCATCAAAATATCAGTCAGAGTTACACTTACATCTTCACTGCAGAAACTAGGAGAAAATCAATAAATATGATTAGCTTCATAAGCATGTATTTCTAGTTACAAGCACATAACTACGTATATGGAAAAGAGAAACGCATTGCTAGAACAAACACTGCATAGAAGACTAGATTTTACATATGCAAGTGTATGAGACTAACCAAAGGGCAGAAACAGAAATATAATTAAGTGTATATACATACACACATGAAGTTAAAACTTGATGCATGATCTTGCTATATCAGACTACTCATCCTCCTTACAAATCTTAGCCACCACACCCCTACCAAACGTGAGAATTTAACTATGGACAACACAATCACCTGTAGATTAGAAAATTTCCAACTGGGTGGTTTTCTTTTACCAAAAATGGGCAACCAACCCAATTGCAATCCACATAGGAAGTTGGTATGCATTCATTTCTAGTATCTATAACTCCAACAGTGGCACTGAGGCCCCATTAAACCTTCTAATTTATAGATTCACTGATATTCATTCAGTCAAATTTTATAGTAAAGAAACAACTTGGTTCCTAAACAAGTATATAACATAGTGACTAATTCAATATTTCAACGTTTTAAGTGCACTACTAATTGGTCATTTAATATTAAAGCTACACAAGTTTGCAGCAAATAGAACATTACTGCCCAAGGGATCCATTAAATTGCTGTGCTGGCTTGTTATAGTTAACATGTCATGTCACTCATGTGATTTAGTTTTAACAGATTAGGAATACAGAAGGACTAACAGGTTGTGTGATAGAAACTGGCCTGACATGGTATCTGAAAAAATAAAAGAACAAAATCAGTCACCGAAACATATACCCTTGTGCCAAATCTACCTGACATGGCCTATATGTTTCATGAATCAAATTCTTTGTCTACTATTTATGAGGAAGCCAATACCAAAAAAATACAGAAGCAGAAAACCATTCATCAATGAAGTTTTGAACCTACTTCTGCCTACAGTTTGTAAAATCTGAATGGTAGAAGAGAGACAGCCAGCATGATGCTATAAGGATCTCAATGAGAGACCAATCTCTTTAATATCTAAGCGCCAATAACTTGTGCCTATTAAAACACTGATATAAAGTGGGTATTTTATTTGAAAGAATAGAGAAAATCTCCCCCAAATCTAGCTAAAAACTTACTTACAAAACTTTGAGTATCTGCACCTCTCTGGCCCAAATGCCCCAATCCTCTCTCAAATGATAAGTTGATTTACCTACCTCTCATCCCCTCTAGTATTTACTTTGTAATATCCTTTCTACCCCTTCCAACTACCTCATTCTAGCTAACTGAGTGCGTTATTTATAAAACACTCATCATTGAGGACATTGCACATCTGGAAAACCCAACATACTCTAGATCATCATCGAGTAAAACAAACTCATTTTTCTAACCAAGCCTGGAAAATGAAACAAGCATACATATAGTTTATACAAGACGCATTACAAAATTTATAGAAAAACACAAATGAAATTTCCTGCGTTTTTTTAGCCAAGATGAAACATACTATCTGTTCAAAAAAAACTTCAAATTGTATTTATTAGGTTCAGAGGCCACGGTATTACGAATAGCTACGTGGGGAAACTAATCAATATCAACAATTTCATTTGCACACAAGTGATTACGTGTGGAAGGGATTGGAGCTGGAATTTCCTCACCGCAAAAGCAGCGAAGAAGCGATTCAGAGCAAAGTTACGATTACGTCATAATTAAGAGATCAAATAACTCTCCTTACACTGAATTTTAGCATATAATATTATTCAATTCAGAAACAGATTACAACGAACAATGCGAGTGCGTGTTCAGGCAAAGTGATTTCAGTGAATAAGACCAACAATACAGTAAAACAATCCAAACCAAGCAACGATTCACAATCTCGGTATTTGAAAAACATAACAAGAGGCAGGTAATAATAAAATTACGAATAATAATTTACAAAAAAAGTAACAAATAACAGAGCTAGAAATCTATGAACGTTTTACCCACACTGATCCAATACAAAAAATAAAATAAATTATACAGATGCGGATCTTACCGAAGACGATGTTAGTGGGATTTATGGCGATATCACCGATCAAAGGCTCGGAATCGCTGAAAGCGACGTAAGACGACGTGACCGGGAACGCTTCTGTTCTCTGCTCAGAAGACGATAATTTACCGAATCGGTGTAATTTCCTTCGAAATTTACAACACTAGTACATTTTCAGAAATTTTAGCGAACTAGTCAAAGTCAACAGACAACAGGTATCTAAAACTAGAAAATGAATCCGGTAACATTTTCACTGCACGGAATCTTGGCCTTTCATTTAATTTTTAATATAATATTTTTATTTAAAAAAATCAATGGTAAGTTTAGCTACGGCAAGGGATTAGACTTTATAGTGCCTTTTAGACCGTAGGGGATCTATGTCCCTGAAATGAAAACTATAATCATATACTCATTGTTACACTAGAGACAATAAAAGTTATTTAGCATGATTTTGTTTCAAAATTAAAATTATATTTTATTATTTTTCTTTCCATTTTTCTAAAAAAAAAACTTTTTTGGAAGTAGAGTACCGAAAAAATGAAATGCATTATGAAAATATTAGTTTGATATCTAATAGTTATGGTCTGTGTGATTACTTTAGTTGTGACATTATTATATTGACAGAGAATTTTTTTAAGACTTCATGGGAGAAGTAGGTTTTACATTCAACTTAAGGGATTAAGAGACTAGTAAAGTCATAGAGTTTGTGTAAAACTCAAATATCAAATGACTCAATTTAGATGATAGTTATTAATTAATGTTTTTATTAATCATGTCATTGATGTGAATTAAGTATCAATTTTTTCAATGGTTGATCTCCATAAAATAATTTGTCTAACTATCTTTATTAAAATTCTTTTCTTCCTATCCAAAATAAAAAATAAAAATTAACGTTTTGATTGTCTAGTATGAAGAGAGATATGACTTAATAGATGATGGCTTATTTAATTTATCAAAAACCTAATACGAAACAGTAGAGGATTCTTAGTTTGTTACAAGCAATTGAAAATTTCCAATGGAAATTGGATAGTATCATGAATTTTCCGATGAGTATGCCATGTTATATGGCTCGTTGTTTATAGGTTGACAAATTGTGTTAATTTAACTTATGTATTTTTTTTTTAATGAGATTTAATATGAGTTTATTAAAGTTTTTTTATGAATATTTTTTCTATATCAAAATTTATTAAAAATCACAAATTCATGTGAAGGAGAAAGAGTCATTAAATATGATAATGCAAATCCATTTAAATTTTTATTTTTCAATAAATTTTGACAAATAAAAAAAAAAAACAAAAGAGAGTCTTTTAGAGACTCACATTAGTATTCCTCATAACTTAATTATACATTAAAAATGTTATACTTATACAGGATCCAATCAAATATTTTATTTAACAAGAAAGTTATGCTACACATTAAAATTTTGACAAAATTTGAATCAATTGAAAACAAAATTACCATTCAATTTTACTCCATACCCACAAATGATATTTAATCTAAAAGGACAATTTAGTCAGATCTTTTTGTAAGAATGTGTTTTAAATGACTTTTTTTATTGGGAAAATATATATTTTTTTTATCTAAAATTAATTATACACTTATTTCATTTATTGACATAGTCACGTATATTCATGACCAATTCAACATATATAAATCTTTTAAAATTGGTGATCTAATCGATCATAGTGACCCTTGAATATTTTCCTTATACACATTACCAAAAATCAAACCTATAATAATAATAATAATGTACTTGATAAATTCAACTATGTGTTGGTAAAATCATATTTAAAGAGAGCTAAAAATACAATTTTTGCCCTATCTTTTTTAAAAATGTATTTTCTAGTGAATTAAAATTTATAAAAAAAATTACAAAATAAAAAAGAATGATTAAATATAGCATAAGACCCACCAAATTTTATTATTTATAATAAATTTAAACTCATAAAAAATAGTATATGAAAAAATGTGCCCTTAGGCCTTAACATTTTTCAACGTATTTGAATGTAAAAATAACTAATTAAATAATAGAGAAATAAAAGTAAGCCCTCGTCCCACTAGGAGAAAAAGTTTAAAAAAAAAAAAAAAAAAAAAAACAGCTAAAACATAAAGTAGTGTAGACATTGTAATTACTGCTCCCTCCGTCCCATTCGTCCCATTTGAGTGCGAGTTTTTTCACAGAAATTAAGAACTATATTAAATATAATACTTTTTGATCAATTTTATTAATATAACCTTCTCTAAATAAATATATTACCTCCATTAGTTACATAAGTTACAATAGTTATAGATTTATAGTTATTGTTTTCTGTCTTTTATACTTCTCAATATAATTGATGTAATCTATGTAAGGATAAATTAGACAAGAAATAATAAATATTGTATTGAAAAGTAAAAACTTCAGTAATTTTGTGACATTTTGTGAAGGCTAAAGCTACAATCAAAGTAGAACAGAGGGAGCAATTAGTAGTTGTAAAAAATGGCAATTAATTAGATGTGGCAGAACAACCTCACCACACAAATTTGAATAATCCTTCAAGGCGGCGGTGATGGAATTTAAGAAATTCCTCCACCTAGCTAGAACAAAATAAGGTGGTGCCAATGCAACGCAATGCAACAGTACACAGTAGTTCCAGCATGAGAGGGAAACACCAGCAGCGTGCAGCGGAAAATTCCTCCGTCACTCCCACTCCCAACCCTTCTTCTCCTCATCACAACCACAATTTGGGCCCGCTAAACCACCGCAGGCCCGCCGCACGTAGAAACCGAGGCCCGCAACACCACCCGAACTTTGAATACCGTGTCGTCAACAACCCCGAGTCGGTCCCTTCTTCCAATTCTCACTCCGTGGAGGATGTAATTGTAAACGTTGACGCCGCTGTCGTCACGCCCCGAAATCTCGATAACGAGGACGGTGCTTGTGCCTCCCAGCTCAACACCGTTGATGACGCCGATCGCGTGGCTAGTTCAAGCAAGTTCGAGGAAGGAGACGACGACGATGATGATATTCAGGCTAGGCTTGATAAGTTGCTCAGTAAAATCGAGGAACCTGAATTGTCCGAGGAACAGATCAGAGTCAACGATCAATTGCAGCAAGATGAGGTAGTAGAAATACAGCTGTTGAATCGAAATCATTCATCCATCCCTTGGTTTCCGTGAATTTCTGACGTTATTGATTTGGACTAAACAATCAGAATTAGTGTTTTGCTTATAAATATTTGCATTGAAGTTAGGACAAAACTTAGATGCAATTTCTTACATGCTTTTGGTAATAATCGCCAGAGCAAAACCTGGATACATTTTTGAATGTTCTATAAGTAATTTATGTGAACCTTTGATTTTGTCTTTGAACATAACAACATACGTTATTAGCTAAAACTCGATTCTCATTGAAAAACAGCAAAAAATAAAATAAACTAATTAAGAACTTTATTTATGTTATGTTGTATTGATTTGACGCAGAAGTATTATGGCAAATGATATATATTTTGCAGATACTTGTGGTGGAGTCAATTTATGGAGAAAACGTTTTCAGCCTTGAGAGGTGGAAAGGCCTGCGTTGTTTTCAGGTGTTGCTTCTGTGAACCTAATAATACAGTTTTGGCTAAGTTTTGTTACAATGCAGATTCTCTGAAACCTAATACTGACTCTGTTTTTTTTCTTCCCTTCCTCAGATTCATATACACGATGATGTTTCGAGTGAAATTGCCATCACTGGTAACCTGAACTCTCTCAATCAACTTGAGACTGTAAGCAGCAATTCAGATGAGTTCTTATATACTTTCAAAGTCCAATATCTTCCACCAATTGTTTTGACGTGTTTATTACCTAAGTCGTACCCAAGCCACCGACCACCTATTTTTACACTCTCTGTTAAGTGGTTGGAACCCATGAAGATTCTGAATCTCTGCTCCAAGTTGGATTCAATATGGGAAGAACAACAGGGGCAGGAAGTGATTTACCCTTGGGTAGAATGGTTACATGGTTCTTCTCTTTCTCATCTTGGATTTGATGAGGAAATCATGCTTGGGCCATATGGCATGAATCATGTCCAGGATGAGCGTGTTATTTCAGGAGCTGAATGCATTGATGTTGATATTCCTTTTTTACGAAGTTACAACAATCAGAGACACAACGAGATCTTCCTCAAAGAATTGCATGATTGTAACATTTGCTTTAGTGAATATGCAGGTAATTTCCTATTTATGCCTGGCATAATTTATGCACATTATTACTCTTCAAAGGAAAGCCTGACTTGGTCTTACACAAGTTGCAAGTTTCAACTAATTTTGAATTTCAGTTTATACCATCACAATTCACAACAGAGTTATCTTCTCTTGTTGGGACTTGGGAGTTGGGTCTGTATGTCTGTTCACTGTTAATAAACAGTTTCTTTAAACTTCATTGTTGGTGAATCATTACCAGTTTGACTTATTGTAATAGTTGGTGCTTTATTATTTGGTAGGCTATCAATACATAAGTTTTATTTTGTTCTAAACTAATTATCCAAGCATGCACATATCTGACTAACCTATGCTAGCTTATGTTGTAGTAGACTAATATGAAATTGTTCAGTTTGTTAAATGAAACCACATGTTTGGCTTGTTTTCTTCTAAATCAAGTTCATGGCTTCATGCTATTCCAATCTGATATTGTTTTTGACCATATATTAAATCCCTTTACAGTCTTTGCTCTGGTTGTAAAATGGATCTTACTCCTTGTCTATTCTATATTTTTTACCCCATCTTATGGGCTTTATAATTCTGTGTGAAAAAACTAATGCTATACCACATTACCACTTGAGCTACTACAGTGCTACCTCTTTCTATTGACATGCATGAATAATATCATTTGTATTGTTGGCTTCCAAAGAAGTTTTCTTTTTAAATATGCTTTATTATTTATTTGTAAGGCTTGATTCTGCTTTTTTTCATGTTTGCTCAAATAGAGTTAATATTGAACATGATTCTTATGTCTGCCACTTTATTTACCAGGTTCTGACTTTATCTGGTTACCATGCAAGCATTTTTTTTGCCTCAAATGCTTGCAGACCTTTGCCCAGATACATGTAAAGGAAGGCACTGTTAGTAATCTTCAATGTCCTGAAGCAAAATGTGCAGTTATGATTCCTCCTGGCCTTTTAAAACGCTTGCTGGATGACACAGATTTTGAGCGCTGGGAATCCATGATGTTGGAAAAAACCCTTGCATCAATGTCTGATGTTGTTTATTGTCCAAGGTGTGAAACACCCTGTATAGAGGATGAAGACCAGCATGCCCAATGCCCAAAATGCTATTTTAGCTTTTGTACACTTTGCAGGGAACGACGCCATGTTGGGATAGCATGCATGAGTCTAGATATGAAGCTTCAGATTTTGCAGGTATGGTATTTGGATCCATAATTAGACAAATGGTTTAGTTGTCAACTTGTCATGAACTCATAGCCATAGGTATGAAATGCTTTTTTTTTTTGGTGGAATACATAGGTATGTATTCTTATAACCAACATTTACTTATATTTTAAAGGTGCATTATACGTTAAGATGTAGTTGATTGATGATGGAATTTTTTAAACTTTTATTGAGAACTATTAATCTAATGTTAAATTGATAGTGTCAATAAAAATTTTTTTGAGTGGAGTAGATTTGACAATACTTACTCCTATAGTAAGCAGATCTCCACTGCTCCACCCATACGTAGCTGCTTTTGAATTTCAACATCTTAATTACTAGCTTAGTCTTTATCCCTTTTTTGCCATCTCTTTGAGCCCAAGAGAGCAAAGAGAATTGAGAAAACTAGAGTGAGATTAATTGAAAATGAGGACAATACAAAATGTGTGATGCATGCTCTATTTGTAGAGCTTATCAGTAACTAACAACTAACAAATTAACTAATCAACCTAGCAACCAAATAACTACTCTTAATTATCTAGCAACCTCTAACCACCCCCAAATGTGTGATTGGTCATGTCATTGTCTTGATTTGAGTCTAGTCAGTTGCTAGTTACTATTGCTTCTGATGTTCAAAACTCAAAAGGCATGTACTTTGACACATCTTTCTATTCTAAATCCATTTTCTTGATTTTTGGCCATAATTATTTAACCAAAAAAATGCTTCCAGTTTTCTGATTTTTGTCCTTATTATAGGACCGTCAAAATTCGTCTAGATTAAAGGAAGATCAAAAGCAAAGGGAACGTGAAAAGATCAATGAGATGCTCAGTATGAAAGAAATTCACCGTGATTCCAAGCTGTGCCCATCTTGTGACATGGCAATTTCTCGAACCGAAGGTTGTAACAAAATGAAATGTGGTAATTGTGAACAATACTTCTGTTACCGCTGCAACAAAGCAATTGATCCATCAGACCCATATGGACATTTCAGGTATTTGGCTTTTTAAAAGCACTGTAAAAGTTCTTTTGCTTGATTTGTGTCTGCCCAAGATTCAATTTACAGAACTCTTCTGGAACTTATCTTTATATCTTTTTTTTATTCATTCAAGGGATGGTTCATGTGAATTGTTCCCACGAGAAATGGTTGATTCCTGGGAAGAGCGCATAAATCATCGCCAGGTGGTAGGACAATTACAGGCTGAGCTCTTTCCTCAGCGTGGCTTGGTGTGTCCTAATTGTCGTCAATATAATCCAAAGGTGAGTAAAGCTTTGTGTTTGTTACTTACAAAAACATGACATGAAAGTCTTTGTTGAATGGATTTGATTATTGTTGAATTACTGAATTAATGGAGTCTATGGCTTTGATTGAGATTAATGATTATGTATTTGGTTAGCTGATCATTTTGGAGGTCTAACAATTGACGAATCCCAATTTTGTTGGTTGGAAGACAGTTTTGCTGTCATCACTAACAACTTTCTCCATTGCCATTTTGAATTCATCAACAGATTGGAAATAATAATCACTTGTTTTGCTGGGCATGTCAAAGCCATTACTGCTACTTATGCAAAGAGATTGTCAGGCGTGGCACTAAGCATTATGGACCAAAGGGCTGCAAACAGCACTCCGAGGGATAGTATAAACACAATGCCTTAGAATTTATTTATTTTTAAATCTATATTTGGCATTGTGAAATGCAACAGGTTCAATAGTTTCTTCCAGACTGGTTGAACCACCTTGATTAAATGCAAAGGTGGAAACCATCTGCTAAATAAAATAAATATAGATAGGATTGTTTCAATTATATTTGGATTCTAGAAGAGGATAAAATTTTGCGGCTGTAATCGGATTAAATCTGTGCAAACTTTTCTCTTTTTGTTGAAAATATTCTCTACCTCAAATATTAAAATATACAACTTTATGTTGGTTCGGTTGTATTGGAAGTTTTCTTTGCCCTGGATTTGATACTCCTAACTCACTGACACTCCTAAAGATTCACAAACGCACACAGCACCCACTCTTCCTCTAAAATATCTAAAACAAAATTTTAAAAACCTATTCGGACCAGGTTAGAATGTCAATTAGTCATGTTTGTACCTGATTGTGTTATGTTTTCCGCTTCACTCATAATTTAATCACCAATTTAATTGGTTATGAATAAAGATTTTTAGTGTGTTTGGATAGGATAGTAGATTTGAATTAATTCTATTCTACAAAATTATAATTACTTTAAATATAAGGTGGGAGTGAGAAAGTATAAAAGAAAAATAATCTAAGTAATCAGAATAAAGTGAAGGAAAAAGAATACATAAAGTAATATGTTTGTCACCTGCAAGTGTAGAACTTATTTATTTCTCTTCTTTTTCTTATTGACAATCATCTTTTAAGTTAACAAAGTCCAATTTATTTTTATGAACATGTGAGATCCTTTTATACCATTCTTTAAATGAATTTTTCACTAATTAAAAAATAATAAGATAAAATTTTTATAGAGTATAAAGTGTAACAGAAAATATAACAAAAATTAATAAGATAAATTACAATAGAACATCCTAATAGATATAGTTATCATAAAGATAATATGCTCAAATAATATCTTTATTTTTTGTTACACTTTCTATTTAACAAATTATACTATGAAAAAAGTATTAGCAATTATTTGTTGTTTTACTTCTATTAAGAAAAAATAATTATTTTTCATTATAAAACTAATCTAAAAGACATTATTTGTGGATTCTACCTCTTATTCGAATTTTTAAAATTGTAACATTCATGTGACAAAAAAAGATACTAGTAATTAAGAACAAAGTTTAATTTTTTATTTACTATAAATTGTGTTTTAATCATTATTTTACGAATACAGAAGAACATATAATTCAAATTGAATCAAACAAAAGTATATATAATTTTTTAATTAAAAATCAAACCAAATTATAACGTGAATACCCTTATTATATATACAATACAATAACATGGACGAGTTTGACTAAAAATTATATTTTTTAATAAAATGCTCTTAGACAAAATGTAATTTGATAATATTCTAAAAGTCTTTTTTTCTTTTCAATATATGAACTAAAGAACCCATACTCTCAAAAACTTTATTCTAAAATTAAACCTTTCGTTCATTAAAAATAAAATAAAAGACTCACATCTATTTATTTTTTCCAGAGCATTTTAAAAGCTTCTTAATATCCCCTCTTATAAGCTGCCCTAGGTTTAAACCAATAATAATATTCGTCTTGAAAAATTCAAACAGAACAAAAGTACAGTAAAACTGAAGTAACCTCGCCGTCGCGGGGCTTTCCCCCTCTCCCTCAAGTGAGACACGTCGAAACACTTCAACTTCAGAAAAAAAACATGTTTTTTTTTTGTTTGTTTAAGAAAACCTTTTTTGTTCAACTCTACCGCTAAGCAATTGGGTATTGATGGGTGTATCTTCATGTCGTTAATATTCTTTCTTGGGTGTGGTTTGCTCCGCCGCCAAGTGCACTTCCAACGCCAATGCTTCTTCAGGTTCTATTCCTCTGCTTCTTTTGCATTGGTGTTGGAAGACCACGTGTTTGATGAAAGTCCCAAATCTTATGACACCAATTTTGTGATTAATAGGCCTGCTGCACCCCATGTTCCCGCAACAAGGAGGGAGTTGTTGTTTCCTTTAGTGGCTAGGGTGTTCAAATCACTGAGTTGGAGGGTGGCAAGAGAAATAAGGTTTGGGAGTTGGGTTGAAAGTCATGGGTTTTCTCATTCAATCAACTGCTTTAGGATCATCATTCACGCGTTTGCTTTGGCAGGGATGCGTTTGGAAGTGTGGGCTTTGCTTAGAGATGTTGTTGGCTTCTGTAATGAGGCTAAGTATGATACTTTTGAATTGTTTCCAGCTTTGCTGGATTCACCCCAGCATGTGGAAAGATCCGGTGTTGTGTTTGATGTGCTCATAAAAGTGTTTGCATCCAACTCGATGCTGGAAAATGCTCTTGATGTGTTTGTGAATGCTAAGCATGTTGGGCTTGAGCCTGATATTAGGACTTGCAATTTCTTGCTGAAATGCTTGGTTGAAGCGAATTGGGTGGAGTTTGTTAGGCTGGTTTTTGAGGAATTGAAGGACCACGGTCCGTCACCAAATGTCTACACCTATACAATCATGATGAATTTTTATTGTAGTGATGTTGGGTGTGATGCAGGTATGAGACGCGCTGCTGTGATTCTAGGAAAAATATATCAGAGTGGGGAAAAGCCAACTGTTGTCACATATAGTACTTATATTCATGGACTTTGTGAAGTTGGTAATGTTGAGGCTGCTCTGATGTTAATTCGCAACTTGCACTATAAAAACCAGCCTCTCAATAGCCATTCTTTTAATGCTGTAGTTTATGGGTTTTGTAAAAGAGGTGAAGTGTATGAGGCTTTGCAAGTTTTGAAAGAAATGAAGAGCTCTGGGATATTGCCAGATGTTTATAGCTACAGCATCTTAATTAATGCCTTCTGCAGGAAAGGGGATGTAAAGAAATGTCTTGAGTTGATGGAGAAAATGACACACTCCCAGATAAAACCATCCATTGTTAGCTACACCTCCCTCATCCTTGGTTTGTGCAAGAAGAATCTGTTACAAGATGCAGTGGATATATTCCGTAGTAATGGTGCTTCTAGTTGCAAATATGATTCAACTATTTATGAAACTTTAATCGATGGATTTTGCATGCAAGGTGATATGGATTCAGCCATCAAGCTTTGGGAGGAGATGATCAGCAACAAATTGGTTCCTACTGCTTTTAGTCGTTGCAGTCTAATTAAGGGATACTACAAAGTGGGACTATTTGATCAGGCATTGGAAGTTTTTAATACCATGCTACGAGATGGTATTTGGCCAGATATCATCACTTGCAATTATATTCTTGATGGATCTTGCAGGGCAGGGTACTTCAAAAAAGCCTTGACACTGTTGGAGGACCTCCAAGAACATGGATTTAACTTGAACCCACATTCATATAATGCAATCATCTACAAACTTTGTAAAGAAGGTTATCCAGAAAGAGCATTGGAGCTCCTGCCAAGAATGCTTAAAAGGAACGTACTTCCTACAGTTGTTAATTATAGTACTCTTATATCTGGTTTTGCCAAACAGTCAAATTTAAAAAGGGCTGTGAAGTTATTCACGAGAATGGTAAAAGTGGGGATTACTTTCAATATTGCCACGTATACAATTCTTATGAGCATATTTAGCCATAGTCGCAAAATGCATGAAGCATATGGCATTTTTAAGGAAATGAAAGAAAGGGGTTTGTGTCTTGATCAGATTTCATATACAACTTTAATAGCTGGCTTTTGTAATAACAGAGAAATGAAAAAGGCCTGGGCATTATTTGAAGAAATGCCAAGGGAAGGATGTTCACCAAATGTAATTACTTATACTTGTATGATTGATGGATTTTGCAAGTCAAACCGGATAGATTGGGCCACTTGGCTGTTTCATGAAATGAAAAGAGATTCAGTTATTCCTGATGTTGTGACTTACACTGTCCTCATTGCTTGGTACCATAAGCACGGGTACATTGATCATGCACATAAGCTATATGGTGAAATGAAGAAAAAGGGTGTTTTACTAGATGATGTAACTCATAGTGTTCTAGATCTGAAAGATGGAGCAGTTCAAGAAGGTTAGGCAGCTGTATCAGGGCTTCCATGATATCCAGCTGGTATGTGTTTTGACATAATTTTTTGTAGTTGGCATTTCTATTATTATATGTCGTGTTATTAAACTTGCTTGTTAATTGATAATCCACTTGAAATAATGTATTCATTATAAAATCTGTGTTGCTCTAAGCTGTGTTACTCATTGATATCCACTTATTATATAGTATTTCTTTGGTGTTTGTGTGTGTTAGGAGGGGAAGAGTGGGTAATAATATAGTTATCTGTTATTAACACACTAGTTTATACACAATTTCCCTATAGCCACACCATTAGATTTTTGTTTATGGAAAAATAGTGTGTATAAAATTTTCAAAACAGAGCAAGTGCTACCAGTTTAAAAATGCCCTTGAATCCTACTCATCATTCAACTTTATTGAATGAAAATTTCAAGAATAATTCCATGTGACTCATTAAGCATTCATATGTGTGTGTTTTCATTTAGTGTAAAAGGTTCCCCTGGTAAACAATTTTTTTTGTCCATTACTGGTTCCTGTGCTTGTTTTAATTTTTGTGAATCACCTGTTACAATTCTAAACGGACTCATTTTGTGATCAAGTTGAAATAGAAAGTATTAATAAAATTAGTTATATTAATCTTCAGCATTTTTGCTTCCCATGTGTGTGTGACAGAATCAGAAGATTGAATATTTCATTTCCGGTGCTGTGATCCAAAGGAGGATATTACGTGGTAAAGAGAGTCAAATTTGGTAAGTTAAATTGGATGCCCATGTGATTGATATTGCAAACATCACATGTCCTGCTAAGTATAGCATCACTTTTTTTTAAAGTGTTTTTTCTATCATATTTCCCATTTGATTCTTATTTATATGTTCACTGTCATATTGTTTCTGATAGGTCAGGAAGATGAATGCTGAATCATCACGCAGAAGTGGATGAATGGAAGTTATAAAGCATTATCACTGAAAAAATGGAGGTAGTTGTCTATTCATATTTATAAACATCAAGATTAACATCTGCTAATATATTTGACTTGTAAAATTAAGAAGATGAATTTGAAATAAATCAAATAATAATTTTATAAAGTCAAGGTGGTACATAATTATTAATCAGGGATACTCTATAAAAAAGACGTTAAGGTTTAGGTTAAAATGACTGCTGGGTTGTATGCTATTGATTTCTTAAACTCTTTTTCTTGCACTATTAGAGAAAAGCTAGCTTATTTTGCAGGGTTTTTCTTATCGGTTTGCCTTATGTATTTAATATAAAGAAGCACTTCACATTTGATGATTGTTACAAGAAACAGTTCATACTTCCTTGAAAGGAACAACAAAGTTGGCATTTCTTTGTACTGCGAAGCCTCAACTTTTGCTGAGCAACTCTAGAACATGATTCCTGATAGATATTAATACTTTGGTTGAGTAATTGTAAACCTATATGGAACACTTCAACAAGCATGATTGCAGCCATTATCTGCATTTGGGTTCTTAGCCTGGTGCTTGAGGAGAAGGCTGTGCCTTGATGTTCATAAAATATTCTAGAAGACGTGTTTGGCATTTAAAGATGGGTGGTATTCCAACTAATAATTATATTATTCTATTGGAAAGCAAGCTTCATCTCTCACATTAGGAGATCTCTTTCAGCATAGGTGAGTAAAAGCTTTTTGTTTGTTTCCTTGCAAAAATATGACATGAAAGTATCTGTTGAATGGATTTGATCGTTGTTGTGTTGCTGAATTTTCATAGATGCAAAAATGAAAGGCAGAATTGATTACTTTTATTCTGAATTCTACAAAATATATTACCGACTTACCTTCTTTTCTTTGGCAACATCACAGGTGCAGATGGATTTCAGAGGGGACAATTTCTGAGCGCTTAGAAGACGGGTTGAGTCGGTGGTGTATAGTCACAATTATGTTGAATGAAATAAGTTCATAGGTGTTATGTATGTATGTATGAACAAGGGATTATTCCAGATTTCAATACCTGTATATATACATTTGATTTTTTTTTTCTTCCAAAGTTACTATAGAACGGGTTAGTTATCCATAATTATTGTTTGCGAATTATATCTAATATTTTTTAAAATATCTATAATGAAATTAACAACTAATAATTAATTTACAAAACTTAATTTGATTATGATACCCTTAGGAGATTGTATCATTCGTATGAATATTGTTAGGACAGAGAATTTGAAAGTACTAGTTCAATTTTATATATAAGATCCTCCTCTAACCATTTTACAAAAACTAAGGACTATTAAATTTATCAACGATTTATGTCTTTCCACTTGATTATTCTTGTAATTATTGAGACCTCATTATCTTATCCCTTTCTATGGTACTTAATTTTAATTAATGATTTATCTCTTTCTACTTTACCTGACAATTGTCCATGAATATAAGTAGTACTGTGCAAGTTGTTATTATTTTATTATTATTTTAGTGGTATATAGGGTGAAATTTTTTCCAAAAAGGATGCTAAACTGGTAATTCGAGTGCGGCGCAACCCCAAAGAGGAAAAGGAGAGGAAGAGAGTGACCACAATCTTTGTTTTTTCTTTCATTCTCATTCAGCTATTCTCCTTCCACAATCTAATTCATTCCCCTTTCTTCTCCAACAAATTAGGGTTTCCCTTTTCCCAACAAAACATTGCCACACATTTCCGCCATTTTTCAATTTCTTTTCTTTCTTTCTTTCCATTTCTCACTTAAATTCAATTCCGCGACATGGACGGCGCCGGTACCACTCCGGCGGCGCCGATGCCGAACGCGAACGCGCCGCCGCCGTTTCTGAGCAAGACCTACGACATGGTGGAGGACCCTTCCACCGACGCGATCGTGTCGTGGAGCGCAACCAACAACAGCTTCATCGTGTGGGACCCACCCGGATTCGCCAGAGACCTTTTGCCCAAATACTTCAAGCACAACAACTTCTCCAGCTTCGTTAGACAGCTAAACACTTATGTATGTTTCTCCCCCTTCACTCCGCTGTGTTAATCATTGGTGTTTTATTTTATGTTGATGTTGTGTTGTGTGTAAGTAACCAAGTATGATTCAAAAACATTAGCTTTCTAACTATTTGTTTTGTTATGATACATGAAGAGGAGTGGTACGGTGGGGGAAAAGATTTGTGGTTTTGTTTCCGTGTATGAAAATAGTGTCTGCTTGTGAATTTTAGGTTTGATATCTTATCCTCCTGCGTTGTCTCAGTAACTAGGTGGTGCAGAAGAGGGAAATTTGATAAACATAGCAGTTCTCAGGTTAATCAGTTGTTTATTGATGTATTATATAATATCAGATGTCACATATTGTGAAAAGTCTATACTTGTGACCTAACGAATTGTTGTGAAGAGGAATTGAGGGTCTATGAAAAGATTCTTGCTGTGGAGCTCTTATGATATCGGACACTGGTTTTATGTTATTTTTTTATATTGTTGTGAGAGGATGCGTTTGTGTTCTGCATAGACACTTAAATTTTGTGAAACAGAAAACTTTTGATACTTGTTATCAATACAATGAGTGTTATGCATGTTTTTCAATTTTTATAGGAAGAATGATAAAGATGACATAAAGATTAGGGTTTGTAAACAATGTGGCAGCATTGCCTGATAATTGATTGCATTTAGGAAGATTGTCCAAACTTTGCATTGATCAATTGCATGCTTTGGTGTTCTATCTTGCAGCCTTGTGCTTGTGCTATATTGTTGCACATTCCTTATCATTTCCTATTTCTATGTTTATCTATGCATACTTTAGTGTTTTATATAACAACTTAACTTGTGTGCCTTTTCAGACTGTGTTGACCCCTGTCCTGTCTGTTTATCCTTTCTAACATCATCAATTCTTTATCATTACAGGGTTTCAGGAAGGTCGATCCAGATCGCTGGGAATTTGCAAATGAGGGTTTTTTGAAGGGTCAAAAGCACTTGCTTAAGACTATAACTCGACGAAAACCTGCCCATGGTCAGAATCATCAACAGCCTCAGCAACCACATGGACAGAGTTCTTCAGTAGGGGCATGTGTAGAAGTTGGGAAGTTTGGGCTTGAGGAAGAGGTTGAGAGGCTTAAAAGAGATAAGAATGTGCTCATGCAAGAGCTTGTGAGGTTGAGGCAGCAGCAACAAACCACTGATAACCAGCTGCAAGCAATGATTCAGCGCTTTCAGGGAATGGAGCAACGACAGCAGCAAATGATGTCATTCCTTGCAAAAGCTGTTCAGAGCCCTAGCTTCTTTAATCAGTTTGTACAACAGCAAAATGAGAGCAATAGGCGCATAACTGAAGTCAATAAAAAACGTCGGCTTAAACAGGAAGGTATTGCTGAAACAGATCATGCTACTGCTCCAGATGGACAAATAATTAAATATCAACCTATGGTGAATGAAACAGCAAAAGCAATGCTTAGGCAGATGATGAATTGGGATACTTCTCGTACGGAATCTCTTGATAAAAACCCTGATAACTACATGATTGGTGATGTGATTGGTGATGCTTCATC
This sequence comes from Amphicarpaea edgeworthii, assembly GCA_014843725.1. Classification (NCBI taxonomy): domain Eukaryota; kingdom Viridiplantae; phylum Streptophyta; class Magnoliopsida; order Fabales; family Fabaceae; genus Amphicarpaea; species Amphicarpaea edgeworthii. Next base: position 1,445,738 of record CM026324.1, on the reverse strand, counting down.
ATCTTCCAGTGGTGCAATGGACAGTAGCAGCTCTTCAGGCTGGACTTCTGGAGTAACTCTTAAAGAGGTCTCTCCAGCTTCAGTGCAGTCTTCACACATTCCAGCTGCAACTGGGACTCAAGGGCATGCCCCCTCAACTGTTGAACCTGAAGTTTTATCTGTACCACAAGCAGTAGCTTCTGAAAATGTTATGAATGGTGGAGCTCATGATGCACCTTCTATCCCTGTTTCTCAAGCAAATGTGATGATCCCTGATCTTCCTCCAATAACAGAGATGGTGACAGGAAATATTCTTGGCATTCCTGAAGAAAATTATATGGCAACTGAGACAGATGAGGGATATATGGATCCTTCATTGGGGGCTGGTGGGTCATTTCCTGTTGATTTTGAAGATATTTCACCTGATGTAGACATTGATGATCTCTTAGGCAATCCTTCTATTTGGGATGAAATTTTGCAAACTCCAGTTCCAGAGGATATCGATATCAATGTGGCTGAAGTATCCATGGGGAATGAGGTCCAGCCAACGGAAAATGGATGGAGCAAAACTCAACATATGGATCACCTTACAGAGCAGATGGGTCTTCTTTCTTCCAGTGCAAAAAGGGTTTGATTATCTATGATATTATATTAATCTTTCATAGTGTCCAAGGTAATCCCTGACCCAAACAATACAGACTGAAGTGATGTCTATAATATATAATTACACTTCTACTTGGTCACTGAAAGTCAATGCTTTTTATTTGGTCTTCAATGGCTTTAGTTTGTCGTGCATACGAAGGCTAAATCCAACTTTCTCATATGTGCAATTACATTGGTTTTTCATTCGACTTCATGTTTAAAACAAGTTATGAACTTATGCCCTTTGTCATGCATCCTCGGGAAGTGTTTGTGGTTACATGATCAGTTCTTCCAATGTTATAGGGCAATCTGTGAAGTTGATTTAAATGTGAATTAGATACCAATTCTTTCCCAATTTTCAAGTTTCCTTGGCAAGGGAAAAAAATGGGAAAAAGAGAAGACGTTGGTAATGATTGCTCAAGGAGTCTGAAAAATGCACATTGGAAGATTTGCTTTCTGAGCAAGGGCAGCAACAATGGACAGCAGTGATACCATGTTAAACTGCAGGCTGTTTCTTTCTTCGTCAATTTTATTTTATCCTTTCCAAGGCTGTGTTTCAACTGATGGAAAATAGAAGGAAATGAAATTGAAAGCTATTAGTCACCATTGTTGGAATTTTGTTCATAACAGGATGGAATTTGTTCTATTTCTTTTTGTTTTGTTTTTAATGTAGTTCTTTGACTTTACATTGTTCAACAAGTTTCGGTGACTCCATTTATTATGTTCGAAAAGAAAATATAAACTTGTTAAACGGTGCAATGTTAGTGGATTAAATTGAAATAGAAAAAGTTAAAGGATGAAAGTATAAATGATAGGAAAATAATTGTGAGATTAAATAGAAGTTTGTAAACACTAAGATATTTCATGAAATATTTAATGTTGGAGGCATAGATGATTTTTAAATATATATAGAATAAAATGTTTTTACATCATTAATGTAAACACTGTAATAAATTTTAAAATAATTTTATAAAAATCTTTATTATAAATGGAGGATTTATTTGTAAGATTAAATGAAATATAAATGATAATTAATTAATAAAAATTATAAAAGACTATTAGAAAATTAAGTTAATTGTTTAAAAGAAATTTTAAATGTTTATTTTTTTAACATCAATAATAAAAAATTTAACATTAAATTTTAATATATTTATCACATTTATTTCCTATTAGAATCTTTCACTCTTTTTAAACAAGAAAAATTCTAAACGGTAAGAAGAAGAATTAATCTGAATGGTGAATATTTTTTATCTTTAGCACCCCTTAATTTTGTTGTCAAACCCAAATTTTCTTATCTTTATCACCCCTTTTATTGTTTCTTTTAAAACTCGACATGTCTTCATTCGTACGTTTCGTTCGTGCAATTCACCTCCAGGAACAAATAGGAATAGCATCTCTCTTAATTTATACATTTCTTTGTAATTTATGACACCGTAGTTTTTATCAGCTTTCCATTTCCACTTCCTCTCGCTTCTACATGACCTAACTACTACCTTTGCACCCTTGGTGTTATAGTATATATGCAAAGAAAATGTGTTAATTTTGTATATGTTGTTGTTGAGTGAAACCTCATGGTTTTTGCCTTAATGTAAGGCTTGTGATCCGAAAAATCTGATGAATTGATCCTGACTGCTCGGCCATTTTATTAGTATTTCGATCATTTCAGGTTGTATATAGCACTGCTTTGCAGGCTTAACACTTACTTGATTATAGGCATCTCCATTCTCCACTATCGCACCATCATTCCTTTACAGTAACAATCTTTCAAACTACACACTATAGTTAGGTGTAGATGATGGTCACTATAACAAACACCATGTTTAACGAGAACCAAGAAATTTTTTTGAGATTTTAACTAAATTTGGAAGCTAACTGAATCAAGTAAAATATTAAAAAAGGATTAAATAAACAACAATTATCGCAATCACAACCATGCAACAATAAAAGCTCTGATATCCCCACCAAAACCTCACCTGTCCAACCATTTCGGATTCATCACAAAACACTTGTCATCACTCTTATAAGCCAAAGTTCAGAGTCATTCACGTGGCTTTCTTTAATTACAGTTTTTCCTATTTTCACATTCTTTAAACCCTTCTAATTGTTCTGTTTTAGGCTGAGAGTGTGAAGAAGGTAAATGACATTGGTTATCAGAGAGAGAAGACACAAACAAGCTCTAAGTCTTTCGTTACCAAAACCTCCTCCAATTCCAATGTCACATTCTGATTTCCCTCACCAAATCCACATACCAGCATTGTTTCCATCCCCATCTTCTTACCATGTAGATTCTTCTCCGGGAATCGTCAAGGACCTTTCGGACCTTGAGAAGCTAGCAGTTCTTGGCCATGGAAATGGTGGCATAGTCTACAAAGTTTATCACAAGAAGAACCGCTCCTTCTATGCATTGAAGGTCCTACGCTTGATTGAGAATATCCTTGAGGCCGAGATTCTAAAGCGAGTGGATTCTCCTTACATAGTAAGGTGTCATGCAATTTTTGACAACAACGATAACTGCAGCGAGGGTGGTGACATTAGTTTTGTCATGGAATACATGGAAGTAGGATCATTGCATGATGTTCTGCGACAGCACCGCAGGCTGCCGGAGGATGTGATCTCGGTGTTGGCCAAGCGTGTGTTGGAAGGGCTTAACTATCTGCACGGCATGCACATCGTCCATAGAGATATTAAGCCCTCCAACTTACTTATAAATGAGAAGGGCGAGGTGAAGATTGCAGATTTTGGAGTAAGTCACGTGGTGGAAGGAAAGTTTGAGGTAAATGGCGACTCCAATACAGGGACATGCGCCTACATGAGTCCGGAAAGGATTGATCCGGAGACATGGGGTGGCGAGAATGCAGATGAGTTTGCAGGAGATGTGTGGTCTATGGGAGTGGTGATGTTGGAATGTCTTTTGGGTTATTTTCCATTGATTGGTCCAGGGCAGAGGCCAGATTGGGCAACTTTGATGTGTGCAATTTGCTTTGGTGAGAACCTAGAGATGCCAGAAAAGGCATCACCAGAGTTTCAAAATTTTCTGAGGAGGTGTCTTGAGAAGAATTGGAGGAAGAGAGCAACAGTGTTGGAGCTTCTAAACCACCCTTTTGTGTGTAGAAGAAACTGTTGCTGTGGGTTTGGAGATTATGTTCTTCGGGACTATTTTCACTAGATTTTGATCTTTTCTTTCTATCTGATCTCATTCTCAACCCTTTGTTTTGAGCTTTTAGCTTAGTCTTCGCGGCTTTTATTTTCAGACCATGGATAGAGTTGGATTTTGGAGCAGGAAGTTAGGAATAAGAACCTCAGCACATTTGAAAACTTGCTATATGTTGATGCAGCCAGACTCTGGGAATTAGTGGCAGCAAAATAACCCGGCCTAACAATTTTTTATGGGACATTCCAAATTTTCATTGGACTGATTATAACAATAATGGATTATACCATGTTCTCTATAGGTGATGAATTAGAATTTGGAAGAAATAAAAGCAATGAAAGTTCAGGATTACTTCATTTAAGGATTAAAAAACTAAACACTGAATTTTAAGATATTTATTGAGTGTCCAATGTGTTGACTGAAACTATAAAAGACAACGGTCATTCAACAATTCATAAAAAAAAAATGTTCACATGTTCAGATATAAAAAAGAAACCATCAATTCAGCAAAAAAAAAAAAAAGGAAAGAAAGAAACCATTAACCATTGAAGAAAAATAAAGTATTTGATATCCGAAAATTTAAAATATATTAATATATTAATACATTCTTATTTAAACGTACTAAATGTTATTTTATTCCTTATCACATAGTATGAGATAAATAACAGGCATTGACCCCCAACCACAAAAAAAAAAAAAAAAAAAAAAAAAAAAAAAAAACTGAATAATATCAGCAAGCTTTCACCGAAATTAAACAAATATTGCTAATTATTTTCAATCATAAAACATGTTGTACAGACCCTTGTTGAACCCAGAGGAATGGTCAATGCTAAATAGTTACTCAAGTCGTTCACTCACCAATAACTGAGTGACTTCGTTAGCGACTTGTAATATTAATCTTTTCTTTCTGAATCCAACATTTTAAGTTATACATTAAAATACCTTCAGTTTTGGAACAATCAAGTGCAATTAAACATCGATCCCTCAAAACTAGAGCAGTAATACCACATATATATTAAAGAACACCAACTTCTCAACCCAGACTACAAAGACTAACAAAAAATGTGACTGAAATTCTTGCATGGAAAGAACCTTCGTCTGCAATCATGCTCCTCCATAATTACATGTCACCTGAAGATGTAGAGTAACAGCTGTGTTTTCAACTGGGGGGAAAAGAAATATGGCATAACAGTTCTTATCTGCAGATCACAACCATATTCACTTCATAATAGAGGGGCTGTGCTTTAAGGCGAGTGTTCCAACTATTTTGGTGGAGTCAAATTCCAATTCTTCGAAATTTCTGTGGGCCTATAGAGATTACCACCTGCAGCAGAAACAACGGCTAAGTGTTTCAGGCCTCCAATGCAAATGTAAAAAAAGGGATACAATTGTCTCCTATCTAAGACAAGAAAAGGAAATTGATGCTTAAAACAAGACAAACCATGAAGTGAGGACCATAAAAAGAGCTATATTCAACTACATATCATTCTACTCATGTCAAAGAAATCAGCAAATAGGAAAAAGACAGGGCATAGTGAAATGACATGTTATCATAAACATGAAAACCAAACTTGAAAGTTGATAGAACACCAGTTGATAAACTAATAAAATATAATTCAAAACACAAATCACACGAAATCCAGCAATACAGTTGTTGTTTAAGAGATAAAAGTCTCTTATAGAAAATATTCCCAGTCCACGACACAAACTACAAATAACAACACCTTTTTTACTTAATTACACACTTTACTATCAAATATACCCTAATACATAACTACTATCAGTTATTTTCTATGAATAGCTTTCATCAAGGGAGCTTCAAATTCTAATACAGAACTAGTACTGAACAAATAATGCAGGACAAGTTATTCTCTATCACTATCACATATTCTAATTTACTGCTCCTAACTTCTACCCTCCACACTGCCCGATACTATTACATTTATATCTAATATCTAATAATATGTGACTACTCATGAGTCATGACAGTTATTATCAGTTCCCATGAAAAAAAAAATTATTGCATGGAATTTTTATATGGACAGATGAGTTTTATCATTTATGTAAATATCACAGTAGACAATCATCTATAATCCATTGCAGCTTGACCAAACCAGATTTCAACTATGTACCAAGGAAGTATCTGTTCTCAAGAATTGATTACTAGATCATATAATAAATAAATTAGTTGGTAGAGCCAAAGGCACTCAGCTGGGTTCTGTTTAATATCATGCTAAGGGCAAGCCTAGGCACGACAGTAAGGTTGCTACCTTGTGACTTACATGTCACGGGATCAAATCATGGAAACAGCCTCTCCCTTGTGAGTTAAGGCTGCGTACATCTATCCTCACTACCTCACTGGGTGGGGAGCATTGAGCACTGGGCTTCCCTTAGTCCCTTACGATGCCAAATGTATAACTGCATACATATCATGGGAAAAAGCACACACCAATACTGATATTTCACACCATGAAATCAAGGATATGAGCATTAAGCCATCAACTGAAGTAGGTAGCATCAATTAACTTAATGCAAAGATCAAATAAGATTTAGGGTTTCACATTTTAATCAATGGAGACCAAAAAGTACCTAATTAACTTTCTAAAATACTCTAAGAAACTCAGAAGATATCATAACAAGAGATCATTGAGTAATTGATACACAACCACCTCTATGTGATGCAAGTTGAATCCGTGAACGAGGTCCTTCAAACTTCCAGTTATCTTCAACCAACGATTTAACCTCTTTGTCAAGTGCAGCCATGAGATCTGATTTTAAAACTGCAAAATAGGAAAACAGAATATCAAAATGCACGCCTCATGTGAAAGTTCAGGGAGAACAGACAACAGAATACATTATAATTTTAATCCAAAACTACTTTTATCATGCCCTTTCTTTCTTTTCAAAACCAAGACATGGTGAATCAACATAGGAAACCAGACCAGAAATCCCTCGCTGATATAAATCCTAACTCGAATGCAAACTAAGGCTACATATTAGTTCAAACCCAAATGAGAACATAATTAAAAAAAAAAAAACTAATCAATATTGAACGATTAAATCAATTAGCTGTGAACAATAAATTGGAGTAGCTCAGGAATCCAAGTAACTGCAATGCTAAATAAACACAACAGAAGAAAGTAAACCTGAGATTAAGGAGTTAGATGAGAAAAACAATATTAAAATAAAATGATAAAAAGGAGACCCTAATAGCTAATAAGGTATCATATTCATGCCAAATTTGAAATGAACCCCAAGTTTCAATTTTGGATGAAGGTCACTACAAAGGAAGTAAATTGAATGAAACCCACCTAGCATGGCCTCGTCTTTGCGCTCTTGCGATGAGATGGGGTCACACGGGAGATGGAAATCGTCAATGGAAACAGTGGCGTTGCTGCTGCCACCGCCGCCGCCGCCGCCGCCGCCTACAACCGCCGTCGTGGATAGAGAAGAATGAGCCGGTGATGAACTATTCATGGTTCCTCCAAATTTGGTGTTCTGAATATGAATTATTCGTGCTTGCGTCTCGGATTATAGAATCAAGCTTTGCTTTGAGTGTGTTGTCTAACACGACACGAACTTATCAGGTGTCTGATGATCGAGCCAAGTGTGTTTTGATTCTTTTGAATTTGAATCAGCAATCACCAGTTCGACCCAAAAAAAACATATTATTTATAAAAAAAAAACGATTATTTATTTAAAATAAACCCGCACTCAGTAATTTTAAAAACTAATATTTTAAATACTTTTTTTTACTGCAATTTTAAATACATTTCTAACAAATTATTTTTTAAAAAAAAACAATTTTCTTAAAAAGTAAATCAAAACAAAAGTTAAGCCCTCCCTCCCTCCCTCCCTATCCTGTTGGCTGTTAGGCTGTTACTTATATTCTATAAATGAGAAAATTTCACATAATTATTTATAGATGAATTTCCTTTATATTTTTTTAAGTTCGTCCATTTCTTAGGTATCCAAGTCAAGTGGCGGAATGATTTACATATTCTGTATAAAAAAAACTTACTGGGCATAAAGTTTATAGATAATATTTCACTTGAGGCCTTGCATTAAAAAATTTATAAAATATAAACATAGTAGGTTAAGTTTGTAAAATATAATGGAAAATTTACCTATAAATACAACTAAAAAAAAACTTAGGGCCTTTGAAAGGCATTTTAAATTTTGTTTTTAAAATTTGTTTTCAAAATTATTTTTTAGAATCATTTTAAAAAAGAGAAAATTTGTTTGATATTTAAAAATTACTATTAAAGAAAATAAATTTAAAAAATGTGAGACTTGTATGTGAGAAAAATATGAAATTTATTTGAAAAAGATAAAATGAAAAATGTGAAACTTGTATGTAAAATTATTTTAAAAAAATATGAGATTGTATGAAAAGAGAAAATAAAATATGTGAAATTATAAAAAGAAAAAATAAAAAAACAAAACATAGAAAAATATGTTTTAATTTTTTAGTTTTAAAAATTAAAATAAAAAACAGTTTTTAAAAATTGATTAATCAAACAAGTTTTCTAATTTTTATCATTTTTAAAAACTAAAATTTGTTTTTAAAAACTGAAAATAAGGGCCCTTAGTGTTTATAATAATGCGGCTGAGAAAATGTAAAAGAACCAACGTTGGATCTATTTACTGAGGCATAATATGTTCTTGAACCGGCGTCAGCTCTATTCGTTTTGAATAAAACAAACTTATTACCCAAACTTGAAAAGAAAAAAAAACTTCAGAAAATTTCACATAACATTTACAGATAAATTTTCCTTAATAATTTATAAACTTAGCCTATTTCATAGGTATCCAATTCGTAGCGGAAATTCTTTAAAATAAAAAACTCAAGTAGCGGAAATATTCACAATTTTTGTATATAGAAAGAAAAAAAAAATAGTAGGCATTGAGTTTATATTTCACACGAGGCTCCGGTTCCATTAAGTTATTCACAATTCGCATCAGATAGTCATTCAAGTTGCATATACAGGTAAAGAACGAATTAATATTTATTTTATTTAGGAAACCAAAAGAGAACTTACACATCAAGCAGGTTGTGACACATCCTTAACGCCTCAAACACCAACCAACAAAGAAAGCATAACTTATACCCCACAACAAATAACGATACACTAATGTTAATATTCCCACGTCATATACTGAAACCTTTAGACAACAAATTCCGGTCATTCGTGAGATCTGGTAAATTATCACTCAGTGTAATCATCAGCGAGAGAGATCCTATCGCAGCTCAGTATATAGAGCATTTGATTTCATAATAGAATAGAGTCTTCGACTAAGCAGCAAGAACAATGATGACGATTAGAAGCACGATCCCAAATATCACCAAAAGCAAGCATGTCTATATATAAAAACAAACAAGAACGTTTCAGATTAATACAGAAAAAATACATGAAGCTTTAAAGGAAAAAAGAAAAAGATGAGAGCAAAGAACAAGATGATATATTATCCATCATCCACTACCACCTCACAAAGAAAGTAAAAATAGTATCTCTATGCAAACAGAAAACCATCCAAAAAACAACCAGAGCCAAAAAATATTGACTTGCAATATGTAATGTAAGACCGTCATTCCTATAAATATGAATCATGTACACTGTAGCCTTACATAAATTCAATTTGATATGTCATGAAGGCTTCAATTCATTTAGCCCATAGAATCTATATCCATTCAAGAAGTTCCACGTCTAAATTTATGTGTATGATGGGAGTAAAAGGAGACAAAACCATCAATCCAATAATAAATGAGAGAACTTATATATTACCAAAGATGAATTTGATTTTTGAGTCTTTGAAGCTTTGGCAAGTTGAGATTTTGCTTGTCCAGTTGCTTCATGGGAACGATCAATATTGGACCCAATATCATCTAAAAAATGGAAATTGTTTACATCAAATAACAAAAACAAGTCTAGACACTAAAATATAGAATTAGTAACAGAATGTGTGTAATTAGCAAAAGCATGAGGGGAAAAACCAAGTTACCAATCATTGTTCCTTGCTCGTGGACAAGCACAGCAAGATCTTTGAAAATCTCATTTACTTCACCAATTTGCTGCTGGATTTCTTGAATGCCTTGCTCTCTTTCCTCAATGATAGCCTCATTGAAGGCAATCTCATTATCTAAGAATAATACCTCCTGTCTGTAGCATCAATAATGCAAGAGATTAAGAAAGAAAATAATGCAAATGGTCAAATTTGAAAAGTAGTCTTCTAGATCTAGTATTACAAATGCAAGTTCAGTTTTTTTTATCAAATTTAATGTGGCAGAATCCTAGCAATGGTCATATCAGCAATTCCTTTGTGTCTTTGCCCCCACTCAGAAAAAATAGAAGAAAGAAGATGACACTTTGTAGTACCAATGCCATTACAGATGAAGAAAGCAATTGGTTGAATTTGAGAGGCAACATTCAGATAAACAAATTGTTGTTGAGGTTGTTCATCAAACTTAATGATGAGTGGAAATTGCCAGTTATCATATTGTCAATTCTATCACCACACGCATAACAAGGAAAGAATGTGCTTTTGGTATTAATAATATTCTAGCCTGGTAAACTTCAAAGTGTTTAACTACATAATATTTGATCTAAAATTACATTCAAAATATTGTTTTGTCACATCAGACAATATATTATAAATGATAATAATCCAAAGTTGATATGTGCAGTAGAGCTCTTAATTTTTAATTAAAAAAAAAAGAAGCAATAATCTCATGAAAATGAATATGCAAATCACTCATTCACTATCAATAAGATCAGAGAAATCACCTTCTGGATTCCACAAGAAGGGCACGCTGTTCTGGAGTCTTATCAGAGCTAATGTCTACTTCACTGGGTGTATAGCTGCAAGCAAGAAGAAAAGTCCATATCATAAGTATTATGCATAGGTAATAATAATTAAAAACACCACCACATAGGCTGCTACTAAAGAAGCAAGCCAGTTCACCAGAAGAAACATATTATTCATTGTTAAGAATTAGTTCAATTCATAAAGTTGCTACTTGCTACTATATAAGTTGTTGAGAATACATTGACTAGAGATATGACCAATGCAATTCTAATAGAGTTTGGGCAGTTCGACCTTAAGCAAATATCCAGCCTGCAAATTTCAAGCTCAAGATATTCAATCTTCAGCCTGAGGAAGTGTGTTAGTTGAAAATCGTACATTGATTAGTAATATAGCCAAAATAGTGTATATGAGGAGCAACCCTTATCCCATGAGATAATTTTTGGGATTGAGTTAGGCCCAAGCTCAAATTCTAAGATGTGAGAGTTCATCCTAGCAGTTGTTGTTGTGCTTGTAGGTCACTCGTTATCAAACCACTACCATATGTCTAGTCCTGCAAACTTCACACTTTAGATGTCAAGTCTCAACATGGGGGGAAGGGTGTTAGAGATCCTACATTGACTAGTAATATGGCCAAAATAGTGCATATAAATGGAGGCAACCCCTTGAGCTAGCTTTTAGAGTTAAATTAGGCACAGATTCAAATTCTAAGATTTTGAGATTGCACATCAACTATAGATATGGATAATCTTCACCTTACAAGTCAGTTTTGTGAGGTTGAGTTAGGAATTAAACCCAAATTTTAAGATGGTGTCAGAACCTATCCTAGATCTGTTATTGGGCCACCAGTATTTGTATATGCTTTAGATTTAGATTAGAAGTCTATTCTTAGGTGTTGTTATTGGGTACATGCATTTGTACATGCTCCAGATGTCCAGTTGTCTTGGGCTTGATGGGTGGGTTGAAATCCCACACCGACTAAAGATATGGCAAAGATAGTCCTTATATGGCTTGGATCATCCTCACCTTATAAGCCAGCTTTGTGAGATATAGTTAGGGCCCTAAGCCCAAATTCTAAGATGGTTGACTTATCTCTACTCAACATGGGATCTCAACATAATCTCACACACGTAGGAGTATCTTGCCCCTTCCACATTTAGACTCCAATTTGGAAAACATTTTTGTGTGTCTTTTTCCAGTCAAACTGTACAGCTCCTCTTATGAAGAGGGGAAAAGAATGTGCCATAATGGCAGATTACAACAAGAAAGGAAATAGGATATTCCTATCACAATATCAACACAATAAAGGCTGATTCTCTAATTTACAGAATATATTGTCGTGTAAGAAAATCAAAACAATAATAATTATTGAAAGATTCTAACACTCCAACAACAGTTTACTAATCACCTGGATGGAAGAGCTGCTTGTGGAACAAAAGGAGTGTAAGCTGTTTCCCTCTCAGCCGAAAGACGCTGGGCCTTCTGAAATTCTTTCAACACGGCCTGAAAATCTTTTGCAAGCTTAGCATCAGCTATCTTCTTACTTGCCTGCAAAACATCGAACGTCTCTCTTTAAACTCCTCAAGGAAAACGTCACCAATAATTCAGTACATAAACTATAACAGACATTTAAAAGTACCAACAACTCAGCAACAAATTCAGTAGTTTAGAAAGAAGCTCATGCATTACAGAATCAGATCAAAACAAAACAAGTCTAAAGTAGAACGCATTACATTAACTTCAACATTGTGATCAATCTCACTAGCTTGCTTAAGCTTAGCCGATGTATCCTTCACCAATTGTCCAATATGCAGTCTCGTCTTATGGCTGCAAATCACGAACACACATCACATCACCAACACCGTAAGAGAAAGAAAACTCAATTCGATCGTCCAATCGTTATCTTAAAATAGAAGCAACGCACAATCCGATCAACCAAAACGACAAAATCGAAGCAAATATGGAGATAGATAAGATGATCTCACAGCTTATCGCGGAGTTCGGGGGTGTCCTTGGGGGTTCCGAGGGTGTTGACGAGTCTCTGGAACGTGGAGACGGCGGTGTTGATCTGAAAGATGCCGGAAGCCACCGCCTGCGTGGGGTCTTGTTTACCATTGATGAGGTTGCGCCGGGAAGCGAGGGACCGGCCGGCCTCGATGTCCTGAAAGCTCATTTTTCTATTAATAATAATAATAATTAATTAATTAACTGAGCGTACCCTAACTAACTTTTTGATTTTTCTGAGGAAGAGAATCTGGAGTTGAGAAAGAGGAGGAAAGGTAGGTTGGTGTTTGGGTACTGGGATAGGGGGAACGTTGCGAATTAGAGGCTCCGATTTCCGAACCCACCGGGGACTGAGGAGATTGAAGAAGGTTTGGTTTGATGAAAGCGTGGAATGAATGAATGTTTGTTTGTTTGGTGATGAATGATGACGAGTCGAGGGAAGTTTCTTCGGGTAAATGTAATGCAACTCTTGGTTGTAATTCCCTACCGACGCGTCCACGTGGACCCGCAGTACACGTGTTTGTTCCAGCGAAGCAGACATGAGGGCATTTTTGGTCACGTTGTTTCGTTGACCAAGCATTCATATTTATACTAATTAGTGTTTTAGTATTCAAATTATTGTTATTATATTATTTAAATTTATCATTAATATTAATATACCAATAAAGTTAAAAGTGGTGTAATTTGAAATGGTTGAAGAGTGAAACTAAATATAAAAAACATGTGATAAAAATGAGAAGAGTGAATCTCATTTCTAAAATTATATATTTTAGTTTCTAATAGATAAATATATTTGTGATATTTTTTAGATATTTAGATGGATGTATTCATAATTCATAGCAAATATGTGTTTGCCACGTTAATAAATTTTGAGCATAATAAAGTAGTGGCCCAGATATGTACTAGTAATAGTATAATAATTCATGAAGGCCAGTTAAATTGTGTCCGCTACTTTGAAAATTTTTAGCACAATAATATAATGGCCCAAATATGTACAGTTCACGGAGACCAGCTAGATAGATAGTTATCGATATCTAGCAATAATAGTGGCCTATTACAAGTCATAAAGAAAGTAATCATACCAAATTAAAAAAATATATATTTATATTTTGTAGGTAACTGAATGATTTGATAATTTTTAATTATATTTTTTATTTTTATTTCAGTTGAGGCTTAAAATTGGATTTATTTTTTAATTGGATATTTCGTTCTAAAGATTATTATGGGAAAATAACTGTTTAGATCAGTTGGGTAAGTTTGCAACAAGGTTGTTATTATAGGATGAAAAATATAAAGACTTACTAACAAATACTTGAACTGAATGGACATATAGAGATAAAAATACTAGTTGGAAAACCTGGATAAGAATATTTTAGAGCATGCATATATGAGAATACTAACTTTGATAACCAAGGATAACTTCATAAGTTATGCGTCGTGGATTATCATTGCGAGTTCGTGAAACGCACGCTAAACCCACATCATGAATAATCCATGATACATGTCAACTGCTTCATGCGTCGCACAACCAAAATATTCAGGAAATCTATTTCTAAAAAAAAAAAATCCTAATTGACGGTTGGTAAAACTAAATAATTATTAGTCATGAAAATATTAAATAATTCAAAATTAAGTCGACTATAGTACCCCAAAAATACCATCATTGAAATGGACTACTTTAATTGACTGAAATATTTAACACAAAAAAAATTAGGAAATCAATAATATATAGGTTATTTTATTGGAACGAATCAAACGCTAATAAAATATTACAAAATAGCAAAAATGAAATGATTTACGTAACGTTCGTTCATGTTTGTAATTACTAATTAGTATTGACCCGCTATGGTTGTCCACCTTCGTGAATCGTGAGTCGTGTCGGGACAATCACGCGGATTCGTGCTTGGTAGTTTGAAATCCTCAAATCCACGATACTGGCACGTGCGAGCGACTCTAACCCAAGCACGTGCGTTCAATCCCTCTTATTCTTAAGTCTTAAACTAAATCCATTGCCATTTTTATTCTTCAATCGCATTGCTCCTCACAGCACGACTTGTTCCACCACCGAGCAGAGCTGAGTTACGCGGCGATTTCCGCTCACCGGAGATTCTATTCGAAATCGTGTTCCGATGACGGTGAGTTCTCGTCACACCGCCTCTGTCTCTGAATTCGCAAGTCTATTCTACGGTTTTTTCGCACCGTCAAAATTTCTGAAATTATTAGGCTTTTTTTACCGATAAATTTATTTCACACAGCAACGAGTGAGTTTTCCAAATTCCTTACAACGTGTTTGATTGTTTAATTTCTGTATTCTGATTGCTAGCGATTTTTAGCGTTTGGTATTTTAGGCATATGAACCTGAGGGACTCATAACTGTTGTTTTACACGATTAGTCAAATTAGGGAACATTTTGCTAATGCTGTGAAGTTAATTGTTTCACGATTGATACTCAAAGTTCGACATTAAACTTAAACCAAAACACACTCGGTGTATTGTTACTAAGTGAATAGAATCAATAAATGAGAACTCAGAACTATCTAAAGATGGTAATAATTTATAGCTTATTCCACTTTGACACGTTTGTCTCCTTTTTTGGTGTTATTTTAGTTGCTTCTGAATAATTAGGGGTTTGTGTTTTGGTTGCGTTGCCTTTTGGGATATCTAAAGGGGATAATGGAAGCGTCCATTGTTCATAGGTAGTTCTCAACTTTAGAAATGTGATACTGATACGTAACACGCTTGACTATCTGTAAGCAAAAAAAATTGAGTGGTTTGTATCTAGATATGGATGTTGATTGTTGCACATAATATGTGTGCTACTACCTTCTGTAAGAGTGGAATTGTTCCTGCATCACTGGCTAATCTGGAGAGCTGTATGAAAGAAACATGATATGGGAATGAAAAATTCATCTTAGTGGGATAAGGTAGTGGTTGTTGAGGGTTTCAGGGAATGGTATTAATTGGAACTGACATAAAGTATTTGATTAGTGAGAAACTTATGTTTATGCTATAGATAATATTAACCTTCAAATAAAATTGTTTGGTAGGACTGACATACACACTTATGACTTATGTATATAAATGTATGTTCTTAACTGGGGGAGTTTGGGGGGCAAACTACTCCAATTTTCAAAATCATTTTATGAATCTTTTTATCATCCTCTCTTAATCTCTCTGTTTACACAAAACTTTGTAAGATATAGGTTATAAAGCAAAGTACATTAACACCTTGTGAGATTTTTAAAATTACACACAATACCCCTCCTTTGTTTAACGTTTACAACAACCACCCTTATTAGGGGCGTTGGTGTAGTGTTTTTCAAACAATCAAGGAGGTTAGTGTAATATATAAGGGGTGTCGATATAATGTTTTCAAACATTAAGAAGAGATAGTGTAGGAATAGAAAAAAGAGTGCTGTTGTCACTGTTGTGTGTAATTTGAAAAGAAACTCATGAAGTGTGATTGTAATTTACTCTAGATTATAAGAACCAATAGTAGACATGCTTATACATACATATGATGACATGAGACACCAATAGAGGAGTTCTCTTTGATAGTATAGTAAGTAATATAGTTGAATAGTATGCTTTGAAATTTGAATTTGTCCTTTATGAGGTTTCAGAAATTTATTGCATATGAAGAAGTGGGTATTCTGCAACTTCAGGTTTCAGAGTTTTAATACTTGCATTTTTATTTTTTTTCTCTCAGATAAAAACTGTTAAAGTCAGTAACGTTTCCTTGGGAGCAACTGAACAAGACATTAAGGAGTTCTTTTCATTTTCTGGTAATATTGAATATGTTGAACTACAAAGGTCAGTTATTATGCTTGGTTTCATACAATCCCCTTTTTATGTTGCTTTCATTTATAATTTTTGCTATACCAACCATAAATCTATATATATGTTGATGCAGCCATGATGAACGATCTCAAATTGCTTATATTACCTTCAAGGATTCACAGGGAGCTGAGACTGCAGTACTGCTTTCGGTAATCCACACCGTCATTAAAGTTAAATTTATATTATATTAAATTTGTTTTAACATAAATCTTACATTCATTATCAGTGTTGAGATTTCAGGCTTTAGAACTACAGAATTGTTTGTCATCATGCAAGGCATACATTGTGCTGAAATATTCAGCTTCTTGGAAACTTAATGCAGTATTAACAATTTACCTAGTAAAAAACAAAATCTATTTGTGAATCATGGAATCCCACATGATTGAAGCTGTTATTATGAAGCCTTTCATTAGTCCCTTTTTGTTAAGTTTTAGTGGATATGCATGTTGTATTGATTACTGTGTTCCTTAATGCTGGAAACTTTCCCTTTTCTGCTTTGGATTGAAATAACCTTTTTACTAGTGGAATTATTGAAAAATTTCAATCATCCTCCAGAATGAGATTGAATATAAATGGACAGTTTGACACAGTTTATTCTATAATCTTACAGATGCTAATCTGAACCATTGTTGTATGCTTTACTAGCTACTGGCTGTCTTCATTCTGGGTGGGTTTATATTTGTGGTGATGGAAAGAATAGCCATTTGAAGCATGGTCTATTAGTTGTAATTCGGAATGTGTGAAATGTGTCTGATTGTATTATTTTATTTGGGTATTAAATTTAATAGAGTTTGCTTGTAATTATACTAATGACATCTCAACTTGTTCTATTTCTCTTTTGTGGATAATTTCATTTAAGTCACAATGAATGACTGAATATAACCTAGATTTACTTATGTCAGGGAGCAACAATAGTTGATATGCCAGTTACAATAACTACGGATCCAGATTACCAGCTTCCACCTGCTGCCTTAGCATCATCTGTGAGTCCTTGCTAAGACCCTCTACAATCTAATATTGTACACAATTAACTTGACTGTTTCCACCTCACGACTATAATATTTTTGCAGGTCCAAGAAAATCAAACTCCTGGTGGTGCTGAATCTGCTTTACGGAAGGCAGAGGATGTGGTCACCGGCATGCTAGCCAAGGGCTTTATCTTAGGGAAAGATGCTGTCAACAAAGCAAAGACTTTTGATGATAAGCATCAGTTAACGTCATCAGCCTCAGCAAGAGTTGCATCTTTTGATCAGAAAATTGGGCTTAGTGAGAAAATAAGTGCTGGTGCTACAGTAGTGGGTGATAGAGTTCGAGAAGTGGACCAAAAGTTTCAGGTTTCAGAAAAGACCAAATCAGCATTTGCGGCTGCTGAACAGACAGTCAGTACTGCTGGGTCTGCCATAATGAAGAACCGCTATGTGCTTACTGGGGCATCATGGGTTACAGGTGCTTTTAGTAAGGTTTCTAAGGCAGCTGGGGAGGTAGGACAGAAGACAAAAGAGAAAGTGCAGAGTGCAGAAGAGCAACAAAATCGAAAGGTGGAAGATCAATATGCAGAAGCCCTTTCTGAGTCCCCAAAAGCAGCAGAATCAAGTGCGCCGAAATCTTCCAAGCCTGCTCCTGCTCAGGGTTTGATCCTTTGATTTGCTTCTTGTATTTTATATTATTATATACTTCCTCTTTTACTCCCAAAGTTTTTCAAGATGGTTACCGACCTTTGTTTTATCCAGATCGGAAGTGAATGTGGGATATGATTTACTGTTGGACAAGTTTGCAATTGTTTATTTTGCTTCTATAATATAAACTAATTTCGTAGGTGTGAAATTGTTTGTTCCTCCTGTATTTTTTGTGGTAGTCGAGAGGGGGAAATAAAACCTAAACACAAAAGAACTACAGGGCCAAGTCAAAATAAGAATTGCAGGGTTGCATTAAAATGACAAAACACAATACACTAGCCACAAAAATATAGAGGATTTGTCTGTTTCGTATTTTGTAGAGCTGTAATTTGAAGATTGTATCAATATACTTTTGTGGTTAGTGTATTGAGTTTTGTCATTTTAGTTTTTTGCAACTATTGACCAACGTTTTTCAAAATGATTTTTTCAATTTACACGAATCATCTTGTAAAAAGCACACCTCACACCTGGACCAAAAGTTTAAACCTGTCCAGCCATTCTCATCTCTTGGCTCTGTATTCTTTTTCTTTTTCTTTTTTTTTAAGGAAAAGATCAGCAGCCATAGCTGAATTTACATAACGAAAAGGCAAATACTCAACACCTGGTGGAACAACCTCCACCCAGTTTTGTTCAATGACTTAAAAGGCATTCTTAGCTAAACAATCAGTTACCTTATTAGCATTTCAGTTAATAATATAACAAAACTCAAAGGACTGAAAATCAATTGATAACTGAAGGAATTCATGTCATGTACAATATCAGAGTAGTATGTCCAATCTCTTTTCGGCCCCTTCCACCATTGCCCATTTGGATAATAAATTGCTTGCAATCAGTTCCACAAAGCACTTGCAAGATGAATAGCCCATTGAAGAGTCAAGATTTCTGATAATCTTATCATCTGACATCTGCTCTTAAGAAGTGAGTAAAAGTCCAGTAAAAACAAAATAGTGATTAAAACCAACACCTTGTTCATTCCTCACCTTAACGTTAACAATTATATTAGCTTTAACCGTTCCAAATTGGGGGAAGTAAAACTGTAGACTGCGCCTCCACGGCTCCACCTTGTTCATTAGAGTCGCTGCTTACACCAATATAAAAGTAATTTATTTTTATATTTTAGATAATTGGAAACACTTAAATAGATAAAAAAAACAACTATACTTGACTAAACTTTTATTCGAGGTAGAGTGTAGACTGACTTGACTTGACTTTAGTTGCATGATGAAATGACACTCATTTTCCAACTAAAACTGATTAACAAATTTCAATTTACCATACTACCAAGAAATGTATCCAATTTGTTTATTAACTGCGAGCCATACCTAACACTAGTATTTGTTGACCTTTGAACAGTCACTAAAGTAGTTAAAGCCAACATTAATACTGATTCTGATTAGGTAATTAAAAAATATCAATTAAAAATAAAACAATTAATAAAATTTACTATCTTTAAAATATATAAATTGATTCACGTTTATGACAATAATATAGCATTTCCTATACAATAATATATCCTTTCCTCTAACACAAACTTCTAATTTTTTACGCAATTGTATGGAGTTGAAGGAGAATAAAATAATGTCATGAATGACATAAAGATCATATGTAATATGTAATTTCATTACATCTAAAAGATGTGCGTGTAGTTTATCCTACTGTATTATTTAATACTCTTTTTGGAATAGTTTATCTCTTAAAATCTTTTCAATGCTCTTCTTCACTAACATCAGTAATATATTATAATAAAAATAATAATAATGTTTTACCCAATAACCAGAACCTTCCATAGTAGTTGATACAACGCGTCATTATCCCTATATATGTATTCTTTCACTCGAGGTTTATTACATTTGTAATTCAAGTGGTTAGTATAGTGACAATAGCTTTATAATAAAATATTGTTCACTCCTAATAAGACGAAACTGACATCGAGTCGAGATGTTTATAATGGAATATAACCAGGTTGGTTGCTAGTAGAAAGAAAAAATAATACAACAGCATACCTTGGAGTTGGAAGTGAAACAGTGAAACAGTGAAAGTGAAAGTGATCTGACTTTTCTCCCCTTCGTAATGATAATTAATAATATTCACTCTCTGCCTTAAGTGCTAAGGATGATTAAAGATCAAATGGATACTATGAAACCAAATGTCTAATAATTAATTAATGAAGTTATAGTGGGTGTATTTTAAGATTTAGTAAGAAATGTCAAACCTATTAATGCTACGGTAAGCAAATAACTAATTAGTAACATTTAGTTATAGAAACTGAAATGACAAAATTCAAAAAAGAGAGAATGCGCGCAAGCAATAACACCCGAACCGAACACAAGCATGACATGAAAAAACAAAATTCAAAACCTCAGCGTCTGAAACAACCTCTTTGAATGTCCATATTCACGAGCTACATAGTTTGGCCAAGTGCTCCTCGTGAAGCCATGGCCCACTTTCTTTTCTTTATTTGCTGTTTGCTGATAACCACTACTGTTTGGACCATTTGCTCTTTGTTTATCATTTTCCGTCATAATCAACTCTTTTTTTTTTTTTTTTCTATTCAATTCAAAATCAGAAGTTGTGATGCCCTAGTGTGTGGGTACAGTTGATATATATTACAAGAGACAAAAACAAGGAGATGTAAATTTTGCCAACGATGAAAACTTTAATTGTCAACTAATTGGATTATAATGTGAGCTTCCTCGTTACGCAAATTAGCCAAGTAGCCCCACAAAAAAGTGCGTATGTGTTTCACAAAAGAGAAAATGGAACCTAAGTGTCAGTGGGAAGAACTTTGCATCATTGTTATGTTCGCCACATGGCTTTGTGGATATAGTCACTACTTGACTTCATGTCTTCAATAGTACTATGTCTCGAAGATATGTTACTATTATTAGTGTTATCCTCACAGCCAAGTCGAGATCTCTTTCTCAAATTATTTTTATATGTTGAAGTGGCATCATGGCGACACCTTTAGACCGTTGGTTAAATTAATAGTTGAAATTGTGGTTAAAACAATTAATGTAAGAAAATATATCAGTTGAGTAGTTTTTAATAGTTTGAGTTCTGGTTAAACATTTTGATATTTGAAAAAAATAAATACTGTTTACAATTTGGGCAACTTATGGGGAAATGTTAAAAAAATGATATGATATGCGAACAATTAAAATTATATTTATTAACAATCTAACAAAACTAATAGTGTTATTTTTTAATATAAGGAATTTTATAAAAATTAAAATCCTTTTTAATCATTTTTATATTTGCAGATTACAGAATTATTTATCATTATTAGCAATTATTAGTCATTATTACGAATGATATGATTCAATGGTAATAATTTATGGAGCATTAAGTAGTGTAAATTGTTAGGGGAACAATTATCTATTTATATAATTTTTAAAATAATTTTATATCATATTTTTAATAATTCTGGTATTATCTCCGGGTCGCTGGCAGTGAGTGCATAATATGTTAATACGTGTCTCACTATGGATGTCGTCAACGTAATATAAACGATTTGATTATGAAAATAGGAAAAGCAATATATCCATAATAATGTGATTTGATATATGATGATCCCTATCCTATCTTTGAATATGATTAGTGACCAGCCAATCAAAACCCCCCAGGCATGTCCCACGTACCAGACACACACCATCATCGCTTGCATCCGATTATGCCCCATCATATTCATTCACCATTAATCATGCTACGACGCCGTTTCATCCAGCTTCCGACACACACACAGATATTAGTCATATATGACATAACGTCCACCACGCACACTTTCATTTCAATTTGAGTTTGAGTTTAAGCACCGACACTTTTTTTTTTTTATTTGCGGGCTACAGTGCTTCCATTCCACGACACGTGAACCCAACCTCCATGGCAACGCCAGGTTGCGCAGACTTTCCATGCACCCAGCGGTAACGGAGAGATTTCCCCGTTAACACCTGACCCGAATTCCCATTATCATCATCAAAACAAAACACTGCTATTTCCAGCTGGCACTTAACCGCAACCCCGAGGGTGCAGTAACGGTCCCCAACTCCAGCTGTATCCAACACCCACCCGGCGCACACTGCTATCTTGCGCCGATGTACAATAGTACAATCACGTTCACTCCCTCAATAACAAAAATAAATTCGTTACCAAAACCAAATGCTAAAAAAATGGAGGATCTACGGAGGTGAAATTGATATTATTATTTTTTTTTCCGAGCGATAAATAAAAGCAAATCGCATGTACAACGGGAACAAGAATTTTAAATTTATATCGAGGAAAAGAAGAAGCGAGGAGCACGTGCGAGCTTAGAAATCGGCGAGTTTCCGGTGAGTGCGAGATTTCGTAATCTGTTGCAAACTTCGGATCGCCAAAACATCGCTTCTTTTTACGTCCATGTATTGTCCAATGTCACCACCGATCTTCTCCGCTATATCTAAAAAAACAGATCGAAAAAAACGCTTAAACAAAATTTAATCTAAATAAATAAATAAAAATCCGAAATGCATTGCGGTTGCGCATGCGTACGACGTACCTAGACGGTGCGAGGGAGAGCGGTTGAATCCGGTGAAGTGATTCAAGTCTGAAACGAATAACGAGGTGAGCGATTTTCGTTTTGTAATATAATATATTTGAGAAATTGAAGTATATATTATGCAGTAGACGTAGTGGTGGTGGTACCTGACGGAGAGGGAGTGTGGGAGCAGAGGTAGAGGACGAAGAAGCAGAGGAGCGTGAGGAGAGGAATGAGGTGGACGAACTTGTGCGGCGGAGGAGGAGGCGGGGAGAGACTGAGACGGTGAGGTTTGGGAGCATCGTCTTCGTCAGTGATGAGTGTCTCTAGCTTGAGGAGTTTGGGAGGAGAACCCAGAGATTGTCTATGCATCGTGTCGCCAAGTGCCTGCTACAACGGGAAAGAGATAGAGACACACCGAGAGGGAAAGAGAGTGTGTGTTTTGGTTTTGTTGAAATACTGAAATGTGAGTGAATTTTTATTTTATGCTCTTTTTTTTTTTTTTCTCTTCTTCTTATTAATTAATTATTAATATTATTATTTTATTTTTTTTATGCGGAGTTGCTTGTCCTTTTTCGTGGTGGTTCCTTTTCCTTCACTCATCTCTTTCGTTTTTGCTTTTTTAACCTTTTTGCCAGTTCACTCTTTTCGCTTTTTGCTTCGACGTTCTGGCGGGTCTTTGCGATACGATAAATCTAACTAATTAATAGTTTTTTTTTTATGAAAATTAATTGATTAATAGTTTAATACTAGTATAATGTATTGTAATTTTATTAACTATTTTGTTTATTTTTTTAGTTCTTTAACTTTGTGTCTTGATAGCATGTATGCCTTTGGGAGACTGAACAAGAGAAATTAGAGTTGTCACGTGTGAGAATCGAGCCCACATAAGCCCAAAACCAAATGAAAGACACATGGCCATCGGACTAGTGAGCAGGATCCAAATAGATTTGTCCCACATGCTGATCCAAAACAAAAGATTTGTCCCATACCAAAGTGATCAAATCCAATATGAGTTAATCTCATGAACAATTTTTTGACCAAAAATAAATCTGATGACCAATTGAAATAAAATTCTCATGGACTTTTTTTTTTTTTGTCAATACGGTAACACAATTCCAAAATTACTTAACTAGTGCAAGTTTCAAAAAGCAAAAAAAAGTATACATAGAATAAACAATAACAAAGAAGGCACGGCAATTCAATTGGAAGTCGTAATTCATATATATGAGTTACTTTTTTCTAATATATTTTTTGTAATAGTCAAATAAAGAAGTCGTATATCACATAAACCTTAGTAGAACTTTCTTTTATTCGTTATATGATGCATATTTATTTAAGATGGAGAATAGTATTATCTCCTTAGAAATAGCATGGACATAGAGTTGCTAATGTTTTTTTGGGTAACGTATAGAGTTGTTAATGTAAAATTCAACCATAAGCTTCAAAAATAACCATAAGCAACGTCAAATTTGGAGATTTTTAATATATAACATGTCGTATTTCATATAATACTTACACCAGTACCTATAATGCTGTATAATTCATTCATTTAAATGTGTTATAAGAACAAGATGAGAGGATGACAGAGACTAGGCTAACAAAGAAGAAAAAATAGAGGTAACGCACAACGATTGAAAAGGAGGGGCAAATGATGTTAGGTTTAATAAATATACAGACGTCTCTAATCAATAACCAAGGACTAGAGAGAAGTTTGCAAAATCTTTGGACCTACCTATCACAATATATAATGGAATGTAAAATAATATTTTTTTTCTTAAAGAATAGATTACTTGTTATACCAGAGAGTATTTACCTAGACTATCATGGTCCAAGTAATGCCAATTATAATATTCTATGGTCATCGCATATATTTAATTTATATACTACTTAGTCAAAAAGTGACATTTTATCGGCATTGGGCTAAGTCGGAGCCCGGAAGGTTGTAAGGCCCAAATGAAAAAGCCCGTAGGGTTGGTTAAGACTTAAGACGATGAAAATCAAAATTTGAGGGGAATTGAAAAACGCAACAGGGTCGCCGCGAACGAAAATTCTGGAATGCCAATGAGAAGAGGAATAGAAACTTGGGCGACAGGAAAAAGAAGAATTGTCAACATAATAACAAGTCGAGAATATTAGAGAGAGAGAGAGAGAGAAAAAAGAGGTTCAATTC
This sequence comes from Amphicarpaea edgeworthii, assembly GCA_014843725.1. NCBI lineage: Eukaryota > Viridiplantae > Streptophyta > Magnoliopsida > Fabales > Fabaceae > Amphicarpaea > Amphicarpaea edgeworthii. The sequence continues at coordinate 1,420,959 of CM026324.1, read as the reverse complement.
AATGGTGTTGTGGGAGATAACGCTCGGAACTGCGTATTTCTTGGGTCTGAAGCGAACTTACAGGCTCGCTCTCAGGATTCAACGCAGGATCGTAAGCCCTAAGTACCCTAAGCTCCGCCAATTTCTTCACAGGTTCGCTCCTCTCTTAATCCACTCTTCAGTTCCCAATACTATTCTTATCCATTACTAGTAATCATGAAATGTGATCACTCATGGTAAAATCATGTGTTTCTCTCGATTTCAATGTTTCCAATTCCTCACCAACATTTATAGATTAGGAATTGCAATAAGCGGTTTCTTGATTATGATATTTACAAATTAAAATGCTAATTATTATGTATCTAGCTAGTAGTAACAATTGCATTGTGACTGACCTCTAGATCCAACATTGATGATCAATCAATTGTTATTAGCGTTAGGTTTAGTGCGTTCCGTGGATGAAGATGCCGATCACTCATTGAGTGTAGATTCTTACATGGAAATTTTTTGGAATGCATAAATTGTTGGTGACTTATGTTCTTCTATGGTGCTTCACAGACGGACCCGTGTTGTGTTTGATGTAGCTATCAAAGTGCATCGGGGCATTCAAGATAGGGACATAGAAGTGGGTCGGAATTTCGGGAACTTTATATTGCGATGGCTGGATCGAATGAAGCCGTCAGCTCAGATTCGCGGTCCCCCACCTTCAGATGGTATTAGGTCAACAGAAAGTGTGGGGAAGCGTTTATCAGCAGGTGGCAGTTCCAACCAGAAGGCTTCTGGAAGGAGGGACTCTGATAGGCATTTGTTTACCTCATCAAGGACAATGCCTTTTCCTACTGTTTTGAGAATGATGCGGCCGCCAAATCCTGCTGGGACTACCTTCCATGGCAGGCACCACTTCAGTGCCTTTACGCCTCAAATCGTTGGATCAAATTACAGAGTAAATTGGTCAGGGGGTGTTATTAGGAAGGACATTATGCAATGGATGATGCATGATTAACCCTCCCTCGTCTGGCAGATGTTGGAAACTGATGGTTGTAGAGTAAGCAAATTTCTTATATCTGTTTTTGTCTCCTTGTATTTAGCATAGTTCGTCAAGCTTGCTTTTGGATAACCTAACCACTAGTTATGTATTTGCTTTCAGTTTTGGTTAATAGATATAGTTAATATGGATAATCTTGCTCTTCCTGTTGAATGAAATAATGATAGTGGAAATTGTGCATTGCTGTTGCTGTTTTATCGATCCCAGCAAATTTAGTTTTTGTAACTTTCAATCTGATTTCTTTCAAACGTGTACACCATAATATGTTCTAGTTATATCACGATACCGTGATATACTAGTATGTTTGGATTGTCAAATAAGAATCTAAATTCACTGTAAAATCTTGGTGAAGTTTAACACAAAAACAATTGTTCTTTGTTTCAAAAAATCACGGTTAGTATAATTCACCGCGTTACCAAACATGCACTAATACATCCATGTTTGGAGGTGACATTCACATGTGCACTTTACCCTTTTATTCATCACTGATCTTGCGCACAAGTACTGATGCGAATGGAGTTATTGCAAAGTAATATGTTAGCTGTCCAAAGGCAGGAATCATGGAAGTGGTTTTCTAGCTTTATTTTCTGCTCGCGAGAAAACCCAAACAGATAAAAATGTGTATGCAAAGTAACGATACTGCGTTCTCTTAGCATATGAATAAAGAGGAATGTTGTAAATTATAATAATAAATTGATTTTGCACTAAAATTTAGATAATTATAAATTTTGAAATTAGCTATAATATCAACTAGTATTCTTGTAAAAAACATCAACTAGCTATAATAATAAACACTGCATTCACTTTAGCCTAATTTTTTTACATAAAAAACACTGCATTCACTATAATTTCATTCAATCAAAACTTCTCGCGGGTTCGACATTGGGCTGGACCAGAAAGTTGTAAGACCCAGATGAAGAAGCCCGTAGGTGTGAGATGAGAAAAAGCAAAATCCAACGGTCGGCAACAATGGCGGCAAAAGAGGGGAGAATTGAGAAACGCAACAGCGTCACCGCGAACGAAAATTTTGGCGTGCCCACGAGGGGTAGAGTAGAAACTTGCGCGACACGAACAAAAAAAAATCGTTAGCATTGCAAGTGGAGAATCAGAAGATCGAAAGAGAGCGTGAAAATTGCAGATAGAGAAGGTTCAATGGTGTTGTGGGAGATAACACTCGGAACTGCGTATTTCTTAGGTCTGAAGCGAACTTACATAAGAAATAGTAAGCACTAAGTATATCCTAAGATCCGTCAATTTCTTCACAGGTTCGTTCCTCTCTTAGTTCACTCTTCGATAATCAATGCGATTCTTATCCTCTTTAGCAATAATAATGGGATTTCGATGTTTCCAATTCACCAACATTTCTAGAATAGGAATTGCAATACGTGATTATTTCATTATGATATTTGTGTATATTATATTAGCGTTTACGATAATTGTTTTTTGCGTTAGTTTTGGTTTGTACCGTGATGCTGATAACTGAGTGTAGATTCCAGCTTGAAAATGTTTGCAACAGTGGATTACGTTTTTCTACGGTGGTTCACATTCACAGACGAACCCGTGCTGTGTTTGATGTAGCAGTGAACATTCATTGGAAGTGGGTAGGGGTTTTGGGAACTTTATATTGCGGTGGCTGGGTCAAATGAAGCCGTTGGCTCAGATTCGCGAGTTAGGTCAAGAGAAAGTGTGGGAAAGAATGGTGGTGCTGCAGCTGCAGCAGCAGGTGGCAGTTTCAGCCAGAAGGCTTCTGAAATGTTCAGGACAGGGTCTTTTCCTACCGTAACAAGGATTGTGCGACCGTTCATTCCTGCTGGGACTACCATCCATGGTACTCAAACTGTTGGATCCAACTACAGAGTGAATTGGTCAGTAATTTCCTGCAATCGTAATTTCTAATTATGATCAAAGTTATTGTAATATACATCCTTATTTGGAAGTGGTTTTCTAGCTTCATTTTTTGCGACCAAGAATTTGCTGTGATATGATATTTGTATCTGGGGCTAGCAAAAGTCTGAACAGACGAAATGTGTGTTTAAAATCGTGATATTTGTGTTCTCTAGCTGATGAATAAATGCAATTTCAACACCGAATTATATTATATTATATAATATATTATTTATCTTATTTATTATTATTTTTTCTTTAACTTGGTATATACATTTTAATAGTAGCCTTCTAAATAAAAGAATAGCATGCTTTTTAATTGGGAAAGATACTCCCGTGGTGAATTTTTTTGTTTTCAAAGGAATTAATCTTCCGTTGTCAAATACTACTAGGATAGTTAGAAAATGCCCTTGATATGCACCCCCAAAAAATATTTTGAAGGATGAGAAGTCAATAACAATCAAACCTCAGAGCATGTAGGACAGCATGAGAAGTGCCCTTAACAACAAAACCCCTTTTGCATATCATTTAAACCTAGCTCCCATTCTGAGACAACAGTCTCATAATCTCAAATTAACAACAAAACCCCTTTTGCATATCATTTAAACCTAGCTCCCATTCTGAGATAACAGTCTCATAATCTCAAAAGTAACTTCATAAGATTAATTTCATATTCCTTCCCTAAGCTAATAGGGGGTTGGCACTTTATAGATTGTAGAATTACAGCCTGACAACATAACCCGTCACTCCTTTAAATATACATCAGCTTGAGAAGAAAAAAGAATGGAGAGATTTTGAATAAGCCTTTCACATTATTCTCAGGGGACAGGGAAGGGATGGGGGAAGAAGAAAGGGGTATTCATCACTTTCCTATTGATCAAGAAGGGGACTCCATTCTCTGGCAAGGACGAAGAGACCACCATCCCCCCTTGAAATTCGAAAGTCCTTATCAAGATATGTAGTAAGAAGCCAGGAGCTTGTCCTCTCACCAGGAATGGGAATCTTAAGAGATGGCTGACCAGAAATGACACGTGATATGTTTTCCACCAGACCCTGCAGTGGACCAAGGGATTGTTGCAGAAGCTGTAGGCTAAGCTTTTGGCCAAAAATGTCTATATTTTCTGGTAGTTCAACCTTAGACTTTATCTCTGGAGGTTGTATTGAACCTTCTTTAAATGTAACCTGCTTGCATTTAGAAATGTTAGCAAGAGTTTTCTAGTTATCTGCAATCTAAAAAGTTCATATGCACAAAGCAAACTACTGAGTAACATACAACATTCAGTTGCATAAGAATTGCAATACCGTTAAACATTAATTAAGCATCATACAAATCATATTTGCATAACAGTATTGAAGCAACTATACATTTAACTACTCAAGTACAAATATAAAAAGATGAACTCTTGAAGCACCAGCAAAGTACAATGCACAGAATATGGTAACTACAATAATAAGCATTTTCTTTTAACATCCTCATATTATTGCCCCAAAGTATAAATAAATAAAAATTGTCAGTTTTCACTTTTCACTATACAAGAGGAATGCACTTTCTGGTGCCTTTCACCTTAAGAACATGTTTGGGACAGATTAATTTTGGGGATCTCAGCTCTGTTTTGGGTAAAAAAACAGGCTGTTTGCAAAGTGTAAGGTGTAACCTCTAGAACAGTAGAACCTTTTACCTTTTTTAACTGCCTTGGGCCAAATATATATTGTCTTTTTTAAAATTTGCTTTTGTAAAATACTAAGGTTCTCACAAGGGTACCTGTATTCTTGAAGGGCTTCGAACTTCAAATGATGCAGATGCACTGAAAGACAAGGATGCAAAAGGGCTAGACAATGTTGTGGAGTTTATAATGGTGAAGCTACTAGTATCAATTGTTTGTGTAATCTTGTCCACCTTCAACAAAGGCAATCTTCCTGCTGCTAGAAGAGGCAACAGTTCAGAAGATGCAGTGTACCTGACATAAGTTTGACAAGCAAAGAAACACTAAGAACTACAACTAAGAACTACAAATGTGAGAAATTCAGAGTTTATTTCATCAATACCAACAATACTTCTGTTTCTGATAGAGCCATAGAGGAGACCAAAATGAGAACAGAAACAAATACTTTTATCAGTCACACTCTTGATTTGACCCAGAATCCTCTTATCCTTTCAGTGCAAAGTTCTAATGAAGAAAACCATTATTCATACACCTTAGCTGTTACTCTGCCGAATTCTGACTTATACACCTTAACCAATAGTTTGTCAAATTCTAACTTGAGCATCAGTGTCTTTGTAGATACGCCCTTCCCACTCCTCTGTCTCCAGCACAATAGAGTGCCACCATATCAACCATGAAGCACTGTAGCTGGGGACTGTTCCAGTTCCTTCAGAGTTCAGAACACCTTCCAAACTTATCTAACCTAGTTATGAGGGAGCAATGAACTTTGATAACAGTCCCAAATGTTCATTGACTTTATACATGTTTAAACCCTATTATAATTTTCTCTCACTAGGACCATAAAATAGCACTATTCTCCGTTTACTTGTCTATCGGGTCAGTCAAACATTCATTACACTATGATCAGAAAACAATTTATTAAAAACCGCAATAATACACAAATCATGATTGAGATATATTACTAGTATTTATAATAACACGATATCACAATCACAATTCGTAAATGAATTCATTCAGACTTACAGCAACACCCAATTTCCGTTGAGAAGGCCAGGTTCCTCCACGGGAGCAAGTGTAGGGTTCGCCGCTTCCAACTGAGTCACCAACTCGGACACCTCAGCACGAACCTCCGACCCGGCCCGAATCCCTAACTCGGTCCCATACAAAGTATCCACCAAAGCACGCTTCAGCGCCTCCAACTTATCATCCACTTCCACTTCCGCCGGAGCCTCAGCTCCGGCGACCGGAGTTCCGTTCCCGCCGTCGGCGTCGGGTGCCACTCCTCCCTGCCATTCGTCCTCGTCCTTGGGAGGGTCCGAGTCGGGAAGCTTGGAGGTAACTGCTTCGGCCTCGGGATCGTAGTCCTCGCCCCACTCGTCGGATATCTTGCCGGCGGGCCTTCCGGCTTCGGCGGCATCGCCGGTGGCGGAGAAGCGAGAGCGGAGAGAAGGGAACCTGGGAGAGTGGGGAGAGAGAGAAAGGTGGGAGTGGAGAGAGGAGAGAGAAAGGGGTTTAGGGTTTTGGGAGAAGAGAAATGGAGTGCGCGAATTGACGGCGAGGAGAGCCATCGGTACTGGGTGGCGATAGAGTGAAACCGATACTGAAATCTGAGCCATTTTGTGTTTGTGCTTTGTTCGTCACTAGTTATTACAATATTTTATAACCACAAATAAAAACTAATTGACGAAAATGAACCATGAATCCAACAAAATTCGGTGAGGTCTTTAAAATGTTTACAATTTTTTTATCCAATTAATATTTTTTGTTTTGTTAGTGTTAATAATTAATATTTTAGACTGGGTGATACTAAATGTTTATTTTATATATTTAAGTATAAATTATACTCCAATAAAAAAAATGAGAAGAACATAGTAAAGGGCCTGTTTGTTTCCTCTTCTCTTTTTAAAAAAAAATCAGTTTTTTAAAATTTTAAAACTGAATATCTTGCTTGATGCATTTTTTTTTCTCAATTTTAAATAGAAAGAGCCCTTTTAGTAGGGATTGCAGCACTGTTGGGGAGGAATTTTGGTGTTTCTTCTCATCTACAAGGAACCTTCAACTACAAAGTACAAACAGTAAACGACGCATCCTATTTTTCCCCTGCTTCTATGAGCTTGATGCGGTATTTGATTTTACTATTTTTTTTTTCATATAGAAAATGCATTTGAAAATTTTAAAATATGTTTATTTTAATTTTTAAAAATATTTTCAGTGAAAATATTTTTTTAAAAAAACTTAAAATTAAAAATAGAGATTCAATATTTTCAATTTTATAAATATTTTCATTTTTCAACGATTTCATTTTATTTTTATAAGCAAAATTTTTTAATATTTAATATTTAAAATGTAAAAATAAAAATAAAAATAAAAAATACTCCTCTTTCTAAAAATAATTTTGATTTTCAAATTTCGAATATTTAGAAATCAACTCCACCTGAATTTTTTATTTGCATGGTAATCATTTTGTCATATGGATAGGTTTGTATTGCAAAAACACTACTGCAAAAATAATACTGAAAAGGAAAACATATGTAAACTCTTTTTGTTTTTTTTGTTTGTTTTTAAAACACTTTTGTTCAAAAAATAGTTTTTAAAACTTAGTCGATTTGTATGAGAAGTTAGATTCTTAACGGTGATGAATTCTTTTAGAAAACAGATTTTTATTTTTTTTTCTTATTCAACTAGGTAATTTAATTATTTAAATATTCAATTAGGTTATTTTATTAATAAAAAATATTTAATTAGGTAATTTTTATCTATTAAAATTAGAGTAAAATATTTATATATCATTATTCTTAGTGTAAAATTTTACACAATAAATTAATCATAATCAATTATTATAATAATTTTTAAAATAATTTTATAAAAATGAATTATCTTATTATAAATAGATAATTATAATTAAATGATGATATAAAATAATTTTATATTTATTGTGTATGAATTTTTTTTATCTTAAAATTAACTATGTAAACTTAAAAATGATGATTATATATATATATATATATATATATATATATATATATATATATATATATTTTAGTAAATCTGAATCTAAAATTAAGATTCATCTATTAAAGTTAATGGACATAAATAATCCAATTGAATAAATTTTACAAATAAAAATATATAATTGAATATCTAAATAAAAAAAAACTTAATTAAATACTAAAAACAAGTAAAATAACATATTTGAGTCTTTAAGTAACTTTCTTGCATTCAGTTTAATTCACTGAATCCTCGATGAATATTTGAGTTTAAGTTATCTATTGATAACTCTTATTATTTTTGTTTACAATCTTAATATTTTTAGGTTTAATATTATTTTTAATCTATTAAAATTGTATTTTAATTAATAATATTTTAAAATTATTATTTTGATATTTTAATTATTTTTTTTCTTTGCACATTTTGATCATTTTTGATAAAAATGTCAAAAACTTATTTTTATATATATTATTAGTATATTTTGTCGTTAAATTTTGAAGTAAATTTATTTTGTTCTATTAAGTTTTTAAGTTTGTATGTTTTTGTCCATTAACTTTAAGCATTTTTTTTTGGTTAACTTTTAAATGTTTCTACTCGAGTCAAAATTGATAAAAAAAAATATAATTAAATTATTGTCAGCAAAAAAAAATTAAATTATTAAAATGTCTATATTAAAACATAACAAAACATTAAAAAAATGGAAAAAATTAATGGATTAAAAATTATATTAAACTTTATTTTTAAATTTGTAAAATATATATAAATTTCATCTAATGAGAAAAAAATGTTGGAAAATAAAACATTTAACCTTTATTACTGACATTCATCTTTTGACAAATAAGTTACTTCATAAAAATACATTTATTTAGTCAAACCGTTCATCATCAACGAAAACACACGTATCTCTTAAAAAAGAAAATAATTATATTATATTAAAATTAAATTAAAAATAAAAAAGGTTCCAGAAGCCGGAGAAGATATGGATGGGAAAATTGAGAAACAAGAAATAAAAAAAACAAAAAAAAAACGTGGCACCACATACGGTAAGTTAGCGAGCAGCCACGGTCCAATAAGACGGAGTCTGTGACAAAAGAAACAGGTGACTGCGGGTAAGTATACCAAATCCCTAGTGTGAATCTTGCGTGGGTTTACTTGGAAAAGGGGTAGCGAGAAATTGCAGAATCTAGGGGAAACGCCTCCATTATCAGTCCATTTTCCAGGCGTGGTTTTGACCTAACCCTACAATTCGCCGATCCTTCTAGTTAGTTTTGTTTCGCTTTCAGCGAAGAACGCTGTATATACTTACCCTATTCCTCCGATGCATCAGGGGAATTGAATATAGAGAATAAGAGAAAAGCAAAAAAAAAAAAAAAAGAGGTGAAAAATTATCTGGTAAATAGGTAATTCTATTGTTTTGCGTGTTTGTTCACTCAGGTAATTTCTAAATTTCTCTCGATTTTTCCATGCACTATTCCTTCAGAATTTTAATATATGCGAGGGTTTTGGATTTACTTTTCGTGTCCGTTTGACTTTGCGATTTGGGGCTTGGATTTAGTAGATCGGGCATAGGTTTGGTTGTTCTTGGAGGTTGGACCGATTTTGCTGTTTATTTGTAATTTTTTGGATCTGATTTTGCTTTAGATGTAATATTGATAGAGTTTTTTTTTTTCCCCGAGTGTTTTGATTTGTTGATAATTGATACGGTGTCTTTGGTCGTGGTCGTTGACTGCGACGACTTTGTTATAATTATGCAGAGTTTTTTATTTTTTATTTTTATGAATTTTTATTCTGTTAAATTCCATCATCAGGAGCTGAGCTGTTTCCGGGGAAAAGCATGTACAGTATGAACACTAAATGCAGTGCTGGGTATGCGTAATTTTATTTATATTCGTGTCCTTGATCAATTTCGTGGTATTTATTAAGGTTGTATAATTTTATTTTATTTTTATGTTTAAGTTTATCTGTTTATCTTCCGTAAAAAAAAAAAAAAAAGTTAATCTATTTATCTACGGGCAGTGGTACAAGAAATACAACTTTTTTGATGATTTTTCTGTCGGGTGCACTCAGAGGCCTTGAATATGAAAAATTGTTACAGGATTTTGAACCGTGTGGTCCTGACCAATCAACACTTGACTCATAACCATATTTTAAAATTTGATATTACTATTTTTTATTGTCCAGGTTATCTATTTATTGTTTGTTGTACCTTTTAAACATTAAGGTGATTATTAGTTTTCTTGTTGCTCTAATTGGATTTTGTGATTTTGATGAAAGCATGCATGGTTTTGGTTTATGACCTGTTTTTCTGGAGAAATTGTAGAATTGCAAACTTACAAATACAAATAATACATTTTTTTTTATTCATATTTCAGTTTCTATTTGACATTATTAGACTATAGAGACGTAAACTCCAACAGGGCTTGTAGTATATTTTGTGATTTCAATACTCTATTTTTTATAATCTTGTTGGAGATAGTACTTTTGTAATATGTTACTTGTGCAAGTGTTTCAGAATTCAGATCAATTGTTTTGTTATGCAGGAAATACTTTTGTTGATTAACCCCTTATTCTTTATTTGTCAGCTTCATAATTGTGTTCCCATTATCCAATGTATTAGTTCAATATTCTCAAAAGTTTTAAATATCCAGGGATTGCCAAATATTCTTGATGTCATGGTCTTCACCATTGCCACCACAGTTTCTTTGAAACTGCTCAAGGTCTAGGGTTCTATTTAACTCCTGCACCCGAGCTTTTATATTTAAGCGTGTTTATAGATATTGGTCTAGTAGATAGAAATGGAACCAAAAATCGCCAAGGCATTGGATAGGGTTGCACTCAATCTGAAGCGCAAGAGAGCCACCCGATATGCTGCACATCTAAGTGGAGCTTCGCAACCAATGTTAGGCCATTGGTCATCTCTTACGTCACCAACAAGCCGGGCTGTCAAACGGATGAGATTGGGTGGATATAGAAACAGGCTGACAAATGCTGGTCCTCATCGGTCCTTAGCTAAGCGTTTTCTGAATTATAAAAAGAGTGGGAGACTGGAGCGTTTGATGTTCTATAAGAATGGGGAATGGGTGGACTTTCCAATGGATGTTGTTGACTTGGTTAAGAAGGACCTTGAAGTCAAGAAGGCAGCTGTGGAGATAGAGTTAAATGAGGATCATCTTTTGTTTGATTTTTTACATCTGCATAAGGTGGACCTGAAAACTGGCTTGCAACAACCTATAGCTTTGATTGATGAGGCAGGGTGCTGTTTTTTCCCTGAAATCTATGCTGCCTCTGATGAAGAACCTTATAACTTGAGCAATCAGGAAGGTGGAAAAAGTCTGGACTCATATGCATCTAATGAAATTAAATTACATGTAGAAGTTGAAATAAATGGAGTGGATCATTCCAGGTTGAGTGAGTGTAGTGGGGAGTCCAATGCTCTAGTTCAAATTGACACTAAAAACTTCTGTCAATATGATGTAGAAGTTGAAGATAGCATTAACAAAAAGGACATTGGAAATGTTGGTGAAGACATTCAGCAACATCAAGACATAGGTTTAGATGCTTATACTGAATCAGTATATGGAAAATTGGATGTGAATTCTGTACAAAAGATGTTTCTTAAGGGAATGAATAGTTTTGGCAGTACTGATTCTGACATAGTTGAGATTTACCACTGCTCAGGTGCGTCAATGCAAGCACGATGGGAGCTGTTCCAGAAGCAAGCTGAAATCACCAAAAAAATTCATGGGGAAGCTAACATTCAATATGCTTGGCTTGCTTCTTCTAAAGGAGAACTATCTACAATGATGAACTATGGACTTGGTCATTGTGGACTATCTGGATCAAAGTGCACATATGGCGTTGGTGTTCATCTTGCAGCTGCTACCTGCCCTGACGCCAGGTTAGTTTTTATATCATCAATCCTGAACAATAAATTATAATTGGAATCATACTCTCTACTTATTCAGTTATATGTTAGAAATGTCTGTTAGCATTTTCTCTCACTGTCATTTTCAGTTTTTGCATACTTGGTCTATGTTATTGTTATCTTTTGCATTGTCCTTTCTTTTTTAGTCTATATGATTTGAAGTATTTACATTTATATATTTTGTAAGGATAAACATTATTGTCCAGAAATTAAAAGTTCAATATATTGTGTTTATGTGGTAGGATTTTCTTCTGTAAAATTTGGATCTATTTTGCATCCAATATTACCATAGTTCTGTCTTTAACAGTTTGTTTTTTCCTTGTTCTGTACTGGTTATACTGTGTGTCATTTTTAACTACTGGAATAAATCAGTTTATGCTGCATACTGAGGGTGAAGTGATGAGCATATTTTCTTTCTTAATTGTTTTCTAGTTATTTATGTATTGTTACTACAAAGTAGTTTTTTTTTTTTTTCCATCTTTACTTGTGTCCTAATATTATCTTTTTGCCCAATTTATTATGTTACTATTTGGTATTTATATTCTAAATTATTCTGTTGGAATGCTTAGAGAAGGATTCAATTTTGCCATGTATACAGTGTGCGTTCTTGTGATGTTGACGAAAACGGGGTTCGACACTTGGCCCTTTGTCGTGTAATAATGGGGAACATGGAGATTCTCCGTCCTGGCACTGGTCAGTTTCATCCCAGTAGTTGTGAATATGATAATGGGGTGGATGACATTGAATGTCCACGAAACTATGTGGTGTGGAATATGAACACAAACACCCACATCTATCCAGAATTCATTGTGAGCTTCAAAGTCTCATCTGACACTGAAGGTGATACTTTTTTTCTTGTTTACTATTCATTTGTGTTTTCCTGGAAAAAATAAGTTGTAGATCTTAATATTGTGTAATTTGTTCTCAATAGGTTGAGAAAAAGGGAAAATAATTTGTCTCTGGTTCTTTCTTTCTATTTGAATGGAAAAGTTTTGTAAGATGTTAGTATTAGGAAACAGTGTTTCATCCATAGATTGTTGATATCTCCTTGAGGTCTACCTTACATTCATTAGATTAAACATTTCACTCTGGTTGAAACAGCCAGTGGTTTCTGCTGCTTTGCTGTATAAATATAATTCATTCTTTCTGGTCATTTATTCAAGATGCATTCTTACAGGTCATTTTTGTGGAATTGAGGGTAAGAATGTTTCTGGGGTTAATACAGCAGCCTGTCACAGTCCTCATGGCTTGCTACATTCAGAATCTTCTACAGTAGATAACGTAAGCTATTTGATATTTGAGTTTTGCATCTCATGCTTCCCAGTTTTTTAATGCTAATAACTATTTTTTAACTGTTTTTTTTACCTTATATTTCCAATATCTTGTTTTAATTTTTCTCTTGATATGGTGAAAATGACATGGTTGATCTATCTACTCTGAATGAACAAAAGCAGTTAGCATCATTTGATACTCTTTTATAGAGGAATCGAATGTTTCATGAGGCTTTGGTCATTTAGGGTAGTATGAAAGTTAGAGTGGTGATTAAGGGCTGGAAGATTGTCATTTTTAATGCTGTGAATTTTAGTTCCTGCATACACCATTTTTGGGCTCAGGTCTGTTCTATGGCTGCAAGCACAAATGCACAGTTTAGTGAGGAAAAAAATACACTTTCAGGGGTTTTATCATACTTTACAATTTAGTGTTTCCTGTGTTGTTTAGCTTTATTGCCTATACATAGAGCATTATCCATATAATTTTGGATTGTGGGCTACTCGTCAGGGAAAAGCTCCTAATAGGGTTGCTAGCACCCCAAAACTTCCAAAATCCCCTTGGATGCCTTTTCCTGTGCTTCTTGCTGCTATCAGAAATCAGGTTCTTCCCAAGGATATGAATGTAATCAAAACACATTATGAACAATTCAGGGTATGTAAAATAGCTTCACTCAATGCTTTCCTGCCTTGATTGATGAAATACCTCTCATATATCATGCTGTTCTTTTTCAGTCAAAGCAGATAACTCGGGATGATTTTGTGAAGATGCTGAGGTTAATAGTTGGAGATGCTCTGTTGAGAGCTACAATAACAAGTCTTCAATACAAGGTATGGATTTTTTTAAAATTAATTTGGCTTTGAAATCTTGTGATTGGTTTTCAACTGTGGCCTCCAAATGAAAGCACTTGTTGTTAAGTATATTTTGTTTGGTTCTGTTGGAATATTGTGCTTGTCTTCTGTTATGTGGTTGTGTCTCCTAAATGTTTAACTGGCTACTTGCAGATTCCTTCCAATGGCGAATTAATAGACTCAATCAAGAAGGAAGACTAGGACTGTATTTCTGTGAGGAGGGGAGATCTCCTTGGAGTCAAATAATGTCAACCTTTTGCTGGATAAACAAAATGAAGTTGTGATATTGTTATCTCCTAGACAAACTATATTTTTCATTTCCTTTTTCCATCTTTTTGGACTCTGAGACATACATGCAACTAGAACTACATTAGAGTTTAGTTTGGACCGTTGTGATCAGATGCCTTGTCAATCCTCTTGTTTATGTTGGATTTTTATAATAAAAACCAAAATTGGATATTCCCTATTTTTTGTTTTTTTCACTTTAATTTCAAAATGAAATCACTTTGTATTGCAGATTTGGTGTATTGAATTTCTTGTGGTGGTAATGGTGTTTTGAAGCCTCTTAGGGAAATTTTATCTCCAATCTGCTAGGTGTAGACTGCTGTTAATTTTATTCTTACGTGAAGCTGTTGGGCAGGTTGATCTGATTGGAATACTAACAGTCCACATTACTTCTGATTTGGTCTATGAATTGTAATATTGGGTTTTCTAATGTATTTATTTATGACAGTTGTGGGTGTTTTTTATTTACAACAACGGTCGAGGTTGACTCCTTTTGAGGTCAGATTTGTGCTCTTCTATTCAATCCATTGCAAGCTTCCATGATCATAATTGTCACACGTCTGAGTAGTAGTGAGTACTGTAATTGTTGGCTATGATTGGTTGACCAATTATTCTGGTGGGTTTGAGATGAGTTTTGTTTTGTTGGCAAAACACCTACCTGCCTTTATCTTGCTTATATCTTAAATGAAGCGTATTCTGGAATGGCTCTCTTGAGATCATGCAATCTTATTTTATGGAACTAAAGTATTTAGGATCTTGAAATTGTGCTCTAATGAAGCATACGTCAGCCTATATTTTTTGTGCTAAAGAAATCGTAACTTGCAATCTTATCATGTAATAGGACGTATGAGAAAACCTTTTCAAGTGTTGAAGACTGATATCTAAAGGCTGAAGTATAAAAACCTGATGAATTGGATGCTTGCTCCCATCCAAAGTATTTTTTGTTGCTGATGAAGCTTTGGGCATGAGTCAGAAATTATCGTTCAGGTAATTCTTGGATAAGCGTTAAAAAAATGTTGGAAAATGACTCAAAATATTCGTCCTACAAAGCATAGATGCTGTATGTTAATGATAACAAGCAACCAAGTGGAGACAAAATGCATAGATGGATTACGCCTGTTGAAGGTACCGTCAAGTTTAATTTTGATGCTTTTGTGATTGGAGGAAAAGGTCTGGGAATTATTGCTAGGAATCATGCAGATTTATGGCTAGCAGCTATGAACCTCACATAGCTGAAACTTTGGCCTTTTGGGTGGGCGATTGAATTAGCCAGTCAAGTCAATTGCAACTCTCCTACGGGATGTTTGAAACAGATTGTCAAAGGTTGTTTTATGCCTCGCAAAGTGATTTGTCTAGATCCAAAACACTTATTTTGCTGGTCTGATAAAAGATTGTGTATCTTTGTTGGAAAGTGTTAGTTTTTCTCATAGTTTGCTTAATTGTGCAAGTAGAAATGCAAATAGAATTGCTGATAAGTTAGCTAGTATGGCATTTACTGTTCTGGAAGTTGTTTAGGTCTTGTTTTTTCTTAATGAAACATCTTTCTCTTAAAAATAATAATATATATATATATATATATATATATATATATAACATCCTAGACCTATTTCCTCAAGTTTGTAAAATAAGTTAAAAGAAATTCATATAACCCTATCCTATAACATTGAAAACAATATCGTAAATAAAAAATCTTAAATCATAAATTATATATCATAAAATCATGAACCAAATCCTAAATCCTAAACCTTTAATCCCAAACAATAAATTGTGAACCAAAAGTATAGAGCCTTAAACCTTCAAACTTCAAAATAATGAATCCTAAATAATGAAACCTTGAACTTTAAAATAATGGACCCTAAATTGTGAATCAAAAACACTAAACTCTAAATTCTGATACCATAAAAAAAAAAAACTCAAAATCATAAAATCCTAAATATTAAAACCTTAAACTATAAATAATGAAATTATAAATCCAAAAATTCAAAACTCTCAAATCCTAAAAAGTGACACTTAATTTACTTTATTTACTTCTACAGTCATACATTGGGCTATATTTAGTTAAGGAGTGAGAGGTTGGATTTAGTCATCAATATAGATTGAACGGCGAATCACATTCTATATCAGCCACCAACTCCTTGGCTACATTCTATAGATTGAAAATCTGTCTACCCATCAGCTAATTATCATTTGGCTACATTTTTTTTTTCCATTCCTATAATGTAACCAGTCCACAGCAGTTCAAAAATTGTATGATGAGTTTTGCGACCAACAAGCCCTTAATTATGTTACACCATCCGTCACATAGTTATCAAACTACAGGAGCTTTGGTTTTGCTGACTAGAATAACATGTACCAATGAAGATGTCTCTTGTATTACATTTGTGGTAGAAAAACTTGTATAAACAAATTACATGTTACTCACTATCTTCAGTTGATGGATCCCAACCAGGGGGCTTGATGTTTGGCCAATCACCTCGACATCCCAATCTTATGTAGAGGCTTTTCTTACCTGCAAGATGACAGAGATAGAGTCAACCATTAGCTAATAAGAAATTTCCCACTTTCAATCTAAAATCCCCTTTCTTTTCACTTGTAAACTGCCCCCTCGGTCATTTTCACCTTCATTTTTATTAATTCCCTCTCATCTATTAATAAGGAATGGTACTCATTGACCTGATGCAATCCTCATTTTAAACCTTCCTATTTTCGGTCTTTCCATTGTATCCCCCATAAAATAACATCCTAATCTCAATGAAAAGCAGTTGTCCAGGGTAGCAGTCCACGAATCAGAAATGTTGAAGTGATCTTCTACTCTAAAAATTTTGATCACTGAAATGAAATAACTAATGAATGGATTGAATAAACCAGAGACCATTGAACCCACTAAACAATTAGGAAAAATACCTGGAAGTTTCTTGTCTGACAAGATTAACTGTTTTAGAGCACTTAAACATGCTTGTGCTACACTTTTGGCATAAGCAGGATCCCAGCCCTGTAGCTTAACAACTACATCTGCATTTGTGTATGAAATTATGCCATCTTTGACGTTTTTATGGGTCTCCTGCCTTGCAGAATCTTCATCTGTATTTCAAACTTTCCAAATCATTTTCAATGGAAACAGCATGCTGAAGCAACCATGCAAGGACATATATATTTATGTAGGGGATGTGCGGGAAGAAAATGCAGGGCAGAGTATGAATGGTGAATTAATAAATTTCCTCCCCTTTGTATGTTTAAAATCCTCCAAAGTTCTCCTTATTGGTGGAATAAAATGTTTATAAATAATAATGTGGGAAGGTTATTGGGAGTTACATGTTGTAATCTCCCACTTCCCTTCCTCATTGAAAAAGCTTCCTAAAAGGGTGAGATTGACTTAACTCAAGGCTCAGGTAACTCATCTCTTTTTTATTTCCAAGTCATGAATAAATTTGAAGGTCCAAAACAAGGTTGGAATGAAGACATGTATCCTGTAAAAAGCAACCCAGATTTATTAACAAAAATCACCTTGTGCTTCAGTCTGTGACAACCAGACAGTAAATCCTGCATAAAGATGTTGCCATTTATCAGCTCTTCCAGCAGCACCGTGTTGCCCTCCTAATGTTGCAATTACTGCCCTAGCATGACTGGCAACCCACTCAGATGCAGCAGATAAATCTGTTAGTTCCCCCATAACAAAATGATCCAGAAAATGAAATGAAACCTTTGACTTACCTACTTATGCTTTCAAGTACAGCACTTTCTGCTTCTGCTACTGAGTTAGAGCCTTCAGCAAGCAGCCCTGGAATTCATTACACTTGTTAATAACACTGCAAAATATAACATTTAGTTCACATCAAATACTCTGATGCATGCACTTGTTACATCCATATCCTCTGATATTAAAATAATATGCACCACAATTGTAATGTCATTCAGGGAGGGTAGGGGGTTTGACTAAAGAAAACTGATAGTTGACAACGAAACATAAATTGCAGCAAGAATAATGGAGGGAAAAGAGAACAAGATAGTGTGCAAGGGTGTAGTGAATTTATATATGAAATGTGTTAGAGGACAACAGAAGCTTCAAACAAATGCAGCATTTTCAATCACAAAATTATAAAAAATAAATAAAAAATCAGACATCATTTTCTCCCTTTGTAACACATATATGTCAATGAAAGTAACATAATGGCTACAGACTGGCACTATCAGATCTCAGCAGCTTCCATAGGATGCTGATTGTTAATATGCTAAGAAGAAAAATTGGCATTCTTTTGGTTTCAACTTTAAGCCATTGGAGTGAGGTGTACCTAAAGTTAATGTAGTCCTATTTTACAAGACACCAATGGAGGCACTCCTAAGATTGATCCTAGAGCTCCATTAGCAGTATTATATGTTAATGCTGATGACAATACATAGTATTATTAGTATACAAAAACTGAATGTCTTTATTACATGTTTGTCA
Organism: Amphicarpaea edgeworthii; assembly: GCA_014843725.1. Classification (NCBI taxonomy): domain Eukaryota; kingdom Viridiplantae; phylum Streptophyta; class Magnoliopsida; order Fabales; family Fabaceae; genus Amphicarpaea; species Amphicarpaea edgeworthii. The sequence continues at coordinate 1,402,625 of CM026324.1, read as the reverse complement.
GAAACCTGCAACACGGAAGGAAAAAGAGAAAGCTTTGTCAATGAGAAGCAAGGCATAGCAATCACACTCACACGAATCTACAGTCTGCTTAGTATACGTTTCCAGTAACTCCTTCGTGCTTAGTGGAGTATACCTGAGAAGAGTACCAAGCACTAAAATTTATAAGCCATGATGAAAGTAACAACAATCATCTAACATTAAAGTGCATCCCTTGATATAACCATGTCTCTGTAAAATCTGATTTAAGTTGGTACCATTTTGAATACATCTACAGCTGTACATGCAGCAGGAAAAGATCTTTCTCAAAAGTGAAAACTAATATATGTGAAATTGGAAACAAGATTCATATTGATAATTAAAATCACAAAAGGATTCATGGTACCCGAGACCAGTTGCTAGCTCTTGAGCCACTCTTTGGTTGGTTTCAGTTGAATCACCAACAAGATAGATGGATGTCCCTTGCAAAAGTTGTGAAGATCCTGCAGTAAGTGATTCCCAGGACTCCATGATGTCGGGCCAATTCAAATCGGGGTCCTGTTTCTTGAAGTTCACAACAAGTTGATCATCATCTATATACCTGTAGAAATCAGACAAATCAACTAAGAAGCCAAAGATTAGAAAGTAGAAACTGATTTTTTTTTATAAAGTACTTTAAAATGCAGAAACCAACCATATTGTTTCAGAGGATTTAACCCTATCAAAAAGAGGATTAGTTTCTATGAGTGTGATGGGAGATCCTGGGCGCAACACTCTGATAGCTAAAGAGGTATCGTTTGTATCAACCGATATGTCTCTGGAGCTTCGGATATCCAAACCTGCTATGTTTAATCTTAACTCAACCTCCGAAGAAGCATCAGAAAACTGCATGTTGAATTTGATAACTAACTAGTAAGTATCAGATATTAATCAAACTCCACTTAAACATTTCAATAACCTTAGAGACACTATTAACCATGTGTTGATTTTGTTTGTGTTGTTTGTTGATATTGATGTTACCTCGTAGGTGGTAGTGGAGACGGGGGTTGTGGAGGAGCACTTGCAGGGACGGAGACGAATAGAGGAATGAGGAGAAGGAGAAACTGAAGGGAGTGATAGCACATTGGATTTTAAAACTGTGAAGTTGATGTTTCTGATTCTGCTTCTGCTTCTGGTTATGGGGTTTGTGGAAAGATAGCAGAGACGAGCAGGAGCAGCTGCCATTTCAGATAACATAACAATAACAATAACGAACGAACGTTTTGTTTTTGCTTCTGTGGTCGTAGACTCGGGCTGCCCCGAGTAACCCAACCAATCCCCTTGCTTCTTTCTTCATTTTCACACTTAACAAATTCTAAAATACTGTTATGCAGTGATGTATTGAAAATTTAAAAAACAAAGAAATGTCCGGAAAATTTTTATAAAAAATTAAAAAATAAGAATAATGTGTTGATTTTTTTTTTAAATATCTGAATTTTTAAAAAAAATATATATATTAAAAACAAGAGAATGGTCTTAAATTTGTTTTTTTAAAAAAAGAGTAATATTATGTATATTTGAAAAAAAAATGAAGTTTAAAAAAAATATTAAAAAATAAAGTTAAAAAACAAGAATATTATCTTGAATATTATTTTTTTAAAAAAGAATAAAAATATGAAAAAGCCACTTGTTTTTTTAATCAAAACATTACACTTGATTATATGTTATAATTTTAATTTTTTTAAAAAAAATTATCAATACATTTCACTTGTTTTTTGATATTTTTAAAAATTTACATTTTTTTTAAATTTCAAGACATTATACTTCTTTTCATATGTTATAATTTGGATTTTTTTTTCAAATTATGAAGACATTCCTTTGATTTTTTTTCATATATTTAAAATTTTCATTTTTTTTTCAATTTTTAAGACAATTATCCTGTAACCATTCCATTTTCAATATTTTCTTAAAGTTTTCAATTTTTATATATATTTTTTCAAAGTATCAAGACATTCTAGTTGTTTTTTAATATTTTTTAAAATTTTGATTTATTAAAAAAAAAAATTCAAGACATTAGCTTATTTTTTCATATTTTAAAATTTTTAAGACATTACTCTCATGCTTTCTTATTTTTAAAATAATATTTTTTTCAAATTTTCAAAACATTATTCTTATTTTTTAATATTTATAAAAAAAATCAGTTTTTAAAAAATTTTCAAGTAATTATACTTATCTTTTATATTTGTAGAATTTATAATTTTTCAAATTTTCAAAGACATTCCAATGGTTTTTTTTTATATATTTTATAATTTTTTTTTTCAAATTTCAAGATACTACACTTATTTTTTTTCATATTTTATATTTTTTTTTTCAAAATTTTAAAACATTCCACTTGTTTTTTATAATTAGTTTGATTTTTTTTTTCAAAATTTCAAGAGATTAATATTTTTATTTCATATTATTAAAATTTTTTAGACATTACAATTGTTTTTATTATTTATAGAAAAAAAAACTCTTTTTTTTTAAATTTAAAGACAATATTCTTCTTTTTGTAATTTTAAAATCTTCATTTTGTTTTTCGAACTTTCAATACATTCATTTTATTTTTTCATATTTTATTAATTTATATTTTTTTTTCAAAATTTCAAATGTTATTCTTGTTTTTTCATATTTTTTAAAATTCTATTTCTTTTTTCAAAATTTCAAAACATTCCAATTGTTTACTCATATTATTAAATTTTTCAAAATTTTAAGATCTACTTCTTTTTTTAAGTTATTAAAATAATTTAATTTTTTTTCATATTTTCAACACATTCAAATTGGTTTTTTAATATTTTTTATTATTTTTTTCAAATTCCAAGACATTACACTTGTTTTTTTTTAATATTTAAAAAAAAATTTAAAAAAATTTCAAGACATTACTCTTGTTTTTGTAATATTTTTTAAAATTTCAAATTTTAAATTTTTAAGACATTCATCTTGTTTTTTTTTAATATTTGTACAAATTTTCATATTTGTAAATTTCTTTTTTTTTTCAAAATATCAAAGACCTTACTCTTATTTTTTCATATTTCTAAAATTTACATTTTCTTTTCAAATTTTCAAAGAAAACCAACTTGTTTTTTAATATTTTTTAAACTTATTTTTTCATATTTAAAAATTTTTCAAAACATTCTACTTGTGTTTTAATATTTTTCCAAAATTTCAAGACATTACACTTGTTTGTTATATTTATCTTAATTTTTTAAAAGTTTTAAGACATTACTCTTATTTTTTTTACATTCTATAATTTTTAAAAAAAATTTCAAGACATTATTATTTTTTTTTCATATTTAAAAAAAATCAAATTTTTATTTTTTTTTAAGACTTTCTTCTTATTTTTTCATATTCTTAATTTTTTTTTTAAACATTATAATTTTAGGGTTAGAGTTCATTGTTTATAGTTTATGGTTTTGTTGTCTCTAGTTGAGTGCATGTTTCATTTTTTGGTTTTTATGTTCACTGTTTTAAGGTTTCAATGTCGATGATTTATTGTTTTAATACCTAGGATTTATGCTTTATGATTTAGAATTTAAGGTCCATCATTTAGGTTTATGTGATTTATGATTTTAGGGTAAAATTCGAGGTTTCATTAATAAAATCTTAAATATTTAAGGTTTCAATTTAGGGTAAAATTTGAGGTTTCATTTATAAAATCCAAAATAATTGAGGTTTCGTTTATCAAATCCTTAATAATGATGATTTCAATTTAGAGTTTCATTTATCACAACCCTAAATATTTAGATTTTTGTTTATGAAACCTTAAACTATTCATGGTTTCAATTTATTGTTTTATTTTTGAAACCATAAAATTTAGGATTTTATTTACAAAACAACAATTATCAGGGTTTTAATTTAAGGTTTCATGAATGAAATACTAAATAATTATAATTTCATTGGTTTCATTAATGAAACCTTAAATAATTAGGATTTTATATATGAAATCTTAAATAGTTAGGGTTTTAATATAGATTTTAATTTATAAATATGTAAGGTTTCATTTATGAAATCTAAAATAATTAGGATTTCATCTCTGAAACATAAATTGAAAGGGATTCATTTATAAATAGAATTATAAATATTTAGGGTTTTATTAATGAATTCCTAAATGATTGAGGTTTCATTTATGAAACACTAAATATTCATGGTTTAAATTCAGAGTTTTATTTATCAAAACCCTCAATATTTTAGGGGTTATTTATGAAACCCTAAATATTTAGGGTTTCAATTTATTGTTTTATTTAAGAAATCATAAATGAAATCCTAAATAATTATGATTTTATTGATTTCATTAATAAAATCTTAAATAATTAGGGTTTTATATATGAAACCTTAAATAGTTAGGATTTCAAAATAGGATTTTATTTATACATATGTAAGGTTTCATTTATGAAATAAAAAAATAATTAAGATTTCATCTATGAAACCCTAAATTGAAAGGGATTCATTTATAAATAAAATCATAAATATTTAAGGTTTCATTAATGAATCCTTAAATTATTGAGGTTTCATTTATAAAACACTAAATATTCATAGTTTAAATTAAGATTTTTATTTATCAAAACCCTCAATATTTATAGTTTCAATTTAGGGTTATATTTATGAAAACGTAAATGATTATGATTTTATTGATAAAACCTTAATTATTTAAGGTTTTAATTTAAGGTTTCATTAATGAAATCCTATACAATTAGGGTTTCATTTATGAAATCCTAAATATTAGGATTTTGATTTAATGTTTTATTTATATTCAATTTATGGTTTCATTTAAGGTTTCTAATTAATGTTTCAAAATTTTCATGACATTATTAGTCTATTTTTTTTTTCAAGTTAATATTTTTTTTTTCAACACATTATTCTTGTTTTTTCAAATTTTTAAAAAAATAATTTTTTCTTTATTTTTTAATACATTATTCTTCGATTTCATAATTCTTAAAATTTTCAAGAAACTACTCTTTTTTTCATATTTTTAAAACTTGCGTTTTCACAAAATTTTTAAGACATTCTTTTTTCATATTCTAACATTATTCTTTGTTTTTCAAAAATTTCAAGCCACTATTTCATTTATTTTTTAATTTTCATTTTGTTTTTAATTTTTAAGAAATTAAAAAAGGTTCATATTTTAAATTTGTTTTTTTTTAATTTTCAATGCATTAATCTTGCATTTTCTATTTTTTGAAAAGTGTTTTTTTTTTCAATTTTTCAAGACATTCTTCTTGTTTTTTAATTTTTTTTTAAATTCAATATTTTCAAGACATTACACTAATTTTTTCATATTTGTAAAATTTTTAGACTTTACACTTGTTTTTTCATATTTTTAAAATTTACATTTTGTTTAAAAAAAATATCTAAGACGTTCCACTTGTTTTCAATTATTTTTTTAATTTTCAAGGCATTCTACTTGTGTTTTTAATATTTTTATAATTTTTCATTTTTTTAAAATTTCAAGACAAAAAAAAAACCATAATCAATTTATGGTTTCACTTTATATTTATCAAAACCTTAAAGAAATTTTTATATTTTAAAACAAAAAAATCAATTTTTTAAAAGAAATTTCACTTTTTTTTTCACATTTCTTAAAACTTACAATTATATTTTAAAGCTTCAAGACATTACACTAATGTTTTTTTTATATATTTTTAAATTTTTATTTTGTTTTTAAACTTTATAATATTACTATTATTTTTTCATATTTTTAAAACACTCCATTTTTTTATTGTTATTAAATTTACATTTCTTAAAAAAATTTCAAGAAGAATGTCTTAAAATATGAAAAAACAATAGAAATGTCTTCCAAATTTTAAAAAAAATGAAAATTAAAAAATATAAAAAAACAAAAAGAATGTCTTAAATTTTTTTTAAAAATATGAAAAACAAGAATAATGTCTTGTAAATTTTTTTTAAAAAAATGAAAACTTGAAAATATGAATAAACAAGTAAAATATCTTTAAAATTAAAAAAAAATCTATTTTATAAAAATTTTAAAAAATAAGAGTAATGTCTTGTAAATTTATAAAAAAAAATTGAAAAATCTAGCTAGAAAAAAAAAATTACATACTCTTTTATTCATATTTTTGGGCCCAACATATTCCTTTATGCTCGGGTTGCCTTGTTTCACATGGGCCCTTTAAAAATATCTACAAGGATTGGGCCGGGATTGTTGGGATCAATAAACTTCTCTGTCTGGTGCACAATTATGTGTCGGAGGCTGAGATTCCATTTTATGAATAGCATTAGCATTAGTAAGCAATGTCACCATGCAAGGGAACTTTTTAAATTAATATTATAAATACAAAGATGGTTCGTAAATTAAAACACAACTACAGGAATCTGTAATCTAAAATATATTAAAGGTGTCATAAATATTTTTAATGTTATTCTCCCCTTTTAATTTTTGGCTTGATACTTCTTGTCACCTCTCTTTAGTTTTGACTGTTTGAATAATATTCTTCGTCCCGATTGAGATTGTATTCTCTCTCAATCCATTTTTTTTAAAACAAAATTCTAGAAAATGTCACATTATAATAGATTACCACAATTCGAAATTGGAAAGACCTTAACCAATAAAATCTCTCTGATTAATATATGTTATATAATTAGGTATATATTTGCAGACAAGCCAACATTATCTTCAGTGGAGATATTACCCATTATTATGCATCTAAGTAATGGATGGGTCAATAATATTGTAGTGTGTGTTTTAAAAATAAATGGTTGTCGCGTACACATACGTCTGTTTTTAATTAATTGCACATTACATTATTGACATGGACCCATTCTACGTTACGGTGGCACTGCAATGCTGACCAAAAATTTATTAAATTTTTGGCATGCGAGTCAACCATACTGAATTATATTGTAGTCACATAATAATAGACAACAGAGTACAGACTGCAAAGAAATTGATGGATCCAAAGGAGATGTTAAGGTAAATACATTATACACATACTACCCATATATACATTAAAAAAGAAAAGCCATGCAGCAACTCACCCTAGGTGTGACACATAATACTGGTAATAAGTAAAATATAATAAAAAATTGATAAGAATTAATGGATCATGGTTTTTTTTTAATATTTAGAATGGTCCACACTGGCCTGCATGCATGATGCATGTGTCTGAAATGCTTTTGAAATCTTGTTCTCATGAACTTAGGGTTCTCTTTCTCTCTAGTCAGCATGGTAGTACTCAAGAACAATAATAATAGTAGTAGTAGTAGTATATAAGAATTAAGAAGAAGAATAGTGGTCCACATGTGTGTGGTGGTATACTGAAAAATAGAAGAGAAAATAAATAAAAAAGATCGAGAGGAGGAAAAGTAGATTGCTATATATTACATGGGCAAAGCATTGTTGTGATTGTTGTCGCACAACAGAGATAAAATGTTTCAGCAAACGTCACATCTTGCTATGTCCAAAAGCATTAAAAGGAAGTAATTATGAATGAATGATTCACAGTTCAGACTCTTTCGGATAAAGATAAAGTCATACTGACTCTGTCTCCTGACAACTTTCGTCACCACCTACCCCTCAACACAACTTTCACGAATACCATTATCATTCATCTCAATCCCAAACAAACCCTCTTTTTTTTTGGATAAATTGACATATATTTTTAATGGCATGTGTATAGTTTGAATTATGTCAATTTTTGTATTGAAAAATAGTAAGCCAAACGCACAAAGTTGTACTGCATGATCAACAAGACCGAATCCGAAAGAATCCTCAGCCAAAAACATAAATATATCCCAAATTTGAAGTAAACTATTTAAACTAAGAGTGTGACGGAATCTGAAATGAGATCTTCCAAATGCTCCACTATTTTAGTGTCTCTGGTTTATAGGGACGTTTTTTGAGCTTGGTGAAGTGATTTAAGGGTAGCTTGACGAAAATATATAAATAATTAATTTAATGGTAATGAAACCTCCGAAGAAAAATAGGTTCAAACGGACCAGTGGTTGAAATGGGCCACAGACTGGCTTAACAAAATTTATGATTGCTCTTTAATTTAGTTTGGGTTTTAAATAAGTTGTCAAAGTTTTATAGCTAAGCTTAATTTGAGGTGCGGACCAAGAAAAACTCTATAATTGAGGGTTTTTTACAAGAGAATAGCCGAATGATTATAAAAATCCAATAGCTTAGTAGCCCAGCCCAATTTTTATGGAGATGCCTTGGGTTATATTTTGTCAAAGATAGTTTATTCTTCAACAACATAGTAGAACATCAAGGAGTAATTAAGAAGTAATTTTAAGAGATTCACACTTCAATCTTCACAATTAATTAGTATGTATGTGTTTGGGTAACCATTAGAAATTGACTTAGGGAACAAACACATGTTTGCACAAGCATATTTACCCTTCCTTTTGACATTTAGTTTCCATTACTTTGGACCGTCGAGTTCATCTAAAAACTCATGCAGAATAAGTTACACAGTAACCAAAATATATTTTAAATATTAAGAAAATGAACGGTAAAGATAAATAGTATGTTTGGTATAAATGAGAAAAATAAAATGAGAATATGAAAATAGGTAAAAAAAAAAAATGTTAAGTAGATATATTTGGTTGAAGAAAAATAAAAAAAGATTAAGGATAGATGGAGAGAAGAGTGAAAATAAGTGATAGAAAATACATTTTGCGTTCCACTATTTTTAAATTATTTCCTCCTCTTCTTTCTCATACCAAACTTCACCCCTTATTTCTTTCCTCCGTGTATTATTTCTGTCTGCTATCCAAATATACCGAAAGTGTAACTTTTTTTTTAGAGTTACTTTTATTGGTGTAATTTGATGGTAAACTGTTTTATTTGTTAAGGCAATGTAGCTGGTGAAACCAAAGTCCTAAATTAACAGGACCCAACCCATGATCATAGTATGTCCAAAAAAAATGAAGATCCATGAAGTAGAAGATGTGTGTGTCCCATGTACTTGAAGAGAAGAAAAGAGGAGCAATTCTTATTCTTCTTCAAATAATAATAATAATAAAAAAAAAATAAGATAAAGTAGCCCGGCTTGAATGCTGGGCAGACAAAGACTGGACTGGGGTTGAATAGAAAGCGAGAGGGGACTACCGAAAGAAAAGAATGGTCACTATCGCATTTCCCACAGATTCTCTCTCTCTTGCCCGTTCTGCCTGCCCGTAGATGTGAAATAACACACACAATGGCAATGCTGCTATAACGACAGTGCGTTGCATTGCCATGTGCTCAGAGAGGCGTCAATCATAAAGCAATGGATTGCTAAATCATTTTGCCTCGTTCCTTGTGTCCTCTTTTTTGTTTCCTACTTACCCTTCTTCTTCCTCCATTTCATTTCTCTATACTGTTTTATTACTTTGACCCTGCCCTACTCACTCTTTCATAATACCTACTACCATCTCTTGTTTTTATTTATTCTACTACTCTTCTTTCTTCTTTCTTGTCCACTTCCACTCCTTTGACATGTCACTTCCCTTGTCACGTGCGAAGGATTTCAATTCAATATTATTATTATTATCCCCTTTGTTTGTTCTCTTACCTATGACTATGTTGCTATTTGTTATGTTTCCAAATTCCCTCTCTCTTCAAACGCAACAGAATGATGCCTTTGCCTCCCGCGAGAATCTCGCCTTATTATGCGTCGTCTTGTTCTCTAACACGTCGCTAGCGTCAATTTTTGTTCATTTCTCTCTTTTGTCTTTTCTCTCAATTCCATTAACCAACTTGCTTCTCTTCCGATCCACTTCTTAGTTCTTAGTTCTTACTCACCAACAACAGTATATATATACACGCCTATACCAAAATCTTATCAAATGCAAAATCAAATTATACATGATTCTTAGTATACTAAAATTTATATTTTTAATAGCTAAAAATCTTAATAGTAATACTGTAATACTAATCATTCATTAAATTAACCAAATAATTAGGCACTTGCATAGTTATAGATAATGTGCGTAGCTATATAACCAAAAAACATACAACCCAATTCAGTGACGCCTCACATCAAACCGAGATGTTACCTATCATGAGCTCCATGCATGCCTGCATCATGCATATATCCATGTCATTTAATTTGGGACCATCAATGAATTGAAAAGATCCAGGTCATATTAAATTCACATATGAGAATAGATGGACCGAAGTTGCGCGAATATACCTAAACCTAAGAAATCCCCATTCTAATTAGCCTCTTTCCATTAATCTGCTAAGTCTCGCGAGCACAGCTAGCTAGGACTACACTGGACACGTTCCCAGCAAAATGACCAACTGCAACTCTGATCATTCTGCATTGCATGCGATGAAAAAGCAATAAATAAATAAATAAAAATATAACTAGTATTAGGAATTGATTACTTAGTAATTTGGTGCACGGTGTCTGACATGCATGAATACTGAACATTAAATTGATTGCATGAAAATTCGATGGCACAAGAAGAGTGTCAGAGAGATGGGGCCGGCTCTTGTTGAAAGATCAAAACGACGACGCATGACTCATGAGATGGGTGGAAAACAAGGGAAGGGCGTCAAAAATAAAACGGGCGTCAGCTCAGTGGTCGTTTTCGACGTTGTCCATACGGCATGCAGATCTGACGGCTGACAGAGAAAGCCTTCATTCAATTGTCGTCCACGACATCGACATTGACGTGACACGTGGGTGGGTTCAGATCATCGTCTACCGAGGATTGAATCATAGCGTAATGATGAATAAATTATTTGAAGTATGTATCTATCTACTCAGTACTCAGTGTATATATATATTATACATATGCGTTCCTTTCTTTTCTTTCTTACTACTCCACTATGCGTGTGGGTAGTGTGGTTACTATACTGTACACACTACACACTACCTATGCTATGCTATGCCTATGCTATACCTACTATGCCTATGCCTGTCATAAAACGCAGTGCTGTGCAGAATTGTACGCGAGGACGTTCTTGCTTGTGACTTGTGACCAATTAATACTGTCATATTTTTGCCAATTACATTTTGGGATATTCATCTACTCCATTTTTGGATGGATGGATGAGAGTGGAAATAAGAATTAGAAAAAAATTCGAAAGAAATGAAATGTTATGTAATAAAAAGTAAGAGATAACAAAATGAAATGATAAAAGAAGTGTATATATGATACTCCTTCCTTTTGATTCTATTTATAAAATATAAAAATAACTTTTGTTTTCATTTTTATAAATAAAATTTAACTTTTTTAAATTTATTAGCTGATATTTTGTTTAAAACATCCTTCATTATAGAGTAACAAAGAGTCTCCTAAAGAAGTGAATATTTTTTTAAAAAAGATAATAAGGGTAATTTAAAAATAAAATTTAATAAATTTAATTATTTTCTTAATTTGTGAGTAATGAAAGTATGTATTATTCATTAATGTGCGTTTTTAGTGAATAAGTTTGTGGTGTACTTGGAAATAAGTTTGTTGAATTAAAAACTTGTGGAATTTATTGTACTATTTCTCTTTTATGTTTCTTTTAAACACTTTTACTTTTCACAATGTAATTAATAATCTAGGCCTTTAGAAAATTAAAATCTTAATTTGACAACCTCTAGAAATTAGAACAACAGATAGAAAGCAAGTTGAGTTGGACAAAATGAAAATTAAGAACATTGGTTAAATAATTAAAAGTGATATTAATTAAGAACATGAATTATATATACCTCGTTACTATAGTATTTTTATTAATTATAAAATTGTGTATTTTAAATAAATTTTAAAATAAGTATTTTTAGATAACACATTTTTGCATTTATTTTCATCCATGCATGATTAATAGTAGTATACTATAGTGTTTGTCAGATTACAAAAAAATACCAGTAACTACTAAGGTTGACTGTTGAGTAGCTCAAGGCTTTAGAGAGGGTTGTTCTCTGGCTCCTTCAGTTATTACTACTGTTATTTTGGCTATAGCTCCTCTGGAATCTGCTGTAAATTACGTACTACTCTCACTATACCTATGCTATCGCTATTGACCGTGTACAGGTTCCTGCTTTCTGTACCTATTTTTTCATCAAATCCAGTTTATTGATTAATAATGAATGTACTTTCAAAATAAAAGATTAATAATGATGAATCATGAATGTGTTTTCAGCTTCAGCTTGAAGCTGCATTTTAACTTTTTTTATAAATTAATTAATTAATATAAGTGAAGGTACAGATCCAAAGGGGGAGGGTCCTAGTACAGAAGTGACGCTGCCAATTGTAACACTTGCATGGCAAGTTTTTCAAAAGTAAAAAAGTGACACTGATGAAAATGAGACAACGTCAAAAAGAGAAATGAAACAAAATGTTCCCAACTTTTTTTTGCTCTACGTGCTTACTTTTTCTTTCTTTTTTCCCCCTCCTTTTCTTTTTGGTTTTAGGATGAAGTGTATGTAACTATGTATATTTGCTTTTGCAGTGTTGTTAGGTTTATTTTTTTATATATATTCATGCGTATGCATGTACCACTTTATGATTAGCCTAATTTGTCAATTAATTTTAGCTCATTATTACTGAGGAGGCCAACCTTTTAATTCAAAATGAAATGCATGTAGACCATATATAGAAACTTCAACATAATGGATATAACTAGTATAAAAATTAATTATTAAAGTACTTATGTACCAAAATCAAATGATGAGATAGCTTTGTCGTAAAGAAGTGGGGAAACAAGAAAAGAGCGTATATGTTGATTATGAAAGTGAGTACTCCATCTCTGTCAATGAACAATATTTAGAGTTTTACTTTCTTTTTAAAGTAAATAAATGCATCAAATTTAGCCTAAAATAATCGTTTAATTCTAATGAATGTCTAATAATAGAGGCCTTAATCATGAGCTGTGGGACTTGCGTGTAGAAATTAAAGTTTGGAATCTAATAATTAAGTTACCAAAAAATCGATATGATTTCATCATATGTTAATTACTGCTTCATTGGTACATCAAATTCCTATATTTATAAGGAAAGCTTAATTAGGTATGAAGCTTTTAGCTGTCTTTTGTCAAATCTATTAGGACAAGCGTCCTTAAAAATTAGCCCTTGTTTCATAGGCAAAAAGAAACGTGCTTTTAATAAGGACCGAATTTTACCGTCCTTATATAAGACATAGGTGTACGATTAAGTGAGTTAGTAATTCTTTATTCTGAATAGAGACCAATTTGAACAATAACTAGGAGAAATTAATGAGTAGAAGCAAGAAGAATGTGCTCTCAAGGACACACTTTTACTATCCATACACAAGACGGCGATTAATCCTTTAATTTATTTTAATATGAGTAACAATTTAAATTTAATCAATCAATTGTGTGGGAGAAATTTATAAGCTGAGTCAAATTAATAATGCAAAAGGTCCAAAAGTTAAAGTACGTACTTGCATGTCACATTAGAACTTCCACTATTCCAATTCCAAAAAATAAATCAGTTTTGTGACATGTTCCCACTTTACAAAATTGGTGAGATGATTGCCAAAGGAAAAGACATCCATGACATTCAGCAATTAAGCAACAATACTATATATATCGTCACATGCATGTGTATACACAGTAAGCTTTATGATATTGGAAAGAAGCATTATAGTGACAAAATCACGTGCTTACATGTATATATACTTATAAAGGAATAATTTATTAGAGATATTGTTGCTGCAACTGCAAAAGTGACTAAAGCAATAAAAAATTTGCAAAGCTGTTTTAAGAACCATGGATTGTCAAATCTAAGAACTTTGAATTTATGCATTTATGTAAGTGCATTAATACTTACGAATCTGACAACAATTGACAGACCTATTGTTTTGGTAAAACACATTTACTAAGAGGAGTGCTATTGATACATTAATCTAGTTCTAGGGATGATATTGGCCGGTGGAAATTTTGGGTAATTTCTTTTATGAAAATCTTTGTTCTTTACTCATACAATTACATGTTAAAAATCTTTCATTGCGCTATAACAAGTGTTGTCTTAGTTTTTTTTAGACAGATTCAGAAAAGATAATAAATAGATAAAAGAGTAATAATTTTACAAAATTAACCTATTATTAATATTGCATTAAAAAATAAAATAACACTTATTAGCTAGGAGTATAAGTGGAAAAAAAATTAATATCACATTAAAAAACTAAAATAATACTCGATTTGGAACTTATTTTTTCTTTTTATGCAACACTTTTTATAGGAATTAGGGAGTTTTAATTGATTTCTTAAATATTTGGGTGGATATATTTTTTAAAATATTTTTTTGAAATTAAAAAAAAATACATATAATTTTAAAAAATATATTTATATTATAAATAAATTAAAATAACTTACTTTTTGTATATAATTAGAAATATCTAAGTAATTTCAAACTGTGGGTCCTTGCAGGTATACAAATTAAAGTAATACTACTTTCTTTATAATGTATTGGAAAGATTTATAAGAAATATTAGGAAGATATGACATTATTCACCAGAGAATATATTTCTAACACTATTTATTAGTTAATATTTATCACTAAAAATTATAAAATTACCAGTAGAAATATAACGTATTAAATGAAAAATTTAACCCACTTAATTTTATGTTTTTTTGATAAATTTTAGTCTAAAAACAGTGCTTTTAAAAATACCATTATATGAAAGAATATGTTTATTAGTATTTTTTCCCCTTCTTTTGCATAGTGTGTTTATATTTTAAGCAAGTAGAAAGTTGAAGTGTTTTTTTCTTATAAATTCATATTATATATTCTTTAGTTTTCCCATCAATAATGATTCGTCGTGTATGGTATTTAAAGTAAGATATGTCTTATAGTACTTTATATAAAGCCCAATTCTATTATATGGTTTCGGAAATCTTTACACAAACAATGGGATTAAAGAAGCACCTAGTAGAATATAAACTAAAAAACGTTATGAGTCAGCTATTTGTTTGATAGCAATGTGGAACAATTATGGTTTGATTATAATGGTACTATGTAATGTGATCTCTTTTTGTTTTCTATTGCTGGGAAAATTATGGTGCCCCCACAGGGTTTATCTGAACACTGATGACTCCATGCATTCGTGCAAAACCAAAAGGAAAGCAAATAAAGCTGAAATAAAAACAAAAGCTAAAGCAAGCATCCTCGCTAGCTCTCTTTGCTTTTCTTTCCTCCTAAATTTTAACACCATCCCCTTTTGTTTCTTTTCATCAACCCCTTCTTTTTACACCGACGTACTCATCAAACCCTCTTGCTAACAACCAAGCGATCAGTAGTACTTTCAAATCCAAACCCATTACATATTCTTCTTTCTTGTATCTCCTTCTTTTAATGTCTTTTGTTTGGGGATAGGTTCTAATTAATTGTCTCCTTAACGGAAATTAGCCGTTACTTTACTTGCAAGTTCTCTATAGTTTTATAACTGGTTACAACCCTACATTAATGTTAATTAAATCATTTGATTTTTATAAAATTATATTTAAAATAATGGCAAAGGTAGGTTGGGATATGATGCACGAAAAATGTAATTAATTATTGTGTTTAAAGAGGAAATGGGATTATTATTTAGCCTCTACAATACTCAGACAAATAGTAGTTTGTATCATATGGAATTTCTCTGGCCCAGGTAGTCCATGTATTTGCTAACGCCGTTTATTAATTTTGGCAATATTTTTAATATAAACAAATAATTAAACTGTAATGCAATAAAATTAATAATTAAACTGTAACATTCTTGTTTACAACTTTGATCCATACCCAAAATACAAATACCCGAAGAAATTTTGGCATCACGACTTTACAGTTCCTAACTATTCCGGTGAAGTTTCCTATCCGAGACAAATGGATGAATATGCCATTTGAAATTCTTAATTGCGACCGTATTTTTAATGTTTGTGATAACTCCAAGTTTTTTTTTAATTAAAAAGTTAAAGAATAATTGGAAAATGTAATATGATGCACATATGGAATTATGGATCAATGCGATACAACAAATAAACCAAACTTGTAGTACCTACTCAACTTATAGGCAATAAGAAGTTGAGTTAGTACAATATTTTAATAAATATTTTTTTTAACACATAAATTTCTCTAATTAAATGATGACACATGAATGATTTTCTTATATTAAATAATATCTATAAATTACATTTTGCAGAATTAAAAGAAATCATCTACTCATTTCCATTAAATATATTGAAAATTGTAATAAAAAAATGTATGAAAGTTGATTTTTTTTTCCCATTAAAGGAGTCAGAAAAAAGAAAAGATTTGGGATAACTTTATTTATAAACAGAGATATAAGAAGGAAAGCCTCCCTTTCGTTTCGTATAGGTTTGCAATTTCATGGGAAAACAAAATTATTAAGGCATATAAGAAAGGAATATAGATTCTTTTCTTTTTTTTAAAATAGCATATGTTATCATTGCCACTTTATTTATTTTTTTAGGTGAGTTCATTGCCACTTTATATGTATCTATCTTGACTAAGTTCGTATTCTTTTTGACACTTTATTCAAAATTTTCAGTCTTTTCCTAAGTCCATATTCTTAATTCTTTTCTTTTGTTCCTAAAGTGTAAAGCATGTGCCTAGGCATAATAGAATTGAAAATAGGATTAAGAACCAAACTTTGGTGGAAATATCCAAATATTTCATAAATGTAAAGTGCTCCATTACAATTACCAAGGATCACTTCATACTTTTAACATAGCTCTCTCTCCCTTTTCTCTCTCTCTCTCTCTCTCTCTCTCTCATGTCTCTTTCTTTTTCTCAGATTGCAAAAACATACAAATCAATTAGATTTCATATATTTACCAAGAAAATATAATATGTTGATTTGGATCTCACAAGAGCTCTGATAGGAAGGCCATGCTTTTTACCCTCCTCACCCTTCCTTTTGTTGCTTTCTGTCTTTCTTGTCTCCTTGTGTTCTTTAGCTCCTTTTACTTTTCTTTTTTTTCTTTCTTTTTAGCTTTCTCTTTCTCTGATTTTCTTAGCGGGTTCTTGATTCTCATTCCAGCGCTCTAACTCTTTCACCTTCATAGTAGTTAATGAATAATATATATTCAGAGAAATCTCAAATATTTAAAGTGGCTGGCCTAAGCTGAATTCCAAATCCAAATTAAGCTTCTTCGGGCTTGATCCTGAAAGGTTTGATGATGAACTTCCATCTGATGTTCTCTCATAGCTTAAGCACTTTGGATCCATTTCCTTCTGAAAAACCAAATATAAATAAATTAATTAAAGATTTGAACATAGAATAATATATAGTTTTAGTGTAATAATGAGAATATGATATAAGAGAAGTGTGAGAACAGGTTTTGGGAATCAATTTAAAGAACATTTGACTCGGAGAATAATTAGAGAATATTTATATCAATCGAGGAAAAAGAAACTTCAGATAGGTACACCTAAAAGCCTGCTAAGTGCTAGAATTTGCATGTTCATGCGCTAGCTTCCAATTATTTTTGTGTATACCATTACCATTTACTATTCTTATTTGTGTGTCACCTCTATAGTTTCATAGTCTAGATAGACCATTGATGATTGAGTCAAAGGGGGTAGGTTTAGGGTTAAATTGTCCTTTTCAATATGGTCATTAATAAATCTAAACTAGAGGGACGTGTTTTACGGCACAAATTTGTTTTTCTAAGCGTTGTAATTAGTGTAAATGCGAAAAGGACTGGTCTACCCCATTTGAATTTGTGAAGGACAAAGCAGCTTTATGGAAAGCCTTTTCCTTTTTCTCATCTTTATAAAATGTGCATGGCAAGATGAAAAAGATCAAACGTATTTTCCTTTCACTCTCAACTCCCTTTCATGCATTCCAAACGCAGCTTGGTATTTGTGTATAAATACAACTTTTGAAACAAAAAGGCCAACCTTATAGGCAATAAAGGGGAATTCATCAGTAATTAGTAGCATTTTTACATACCTCAAGAGAAGCCACGTTTCCAACAGAATCAGCCTTTGTCTTCCCATGCAACCAAGCTTCCCTGTTACAACCAAAGGCATCGAAAGAATATTAATTTCCCATTAGTAAAAAATAAAAATAAAAAAGTGAGAAAAAAAGAAAGCCATCTTTTACTGCCTTAATTATTTATTATTATAACCCTGATTGAAATAAAGTTGAAGCCAGCAAATTCATAGCTCATATATATATAGACCATTGAAGGAAGTTTCAAAGGGCATAAATCACTTTGGCATCACCAGATTTCTAATTATGGGTCTACCAAAGGCTTAGCTTTGACACTAAGTTTCCCAAATGTAGGGCCCATATAATAGGAAAATGTCTG
Source organism: Amphicarpaea edgeworthii (assembly GCA_014843725.1). Taxonomy (NCBI): domain Eukaryota; kingdom Viridiplantae; phylum Streptophyta; class Magnoliopsida; order Fabales; family Fabaceae; genus Amphicarpaea; species Amphicarpaea edgeworthii. The sequence goes on along the minus strand of CM026324.1, from coordinate 1,384,414 downwards.
AGCCCCACAAAATCCTAAGGAAAGAGATATCTCTATTTTTAAGGTGGATTTAGGCAAATATGAAACTCCTGTCTCTTTGAATGGTAGTAGTATGTAGGAGTGTGTGTGTGTGTGGGTTCCTTTTTTACACCCTTTTCACCCACTAGAAGAGAGTATATTATTACCCCATCATGGAGATTGGATGCTCATGGTTTGTGGACAGACAGAACAAAGCAAACTGAAATGATTTATTCTTTTTGTGATGATTTTTTGCGCCTAACCATGTTTGCATGTGAGGTTGAGAGAGAGAAAAGAGAAATATGTGTATGAAAAGAACAATGAGAGAGAAATGCTCGTGTGAATAAGACATGCATGAATTGCTCCCATTTTTTTTAGTATATATTTTTGCAGCATGACTGCCGGAGAAACATAGAATGGAATATATTTATATATATAAAAAGTGAAACATCATTAATATTGCTTACAACTTGATCATATCATAACTTTTAAAATATCATTCGCTTGGCAAACAAATATGTTGCCAATATCATTCAAAATTACAACATGTTTTGCTTCAATAGCTTTCAAACAAGATAATTCTACGTGATACATATATTAATCGATCAAATAAAAAAATTAAAAGTCTACATATTTATAACCACATCAAAAGCATTACCTGGAAGAATTGCCCCAAAGACCATGATATTCCTTATCTTGATTAACACTTGATCTTCCCTGTTTAATGGATAGATCAGACCTTGTTGAAGATTTTATGTCAAACATTAAGTCATCAGAAGTATCTCCAGACGACCCATTATCATACACATCCGATTGCCCTAATTCATGATTAAAGAAAAACAAAAAAAAAAATGTTAGATAATAGACAATAATGAATCAACAATATTAATTAGTAATTAGACTTTCATGGCTTAATTAGTCTTCCAACAATTTAAGACAGAACAAAAATAGACACTAACCTGATGAAGCCGCCGCCCTATCTGTAGTTTTCACCGTCCGGTACATCTGGATTTAAATTTGTACAGCATAAACATTAGATATACAGAACTAGTAGAACTTTATAAACTAAATTAAAAAAAAAACCCTTTTGATAAAAATCATAATACTATTAAGTACTTAATATTTACTATAGTGTGTAACACATAAAACTAGGAGGAAGATTAGAAGAAACCCAAGATAAGAAATGTGAAATGGTGAGGAAGTTGCTGCAAGTTGTGACTTGTGAGTATTAAATTGATATAGAGGAAGTACAGTAGAGGTTAAAACACAGAAGCATTTATGGTTAAGGCAATATGCATATGCATGGAAGCATGTGACTAACCAGGGTTAAAGCTGGCATGGTAAAGAAACCCATATCTGAGGAACGGATCATTGAGAAATGATGGTGTTGGGCATATACGTACTTGCTTATCGTTTACTATTTATTTATTTTTCTTTTTAAAATGTTACTAGTATATATTTACACATTAATTCTTTAATGGCATGGACTGAACTATGAGCTTGTCTGATCTCGGCTTGGCTGCGACTCATTTTGGATTCATAGGGCTTTGTCCTACTCGTTTTCAGAAATCGATAAACTCTCTCTCTCTTATTTTATTTTCTCTTTTTCCCCTTTAACTCGGCTGGTTCATTCTTCCAAAGCAAAAAGCTGTTTATTAGGTTGCAGAAGCAGAAGCAGAGGGCAGAAGCAGATCTAATAGAAAAAGAAGCGCTAAGAATTTGTGAGACCCTTTGTAAGGAAACCATTGGAATTTGAAATATATATTGGTGACTTAACTGCTTCCTGTAATGTAAATGTATGCTGTGAATTTTTTAACACATACTATACTATACTATACACATAAGCATAGATAGTATAGTACGTCTTACAACCACCATTAAAACCCCAATCAGAACCGTACTCTCCTTCAAGGCTAAGCTGACTCAAGAAATTCATAACGATTAAATTAATAATTTATTTAAATATTACTTTACACATACTAAGATTATTATTAAAAACAAGTGCAATTAATTAAGAGCTTAATAGATAGATTATATACCTGCAAATGAGACTTAACATGTGCCAAAGTGAGATCCTTGACATCCATTAGCTCAAGAACTGATTTGGGTGTAGCCCCTATTGAAAACAAGTAAAAAAAAGAAAGGTTAATTGCGAAATCCTTCAAATAATTGAATTAACTTCCACAAGTGAAAGCAAGGGTGTAAGAGAAGAAAAAAGAGAAGAAGCATACTTTCGTGGCCACCCAAGAGTTCAACGGCATGAACAAAGCGAGCGTGGAGGGTAGAAGTCCAACGCATCCTTGGAGCTCTCATGCTACGCTTAGCAGGGAAGCGTGACAAGAACCTTGATCTCATGAGAGCCTGAGAGTGAAAAGGGGTGGAGCCAGTGTTTGTGTTGGAGATAATAGAAGAAGGGGTGGTAGTGGAAGCTTCTAGAGGAAGATGATGAAGATGATGATGGTGTTGAGTAGTGAATGGTATAGGGGGAGGGTTTTGGTACACTGGGATTCCTCTAATGGGTCTTAGGAACCCAAGGTCTTGGCTTAGGCTTTGGTGAGGCTGGAACAGTGGCTGCTGCTGGTGGAAGAAGTGGTTTTGCTGAAAGGGTTGGAAGGGGTTGTTGTTGTTGTTGTTGTTGTTGGTGGTGGTGGTGGCACTGTTTTGGAAGTGGTGAATGAGGTTGGAGTGATTATTATTATCTGATGAGGCTTTTGGATTGGAGAGGGAGAGGTCGAAGCAAGAGTCTTGTTGTTTCGCCATTGATTGTATGGAGTTTCTTGAGTCCAAGGCTCTCTTCCAAAACCCCAAATCCATGTCTTCTTCTGTAGTGCTTCTCCTCCAACTTGATGTTGCCGGTTTCGTGTTTGGAGGGCTGATTTGTAAGGACAAGTCTGGTTGCGCTGGGAATAGCTCCATCCAAACAAAGCCTTAATATGTGTCTCTTGCTGCTTTCGCTTCTTCTTCTCTTTGTGTACTTAGTTTGTGTAGATTTCCTTTCCTTTTTGTTGTGTTTATATATAATATGAAAAAATTTCAAGGATTGAAGAGAGTGTGGTGAGTTTTTGTGGAGGTTGTTGCTAGGTGAGGGTAATTAATAAGATTTTTGAAGGTGCGTGTGTGTGTGGATGGAGGAGAGTTTTGAGTTTTGAGCATTCAATCAATTTGGAGTAGTTGCAGAGCAGAGATTTGAGATTGAGCTGAGAAGAGGGCAAAGAGGGAGAGAGAGAGAGAAGAGAGAAATGACAAGGTATGTGAAGTGAATGGCTGTTTCTTTTGTGTAAAGTATATGTGAGAAAATGACACTTAAGGGACTATACTATAGGGGGTGGTGGGCAAGAGAGAGAAATAAGGTTAATTGTTTCTTTTGTGGACGTGGGGGTAGGGTACTAGAGTGAGAAAGGGGAAAAAAGAATGGAAAAAGGAAAATTATGAAAAAAAATTAAGATAAGGAGGGAAAAAAAGAAAAGAAAAAAAAGGTAAATTAACTTGTAACTTTTATTCCTTTTTACAAATATATATACTCTCTTTTTCTCTCTACTGTTTTCTTTGGATTAAAAATGGAAAAGGAGGACATTTCTCAAAGACCTTTAACGTGTGTGTGTGCATTGTTTTCCTCTACAAATTAAACTTTCTAACAAGCACACAAGCACGTACTACACAGAAGCCCCCCTTTCACTGGACTGAAACCTAGGGCTTGGTTTCCTTTCTTTTCATCTAATCCTTAAAAAATTAAAATTCTGAAATTTACAGTCACATGATTGCACGCAAATTTCAACATCTTGGGGATTTGTTTTGTTTTGTTAACAGCCCCAATTATAAACCACTCATTGAGGTCATGATGAACCCTAATTCTCCGCAAATCACATCATGCATTCTTCTTAGCATAAATTTGGACCCATCCATCCTATTCTTGTCATATTCTTTTTATAATCAACCAAGAAAATCAAAGGTATATTTGTGGGTTGTATCCAAAATCAGGACAAATTGAAAAGTCAGATTTACCCTTTTTTATTTGCATAACGGATTGAAGAGGAGCTTTCTAACGTGGGCAAATTTGTCTTTTGAACAATACGGTCCTTAATTTATCAAATAGACATCGGAATGTACTAGTGAATTATATATATTCCACTCTCTCGATCTCGGAAACACATACCCCTAGACCTACAAAAGGAATCAAATCAATACAATTTTTTTTTCTTTTAAATAAAAAAAAATATGTTCTATGTTATGTTTTCTACGAGAGAAAAAAAATGAAATTATAATGGAACTTATATATATCAGGAAATTAAAAACCAAGAAATTAATTAATTAAATTCCTGGAATAATCAAATATTCCTGGTCCTTCAGAAAATTTGGGCCAAGAAATGTTAGTATCTCGTTGACTTAATTTTTTTTGCACACGAAAGCATACTTCTAAAACATGGCAACTTACAGATAGATGGAACATTGACGGAAAAAGAAAAAACAGCCGGTAGTGGGTCATGAGACTCTATCAAACTTAAATTTTATGGTTATGAGTTTTAGAATTGATCAAATGGATGGTCCTAATAACAGTCCATAAGAAAAAAAGATGGTCCTATAATACACTCTATATAGATAAACGACGTATGAATAATCTCTGTCTACCAATCAATGTGTGTCACTTTCAAGTTTACACAACATCATATGTGTGCCTGTGTGATCTTGATCATATTAAACTATAATGAATTACAAGCATATAAATAGCAAAATCAACTAGTCAAAGTGACCAATCGCACTTAATAATTGGAATTAAGTTTGGTAATCAATTTATATTTGTGTCATAGAGGAAAGTATAGGGTTGGCTCATTTTGGGTTCAATAATGTAAGACATGACCATGGTGTTCTATTTGTGTTAGGAATAGGATGTAAATTATATATATTTCAATCAACCGGGTGTGTTAATGTTCTTTTGATATGGAGAGTTCTGGTGAACGAATAAATTAAGTTAGATAACTCTCCTTGTTGAGTTAGTTAAATTCATATAAGAATCTTTTTTCTAACATAAAAAAGGAAAGTATTTTATGGCTTCCATCACATATATAAGTTAGTTAGCTATTAATACTAGAATGGATGCGTAAGATGCTTAAGGTTGACTCTAACCAGGCTCTGGATTATTTTTAAAAAAAAATTGGCTCTCGTTGACCGTACGTGGTCTAAATTGTCAGGGCAGTAGCTACTCTTTCTTCTGATGCAACTGAGCTATGGTGATGAATTAAGTATATGTAAAAACACTTCAACACTCTAGTAGTGATTTTGACATAGTGACAATATATAGTGAGCATGGAATTAAATAATTAAGAAGGGAAAAGAAGAGAATAAAATTTCTCTTCCACTGTTTTTTTTTTTTTTAAATGTATGTTAAAACAATCTTTAGTTATAATCTGTTAATGTGTTCATACTAGAAAATAAATGTGTGTATTAACAAACTTCATATATATAAAATATAATATAATGCAAAACAATTAAGCAAGAATGTTCAATATACTACTATATTTCTTAAAACCATCCATATTCATGGTTTTTGTAGGGCCTTTACATAACGAACCATCTTTGAGCCTGCCTACTGCGGTTATAAATTATTTATAAAATCATTCATTTTATTGGTCTTATTGACACGATAAAAACTAATGAGCATGCATTAGTACTAGCTAGTTAGAAATTAAGGAAAGAAATCGTTAATTTGAATTTGTAGATAGCCGAATCCTCAACTTTGGATCTAACAACTGGTAGGGGTGTTGGTTCTTTCATTGAGTAAGCAATGCAATCATTGGTCAATGACGAAATAATTTCAATAAAAATAATTGAAACAACTTAGGTTGTTTAATTGATCATTCGATTTTGATGGAGGGTCGAACCTATAGCGCGCAGTTCCTATATATATAGGCTTGACTACTTTTTGTTGGGTAAATATTAATAATTGGTAAATGATGTTCTGTTATGGTCTGCTATGCTACCATTCTGTCCTAAATTGCTTGAATGACCAACATGCTTTCCCCATTAAGTTAAAGCTAAACTCACTTTTTGACCCTAAATTTAATACTAATAACAACACTTATTATATAATTAATCGGTAATCTGTCTTGCAAATCATTTTCATTTGAGTAATGAGCCTCCAAATTTAGTTAATTATGGAGAGTAAAAGGTAAGATTCAAGTTCAAGTTCAACCTAGCTATCCTTCTGAGATTTGGTCATGGTAACGAAAGCACAATATGTAAAAGGAGGTAGAGATCATAGAGCTGCAAGGTTTTCTTCTTTTTCATTCTTAATGCAATGAGAAGGGGTATTTATTCTAAGAATTTATCCTACAAATGTATAAAAAGAGCTATTCTTGGACATTAAAAGAGATGAAACGGTGACAAAGATGTAGATTTAGTTATATATATATATATATAGTTTGTGAGAAAACAAAGTTGAATTTTCTTCTTTTATTTCCCCTTTTCATGAAAAAAGTAGAATCACTAAGACTGTGTTGGGCAAATAGAAAGATGATGCAAAAGCTTTAATAAATGCCTTTAAGCCTTGCCTTTGCCTACGACGACGAGCATTGGTATGCGTTACCCTTTGCTACGTAACTTTGCTTTAGATATATCCCTTCCTTAAGTCATTACTCATTCTCAAGACCCAACTAATATCTAATTCTTTTTTGGATAAAGCCTCGATAGGACCCCCACCATTGTACCTTTTACATTTGTTAAAAAAAATGATAGTATTTCAAAATCTAAATTGCAATTCAGTTAGAGTATTATTATTATACACACACAACACAAAATTAAATTGTTTTTTTTAACATTTCAAATATTTTTTTTTTTATAATAGTAATAGTAAGCATGAATTTATAAACTAAATTAATGTTCAAAACCTATGAAATACTAGTCTTAACTTGGTTATTTAGAGGAGCATGCAATTTTGAGTTTTGACCATTTACCATAAGCAAATCAATAGCAATTAAAGATTAGATTTGAGAAAATTTTCAATTCCTATATGAAAAATACTATTAACATACTCTTCAACAATTTCTTTACTATTAGTTTATTCTTTGAAAGTCATTATTTGTTTGAAAATGAAACCTAGTTGTAAGATACTTAAATTGTTTTTTTTTTCTAGAAAATAAATTTCGCATGAATTTATATTGCAAATCTATATCTATAGTGCGCATTTAAATAATATTAATAATTGCGAATAATGTTAGTCCTTAAGCATCCAAGAAGATAGATTTAAAAAAAAAAAAAAGAATTTGGATTTCTTTTGGCCTCTCGATTAACGAAATTAATCTTAGAAAGTTGTCTGTGCATATCCCTGTAAAACTTTTTATTTTCCTATGTTTTTCTGTGCAAGTAGTAGCACGGTAATAAATATTGTTGCTATTATTCTTGGTTAGGTTCGTAGGCTCATTTTCAATACATAATAATAATTTACGGTCAAAACAAAACCATCTTTCGGTACCATTCAAGCCCAAACGGGACATGGGCTACATTTGTAGGGCTAACAAGGTTTTCGATAAGCTGCAACTTTAACGCGCGTTACGGTAAAAAAAAAGTAAAGAAAATTCCTTCTACACACGTGAAGCTGCTGACGCATCTGCATAATTTCGCTTTAATTCATCTTTATTTTGGTAACCCATCTAATTTATACCATATGATTTTTAGTTTAACTTCTTTTCAATAATGTCTCGAATTCGAAAGTCTTGTATCTGAAAAAAAAAGTTTTCCCTTATTAGGTATGTCTATTTAATTCAACTTATATTTAGTAGCATTTAAAGTGACTTTTATATACAGCGAAAATTTAAGACAAAAAAGAAAAGGAAAATATTGAGGGTTTGGAAAAAAAAACATTTTTTCTTCTTTCAGAATGAGCATTTTATGGCTTACAACTATACTTCATGAATACGAAGGAATAAAGGGTCCCTATAAAAGTCTAATTAAGACCTTCACAGTGTTAATTTCTTTTAAATTATTGGTTTAAGTTTGGACAGGTATATATATTAAAGACCTGTTTAATTAACCTCGAGGACTATATATACTAGTACTCAAAATCTCAAATAGCCACCTCATTTTTGTCACCAAGACAATCCTACATTGAGACCAACAAAATATTCCAAAGTAATCTCCCATGGGAAAATGACATCTAATCTTTGCTTCAAACAAAGATAAAATGGACCAAATGACAGTGTTAATTATGAAGTCCTTTAAGACTTGAGAGTAGTACATTAATACTTTATTTTTTCCATGTCAAACAAAGTGAATCCAAAATCTCACAATTTTCTATCTATCCGAGAGCATATATTATAAACTAATTTGAATAATTAATTTAGTCTCATTGATGAGTTAGTAGTGATTAATATATGATTTTTTTTTGTCTTCCTAGGGTTCCCGACAGCATTGGAGTAGTCTATAGTAATTAATAATAATTATTTTTAACTTGTGATGTCTGAATTCTTATGCTCATGTTTTAATACAAAAATGGTAACGGCGATGGGCATGGTCCGGGAATACAGCCCTGACATTTCGTTTTCTCAAGTTATAAAATTCGGTGTTTCATTAAGGACATGGATTATTATATATCACATTTGTCAACTATATTCCTTGAAAATAAAAATTAGGGTTCGGAGTTTGTGAAGATTTGAGTTAAACTATAATTTTTTTTGTATTGTAACAATTAATGTTTTGAGAAAAAGATAGGAGTTTAGAACATACATGTCTTGAGCATAGTATATATTAATTAACATTGCTAGAGATTTGTGCATGCCTTAGAAGCATCTAAACTTTGTCTCTTGTCAGAGTATATATTTTACATTATAAACTAATCCTGGTCGTCCATGTCCCCGTGCTCAAGGAAGGAATCTTAATTATAATTTGTTTTGTTATAATTGTAGCTCTGAATATATATATAGTGCATTTCCTAAATTTTGAACAGTCGAGGAATTGCAAATATAATACTATAATATAGGCCTTTCTGCAATAGGATTTATATATTGCAAGCTATCTTTTGAATATGACAAGTACGTACACAAGTATAATAAAATATACTTGCTAGTTGAGGTTAACATGACTTGATTAGTATGGTATTACTGTATTAAGGTGGGTATTTGGGTCAGTTTCACTCACTTCAATTGAAAAAAATATGAAAATTACTATGATCCTTAATTAAAAAACTCAACCTTTATGTTATTTAATATCACAACGACATGTAACTCTTAGTTTTTTGTAAAATATATCATGTTAATAAATTGTACCAATTAATAACCAATTACTAGCTTATTGCATTACTTTATTTGACATAAAATGTGCTATTTAAAATATAAACAGATGCTTATAGCTGGATAATATAACAATACATATATAATTTATGTAAAATTATTTATATAATATTATATAATTTAATGGTTGAACTAATGAATTAATTTTATATTTAATATGTAATTATTAAGTGATGTAAGTATAAAAATATCTTAACTAATCTGTCATTTTTTGAGAAAATAAATTAGATCAAATATTCTGTTTGAATGATCGAATTAATTTGATACTCACTGAATACTAAATTAAAAGATTCAAAAATTCTTGATATGATATTACGCACACTCACATGCATCGCTGAATAATCTAAAGGTATAGAATGATGCTATAGGACCCAAAATTAAAGAACACTATGAACTAACTTTTCATCTGTTTGGCTATCCTAAAGCTTCTTTTTTTTTTCTCTAATTATTTTAACTATTATTATGCTGGTGCATACAACGTGTGTTAATATATTTATGTTTTTTTATTAAATAATTGAGAAAGAATGCACATTTTGAAGATTTAAATATAAAATCCCCCAAACAATTAAATATTAAATCTTCTTACGACTAAGTCTATTGAAGAGTCAAATTTAAAGTTATGTTGTCATATATATTTACTAAAAAGAAAAAAAATAAAGCTTTGTCTAGTAATAAGACTTATTGGAGACTTAATTATAGATACACTAAGAAATATTTTGTAAATTAAACAATTCTAAATTTCCAACCAATACTACATCGGTTCTAAATATCACCCATGTTAATAATAATATAAAAAAAAGAAAAAAAAAGAGCAGTGTAGATAGCAAAAACCAAAAGATTGGTTCTAGCTCTCTCAGGTTTTAGGTCAACAAAATTAGATGAATTTAGTCCAGCATGATAAGCCCATTTAGGTCCATAAAATGTAAGTCAAAACTGGTTAGGACCTGGTTGACTTGATATTATTTATTATTTAAATTTTACTTTCTTTTAATATTGAGGCTTGAAAAAAGAATTAGCTAGGCCAAGCCAGCACAACCCAATTTGCTATTTGTACTGTTACACCCTCAAAGTTAGTCAGACAAGTACACAAACGAATTTGATAAATTGAACATCATATTCAATCTAAAATCTTAAGACATTATCTACATAAATGTCTGAGAGTTATATATCCTATCCAAAAGTTTGTCAGTTCTAAGTGTTGTTCAACATGTCTATCTATATTCAATGTGAGATTTCTATTCATACTTGGCACTCCAACGTCAAACTACCAGTACAATAAACTGATTTTGATGTGATGAGAATGAACAAAATAAATGATATGTTCAACTAATATTGAGATGTATATATATACACATGTTAGCATGTGTTGCTTGTAATTAAGGTTCTCAATGATCAAGGAATTGCCCAGTACTGCAGAAAAATTGTGTGTATTAATTAACCATGTCTCATTCTCTTTGCCGACTAACTTCTTTGTCTACCCCCATATCAGTCTATCATAGTAAACATGTTAGCATTAATCCAACAAGTGTTGTCTTGACAAGGATTACCAATATTTATGTTGTTGAATTGAAGGTGTTCTAATTGGTACAATGAGTACTGATCAATATAAAGCAATGGCTACAGTGAACAATTCCTTTTCAGTAAAAATCATAATCAACAGAGACGTACTTCAAAACTACTGACTCAATTAGTGTGTAGAAAGCAAACATACATCCCCAACAGCTAGCAACTGTTGTGCTCAATCAATTAGTCATATCTCAAACATTGCTATTTTTTTATTCTATATATCTATTTTTAGAGTGAAAGCCATGTCATATTCATGCCATTGTTGAGTTCTAGCATGATGTCAGTGTGCTTTGGCTTTCACTAACAAAACCAGAATAGCATAATTTGGAGACAAGAATTGCAATGAGTATATAATCCAAACAGAGGCAAACAATGAACCAACAGTAACACATTGGTTTCTACAACAGTTTTCATTTTTTGCTCTTTTGTCTCTAAATTAAACAGTTTTATAGTACTACTACAAATCTTTAAAACAAGAAAACAAAAATAGAATTAAACACACTAGTATCTATCTATCGAATGTACAATAGTACATGAGCTCATAGTATGTTCCTGCTGTTGAATATTTTTACCCCAAGTAAAGAATCTGAGAGAGTCCTTGCTTATGTGAGGGCAAAAACACTGAAATTTGGGGCACGTGATTTGAAGTTTGATTATTTGGAGGGATTTGTGTTTTTCATTATTGCTCTTACCGACACGAGAGATTGAATATATATGTGTCATATTTTTATAGAAACGAGAAATGTTTTGCACTGCGTATGCAAATTGGGTTGGAAAAGTCAAACCCCACTGCGTAGCAACATTTGAACCACACAAAAGCTAACAAATATAAACAAACTGAAGTGAGGATGTCAATGTCAATCAATTAGCATTGGCATGGGCACGGTCTGTGATAATTTTACTCCAAATCCCCATGCCCATACAGTGTTAAGATTAATAAAAAATCAAATTATTATTTATCCAAAAGAAAATTACAAATATCAATATTTTATTTTGATGTGATTAAAAATGAGTACTATATGCATGCTGCAGACTGCAGAGTTACATTATATAGATTGGAAATTTGGAAAGTAGTTTTGAGTTAAAGCATGTTTTGTTTTTCTTTTCCCTGTCTACCACCTAATTAATGAGCATCATGAAAATTTCTTTTTGTTCAGTTAAAGCCTTAAAGGGTGAAATTATAGAAATCAAAAGGGAATATAATGATAAGAAATGATTTGTTGAAGGGATGACCCTACGCGGTTTATGTCTCGATCTTTAGTCGACACGATTGTAACAGTTGTGATTCTCATTATCATATTCATAGGTGATAAAGGAATCTTTGAGAGAGTTTAGGATATCACAGGTAGAAAATTTGTCTCTCCCATATCTCTTAACTTTTTCCCTTTTATATTTTCATTCCTTGCACTAGTGGAATACTTGTCATAAATTAAAACGATCATTTATTATAGAAATTGTGAATTTTCCTACTTATCAACTAATTGGTGGAGATGCATTTTGTTTTGTTTTGTTTAGTGATTGGTGACTATGAAAAGAAAAAAAGGGTTTTACATGCAGGTAGTACATATTGTTGAGAATATATGGAAACCAACCATTCACATTGCTCTCGTGTGTTTCTTCCACGCAGCAAATAGAGAAGAATTTTTTTTTCTTTTTTCTTTTGAGCATAGAATATGAGAATACGAATTGGGCAACACTTAGGATAAAATCTGAATCATATATATCCTTTTTTTTTCTTTTATAGAAATAGAAAGGGTATAATATTGTATGGTACATCTAATCTAATGGATGACTTCAATAAGATTATTCTTTACAAAGTGTAATGAAATCATTTCGGGTGTGGCTTTTCCATAATATGGAAAAATAGATTATGCCTTGGAAACATACCACAACCCATCAATTAGAATTTTCTTGAGTTGAACCCCACACATTAAAGACTTCAAAAGCAGTAAAGGGTTCTTTTTCCATTTGCGTCCTAGCTATAAGCACATAGGCATATAGGATATATCCCAGTTTCTTTCCTAATACTCCTCCACAAGAAAAAATAAAATAAAATAAAAAATAAACAAAGTAATTAAAGTTGGAACATTTTGAATACATGTTTTCTGACAAAGAGGAGCAATGGATGATAAGGTTCCCCACATATCTAGTTAGACTAGAGACTGAAAGATAATATGCGAGATTTTGACAAGAACCCATTAACATAAATTTTGGCTTTGTTCCCTGTCTCAATCTTACATTTTTTTTCTCTCTTGCTTCATCACTTCACTTTCTATAAATTCACACATTTATTCTCTTTAGGAAAAGGTATACATAATTGTGGGAACGAAATGGATGGCCCTACAAAAGTTTCTTTAGCTATTCAATCAAACTGGAAAAATTGGTGGATTTGGCATGGAAGTCAAGCTACACAAGCATGAAGGTTCCCTCTTGATTGGACTAAATATTTGTTTGTTTTTTATGGAAACATAATAATATATAATGTTAAGGTTTGATTAGCAACTTGGGGAGGTTAGATACCTAGCTAGATATCCCAATTAAGCTTCTCACATTTCAATTGAAAACTCCTATCATGCATGCCATGCACTGAAATTAATTAAATACATTGCATAATATTAAAATCATTGTTTCTGTTATATTATTATAAGAGAAACCAAAAAACCAAACCAAAATGTAGCAAAAGGGTGTAGAAGAAGGGAATTAAAAGAAAAGGAATAAAAAGGGTAGAGTACTACAGTATAGGGTTGAGTGAAACCTTTTTCGTATAAGGTGAATTGTGTAAAAAGAATAGAAGAAAATGAAGCTAGCTAAAAGTGTGATTGAGATGTATCGAGCTAATACAGGTCCAGAAAAAAATGATGATGAAATCATTCCTCCTTATATACGTTCCATTTGTGAGTAAGAAATCCTAAACAACAGTTCTTGCTGCTTTGAATAACTGTAGTGATGTAGACCTCAAGGTAATAGTTTCTTATCTAAAGAAGGAAATGAAAACTATTTTTAAAAAAATAAATAAAAATAGAAGACTCTTAGGAGTCAATTTTCTTTTTTCTTTTTTTTTTTCCATCTTTAAAGAAGGGTTAGTTTGGGGATAGGATAATGTTTTATGGACACCAAAAAATAATGGATTAGGAGAAATTAGAAGTGTTGAGAGTGTTTATACTGTTGAAATGTTCATAATTTACTATTATTATTATTATGGATATAAAATGGTTTGACAACTTATGTGATGGAAGCCAATGAATTTTTTTTTTTTTTTTTGAACCAGAATTTTAAGTCCAAAAAACAATAAATCAGAGATGATCGGAGAAATGTGAAAGGCAAGTAACTACTACAACCGAATAAAGAGGTGATGAAAAGTTTATTGGAAATGTTCTTTAATTATTTTTTTTAAAGTTAACTAATGTTGGGTTGCTTGTTTGAAAGGGACAGGAATAAATTTTAATGAAAAAATAATGCATGATTGATTATGAGAAGCAAAATTAGTTTTGAATATTTCAATGATATCCAATAAAATCTAATCTATGACTAAAAGTCCACTACTAATTAGAAACCATGATAATCATCACTTCAATTAAAAACTCAATAATAAACGATGTTGTTATGCTCGAACTTTCTTCCTTGTGTTGTGCGTGTATGTATGACACCCTAAATCACGTTTTCGCAATACTCAAATTTTGAAATAAGGCAGTAGTTATGATCATGATCTTTTACAAGAATTCTATAAAAGATACTATGTAGTTATATGAATCTACTGCAATTAACTTGCAAGGCAATGTCAGAAAGTTAATTATTCACTCATTTCAAAGATTGCTCCATAGCATGGACCCCCAAAAATATTTACACCACATTTTATAACAAAAATGGCATTAAAAAAGTACACCATAGTTTTCTAACAAAATGGCATTGTGTTTGGTGAAAAAAAAAATTAATGTATATAATGGAAATGCTGGTTTGACCTTGTACTGAATCTGAAATCTTTGACATCTTCCTTCAATGATTTAATTCATCGATCAGATTTTTAAATGTGTACAGAGTTACTGGCATCCATTACAATAAGATGCAATAGGCGTGTGGTGTGTTGTGTTGATCAGAATATTCAGAAGCAAAACAGAGGAAGGAGCATTATGAGGTGAAGATTGTTTATTGAGTACTGAAAGCTCATATGATTCTCCATAACATTATATCTTCCCGCGCATATATTTATGCGTTTAGAAGAAAATGCTAAAAGGTTAATATGCATATATCAGTTTGAATACCTTAAGATTGTTTAATGAATTGTTATTTTATTATTATATTATTCTTCTGAAAAATTTTCTAAGTTGTGGGTTAAAGAAACGAAAAAATCTATACAATAGCAAACGTAAATTGAATCGACCCCAAAAAGAGAGAAAGTAGAAAGGGGAAGAAATAACACAGTTAATGTTTTGAGTCATACCGTTTCGGGCCTTCATGAGTTCAAGCCCTGATTCTAATTTATATGCTATTGCTTCTTGTATTCCAATAATCGCTTTCTGCACCTTTCCAGCATTTTTTTTTTATCTTTCGGGTTGAGCAATCTGGAGGCAACAATCTTTACCATGTCTCTCCAACTTTATAGAGGAGCCCAGTTTCTCTCTATTGACATGTAAATTAGTTCTCGGCATTTACTTCATGCACCTCCACAATGCCTCCTGCGCCCCTAAGTTAGTGTGTTTTGGGGGTGCAGGACATAAATCGGGAGTGCAGGAAGTAAATATTTTTAGTTCTTTTGTAAAGGACCAAAAATACCCTCCCTTTTTGTTGACTTTAGTTGCTGCCGGACTAGCTCCACATTTTGCAAATTTGAGTGCCAAACACAGCAACACCACATTGCTACAAAAAACAAAAAAACACACCAAATTACAATTTTTTGGTCATGTATCAAGCCAGACTGTCACTTGGTATGTCCGAATATGATTTTCTTTTGGGTCTTGAATTTAGTCATAACTCATAAGTTATGAACCAAAAAAAAAAATATTAGGCGTGAGTTTCAGTTTCGGTCACTTGTCATGCCTTTCTTTTGCTTTCCTTTGTATAGTTTTCTTTTAGGTCTTGAATTTAGTCATAAGTTATGAACCAAAAAAGAAAATAGTTGAAAAGAAATTAGTTAGTCATAACTCGTAAGTTTCGGCCACTTCCATAGGAAAATGTACTTCCAGCTCAAGACAAGACTGCTAGTTAAAAAATCAGAGGATGCATATGTATCTACATACAGACTACACTATTGTGATTAAATATAATAGATAAAGATAGAAAATGACTTCAGTATTGTTAAATTCTAATTATGCATATTCCATTTCAAAGTAGTGTGTTAATCATCGTCATCTATGATTTTTTGGAAAGTATGTTAATAAAAACAAGTGTTCAAACGAACGAAAAAGGAATTTGAAGTTAGAACAAAAGTTTTGAAAATATGAACATTTTACGGGCACACATTGCAAATAAGCTTCAGAAATTGTTTGTTTAGTAGATATATTTTGCTAATAATCACAAAAGTGCACTTAATTTTAAGTAGCTTCTTTCAAAACAAGAAATTATTTAAGAAACTGTTTTCTTTTTTGGTCCATGAAATAGATGATCATTTTACAGTTACAAAGGAGCAACTGCCCTTAACACAAAATGTGATCAGCACAACACATAATGGATGAAGTAAGATATTGAGAAATTTCCTTGAACTTTATTCATGTAGTTATAGGTACAAAGGACCTATTGCTACAGAAAGAATGGATTAACATCAGAAGGGGGGAAGCAGCTCTGATAGAATTTAATGAGAAAGAAAACCAATGGAGAGACCCACATTCCTAAGAAAGAAGACCTAAACGAACGACCGAGAAGAAGAAAACAAATTTACATGGGAAATAAATCGCTAAACCGATTTCTAAGTCCTAACTTTGCAAGTCAGGTAGGTTCACCAACCAGAGTTGGAAAAACACCTCGGCCCGAGAACCCAGAGGATCACCACCCGTGCAGATTCCCCAAATGTTAGGAGGCCTGCACAAAGAATGTAAATTCATATCCTAATAATACGTTAATATCATATCATATCATCTTGCTGCTGCTTCCTCCCTCAATCAATCATTTGAATTTTTACTGTATTGTTAGAAAACCCCATAAATGAAGTTAGCAAAGTCAGACTCTCCATGGCGTTTCACAATCATTTCGAGCCAGCCAACTTGAAACCATCAATTCGATCTGATCTGCTCTCTAAGCCTAAATATGAAGGGCCTCGTACTTTAAGGCGCTTTGGCTCATGCTCCATGGAAGGCGGTTCCCTAAATGTCTGCTGCTGCAACCTATCTCTCCGGTGGTGGTGTTGGTGGTGATCTCGTTGCATGCTTATTTCCTCGTTGCCCGACTTCTTATATCTTACAGAAATGGGAACGCCATTACTCCTTGCAAATCTGTCCCTGGAGGAAATTTCAGCAAGACCTTTATGGCTACCACTATCAGGGTGACTGTATTTGTAACTTGATTCATTGCTTCTGCTATAATCCATTGGTTGCCCACTCTTTCCTTCAGGAGGAAGGATTTTCTTCAGACGTTTTAGTCCCTGCTCATGTAGATTACATAGGGAACGTAAGTTGAAATGCTGAGAGATGGCCATTTTATACATGATGGACTCAACTAAATATTTTGACAATACCTGATGCTCAGTATGCTTTGAAGACACATCATTCATAATTCTCCTCTCTGCTTTCAGAGAAGAAGGGCGCTTTACCCTAAATATCTCTGAATCAGAATCATCACTCTCATCCACTACGGGTTTTGTATCAAATCTCTGAAGATCACCCAGAGGTTTAACCGGATTTTCATGATACACAGCAGGAGATAATGAAGATTCACATGCACTGTTGGATATTCTTTCAGCAAACTCTTCAAAATCCATAATTCTTGCATTGATGTTTGTATGTCCCTCGGCCTGCTAGCAGAATAAACAGACAGCTTTAGTTCCAGAATCAATTATAGCTGTTCACAATGCAATAATTCAAAAACTAAATTCAAAGGACCTACATTTTTGGGAGCCGAAAAGCTCTCAAGAGATTCTGAAAGAGAGCAAAGAGTGGATGTGGCAGAAGAAAAGGAAACCTCAGACACCACAGATTTTAGATTTTCAGAGCAATGTACAGTTGCAGATTCATTACGTGAACTATATTCTTGATTATTTGTTGAGTGCTCTGGAGTTGCATAAAATTCAACAACAGAATCAAGTTTTAGCTCACAATAAGGTGTGTATCCATTTGCCTCAGCTCTCGGAAACATATTTGACAAAGGATATGCATACATATTTTGGTCACTTTTAGTTCGCTTCCTTATCTCATCCAATATCCCATCTTCCTGCTCAAACATCTTGGCTGCAGCTTCCATATCCATAATATCCTCCCTCAAATAAAGTGTGAGTTTGCTCCCACAGTTAAAGTCAAGAGAATCAACATCTGAATTATCAAAATTTAAAGACATTAAAAAATGAGAATATTGAATCACCAAGCATCCATGTAAGAGAATCATATAAAGAATCCATTGTCCATAAATTTGTTCTAGTCTAGATCAAGATAATATTTTTCATATTATAATGCCATACGATATTTGAAGAAGCAACTGACCATTGATGTGATTACCAGATGTGGTAAATAATATTCAAGCAAAGCATGGAATCAAAGAAACATGAGACAAGCAACATAAGAAAGCTCATAAGTCATAATGATTAATGACATTAGTAAATAGCAATGAGCAAAGCTTACCATGACGTAGGCATACAGGATGCATGTGACAGTTGCAGTCAACATAAGCTATGTAACAGTCACGTTTGCAAAGGCTACAGAGAATAGTGCCATGGGAATGAGAAGAGACGCTTATACTCGCCCTTGATTTCGTTAGGAACCATCGAGCACAGTGTTGGAAACGCATCAAGTTAACAAATGAAATCTTAATGCTATTATGAGAAAACAAGTCTGAAGAAGGGAAGTCAGAATCTTCAAGTTCCAAGCATGTACGAAGAAGCATTGCTTCTTTGCATAGAAGTTCTTCATGGGGCAATAAAGGAACCCTGTTCAGAAGTGCATATCTTCTGCTAGCAATAGCCCCTAAAGGAAACCAATCACCTATGGCAAAATTCACTGCTTCTCCACAGTTGAAACCTATAATTTTAACCAAGATATAGAAGATTAGTTTTTTCTTTTATTTCACATGTAATAATTGGGTGGGAGCAGGAAGTGAGATATCATTCCTGGAACTAAATTATTGAAATGAGAAAATCTAACCATGACTGAAGCCAGCATGATATGCCCTAGGGAACGTTATTATAAACTCCCCTGGCTTTTGAACAGCCTTGTAGACAGGGACTTCATGCTCCAACAAAATATTTGGTGGAAATAGTGTTGTTTTCCCCAGGAGAACATCAAAGGCTCCATCTTCCCCATCACTTGACAAAATATCATTAGTGTACACATGTTCTCTCACCACCCTTTCAAATTCCAAAGCTGCATGACCTGGAATACCGTACCATGTTTTTGATGCCCCACAGTGATGATAATTAATGCTGTCATAACAAAGTAATATATTAATATCATTCAATAAACAACTATAGAAGGAAGTCTCAATTGCGATACTGTTGTTATGAATTTATTCCAAAAATAAGTAGCATTTACCTGTACAAATAATGATCCTCCACATGCCAAGCAAAGATACTAAACAGCATTCCAATATATAGCATGGGTTCCGTTACTCCCTGAAATAAAACCCCGTATAAGTCATGTAAAAAGTTTACAAAAATGTCTTTGACCAACATAAGAAACTGTCATACCGGAATTGATGCTTCCAAGAGCCGTAAAATCGATTTGGGCAACCTTGAAAGTTTCTGAGATCATAGAGAAGAAAGTGTTGAATAAGTTAACTATAATACCAAAGGAAAAGCAAAAAACATCTGTCACAAATATTCTCCTCTTCTATAAAGAAAGGAAAGAATATGTAAACAAAGGATCAGTCAAAACAAAAAGAGAGACACTAATAAAATTGACACCTTCAAATTCCATTTGCTGTTCCCAAGCTGATCAGCAGGAGAAGATGAAAAAGCACTGCCATCAACATCACATGCATATTCAACAGTTTCCATTTTCCCACAACCAATTTCATGCCAAAACTCTTTTTCCAAGTATGTGGCAGGAAGACATCCAGCACTGTAATATCTTCGTGCAAAAACCTTGTTTGCCATCTTCTCAAAGTCGCGAAATGTATAATTTCTGATTAAATTACAATTGAATTAATCAGAAAAGGCAATAATATAATTAAAAGTACATACTACAAATATTAGCATACACAAAGGGGAAACTGACCTTCCACTCATAAAGAATGTGACTTTGTCTTCAGTATCCCATTCAGCAAGGCGAAGGGGCTGCACTCTAGTTGTAAACTTGAATCCTGCTTTCTCCTTCATTAAAACAACCCCAGCAGGTACTGAAGCATTCAAAGGGGAAATAATCTTGCATATACCTGAAATTTATCACAATTCTATCACTTCCCCAAAACAGAAAGAAATATATATCTATAAAACATACAAGGAGGCTATTTTCATTTCATTGTGCTGAATCTACAACTTTTACTTTCATTAATATGATTAATATGACAAACATCAGGGAGGCGAGGACACAAGATTGACAGAAAAATCATTTAATTAATGTTTTTACACCATCTACATATAGTCAATTAACTTGAATTTATTTTGCTTAGAATTTTTATTTTGCTTTCAAGCTACAAAGTGAATGGTCATCTTTTAGTTAATCTTAGATAACTACAATGTGTATATAGACCAAAAGTACATCCTCAGACCATAATTTAATCAGGAAAATCTTAAAAAGGCCAGATTTATTGATTAAACTATATTAAACTAATACAAAAACAATGACGATCTATAAATCAATGTTTAAGGCTATAACTTTTTTAACATATGAGCATGGCAGTTTGCAGAATACTCTATCCTCGTCATTTGACTATTTTATCTGTTACAACACAAATGATCAACACAATCAAAAGCTGGATTTGAGAAGTGACACAAGAACCGGAATGCCTGTCATCTTGTGAGTGTGTCAATGCCATGGTTTACTAATATGATATTATCAGTGCAAAATATTAAAGCGAATACACAGTAGAAGAAATAAAACATTCAACAGACCAAAACTCCATACCATATTTGGAAGCTTCTGGAGCTATCTTTTGCAAATAAATCAAAGGATCCTCAAACTCCTCCTTTGTTGGAGAATACACAGGACATTCTGGAATTTTATCAGTCCAGTCCAGGACATTTGTATCAAACTTATCCACCCTGCGCTTGGAGAAGACATCAGCATTACCATGCAATCTCATGCCACATGATGCTGAAGATCTTAAAGCATCTCCTCCACTTCTGTTCATCATGTTAGCAACACTTGTCTGGGTGGCAGTGACAGATTTTGCACGCTGAAGCCTTTTGCGCTTCAAAAGTTCTAACCCATTTCTAACTTCCTTAGATAGAGTCACTCTTCTTTCCACCTGTAGATATTTCAAACATTTCACACCCAGGTTAGCAGGTATTTAAATGTAAGGACTAAGGATAAAGTAAAGCACACACAAGAAAATAATAATGTGAAGATAGATGGATAATAATCAACAATAAACAGACTGAGAAAAGGTGGATAATAATCAACAATGTTAGCTAACTGGAACTTAGAACTAAGGTGCAAAAGGTCATGTCATCCAAAGCATTGCAGGGTAATTCTTCAAATGGACCAAAGGGTGTCAATCCAGCTTCAAATAATGTCACTCAAGGGGGTGAAAGGAATAAAGTCCGAACACATGCAAACTATGCAATACAGGGCCAAAACAAATTTGACCTTCTTTGGTATATTATCATTGAGGAGTCAATAACTAGATGAATGGGGCGTTAGTTATGAGGAAACCAAGGTCGGGAACATTTTACAAACAAAGTCATTCTGGGTCAAACGTAAACCATCTCATTCTGAAAAGTAACCTCTGAGAAGGGCAAAAAAAGAGCACAAATAACTTATCCGAATTTTGAACCACGCAAAGCAAAAGAGTCAACAAAAACAATCCAATAGAAATATTCAACAAATGCATGCGCTGAAATTTGAATAGTTTACTCCTCTCAACATCACTATTTCCACCTTATAGCATAAACCAATCAAACTAAAGGTAGTTTTAATCACATAAATTTCAACACACAAAAGGAAAGAAAAACATAGGCCTAGAAAATTATTAATCCTCGGTTAAACTAAATCTTCTAAAATAATATTCCAGAAACAGGAGAAACAGAGAAGAACCGTGTTCCTCTTTTTAATATTTTTTAATAATCTTCGGAGAAGAACTATGGTTTACATATCAGAGACAAAAACAACCACTCCCACAAAATGCACCTTAAGCATCCCTCGAGAGAAAATTTGTACGTCACACTCTGAATCCTAAACATGAGAATACAAAAAAGGAGACAGAAGAACCATATTCCGAGGCGTGATTTGAGAAAATCATCATTCAGACAAACAAAACAACAGAAAACGCATCAAAATCGTAAAAAACTACAACAATGTCCGAGATCTGAAGGATGAGCAGACGAAGATACATTTTCTGGAGAGTTTCACGCATTAACGAATCAAAAACCAAATAAAAGAATAATACAAATAAATTTTCGGCACAAAACACGATTGACCTACCATTTCATTAGGAACTCGCTCCCTGTAGGCCTCCGTCTTCGTTAACTGGAACAAGGAATCGCCAAAAAAAAAAAGCAATCACAATACCAAATCGAAATCCAAACCCTAAATCACGATCCTGAATGCCGCAGATTAAACGCAAGCCTCGAAGGACAACAAGGCTCGCCACATTCTCGAAGAACGGCGAATACAACGTTGAAACCGGGTCACAGAGAGATCCAACGCCTCATAGAAGCTACAGCGGAAAATTGAGAGAGAATGCAAACGCGCGAATACGAAGACCGGAATTAGCTTCCTCTGGAGACGCGGAAAAAAAACGCCGAAAACGAAAGCTGTTTTCCGGCGAACGGAGGAGGTTTTCCGGTGGGGCCAGAAAACGGAGAGAAATAGTAGATGAGGAAAGAGAGGAAGCGAATGCTTAGAAAACCGAAAAAGGGTAAGGAAGGGATAATTTATAGTTTTATACTCTAAAATAATTATCGCTTTATTAGTTCCGGAAACCCGAATAAAAAAAGGAAACTAATTATTCATTCCGAATTAATAAATAATTGAATTGAATTAAAGAAACTTTGAGAAGTGGTGGTGGTTGTTATTAGGTTGTTCAACGAAAACAAGACGTGCCGTCCAAATTCCAAGACGCGTTTCGCGTGTAAACGCGATTGAACGTTTCTCCCGTTCCGTGTATTGACGGAATCACCGTTACTGTTAACTGGGATTTTTATTTATTTATTGGCGGGTACAGAAATTGAAGAGCCGGTGATTACTACACTGTCTAGAAGGCTAATTTGGTAAATAGACAAGGACGGTATTATCGATGAGGTTTCTGGCTCTGCAGCGGTCAGAGAAAAAGAAAGAGGCAGGAAGAAGGAATGATCACGTGCGATAAGACTGGAGTCAATTATGTACACAATTTTGACATCGAACCGTTGATTTTCTTCGTCGTTTACATGGAACCGTCCAAAGTACGTGAACTCCATCGAATCAGAAAGCTCACAGGGTCATGTGTACTTTTTCTGTTCAACTGCCGACTTGTACAGGATAACTCTCACCTACCTTCCAGTTAGTTAGTCCGGGGCAAAAAATGACGGGTTTGTCCTCAATCGGTTAGGTCCCGTTAACACGGTGACGGAGGGTGTTTCCGGGTTTTCGGCCGGGGTCTCGTGACATACTACAAAAATGTGAGTGAACTACTACTACCGCAATGCGTGACCTGGCGAGACAAGGTGGGACGGACACGTGGCGCATTGTAGTGAGGAGGAGATACACGCGGCATGCGGATAAGGGTGTGGTTTCGTGGATTTTGTGTGTAACTGGGGGTGGTGGCCAGAACGGATATAGCTGGCGGTTACAACAGGGTTCTCAAGGTGCCCCCACTCAAGGCCCAACCATAGCAGCACCCACTCACGAGAAGTTCCTGTGTGATGGTGTGTAAATGCAAATTGGCTGTTTCATTTGGATTTTTCTTAAATTTTCTATAAATTAAACAACAGAAATTGGTATGGACAATGAGCATTCTTCGAAAATTGTGCTAATATTTAAAGAAATAAGTTTAAATATAGTGATGTTAAATCAAGCATTCTTTATTTCAAAAATCAAAAAATCAAGCATTCTTTATTTCAAAAAAAAAATCACTAATTCTTTTCTATACACTCTGGAAAAAAATATTTAAAAAAATAGTTTTTTTATAAGTTAAAATCATTTTATTTGATAATTAATTAATAAAATTTCTTTCATGTATCCTTTTCTTTTATAGATAATTATTGAAGAAAATAAATTTAATTTTTAAATAATTTAACTTATTTTTTAAAAAATATTTATAAAATAATGTATCTAAACATATAGTATATGATTAATTAAAATTTATCAAAAAATTACCAAATTTTATACATCTTACATTCTATTTCTCTTAAAGCATGATGTCAAATATTGGTATAAGAAAAACATAATATCTGAGAAGCATTTACATTTATGTGGAATAATATATATTTGTTGCATGATACTTACTTAAATAATATTGTTTCATTTTTTTAGGAATAATTTTTAAAATTTATTTAGTAAAATTTATTAGAAGTAATTTTTAAAAAATTACACTATTATAGAGATTTAAGGGTTAGTAACGTTTAAGTTGATTAAAATAAAAATAAATTATATATACATGTAAGTATGACAAAAAAAAAACTCAAATTAATTACACTTAATTACATTGTAAATGCGTTAATTATACATATTACATCCTATTTCTCTTTCATAATTTTATATTTTTTGATAAAACTTTATCTTATCAAATAATAAAAAGTGTGTTGACACGAGTAGATTGAAGAATGTGTTCCTGATCCTCTTAGGGTTTAAGTGATTAGTTTTTAGTCTTTTAAAAAAATTATTAATCTTTTGAATTTGAGTATTTTAATTTTAAAAATAATAAAACATACATGTGCTAATGATTTTCAATATCGATTTCAATGATAAATTCTCTCTCTAATTTTCATTGGCCAATTTGTCCTTTTGAGCTTTTTGTTACGCGGAGGTTGGACTAATGATTAGAATTTCACATAGTCAGCGCGAAAAAGAAAACGAAGCTTGATGATAGTCTATTTCACAGCTCCACTTATACTTACAAAGCTTGGTCCGTACTAGTATCTATCCATGTCAAAGTGTATCAAAAAATTTTATGATCTAAATTGGTTTGGCTTATCTAATCAGTTTATGAATTATGAGTTTTTTTTTAAATATAATGAATTATAAAATGGTAATGTAAAAAAAGAAAAAGTCTTTAATTTTAATATGTGAAGGACATGAAGTGACAAAAAATATATTTTTTTAAATAATAATTAAGTGAGCGGCACGCAATAAATGCAGCAATGGAGGTACACGAAACCTGTTATTATTATTGTCTGTCCGAAGGCGAAGCTTCCCTGCTTTGCGTGTAAGCTCAGGTTGCGGATACTCACTTAGAATAGCTGCGTCTGCTCAAAGCAGGAAGGGCATTTTGATAATTCTACTATCTCAGTTGGGTTTTCGTTGGAAGAGTAAGGGTAAAGATTCTGTTTCTGGAAAGTTCTTCAATTGACCAAAATGCCTAATGAACACTGCAAATTCACTTAAATACCTATCACTTTTTGGTATGCGTATGCTGGGGTATCACTTATAAAACCAAAAAAATAAATGTCATTTTCTTTGGGACCACTGGAACCAACCAGCCTTTGTCACATCTCACAAGTAAAAATTAAATGAGGGATAACTAATTAATTAGTCCAATATAAATAAATATTAAAAACAAAGAGAGAGTAAAAAAAAATGCAAGAGATTGAGAAGGTTGGATTTGGATTTTGTGATCCATGTGATATGATATGATGATGGGATGGGACCATAGGAATTGGATTGGATAGGAGATAATTGAGGAGGGGCAGAGGAGTTATGATGCCACATTTATCGCAGTAGTAGCTACAAAAAAGTGAAAATGAGCCAGCTAGAATGAGTGATGATGATGAAGGGTTAGCATCCAAGTGTTTAAGAGGGGGAGATAGATGATAAACTTTGGAGAGAGGTGTCCATTTTCAAAGCACCCACTATCTTGGAAGTTAAATGATCCAAAATGGGGTGAATGACAATGCCATGGGAGAAGAGAATTTCAGTGACTTACTTTGGACCAAGTTTCTAGTAGTGAGTTGGTCATGAAATAAAGACAAAAAAAAAACAAATGAAAAAAAAAAGAGGCAAAATTAGGAAAAGGATTATGTATACCAAGGAGACCCCACCCTATTGCTTTGCCTTGGTTTAGATTACTCCCTTTCTTATCTAAAATAGTATGTTGATATTATCCATTTATATTAAAAATGGAGCAACACTTTCTATCTTTCATCATTGGCATGTTTCCGCAAGTCCATATTTGAATAAATAAAACAATAGTAAATGATTATAAGCTAAACAAGTGACGTAAATGGGGAAATTGGATTAGGAAATTATCATGTGGCTGCAATATACGAGCATTCAGAAGCACATGGATTATTGACCAAGCTTCTTAGGTGTATGTACTGCGTCAATGGTAAAACAGAACCCGTTGACAATTTCAATTTTATGGACTAAACAAGTAAACTAACTAACAGAGCAACGGAATTTTTATGGTTTTCTCTCCTTGTCACGTTATAAAATACTTTATCAATTTAGAAAGTTATTTATTCTCATTATAAAATATCACAAGTTTATGTACTCAATTTATATTTTCTTTTTTCTTTAGTAAATAATGATATGTACTCAATTTTTTTTTCTTCATTACCCTATTTTTGATTCTCAAATTTTAATTAATTATTCAATTTGATCTTAAATTTTTTAAAAAAATTATTTAAAATACATTGATAATTATTCGATATATTTTGTTATTTATATATTTCTTT
This sequence comes from Amphicarpaea edgeworthii, assembly GCA_014843725.1. Classification (NCBI taxonomy): domain Eukaryota; kingdom Viridiplantae; phylum Streptophyta; class Magnoliopsida; order Fabales; family Fabaceae; genus Amphicarpaea; species Amphicarpaea edgeworthii. The sequence goes on along the minus strand of CM026324.1, from coordinate 1,357,465 downwards.
TATTAAATATATTTCCCTAAAACATAAAACAAATGAGAGTTATACTTAATAAAAAAATTGTATAAATAACAAAATATGATAAAAATATTAAATTGTTATATTTTAAATAATTTAATAACCAAATTAAAATTTTTATAACTTGAGGATTAAATTAAACAATTAATTAGAATTTGAAAATAAAAAATACAATTAAACTCAAAATTTTTCCCATCAAGTACAAAAATTTATAAATAATAAAGTTAAAATTTATACAGTTAACACATTCTAATTAAATTTATGATGGATTACACTAGTATAAATTTTTTATGTTTGGTAGAATCTTTATTGCCAATCCGAACTTTTTTTCTTGAAAAATCAATAGGAATCTCTTGCGCACGCAAAAATCTCATCCACAACTACAAGCATGAAAGATACCAAAATATCTCATATTGATGAGGATAGTGGTTGTACGTGAAACCATTCCTTAATTATGAAGCAGATTGACAAAAAAGAAGGCCTAACAATTCATTTCCCACGCAACGTTTGTTTCTCTCAACCAATGCTCCAATTTTCTTGAAATGCAGCCAAAGCAAATCTTGCTCCCAAAGATTCACGCCCCAACTCAATCTAAGAATCAATCATTGTGATTCTCCCTATGGGGCTATGTAAATTATAATTATCATTGGTTCATGGCTTAAGGTATCGTTATTATTTTAATAAATATAAAACACTTAATTAAGCCACAACATGGAGAAGAGAATAACCCATTTGAGAAACAACTACTCAGTCGTGCATCTTATAACAAATACGTACAACCATTTTCATTTTTTTTTTTTTAAAGTCTAGTGCAACCTTATCCTACCTACTATTCCCCGATCACCATCGTAGATTATTAAAGTTTTAAAGTTAGCTTAATTGGTTATTTGGCAGCATCAAATTGAGTTGACACTAAACACTTTAAGTTCGATTTTAATTATAATTTCTATTAGTAAAATATAAAGCATTTGTATTAACAAAAATATCTATAGAAATTGTTGTTATTGAATGATAAATCTTCACTTAAATTTAAAATGTACTTTGATTTTTAAATTCCCCAAATTCTATTTCTTCTAAATTTCCATCCACCAAAATCAACAACAACCAAACCATTCATTAAACCAGAAATTTATATTGGAATCTAGTTGGTAGCGGTAGGTAGAAAATTTCAGTGACGTGTGTAATTCGGAAAAAAATAATGCATGATTTATTTATTACTTTTTTGTACCAAGACCATACAATACAATGTTAACCATTTAATTAATTTTCATACAATACAATGGCAGTGAGAAGATTTATACATGATTAACTAATTAGAAAATGTTTTAGATGTTACTACTTTTAATCATTCACACAAAATTCTAAAATGCAAGATATTTTACACAATGAAAGTCTTAATCAGAGATACTCTGGCTATGGTTTTAAGCATATGTGAGTAATTTGGTAGGACAGGGACGTATTGGAACCATGAGGCGTCACGTGGTATCACACAACCATGTTGGGGACCTCACTCCTCTACTCACCAGCTTCTACTCTAGTCTCTAGCCACAGTAGTCATTTCATTCCACTTTTAAATAATTAACAATAACAATAGGGTGTTTATTTAATAATAATAATAATAATAATAAAGGCACATATGATAGAACTTTTGCGTAAAAAAATAAAAACGAAAGAAAAAAGATAAGAGTTTTGGAAGGCTTTGTGGTCTGAAAAGAGTTGATGAAACTCCCACTAGTAGTGCACAGAACAACGAGGCGTAATTCTTGGTACAATTCTAAGAATTTTTCATAGAAAGAAGTGACACGTGCTCTGTTCTTATGTTCCTTAGATAGTAAAAAAACAAAAACACCGTACGCGAAACAAGGAGGTTTCATTTGTACGAAAGTTCCGCATGTGGTTGTAGTTCACATATATATGTGGTCTTAACATGGTTAATTGATTTTGTTTTGTTACGTAACCTAAACATTTCCAAAAAAATATATATAATAACTACAGAGGCAGATAGATAGTCTTTCACTATAAAATGTTAATGTAGTTAGTAGTTTCTACATCAATTTCTAATAGTATGAGTTAATTTTTTCTTTCTTTACTAGTGGATATGGGTAACCCTAGTCCATGAATATTGAAAAGGCTGGTCAGATAGTGTTCGAAAAAGCAAAGCTTGCAAATCAACAACAAAGATGACTGTGCTGCTTAAAATAGAGGCACCATTATTGATGTCTCTCTATGTATAGTGTATAGTGTATGGGGAATATTAAATGATGAGGATAATATAAAATTTGCTCGTTTTTTTTCCTTATAAAGAAGGTTATGGATAATATTTTCTGTATCGAGTGCCCATCAAAAATATTTATATAATTACATGACTTTTGACCAAATGATGAGGTAGCTAGCCGCTCAAATAGATGTAATTCGTACATAAATATGAAGAGACACTTCTATTAATAATTAATTAATGCCCATATGGCTTAACATTTTTTTTATTGTTTAAATAACTAACAGGAAGCAAAAGTAAACCATAGAGAGCCAAATTATAAAACAAGAACTAAGAGAAAGATAAATCTGAAGGTTTATGAATAGTGTATATATATATATATATATATATATATATATATATATATATATATATATATACAGAAATAGAATTGTTGTGTCTGAACGATTGGTTTGTACAAAATGTACAATTAATTTGGACTTGTTGCATGACATCGTTGTTGTTTGGTCAAAGAGACAGGGCGCAGAAAAGGGGAAATGTTCATAGGAGTGTCAAAATTGGATTTTCTGTTCTGGGTAAGACAGAGATGGAAAACCCTGGTCTAGGGTAATTTTCAGAAGTCAACTATTTGATGTATACTACTATATATGTGATGATAAAAATAAAACAAGTACTACCATAAACTAATATGAAATCCCTTGAAGAATATTCTCTAATCAAGTGTGATCAGCATTTAATAGGACCCAATTATTGGCCGAAGTCACCGGCATGTGCAAAGCAATATTTCTAAATGCAGTGACCACTTGTACAAATTAAGAACTCGTCAACTCTCAAGATATTATTATTGTTCACAGTAGAAATTCAATAGAATATATTAATTGTTTAAAATAATAAAAAAGATGGCATTATTAAATCTTAACCTTTTAAGAACCAATGAAAACCGCGAATTGAATTCCTAAACCAGAAAAAGAAAATGGCTAGGCTCTGAAAAAGAAAAAAAAAAAGTAGGGATCATTTTCAAAGTGAGGAGAACTGGGCAAACTTCGTTTTCACAATAACACATTTCCTATCCTATCTATCTGTGTCTGTCTATTTTTTTTTAATCTTCATAAATATAACTAATGCTTATTTTTTAAAAATAATAACAAGTTTTAACAATGGTCCTTGTCATTATAAAGATCACGTGACGTAATATATCCATATCATATGTATGTTATGTTGTTAATAAATAGTAAAAAAAATGAAATAAAAAAAAAACATTAAATTTAGAAGCACTGAAAACATGTGCATGATATGAATAAGTACATTGAGAGCAGAATTTGACGACGTACATTGAGTTCACAACTAGGAAGATATGATGATACTGTATTTGAATTTGATATGAGAGACTTTGGACAAATTCCAAAACCATCAGACACGTAGAAAGCTAGCTTACCCTCTCTGACTTAAAAGCACGGCATGGCATTTACTCATTCTCATTCCCACCTTGAATGGAAAATAAGTGTTAAAAAAAGCCTTTGGGGATTAAGGTGGAAAAGACTCATTGGACACAACACAACCTTAACCTTTTCAGCCACCATTTTGAGCCCACTTGCTGCTGACCAAATCTTTGAATTTCAACTTTACTAGGCCCCTTGTATTGTACTAGTATTATCCACGTTTCTCACTCACCCATTGTTTAGTATAAGTACCCTTCACAAACTTTACTTTAAATTTTTTTATTGATTAAATGTACCACATACCATTGGGGGGGAAACCCACAAAGAATAACATAACATAGTCACACATTTTGAAAGGGAATAAACAAACTAGGGAATTTACTAGGAAGGTGTTTTTTTTTTTTTTTATGGCTACGGTGGTAGGAGTAGGATTTGTTCTATGGCAAGAGAAGCCACCACGTATTTGGGGTAGCTAAAAAAAAAAACAAACTAAAGTTGATGCCAACTTTTGAACTTTAACATTTGTGGGAACTAAGTTTTGTGTCCACATTTGGTTGAGAGCTACCGTGTTTACACATTGAGCATAACCTATCATTCACAGCCACATATGCAACAAAAAAAAGAAAAAAAAAAGAAAAAAGATGTGCTCCTTTGTCTGCGCGGTCACTGCTCACACAGCACTTTTACTTAACCCCACTTGTTTTTATTCCCTCGAATCAATTATACTATATGTTCTGTTCTATTCTGTTCTCCAATGTCCATAGTGACAAGTTTAAGTTCCAACCCCCAAAAATCAATGGCCCAGTATCTAACTATCTATGGTTTTGGTTGGGTTGTGTCATGTGTGGTTTCATTTTCTTCCCACCAAATCCCAATTATACATGCTTAATTATATAGAGTTCAATGTATAGAATGGAGTTTAATCACATTAAGTTGTTCTAACAGCTTCAGTTAGATGTACCTAATTCTTAATTTGTTGCCTAAATTTTGGGTTCCAATTTCCTACCTAAAAATACTACCATGGAAGGCAAACTTTCCATGTTGTTTTGTTGGTTGTAGTTTTGGATTTTAGAAATTAGAATCTTCATGGGGTCTGTGTTGTTGTGTTGTGGTTCACATTAATATTCTAGCGGTGGTGGTGGATTTGTTGATGTGATGTTGGATCATCCCTCCTCTTCCACTCTTGAAGCATTTTTCTTGATTCCTCCACACATCAGCAATACCCTTTTTCCTCTTTTTTTTTTTTTAATTTCTAATAATAATAATAAATATATTTTCTTCACTTTTGTTGTAATCTTTTAAAGAAATTGTAAAATACTAATATTTTACACTTGACTTTTATACATTTTTAGCTTCTAGAGTTCCAGTAGATAATCAAATCCTTTGAGAAATATTACCAACATACACTTTTAAACATAATTTTTTTTATTAATACAGGAACAAACTTGTCTTTCTGTGATGAATATAAAAATTAAACATATAGAAGCAGTGGTTAATTACCAAATGAATAAAACTTTATAGATAGATAAATCATGTTTGCGTCTTCACGTGAGTAATAACTTAAATTTAAAATAATCGACCTTTGATGATTAGAATATTCCTTACCAACTTTTATGAGTTTAATTAAATTAATCTGTAGTCACTTTCCAGCACAAAACAGAACAAATCAAATTCTTATAAGTCTCTTTTACCTTTCAAAGCGGTATTTCCACGACACATCAACGACACCTTTTTCTTATTGATTTATAATAAATGCATTTCCTTCAATTTTCTACTCTTGAAAATTTTTTAAATCTGAATATTTGACACTTGAGTTTTGTAGACTTTTAGCTTCTAGTATGTAGTTAAATCTTTGAGAAATATTTAAGTAACTGAATTTTCTTGTAGGCGAGCTTCATATTAATGGACTTGGCCTAGCAGGTGTCAAATCAAGATTTATTTAGATTTTTGGTGAAATAGGAACAATCTGCGACGAAGATAAAAAATTAAACGTAGAGAAACATTGGTTATTTGTCAAATGAATAAAAGTCCTCAAATATTACTGTAAAAAAAAAGTTCTTATATATATATATATATATTTTTATTTTTTTTTTTTAATTTTCACGTGCGTAGTAACTGAAATTTTAAAATAATCGATCCTTGACAAGTAGAATATTCCTTACTTACTATTATGAGTTTAATTAAATTAATCTGTAGTCACAGCAAATAAAATTCTTAGTATTTACCATGTTAATATATTTCGATTTAGTATATTTGTTATATTAGTTAGGTATATATACTGTTTCTTAATTATAATTAATTAGTTCCTTAATTATATCTAGTTAATTTCTTAATTTTAGTCTAATCATATGCTTGTAGTGAAAGGAGGATGAAGAAAAATTATCTTCTATCATGCTATCATAATTATAATCAAATAACAGAATATACACCTAATTAATATAGCAAATACACTAAATCAAGAATATATTAACATATATTCTAACACTTTCAAATAAGATTTTTCTTAAAAGAAATTCAATTTACTTTTACATTAGAACACGTGCGTTGAACTTGTAGATGAATTCAAATAATTCGATTAATTTGAATAGATAAAAACAATAGAAACCAAGGTGTGGTGGATTAATTGGCATCAAAGACTCAAAAAATTGAATAGCATGTATCTGCTTATGAAATGAAACTTCCTTACAAGAGCAATGATATTTAATTAAAATTTCAATATGGTGTGAACAAATTTTATATATACACTCAATCATTTGGCCACTTGTCCCTTTAATAATAATATTATTCAGTGTGTGAAACCAACTACTATATCTTTAATTCCCTAAAAAAAAAAACTACTATATCTTTAACAAAGACGTTTTAAGAATGAATAGGTCTTCTCTTGAGCGTCTTGCTAAAATTCAAATGGCTAAAACGCTGACACTCTTGAAACCTTGACCGAGTTGTTTTTAAAGACAGTGATGTCTTGTGTGTTTATGTTAGGCAAAGACCATGACCTTTGACCTCATCATCTTTTTTTTTTTTTTCGTTTGAATCAGTCAAAATCAAAACGACAACTTCTAAAAAACTGCCCCTTGATTTGTGAATGGCTTGGTTGGCCATTGCCTAAACGACATATACTCATTTCATTCCAAGGAATCTTATGCTTTCTATGTCATTGTTAGAGGTTCAGCTTCAATTGTCTCCTCCATATATATCTTTCTTCTTGCTTTAGGAAGTGTTGCATTGCATGCTCAAGCATGCAATATATAGAGAGAATCTTGGTCAAAATTTCAAGGTTGTGCCTTTTGCTCCCCCCTTTCCGCTGTCTGTTAAAGCTAAAAGATTTTAGTTGCCTCGAACTTGTAGGTCATTTGATTAAGCTAATAAATAAAGGCCTCAAAGTTAGGGAACAAACTATTATTGCAAATTTGGAGGAGTAACTGAGTAACATAAATTAATAATTAGAAAGCCCCCTCGTGAATTTTATCATGTGCATATTCTAATAAGACTAGCTCGAACGTTAATCATTAAAGAAGAAATATTCAATGCTCAAATTATTAGGAATCTTTTAAAGACTGAATTGTCACTAATTATGGTGTAATTTCAACAAAAACAAAAGTCAATAGGCACAAGAGAAGAAAAAAAAAAGTAGAGACATAAAATTCTGAGTGGCTTGGCTGCTTGTTGGACTCTTGGTCGTAAAGCAAACTTCGAAATTGGTTTGATGGGCACCGACAATGATTATGGAATGAACCTTTTAGGCTATATATATAATCAATGGTCGGAGCAAGAAGTAGGAGGAACCAAATTGATGACAAGAAAGGAGAAAAACAGAGATATCAGAAAGAAAAAGGAAACGAATGAATTAATTAAAAACAAAAGATATAGAAAGAAAAAGCAGCAAGTGTGAAAGAGTGTGGGCCTTTTTTGTTTCTTTTTTATCCAGGAGATTTAAATTGAGTCACGGGGAGATGGGGGTTAAATAGCAATGAGGAAGGTGTGATAGGAATTCCCAATAAGTATCTATTTTTGGGCTAAAAAACCTATTTGATGGGCTTAAGCTTCCGGGAGGCAAAGCAATCAGCCCAGTCTAGCCCGGTATTATTCCGTAAAAATATGAAACTTGCTATTCTCACCTCTTTACTTTATAAAAACAGAGAATAGAAAAATACCTTATATCCTGTCCTTAAGCCATTTTTCCACACCCCTTTAAATTCAAATACACAAGATAACATTCATACAAATGTGATAAGAAAAGTCATGAGTTTAATGATAATGGTAAACATAATTTTGTAATGCTATTCAATCACAAATCACTGCTAATATAAAACTGTTTTTTATACTTTTAATACATCATCCATATTCTCTAATTATATCGTGCATAAAGGATAAAGAGAGGCAAATAATAAATCATCAAAAAAAAAAAGAGGCAAATAATATAAGTGAGAATAAGATTTAAAAGGAAAAAGGAAGGTGTAAAGAAGTGAATAATAATAATAAGTGAAGTTGAATGATGATGATGATAAGCATTGAAATGAACACAGTAGAGGGTGACATAGAAACAAGAGTCAATTCCCGAACCACAGCACCCTTACTCACTGGTGAGTCCATCCATGATCGATCTCACCAGAAAGCCCAGGGTACTATCTGGTGCGCTCTTGACTCCCTCAGTCACACATAAATGAATGCCATTCCACAATTGTTTCTCAAATACTCTAACCCTCACATTCACAACTTAATTTTCTAACACACTTCCCTACCTACCTAGTAATAATAATCCATCTTTATTTTAACCATATTCTTCCCTTCTCCTACAAAAGCATAATACTACTTCTTCTTCTTGGTACTCCTTGATCCATCCACACAAAAGCTAACACTACAAATCCATAAAATCCTAGAGAAGGTACACACACAGAAGGAAACAAAACATGGGTAGGGGGGAATATTAATTAGTTCATAATCACTTGAGTGACTATAATTTTCACTGCATGGGAGGTGGTGCACCACTACTGGTGGGTTCAGCGCACATTAGGAAAGTTGCACCACCATTCTCATGATGGCCATGGGGGCTAGAAAGAGCAGTTTCAATCTGGTGCAAGGTGTTGCAGAGGTGGTTGTTGATGGCGGTCACACTCGAAAGGTTGAGCTTTGCAGAGGGGATTGTGCTCGCCAGAACCTGCAGCCCCATGGTTAGGAGGCAACCTGCACCTGCACCTGAGTTGGCATCGATGATGGGTGTGTCATCATCAACGTTGTTGGGTGATGATAGCATTGGCACTATCTTGAACCCTTGCGGAAGAAGCGCAATGCAAGAAGGGTCCTCGCCACTCATGGCTAGCTGGATCGAGTCCACGTCGATGGTGGTGTACACTACCAAGCTTCCAGATTGGTCGGTGCAACTCTCTTGCAGCATTAGCTCTACGTTCTGCGATGAGTTGCTCGCTACCTGCATATGCATATATATAATGCCAGATCCCATCAGAACTCCACACTTAAGCGTAAGAGTAGTAGTAAGAGAGTGACCTCGTATTGCACCTCTTATAAAAAAATTGGAAAAATGATCTTACATTTATGCGAAGAAGAGAAATGCAGTTTCCTGGATGAGAGCCATTTGCAATATGAGCCACTTCTTTCAACGAGTTCCCATTGGAAAGCGCATCCATCTGCCAACAAAGAAATAAAAAAAGAGTGGATATTCATTCATTAAGAGTTGAGTGTTGAATTGTAAATGACATGGGATATTGAACTACCTGAGATCTGTGGCGTTCGTCCCTGAGGAGATCGAAGACCTTGGTGTGAGAATAGGGCAACCAAGTGGTTGAAACTGCACTCAGAATCACGCCATTGGGTTGGCCAGGCTCTGTGATTTTCCTAGTTGTGATTCTAACAGTGTCTTCAGGGGAATCTGATATTGCTGTCCATGATTGTCCACCAGAGGTACTCATGTTAAGGCTAAACGTTTTTATCATTCTTTGAGCCAGTTTCATCAAGTTCTTTCGGGCTTCTGGCGAAGGTATCACTGCAATTATAATAACACAACATATATGCATGTGTCACATGTTAATGTAACATATGGTAGCATTTTTGTTAATTTATATTTTGAGTTAATGCAATTAAGATATTGAGAACCACCTCCAAGATCTGATATGTTTCTGGCCATGAGGCTTGCGACCCTCTCACATTGTCTCTGCAAAACTCCTAACCAACGCTGTGCTCCGAATGCCATTCCACTGTACACATAGTTGCAGAATATCTGGTGCACAGGTTTCTCTTCTATTTTTGCATGCTCAACCCATGTTACCTACATTATCACATGTAGCAGAAAAATGTTGGAAATGAAACAATATAAAGCATCAAACTTTGTAAATAAAACATAACAACTAATACTTTTGAAATAGGACTTACCCTTGAATACCCATTTGGCATATCTTGAATCACACAGCCAGAGGACCTCCTGCAGTATCTTGGATAAGAAGGGTGAAAATTTTGGTGAAAGCTATCAACAGGGAAATCAACAATGGCCCAGGTTCCCTCCTCAGCATTTTGTTGACAATACCGAAGAAAATGAGTCTCACGAGTGGACACCAAAGGAGAAAGAACTTGAAATTCTGCATACATCTGTAAAAGACAAGCAATATATCAGTAATCTAGCAAAATTATATGATACTATCAATTAAATATTTGGCACCTACCAGCTGAAGAGTCCCGCTTGCATGACCCGAAGCACCAGAAGATATGATTTGGATCGTTTTGGCTCTAGAAACGATTGTAGGAAACAATTCCATCCATTTTTGCTGAAATTTAAAATGTAAAAAGGACAAAAGTCATGAGAAAACAAATGGAAGTAGAAGGAAAAAAAGAAAATTAAAAAGAGAAGAAAGTTTAACTTTACAGGACTTATCTTTTCAGTCTATAATTTTGCCAAATGTTACCAAATTTCTTTTACATAATTAACTTATACTCTATACAGAATTACAGATAGAGAGATAAAGAAAAAAAATAATGTTATAAAAAGTTGTGTAACTTTTTTTTATAAATAAAGTGAAACTTTTGCAAAATAAAAAGATTAAAGTGAACGATACTTCCATTTTTTTTCAGATGAAAGTGAAGACTTATAGTCAAAAGGAGGAAAAAAAGGTGTCAAGAAATTCAACAAATGACTTACAGCATCAAGGAAAGCATCAACAAGAGTGACACTATTGATTATAACCATAGCAGTGTCACGAGTAGCTTCAGTCCTAAGCTCACTTCGGTCCTTGAGATTCTGAGGCCAAGCAAACATCCTTGCATGCTCTTCAAAATTAAGCACTTCCCTTTCACTCTCACAGCTGCCACTGCGGATCCAAAGTGGCTCGTTTGTCTGACACATCTTCACAAGTTCAGCCATTGAGGAAGCCGCAAGGTCCAAGGCCAGAGACTTCTCTTCTTCCATTAGGACTGATCCAATCTCAGAAAACGGTGAAGATTCAGGTGGTAACATTGGCACAGGAATCATTTCAGAGCAAGGAGCAATGTTAGGGTCCGCAAAGTGCCTTGGATATATGTTCATGTCCAAATCCAATGAAGGTGCCATGAGAGTAGGACCTGTCATTGTTTGCATTGGACGCCCAGTGTATCTTGTGGTGAGACAACACACGCGTTCTAACTGCAAAATCAGCACTCACATTAACAATTGTGAAATTAAATCATATGCTTAATCACACTAAGAGTTTAATGTTGATATAACGAACTATTTTAAATTTTCATTACATTATATAAAAGAATGGTAATAAAATATTGTATATACCTCTTCTCTTAAGCGGGCATTTTCAATGCGAAGTTGGTGTTCATCCAAGCCCATATCAGCACCTATTATGCATGGGCCACCACAATTGGGACAAATAACACTGCGGAGTGCTGCTTGTAACCGATAGTTCTCACTCTTTAGAGTCTCATTTTCAGCTCTAAGTATCACATTATCTGACCGGTCTTGTTGTGCCTATATATAATACATACATACATGTCCCCAAATTGATCAAATTAATCAAACACGGATTAATTTAGAAATATTGGTTAATGCAAAAAAGTCCAAAGATTATTCCGTATAATGTTACTGGTATACATGTATAGTAGTAATGATGATGAATATCTTCAAGTGTATAATTCGCGAAATCCTAAAAACATAAATGCTCTTGAAATTTATGAAGCTAGGAGGAGGAATAGAAGACCCTTATTCAAACCCTAAAACGTAATGATAATAGCAATAAATATGAGTACCGTTTGAGACCACTTGTGACAGGTAGGGTTTAATGCGTACATTAATGGAATACAGACTGTATGATGGACATACCAAGAACCACAAGTAAATGAGACTTCTCTCTTTTCATTTACTATAATTTATTCTTAAATAAATGAAATGGAATTTTTTTAATCTATATATTTTCTTGATATTTACTCTGAGTCACTGGCTGTGTTTGTGTGTAGCTGTTTTATTAGGGCATAGGAAAGTTTTAATGCAAGCCAAGGGAAAACGCGGTTTCATTGGGAAATGTGCTGGTAGTAGTGAGTGAGTGAGAGACGTTCATTCAATTAAATTAAATGGGTGGAATTAAGAGCATGTACTATACAGTAACAGTTTAGGGTTTAGTAGTATTATATTGTGTTGTCAATAAAAGTGAAGAACGTTTTAATGGAAGAAGCATGCTAAGCAATTAAGTTTGAGCGTACCTTCATCTGGGTTCGACGGTTCTGGAACCAGAACTTGACCTGGCGCGGTTTCAGGCCCAATTCATGGCTCAGTTTCAGCCTCTGCTTATCATCTGGGTGTGGACATTCCTTGAACAAACTGCCAAAGTTACATTACACAACCAAATACAATGAATAAATCAAATTAAAAGCCTTCAGTTTCAGTTTCAGTTTCAGTTTCATCACAAAGGAAACAAATTAAAGAGAGAGAGAGAAAACAAAAACACAAAAAGAGATCTAATATTATATGTTTTTGTTCTCACGCTTCCATTTCTTGGATCTGACGAGCAGTGTGCCTGTGATAACGTTTCTTCTTTGTGGGTTGTTGATCACTCTCTTGCTCATTCCCTGACTTGTCTTCAACTTGTTCACTTCCTGATCCACTTTCCATCTCTTCCTTCCCTCGCAAGATCCCATCTTCTTCTTTCTGTTTTGTGATGATCACAACAAAAGAGACATCATTTAACGAAAACAACATGCAAAAACCAAAAACAATAAAAATAAATAAAAGGGTGTATGTAAATATATATAATTAATTACTACCATGGAAGGAAAAGGTTGATGAAAAGGCATGGTTGGTATGAAGTTGAAGTTAGTGTTCTGGATCGAGGAAGAGAAGAGAGTGTCTGATACGTTCCCTCCCATACTTGACATAACTTGGCAATCCCCATACATTCTTGCTTCCCAAAACCACACTTCACTCACTTGTGTTGTGTTACGTTTTTTTTTAATAATAATAACCTTACTTCACTTGAGCAAAACCTGTCTCTAACACCCCACAACAAAACTTTCCCATGTAAGAAACATCAAAACATTCTCATGAGAAAAAAGATTCCCTAGACAAAGATCTTCTAGCATGTTACGTATGAGAAAAAATAATAATAATTATTAAAAACAGGGTTAATTAGAAAAAAGAAAACCAAAGTGAGGTTTGAGAATACCAGAAGGAGCAAATAGGAGAGTGGTTTGTTTTTGGTGATCAGAGTTGAACTTGAAGAGAGTTCACTACTACTCACTACTCAGTTGACAGAACACACGCACACAAAAGGGGACAGGGTCCCTCTCTTTCTTTTTCTCCCCTCAGTCCTTTACCTTATCCTAGTTTTTCTCTTCTCTGTTCCTCTCTCTCTCTCTCTCATATAATGCTCATATTCATTGTAATAAATAAATAAAATCGGTTAATTTAATAAATAATTAATACATTGCTGTGAATGGTAAATGCCGGTCGACTGAAACCGATAAGCGCCAATTACAGCGTCGGCTGTTACGTTCCACGTGGTGCTTTCCTAATGGCTATTCTAAACGTTTCCCACACCCTTTACCAAAGTCAAACCTGTTTTTCCTCTCACCCACGCGCTTTCTGCTTCCTTACGTCTTCCGAGGAAGAGACTGTGATACACGCGCCCCGTTGGCTGATGTCAGGTTTGAGTTACTCATACTCATGGGGTATGAAAATAAGAGTTTGGAATTTGGATTGTGAGACGTTGGATACGAATGTGATGAAAATGATTTATTTTTTTTAGTATATTTTCTAATTAAAATTAGTGATTGATTTATCTGAGATGAGCGTGAATGACATGTTTAAGGCGGGGATAACGTGTTCGACTTGAAATAGAAATATTGGACTCTTAATATATTGTTAATTCTGGTGTTTTTATTGGAATATTGGTGTTCAATGTACAATGAAGGAGTTAGAGATGGGTCAAATTCCCGTATGGGAAGGGCCAAGACTTAATGGACAATGATATATTCAATTTTGGTATAGATTAAAAAACAATATAGATTGTTGAGATGAAATTTTAGTTGTTATTAAAGAATAGCAGGAAAAAAAATTAAGAAATTATGTATACCTAAGTTATGTCAATAGAACAAAAAAAATAAAAATAAAAATAAAAAAAATAAAAAAATAAAAAAAATATATATATATATATATTAAGATTTGTGGTATAAAACAAGTGAACCCTTTTCAAAAACACGATTATTCTCTTTCAGAATCCACTAAATTACATGAAACTTTCTCTCTTTATTTGAAGAATCTTTTGAGGATTATTAGAAGAATCTTAATTACTACCACACGTACTGGTACATTTTTGTGATTTTAATTAATACAAAAAAAATACTAGAAATAGCACTGTGGAGTAGTGGTACTATTAATGAAATAGTAGTAGGAGTATTGTATTGTACTTTTGTGAAATCACATAGACGTTGGTAATTCGGCAATATTTTAACTTGGAGTGAGAGAAATATTGACTTATGAGAAGCGTTGAAGGCATAGAAAAATTAAGAATCGAGAATGGTCATAAAGTAGTAGTAGTAGTAGTAGTAGAGTCAAATGGATCCCAGCCGTTAATTTATTATGATGAAGGAGCATTGGAGATTTGCATATTATTATATGGTGGAAGGAAAAAGAAAAAGAAAAAGAGTGACTTATTAAATGAGGTTTGACACTGAAACCAGTGATATGAGATCCAAGGGTGGTGTCACTTTCGGGTGGGGACCACGCCATCGATCCAAAGCAATTAAATTCGATGGAGAGACTAGACAGGGATTTTTATTGCCTTGCAAATTTAATTTATTAATTATGATCATTCTGTGCTACAAATTTTAAATTTTGCATCATGAGGGGGAGCCCAAGTTCTTAGTTTATGGTTGGGTCAAATATGTCAACTTATGTTGCTTTCAAACCATTTTCTTAGTTAAAATATTCTTATGAAAATAAAGGGGACCTCACAGTAGTGATTGATTGCATACTTTGTTTGTGGTTCAAGTGTTGGAACAAGAACCGTAGGTAGATGCTACTGTGCCTAGTACTAGCAAAAAGGGCGTGCTTGTAATATTGTTACTAAATGGAAATTGTCAATTGGTTGGTTAAGGTTTGATTTTGTGGTAATGTTTCTTCAAATGGAATAATTCTGGAAAAAGAATGATGAGGCGATATATATTAGACATGGGCAAATTAATTTGACTACAGGTCTCAAGGAACGTGACAAGATAAAAAGATGCGAGAAAAACTGAAGTCTAGCTAGCTAGCTAGCTATCATAAAAAATAAAACGTTTATTTATTGATTGATTTTCAAGGTAAAAAATAAAACGCACTCCAATTAAAACAAAGTCAATTAATGTTGTATAACTTAAATAGACTTAATTAAATAGGAGTAACAAAATCAATTAAACTGCTGTAAAAAAATAAAATAATGAAACTAATCATCAACTACCCAATGAAAACCATCAACAAGTGTGAATTAAATGAGAAAATCCAATATTCATTCCTTTTGTCACTATTTATGCATATAACAACTAATTACTATTAATTAGCAATATATTTTTACATAAATTAGTATTATAAATTCGTTTTTGATTGTTATTAATTAGTTTTAAAAGAAAAAAAAAAGGCATAGTGAATAAGTAGATAGTTATAACTTCTAAATTCTAATTACAACAATTGAAATAATTAAAACCATATGCATTGATGATTTTATATAGTTGTTCATAAACTTCACACTTAATATTGAATGTATAATTTAATTCGACCATCCAATTTTAAGAAACGCACAAATCTATATACTCATTGCTCAATTCTCATTAAAAAATCCATATACTACTAAAGATTAAATGTTTAGTACCATCATTCTTGGTAAGAAAAAAAAACTGTTTAGCAAAGAAGTTTAATTGTATTGTTAAGTTCATCTATCTCTGTTAATTATGTAAATTTTGTTTAGCAAACATAAAATTTTAATATAATTAACTTAACTAGAACGTATTGAAAATTGTTCACACCTAGTTTTTATTTTATTTTTTATTTTACAGAAAGTGACTTATGGACTTGAGAGTACTAGAGTATTGCAGAAAATGGCTTATTAAGTGGTAAAATATTTTTGACTCTATACTCAATGGAAAATCAATCTCACAAGTCACACCTTAATTAAGGGACGAGAGTATGACACTACTCAAAGTCAAATAATTTACATTATTTTGGTTGGCTGAAAAGGAAATACAAGCAAATGAAGGAAGAAAATTCATGAATCCTGAATTCTTGATCCCAATATCCTGGGTCAACCTGTCAAGTCTTGTTTGGCAAATGCATCAGCAAACAAAGTTAGCCTCTCTAATTTAAAACATGAGTCCTTCGTTCTTCTAACAACTCTATCAACACAACAACCAACTCCTTGATTTCTTGTGGCATAAGTCATAACTCATAAGGGTGAGATTCCAAACAATTCATAGTGACGTATTGCACGGACTTAAAATGCTAAACATACAGCTTTGTAAGTTTTAGATTACTTTTAATTCATTAAATTTTATATTTTTTATATTTTGTTACATAATATTTTAAAAGTTTAATTTTGATACTTTAAATTATGTTTTAATCATATTTTAGTATATTATATTTTAAAAATTTTATTTTAATATTTTTAATTATGTTTTAGTCATATTTTGATACATTAATTTTCATTTAGTAGAAATAGCTTCATCATTTTTATTTTATGCTTTAGTCATAGCCTTCGATGAAGATGATGATTTTTATTTTTTAAAATAAAATAAAGATAGTGACAATTTTTAACAATCACTAATTTAAATTAATTATTTTTAAATTTTAAGCTCTAGCAGTGTTAATTTTTTTAAGGAAAATTTTTAAATATACCAAAATATGATTACAAGATAGTTTAAAGTACTAAAATAAGACTTTTAAAACATAATGTATCAAAATATGATTAAAACGTAGTTTAAAGTAATAGAATAAAATTTTTAAAATATTATGTATCAAAATATAAAAAATGTGAAAATTAATAGATTAAAATGACATTAATAATAAGTTTTAACCTCCTTACGAAAATAATGAAATTTATGAGAAATAAAATTACAAAAAGTTAAATTTAAAAATAAAATTAGAAAAGTATTTACAACAAAGTCTCTTACACACTCCTACAACATATTTTCATTTATTGATTAAAATTAATTAAAAACTATAAAATCATAATAAAAATTATTAAATAAGAGAAAAATACACCAGAATTATTGATGATTTCTAATAAGTTTTAAGTTAGGGAGGCAATATTCATAAAAATAGATTAAATAGTATGTTTTCAAAATTTATCATCAAATTAGACTTATGGTAATGTTTGGAGACTTGGGTGAATAAGGCCACGTCCTTTTTTTTTTTTTTGAACAAATAAGGCCACATCCATAAGACCCACTCTCTTTACTATCGGTACTTCCCATTTTTCTATTTAAAAGTCTACTTTCTCTTTCTTTTTTCTTTTTAATTTACAGACCAAATTATGAAACATAATTTAAAAATTTACTTGAAATTTTTAAAATAATTCAGAGACCAGGCAAGCATTAATTTAACCTTATTTATTTAAAACCAAGGAATGTGAAAGTAATTTTATTTAAAAAGAAAAGAAATACTACATATAAATCTGAAATTACGTGTACAATTTGTTAATGCCTGCAATTTTTCTAACGGTGGCGTGGCGTGAGAGTGAGGGGTTTAGGTTTAAATTTTAAGGGGTTTTAGGAAGAAGAAGCGATTCAGCATGGGGAAGAAAGGAGATCTGTGGGACGATTCAGCTCTCATCAATGCCTTCGATGAAGCTATTTCTACTTACAAGGTTCTCTTCTCTTCCTAACCATTTTTTTTTTTTTCACTTTTTGCGATTCAATTTCGGTCTTAATCTGATAAATTTACAGAAAATGCATAGCAGCGCCAAACACAAAGACGCCACCACGCCTCAAGAGGCGGTGGACACAGTTATCGGAGAAAATGGCTCCAATGATGTTGACGACTTCGGAACCCCCGTCACTACTACAAGGTATAATAGCATGAATTGAACTAAAACACTCCATTGGAACCACTGCCATCGTCTTTATCTTTGTTGAATAATAATAATAATAATATATATTTTTATTTTATTTTTATCGAGCTAACACACATGACGTTGTATTAAGTGTTTGTATCTGTATCTCAGTATCTGTATTACTATTACTATGCTCCACACTTTTTTTTTTTTAATTATTGGCAAATGTTAGTTTTAGAGCAAAGCTGTCATAACTCAGTGCCGTCGTGCGACTGAGAAAAAAATTGTCTCTCAAATGGCTTTTTAATGTTAATTCTGTGAAAAGAGAATTTAGGTGACAATATAGGCCTTATAGTACACAGAAGTAATATTTATTTTTGTTGTTGTTAATTTTCACAGTTTATTTTGCTTCATTGAACACAGGGATGTTGCTGATATGAATATTCCAGCTACTGATGTGCCTGATTCAGGTGAGACTGGTAATGTGTCAAAGTTGGAAGAAAATCATCAAACAGAGTCACAGGTGGATCAACCTTGTCTGGATTCAACAAGTGGTCAAGAAATTGAGAATGCACAGAACAACTGTTATGCATATGCGCAAGGTGTAGATGATTATAACCAGTTAGTTGCACAGTACTATGAACTTGAGGAGAAAAGGGTGAAGATTTTGGAGCAAATTAATCAGTATGGTGGTTGGAATTACCAAAATGTGGCTGCTGATTCGGGCTCTGCTGTACCATATTCTAATTCTCAAGATTACTCAATGGCTGCATACCAAGTTTCTGATCCAAATGCTGTCTGTACATGTTGTTATAGTCAATGTTCATTGGCTCCATCTGTTGTTGTCCAGCCTTGTAACGATCTTTCTGTAGAAATGGATCATAAAATGTCATTTCCTTGTGAAGATGGTAAAATCCACAAGATGGCAATGGGAGCTGCAGAGAAGGCACTGTATACAATTAGAACTTCCATATCTGGTGATTTTAATGTAAATGAAGGTACGGAAGCCCATTCCAAAAATATTTTTCCTTGCTGCAACAGAATGACTTAGAGCATAAACATTAAGTGCAAATTTACTATATTTACAAAAATGAGAGAACCTATGAATTTAAGAACAAAAACACAAGATGCCAATATAATTAACAAATTTTAATTCATTTACAACAACTAAGATGTTCAAGCATTTGTAAGACCACTGGTGTATAACTTACATGCATATTTGGTCATGTTTGAGCTGGCATTAGCTGAATTTTTTTCTGAAATATAATGTTTCTAGTTTGCCATTGTAATTTGATTTGATGAATTGACACTTGAATTCTAATTCTGATTTGGCAATCATAACTTGCCATCACTTATTTATTTATTTATTTATAAAAGCTTGGTATCAACTGTTTTAATGTATGTTGGTTTTTAAATAATTAGCATTTATTAATTATTGCATCTTTCTTTCATGGGTTTTGTTCAGTTGGTTGACAAAACTGTAACAGTAATCAAAGGCTTAATGCCCTTCCACCTTTTTGTATTTCTATGGCTTTATTTTATTGCTATGTAGATTTTTTTTGAATACACAGCATAATTGTGTTTGCTACATGCAATTCAGGGAAAGAAAGAAACAATTCTGAACCTGAAGAAATTAATGGCTCAGAAACGGATCTTGCGGCTGTTTTGAATGCTTGGTATTCTGCTGGCTTGTACACTGGAAAGTAAGTGTTAAGCCGAGTTTTATTTATGATAAACGTTAGTTTTTTTTTTTTTTCATACAAGAGCATGTTTCTAACATGCTATAGTGATTGACAAGATTATTTTGTTTATTTTAACAAAATATAGTTATTTGGATTATTATAGTATTATTGAACTTTGGCTAGCCTAATGCTTTAACCGCCACTTTAGTCAAAATCAAATTAAATCTCTGCTGAACTTTTTATTTTTTTGTTAATACAAAGGTTTGGCAATAACCTCTTTATATGTTGCACCGTCAAATAAAATTTATTTATATACTTCTCTCTCCATTATATCTGTGATTTCAGCGTTGAATATGGCCATACAGTACACACACATATCGTGATGTAAAAAATGAGTTTTATTTGCTTTGCGCTATATACAATTGTGCGTTTAATTGAAGCACATGGTTGGAGCGAATGATTATTGACACTTGAGTTTTTTTTGTTTGTTGATAAAACACTTATAGTAGTTATTGTTTAAAAAACTCAGGTTTGCATGATTAGTGAGCTGTTTGGATCAAATCTGAAACAAACCTTTACTTATATCCTCTTCTTGCTCTTTGTATAATGATGTTGTGATAACAGGTATCTTGCTGAACAATCCATTCAAAACAGAAGACAGAAATAAACTCCCACATCTTCTTCAAGTGGAGTCAAAAGGGTTCTCATACAATACAACTATACAAGTCCTTGTGATTATATTCAACAGTTTGGTAATTGATCTTCATCTTAACATCTTTGGGAAATCAGAAGAACTCTGGTATTCTGATCTTATTGGACAGGCTGACTCGTCATAAATTTTGATGCCGTAGTGCTAGTTTTCATAGCAATACTGGACATATCTAGCGAATCTTTTTTCTCTCTGCTGCAGACATGAATACGTTACCCAGTTTGGCGTTGAATGCAGAACTTTAAAATGCATAAATCATTTTGTTTTCTTGTCTCATGTCTGCATTTAATAGTTGGTATTTTATCGTGCAAGTGCTTATTAAAATCGGCTAAGAAATAATGTTAATTTCCTCTAAAAAAAATAATGTTAATTTGTTTTCTTACAAAGTTGTAAATTGTTTTCATAAATTGTCCTAGAACGTTTATATAAGCTTAAAACAACCTACGGAGAAATCATTGGAAAAAAGTATACTGGACGGATCGTGTAACAAAGTTTCTACATCACTTATTACACTTGCTTTTAGCTTAATTATGACTTCAAGACCATGTTCCAATGCAGCAAGCAAGACGAAATAGATAAGTTACTCACGCTGCAGTTTGTATTTACAAATCTATCAATTAGCCTTTAATTAAGATGGTTTGAGAACTTACAGGCACAGGAATGGTCCAATCATAAACTAACAATACTTGTATAATGAAAAAAGATATGAACCTCGTTTTATTTAATGTTTTTAACACCATTTTCCTCATACACTACTCCCTTGAAAATATTTTGCTCCAAAAGGTGCCGGTATTACTATTAACGCAATGAGGAAAATGGTCTCATTGTAGTTTTACTTCCTGACTGTACAATAATTGTAATTGCAGCTTTATCTCGTTTGATGAGTCCACACACGTATGTGGATCATACCCGTATTTTACTGGCAGCTTCCTTGATCTGGTCAATTGTGAAAACACCAAAGAAGTCATCATCTGTGACCCCATTGATAACTGCCAATGCAACATCATCAACACTAACAGGTGGAGCCAAGAGTAGATCAGATGCAGGAAGAGAGCTTAAGGGTTTGGTGAAGTTCTCTATTGCTCGAAGAATTTTTTCTGCTGGCTCCCCCACCAAATCCAAAGGAAGCTCATAACCATCCACTCTCCTCTTCCCATATATGAAAGCAGGTCTTAAGACAATACCTGAAGATGTTAAAGATCAAAGTGAACAACAGTCAAGAACACAACTCAATAAAAACAATAAAACCTATGCATTTAGTTAGCTCTATTAGTTTTAAAATAGTCATTTCAACAAATTGAATCATTTGCAAATCAGGTGATGCTATATGCAAATAGGTTTTTGAGTTTAGAACCTTGGATCCTTGTTTATAAAACTGGAATACCAATTTGGTTTTAAGATCATGAAAGGCTAGAATATACTACCTGAATTGGGGTATTTAGAGAGAACCTCGGATTCTGCTTTCCTCTTTCCCGTAAAGTACCCAGATGAAAGTAAAAATGATGGTAGGTTATAATCATGAACTGAGATCAAGATGAATTTGGGAATTCCTGCAAGGCAAAAGGGGTGAGAACAGAAGGCTATGCATGAAACTCTATGTCTAATATATAGTCTAACATGAATGAAGGCTGAACGCAGCTGAATTTAACTGCAAATTCATGGTCAATGAGATCGCTCACCGTATTCCTTTGCAGCATTCACAGCCACAACATTAGCCTCGCCATTAATTCTTTTCATCTGTTCCTCACTTCCAAAACCTCCAAGTGTTGAAACAACTGCAGTAGCTCCAACAAGTACTTCATCCCAGTTTACATAAAAAACATCTCCTGCTCATCAGGGAAAATATTGAATACCCTCCAGAGAGAAAAAAAAATGAAGATATCACTTGAAAAACTGCTTACATGCCACACATTATATTTTAAATATTTCACAATTTGCATTCAATGATATTGTCATGATTTTTAAATGCTCACAAATCAACCTGAAAATTGGCCAAAGGGAACAATAGGATCTTATTTATCAGATCATGCTTGGTGTATATATCTTCAGGCTAATATGAAACACTCCAACAATTGCTAAGGAACCATAAAGAAGATAATATTGAAGATAACATTGACATTATATTTTATTTGGTCAAATCATAATGTATAAAAATCTGCAGTAGTATTTAAGGCAAATCCTGTTTTATCAAAGTTACTTCCGATTTACCACGAATTCACAAAACACTAAATTGACATCTATTCAAAAAGTTAATTTGAAGTTGAAAACTGTAAAGGCATGGCCTAAGATTGTACCATGATTGTTAGGTACCCATACTTTTCTTTTATCAATCAAAGGATACAAACACACACACAATTAGAAAGGCAACAGATAGTATGGAAAGTTCTGTGACAAACACATTGGTGAAAGATATGAAGTAGTGTGTAGCAGTGTGTATGTATCCCTACTGATCTTAATAATTGCCTACTCTTCTATAGAGTTGATTTAGTGTTTACTCTCCCTCTACCCTCTTCCTGTGTATGCCTGGCCGTCCTTAACCAATTACAGCAAAAGAAAAATGTATCTTAGTAATAGGTTAAGTTAACATGCCTGAAATCCAAGTAACTTGATCTACCCATGCATCCGAATAACTAGGTCGCCCTGACCTGTAAAACAAGGTGTTGGTTAAATAAATAAAACAAAATACAGAGAGGAAGTAGACAGACAGGCGTAGCCAATTTAGGACGTGTTTGGTTTGCCAGTGGGGAGCTCTAAACTCAGGCAGCACAATGTTCAATACAAAAGCAAGGAAGAGGATGCTTTCTGGAAACTGAGTTCTGATTTTCTGAACGGCAATCCAAACACGTACTTAGTTACAAATTTGACAAACCTGCTCAGGCTTATGACTTCTATGCCCCTGGACACTGCTGCCTTGCATATAGCAGAACCAACAAAGCCATTCCCTCCTAAGACTACAATCTACAGAGAGAGACATTTAAAGTTTAAACATGAATATCTTTTGCACAAAATATCAAAAAACACAACGTGTGGATAATCTCAAATTATTAAAAGAGTGGGATATTCATTCATTCTTACCCGTTCACTTCTAACATCAGCCACAACATCTATGGTGTTAGATACAGAATCAGCATTGACACCTGCTTCTGCATAACTGCAGCTAACTGCAAACCTGTTAAGTTAAGCCACATATCAATCATAGATCATTCAACAATCAAGACCCATTAAGCAAATGAGAATCCAAACTAAATATCTAAAATCCTCAGATTAAACATTAATCAGGCAACAGCGAAAGCTGCTAGCTTAAACTTCTTCACTGACCAAACCTAAAAACTGAACTTGCAAACCGTTATTTCCAGTTATACACTGAAACTCAAATTGACGAGTGTGACATCATCCACCACCGAACAAACAAAAACCCCAGCAAACTAATTTTATAGTTCCGTGTTGTTTCGAAAAGTAGCGAATAGCAGAAAACAATAAGAAATGACCCTTTTTTTTATTATAAAATTCAAATCCAAAAAAAAATAAAATGAAGAAGTAGTGAAGTTGAGAGAAGGGATTGGATTACGAACCGGTGATTTTTGAAATGCAAAGTGGGTGGAGATTGAAAGAGAGCTCTTCTGAGTGGAAAGGCGCTACTGGGAATGGGACGAGCGGAAACGGCAGGTAGAGAACACAAAAACGACGCCATTTCAGCTTAGGCACTTACCACCAGAACAGAACAGAAGAAGAACAAGAAGAAGAAAAGGAATGGAAAATGTGGACTTCACGCGCTATTATATTTAAAGGGGCTGATAATTTGTAAATTTTAAAACCACTCAATTTGGTAATTGCCTTCATGTCCTCCCATTTTCTTTTCTACAATGTAATTTTAATTAGTATCTAGTCTTTAAATTATTTAAAATGATTTAATTTAGTTCTCTATTTTTTTTTAAAATGTTTCAATCATATCTTTCCTGTCAAATTAAAATTAATATTTTCGATAGAAAGAGCTTTACGTAGACGTTTTTTAAAAATTAAAATATTGGATTAGTGTGTTTGAAAATTTAAGAACCAAATCAAACCATCTGATGGGTTTGGGCCTTAGGCCCTAGGCCCAAGAGGCAGAAAATCAGATTACTATTTTTTTGGCAGGTCATTTGTGAAAGACGACTTGGTGCGTTGAAGTTGCAGAGTGAAGTGGAAGAGGGTTCTTGCATTTGTTACGAAATCGTGAAGAAGATCTGAGAGAATGGCAAGGTCTAGCAGTAAGGATGCCCAAGACCTTTTTCGCGCTCTTTGGTCTGCTTATGCTGCAACCCCAACAAATCTCAAGGTTCGTAACAAGTAACAATAACTGAATTCCACTTTCTTCTTTTTTCCTAACCCCAATTTTCGTTCTTTCTTTCAGATCATTGACCTCTATGTCATCTATGCCGTCTTCACTGCTCTCATCCAGGTACTTTCAATTACATTTACTACTTACCCAATTTCGCTCTTTCTAATGTCAAATTGGGAGCCAGATCAGTTCCATTTCTTTGTGGCGCTGTAGATTTGAGTTTTGAGCTGTTATTTCCCGTTGATATTTGGAAACTAATTATGTTTCTGAGGAGAAAATAGGAAATACCCCTTGATTTCAGAAGATCTAGGCCCTGTTTGTTTACTGTTTTCTATCATTTGTTTGTCCGTGAGCACATTTGAAAGTGTTAGTTCATGATTGGGAATCAAGAAACGTCTCCCAGTTGTTTCTCTTTTGAAAACAATTTCTATAATTTAACAGATTTTGGAGGAGAAATTTCTAAAATGAAGGCACTCTTTTTTGAGATCACTATATATAGGCCATTTTCTGCATCTGCTTAATGGAAGAGCCATGCTTTTCTGGATAACCAAAGCTCAAGGAATGAAGTTGGGTATTCGATTATCCTCTGATGCGTGTTTACTGGAAATAGAAGCAGAACTTGATTGCCTTGAACTTATACGGGCTCTAAAATTTGTAGTCATAAAACACTCAATTATGACCTTTTAGATGAGGATTGCAGTAAGCAAGTTTGTCTTAAAAAGTTCTAGCAAGTTTGTCTTAAAAAGTTCTAGCAAAACTGTATAGTCATAGAGTGTGTGGATTCAGGAAGTGCCTCCAGAAATTTGTAATCTTATTGCTTTATTGGATATTCTTCTAGTTTCTAGTTTAATGATTTCCTCCTTCAATGTTAGAAGGAAAATGTACTGGTGAAATTAATTTTTTGGTGAGGGTTCAAGGTTGTTTAGCGGGTTTATGTTAAAGTTACATTTGTTGAAACTTGTGTTCTTTTTTTTTGTTTGTGAACAGGTAGTTTACATGGCTTTGGTGGGATCATTTCCATTTAACTCCTTCCTATCAGGAGTACTTTCTTGTGTAGGAACTGCTGTTCTTGCTGGTAAGTGTGCTAGGTCTGTTACAATTTGCAGGCTAGCTTGTTATGCATATTTTGGTACAGTATGAGTTTTCTAAGTCTACTAGATACATATGCGAAGCATGGGACTTATAAATCTGCTACGTACATATGCATAAATCTTGTTCTTGTCTCTCTGATCATTGTTATCCTCCTTCATTTGGACCAGTTTGTCTCAGGATCCAAGTGAATAAAGAGAACAAGGAGTTCAAGGTAAAAATTATTTTCTTGTCTATTTTCATCTGTGAGTTGATATATTAAAATTGAAACCTGCAATTACCCATGTGAGTTTCAACCTAAAGATTATTTTTAGGTTTTCTTTCTTTTAATCATCTGTTATATTTCAACAATCTGGCTAAATGATGTAGATTCAAACTTATATCCCTATATCTTTAACATGACAAATCAAATCAAGAAGGAAATGAATTCATATTATGTGAGTTGGTTTATTTGCTTGGTATATCCTTACATATATTTGACTTTCCATCCTGCCGCAGGATCTTGCACCTGAGCGCGCTTTTGCTGATTTTGTTCTCTGCAATTTGGTGCTTCATTTGGTGATCATGAACTTCCTTGGTTAAATTGGGTTCGTGTGGCTGTTGTTGTTTCTGATTGAACCCTTGGATAATAAAAACCAATAGTAGGATACCTAGACTTTTGTAACCGGCTTTAGTTTTATGTTGATTCCTCCACCCCCCTCCATTTTTGGTTCTCTGTTTTGAACGAAGAGATTTTGCCATCTTTTGAAGTTTAAAGTACTTTTGAATGGTGAATTACAGAAGGTATTAAAAAAACAAAACCAATGGAGAAGAGATTCAAGAAACATGCCAAAACCATTTTTATTGCAGACCTCAATCTAATGGCTAGTAAATTTTCTGGGCTCTATACTTTAGACTCGTGTTCGTGATTAGTTGTTAGTTTTCCTCCTTACACAACGGTGCAAATTCGTGACAGTGAATAATGTATGCTTATAGTTATAAATAAATGGAAAATAATACATGAATGATTAATTTTTCTGACTTCTTCCACACAAATTCCTTCACCGTCCCTTACTGACACCTGAGCCAAAATCCCATCCTCCACCCCTTACAGGTGGACTAGAGAGAGAAACAAATACTTTATTATTTTATTTTTTAAAAATGATATTAAATTATTAAAAGGATTTTAGGGCCCACGGTTGCCACCTTGATTCGTCCCTGATTGGCAGCTTATTTGAGCTAATATGTTTTATTTTCATTGGTAATCTTTTTAAAAGTACGTAGAACTAGTTCTTTTATAATAAAACAATAAAAACAATAACTAGATCCTCTCCATAGCTTTTTTAAAGGTGTGTCCAAGTCTTAAACTGGTGTCCTGGTATAAAATGACATTTCATGACGTTTACATTGCATTTGTTCATGCTTTAATAAAATACTGTGTTCCTAAGTAAAACAAATGTTGTGTACATATATAATATTTTGTACATTTTAACTTTTAGTCCGTACGTATGACAATTACATAAGTATCTTGTTGCTTGATTGCGAATTAACTTAATGGATCGGTTTGAATAATTTTTCTATTAATTGATGAAGGTTTATTCTAATTATACAAAAAAAAGGGCTAGGAGGTACATGAGTTTTTTTTTTTAATGTGACGTAAGAATGAAAAAAAAAACAGTTATTCATTTTTTTCTTAATGTTTTTCCTTTCTCTAATTTCAAAGTAACGATGTCGGCATCAAATACGACTACACGAGTTAAAAAATAAATAAAAACTAACAAAAATAGCATTGAACTCATCAAGAGAGGAAGCGCCAACTCGCACGAACCATTTTACAATAACTTCCAAACGAAATCTCTTTCCAAACAGAAACAAAACAAAACTAATGCATCAAATGAACTAGCCATATATCCTTTTATTTTTTTTATGTGGAGCTTTAATAAGAGTAGGGAGGACTTGATTCTTTTCCATTTCCTACACAATAACAAACTAGGATTGTCTCAAATATAAGATTTATTTCGCACTAGACAATAATCACTAGGATTATCTCAAATTTAATTTTTATTAATTGTTGAGATTTGTCTCCAGAAATTCTTTGAGCCAGTAATTTCTATATGTTGTAACTTGTAATTGAATTTTCCATAAATGAAATGATCATTCTGTTATAAAAAAGAAAAATGGGTGTTTACTCCCTAAACAACTTTATTAAAACTACTCCAGTATCATATATCATATATCCATGATTTTTATTACAAAAAAACGTCACTGAAGTGATTTTTAATCAATTGAGTACTATATACATATGAGTAGTATTAAACTAGAAAAAGGGAGAAAAAAACAAAGCTGGAATTATTTAATGGAAGAATAAGAAAGCGAAAGCGAAAGCGATATGTAGCATACTAATCTAAGAAAGAATATTCAATCAATATAAGAATGATGGATGATTACATCGTTACAATACATTGGTAATAGCTTCAGCAGAAAGAAAGAATAAAGGGGAGAGTTTAATTTAAGAAGTTGAAGTATTATTATCCGATAATGTCTCGGGTCCGTTGGACGCGGTCCACGTGTCCCTCCGGCAGTGGCAAGTGGGCCCCATGAAAGACGAAAAGCACGTGTGCCCGCCAATCCCACCCCTCACACTCAGCACCACATACGAACGGATCCTATCTCTCTCTCTCTCTCTCTCATCTTCGTCACTCCCTCTCTTTCGGCTTTGTTGATCTTTGAACAATGAGCACGACCGGTTCTTCAGCTTACTGTGTGGCAAACGCAACCCCTCCCCTCCGCAATAAAACTATGTTTATTCTTTCCACGCCGCCAACCACATTCTTCGCGACGCCAACTACGACTCTTCCTAGGGTTCAGTTTCTCTCTTCAAAACCTTCTTCCTCTTCCGTTTCTCTTCTGCGATCTTCTACTGCTTCCTCCTCACCGTGCTGCTCCCCTATCACTCCCAAGGTTAAATCCAAAGATAATAACTACCTCGTCTCGGCTAACATGTCCGCTTCGGTTTCTTCACGCACCTTCCTCGATGCTCGCAACGAACAAGGTCCACTTCACTTTTTGTTCTTTTTCTTGCTATCTTCGCACTTCGCTTCCTTCGTATCTTTATCGTCAACCTCTTCAATTTTTGCGTTTGTTTGTTTGTTTGTTTGTTTTCTCTATGGAATTTGCTCGCTGAAGCTTGGCTCGATTTATGTGTGTGTTTGCTTGTTTTATTCGTTTTGCTTAAGAAAGCGTGGTTATGAAGTTTGGATGCTTACTTGAGGAAACTGTGTGTGAGATTTTTATTTTTATTTCCGGTTATGTGTTTTTTTAAGGTAGAGATAGAAGTTCGTTTCGGTTGATGCTGGTTGTTGGAAATAAATACCGTTAAATAATTAATACTACAGTATTTCTGTTTTTCGTTTTTCTTTCTCTAATCTACTTTTCGGTTAGGTGATGAGCACGCCAACAATTACGATTCGATTACTTTATTATTTATTTATTTATTTGTTTGTTTTGGTTTTTCATACGCGGCCGGTGTTTTGTGCTTTGTCCTATCTGTGTGATTGATGGTTGTAGAGATTTAAGAAAGGAGAGAGTGAAAAATTGTTGATAGTTCGTGATAATATTGACAATTTTGTCACGAGGAAAATATTTATGATTTGATTGACAGAATATGGAGTTTGAGGTGAAGGTTCTGTGGTTTCACATTAAGAAAGTTCTGATTTATATTTTATAGAGTTGTACGTTGGGAGAATGTTATGATCAGTCAGTTATAAATACCAAGGGTATTCTCAGTTTACCTGACTGTTTATTTTCCGAAGATAAAATTTCTTTGCTACGTAAGAGTCTACAAAGTTTCATCATGTTGTTCCTTACTTCGCAAGGAAAATTGGGATTAAGATACTCTGGCAAGCCTAGAATTAATTCATTTTATCCCTTCTCTGTTTCATTGAGCCTAATCCTTAAAATTGATTTTCCCTTTTATGATATTCATTGTTTATTTTGCAGAGCTTCTAGCTGGAATCAAGAAAGAAGTAGCAGCTGGATCTCTGCCTGCTAATGTTGCTGCAGGAATGGAAGAAGTGTACAATAGCTATAAAAAGGCTGTAAGTTTATATTCGTATTCATATACACGCATGCATCCTGCACTTGCGTTGCTCATATCTAATCTTTTCCTAATATCTATTGTGTGGGAACAGATGTTAGTTCACTCATGATTCAAACTGAACTCCATAAATCACATGCTTCAAGTATGAAAAGATTGTTGTGTCTATCATTGCTATCATCTATTCTTGTTTCTTTGCTTCATGCATTGACACTGTTGATTATAATATTGGCGTCTGGTACTCTTTCTATTATGTTGTTAATAATGGTTTAATATGTTGTTTGTAACATGTTGATTACTTGATTATCAATTCCAATAGGTTTATTGTCACTTTTAGTCCATTAAGTTTTACCTTTTTTTCATTTTGGTACATAATGTTTTAAAAGTTTTAATTTGGTACTTTAGCATATGTTTTAAGCATATTTTGGTATATTTTGCTAAAAATATTTAAAAGTTAACAGAGTTATGATGTGTCCATTATTAGGTGTAACACGACTGTGGTAATTATCAACACGGCCATGTTGATACTTCTTTCCTCAAATCACCCCTTCCATTATCCTTTATGCCTTTCCTTTCTAGTATTAAACTAAGCAAATAAAGGGCGGCCCCCAAAAAAAAAAAACTTTAAAAGTATCTAGTATGAGTTCATCTCTTTCACTTCTGGTTCTTTCAGTTCTTGGTGCCGTCGTGGTGTTCTTAATTTTCGACACAGACATGTTCTCTGATTGGAAATAATAGATCCTGAAGTGGCTTTGGATTCAGTTCGGGACCAAATCCAGGCCAAACTTTTAACATTGTTCCAGCAGAGGTATGGTCCCTATTTTGTATTCCCCCTCGGGTTAAGCGTTGAAGCTGTGGGAGCAAGGAGTAGTTAATGGAAGGATCATAAAAGCTAATATGAGTTTATGAAGTACAAAATCATAAAAAGATGTGTCTTTTTTTTTATGCCCGAGGTTTTTATTTATAAGTGAAAAGTTTAGCATGGCCGTGCTACAAATTAACACAACCGTGTTATAATTAAATGACTAAAATAGGATCAACACGACCGTGTTGATAATTACCACGGCCATGTTACACATAATAACGGACACATTAGACTAACTTTGTTAACTTTCAAACGTTTTCAATGAATGTACCAAATATGCCTAAAACATATGTTAAAGTACCAAATTGAAACTTTTAAAACATTATGTACTAAAATGAAAAAAAGGTACAACTTAATGGACTAAAAGTGATATTAAGCAATTCCAATATCATATCATGGTTATTTGAAACACAAGCAATCAAGTTATTTGAGATGTTGCACACATGTTTATGATTTGACTGATAAAATCTGTCTTTTTCATGCTTTACTTGTTATCTGTATCATACTAGCCTTAGTGTGGATATAGTTTACAATACTCAACGGTTTAGTTAAGTTGAGTTATGTAGTTCTGCAGTTTAATATACCAATTCATCTTTTTATCATTTTGGCATTTAAAAGCATCAAATAACTTAAATACACTTTCTCTTGCTTACAATCACATTTCAGGTTATCCAAAGTGGAGATCCCAAGGCAAATGAGATTATACATTCAAATATGATTGCCTTATTAGATCGCATATTTTTGGATGTGACGGTAACATTGAATTCTAGGATATGTATTGCCAATTGTTTCTTCACACTAGGAATCTTTTATTTAAGAATTTTTCGTTGCTTCTTGCCTAATGCACATTTAGTTTGCTTTGATTCATACTTTCATGTTATTAATTGTCATGCTCAGAACATGAGATCAATCTTTAACAGGATCCTTTTGTCTTTCAACCACACCACAAAGCGAAGAGAGAGCCTTTTGACTACTACGTGTTTGGTCAGAATTATATCCGTCCTTTAGTTGATTTCAAGTGAGTTTACTAGCTATAGTTTCTTTTCTTTCTTCTGTTTGGCAGCAATCAGTTTAGTTTATTTTTGTCTTTTATTGTTGATCATTTATGCACGTGATTAGTTGAATTGGAATGCATGAACATTATATCCTTGAATTGGGCCTTCGTATTCTTAGTAAGCTTATTACTACAAATAAGCTAGTTTCCATGGAGTTTGTGAAAAATTTGTTAGGAAATTTAAGAGGTATATTCAGGGATTGTCCGTAACACAAAGGATTATGTTTTTTGGGGGAAGTTAACGTGCATGGTGCATGTACAGGCCCTATTGGAACCTTGAAGTCTCTACGTGTTTAACACATGGTGTTGAAGCTAATGGTATAAGGAATGAGTAGCAATTCAGTTGTGATGATTCTTATGTTTCTTCTCATGTTGTACAAACTACCAATACAATGTACTTGTGAATAAGGCATATCCTGTATGAATTCAGGAGTCACCACCTTCCAATAGTTGATTGAGCCCTTTGATCTCTATGACTTTTTGCTTGGTGGTTAGTTAAATCCCATTATGCATCGAAATGTAGGTAACATAACTAACATTTAGATTTCAGGGGGAGAACTTACGAAGAAATAGAAGGAGTGAGCAATCTTATACATGTAATAAGTTAATATTCTCATTGATAAACCTTGTGATGCTTGTAAGCGCAACACACTATGGTTTGTGGTGCCTTGGAGACATATTTCAGATGCCACCTTTCTAGGTTTCACTTGTAAATACCTTGAGGCTTGAACAATGAGGGAGTGCAGGTTTATTGTATCTAGAGTCCTGTGTGGTGTCTGCGGTCAAACTATAGAGCAAGAGTGCTGAAGTTTTTGGTTTCTCCCTATTTTCAGAAAAATCTGCTTTATTATAGCAACTTTTAGTAAGAGTGTAGATTTTCTCTTAGAAAAGTCTTCATAGTTTAATAATAGACAAACTAATTCATCTACTTTCTTATCTTAATACAAATTAGTTTGATACATGGATGATAGATTTTGGCATTCTACATAGTGTTATGATAGGAACAAGTACAAAGAGGAGAAAATAGCAGAAGTAGAAGTAAAATAAGAGAGAAACTCAGAAAAGATATATGCTACCCCGCCCTAGAGGTCTAAGGAGGGCATATTCAATTAGGATTTCAAATGATTTTGGAAGACTTTTTTTCATGAAAAAATCTTGTCATTCGATCAAGACTTTTAAATATTAAAAAAAATTGAGGATTAAATAAGTTTTGAGTCCCTAAACAATACCCATTTTTTAATTTGAGCCCCTGAAATTTTTGTGTTATTTTGGGTCCTTGAAATTTTTTTGTGTTGTTTTGAGTCCCTACCGATGAC
Source organism: Amphicarpaea edgeworthii (assembly GCA_014843725.1). NCBI lineage: Eukaryota > Viridiplantae > Streptophyta > Magnoliopsida > Fabales > Fabaceae > Amphicarpaea > Amphicarpaea edgeworthii. The sequence goes on along the minus strand of CM026324.1, from coordinate 1,324,184 downwards.
TTGGTATCATCTCAATCGTTAGTTAAGTGATGACTTAACACCATCTTAACATATATCAATGGTTGAGATGATGCCACGTCATCGTAGGGACTCAAAACAACACAAAAATTTCAGGGACTTGAACTAAAAAATGAGTATTTTTTAAGGACCCAAAACTTATTTTAGTCAAAAATTAATGTGGAATTTAATCAAGTCTTTTAAAAAAGGCAATGAAATTTGTTGGTATTCAATTAAGATTAAAAGTTCTTATGGTATTCAAATGTACTCAAATTTCGATGAGTTTTTTCTAAGAATGGATTTCATGCGACTTTGTAGTAGAAAATATAAATATCACACCCATCAAACAATCTCACCTAAACCCTTGGGATACTTTTGCTAAATTTTATTTCTTTCTTTTTTGCAAGTTGTCAAACTTTTCTTTTTCTATCCCACGTAATCTATTCTCTATTTGTTGAAGGCGGTTATAACTTTCTTTGCAAAAAATGTCGATATGATGATTTTTCAATTGAATCAATAGACGATTTTTCTCTTAAAAATGATCAATTAAAAAAACCATAATTTGAACCTATTATTCAGATACCAAAGCAAGAACAACAAGATGTTAGTACATAGGGGACTGGTGTAGCGTTGTGCTTATTAAAAAGTTTATATAAACTTGAAATCGGGGGTAACCACTAATCAAAGTCTAGGGTTTGAGTGACTTTTTATTAGATTAATATCACATTTAAGAGTACATTGAACGATACAATCAATTAGCTATTAAAAGATTGGAAAAAATCGTATTGATTTACTTTCCTTTCTCTAAACATTATCATTTATGTTATTTTTTCATAATTCTTATATAATTTTGAATATTTTTAAAAAGAGTTCTTCAAAAGCTTTCAAATCTTATGAATTTACATGTTATAAATCCAATCTACAAAATTCTAATCATAAAAATCTTTTAAAAAAAATCTTAAAAGTCATCACATTCCTATGAAGTATTTCAAAATCTACATGATTTTTTTATGTCAAAATAGTCTTAAAAAATTCTAATCCAATACACTCCCCTAAGTCTCAGGATTTCCTTCATAGATTTGGTACCCTTCCAATCCTTCCCCCTCTCTTCCAGCCCTCTCCCACCATATTCCTACCTCTTACCATGCTTATAAAATCCCCTTTCTGTTAGACTCCTCCCTTTCCCTCCTGACAGACTTCTCCAACACATTTCTGTTCCTGCCTCTATTGTTTCTCTGATAAGCATAAATTGGAGGCCCACCAGACCACACAATGGGGTGCCTATCAGTATTTAATTACATTTGTGCTTCGTGATTAGTTGGAAGTTACTTGTGGTTAACCACAGGATAGAAATGACAAAATAAGACTAAAAAACCTTTTACCTCTTACAGTATTTGGCGTATTGTTACTGGGCATCCTCAGCTTTCTACGTGCCCTCAAATGGAGATTTATTATGAATGTGATGCATGTAGACAAGATGACACTTGTTCAGCTGTAACTCCTTACATACGATTTTGTGTGGTTTTATTTGTAGTTAACTTGATCTTTCCTGGTTTTATCTAGAGAAGGAAGAGCTCTTGGTTTTGAATGAATTCAATGTTCAATTTTCTGATGATGTTAATTTAAAGGTTTGGAACCATGTCAATTACTTCAGAAGTAGGTTTCTCTGTTGCATTTCCTGAAGTATAATCCTGGGATGTAGCAATCTGTATACCTCATTTGTATTCATGGCATTTTAGGGCCCATTTATAATTAACTTGTATCAAAACAATGTCCATTCCATTTGCCTGCACCTCATATTTACTCTTAAAAGGTGATATTTTTGTTGCAGAAATTCTTATGTTGGCAACATGCCCGTTTTCATTGAAATGGAAGAGAGACTTAAGCAGGTGCCAATTTCTAATATGATTTCTTCATATTGAGGGATTATTTATTTGCTTCATGTAAAATATTGGTAGAATTTGTAAATAACTTCTTCTCACCAAGTAGGATGAGGGTAGTAATGCAAATATTCCTACTTTGCTATGTCTATCTTCCCTAAGGTTTTTTTTTTTTTTATTGATTATCTTCCCTAAGGTTGGTATCTATGCATGTGTATGTAACATATTAGAAGTCTTAAAAGTTGAGGGCAATATTCATAGTTACCTCTTTATTATTCTAATATGCTACAGTGCAGATTGTGGAACATGAATCAAATCAATTTAGATCTAGATCGTAGTAATTGACCCAAATTATGTGACTGTTTTCAATTTTCCATTGCTCTTTGGATCAGTTTCATTATTGTAGTATGAACTATTCTTAATTGTGTATCTGCATTACTATTATATCAGAAAATCAATAAAATCATTGTAAAATTCTTCTGGTCTTCCGGTCATAATTTGATACTGAGTTGATGTTTCTGATGCTTCTGCTGTATCTATCTAATTTTGCCAGTAAGTACTGCTTATTACGCGTGTATCAAATATTAGATTGTTGGGAAGAAATATCCACTACTTTACATGAATGTCAAACTTGATTCTGATTTATAGGTTCTTGTGTATATTTTCCCTGTTAACATTTTCATAGATGTGGGAGAAAATTTTGAAAGAATGAAAAAATTACTGCAGGGACACAACATCATCTTGATGTCAAATCACCAAACTGAAGCTGATCCAGCCGTCATTGCATTGCTGCTTGAAACACAACTCCCATATATTTCTGAAAGCATGGTAAAGTTTTCATATTTATTGTCTGACTAATTTAAAGCTCAGGCTGTGCATATTTATAAAGAGGATGCTAGCGACACTCTCTTCATTACTCTCTTTCTGATACTCTCTACACGATTGGTTGCAATTTATTGAAAATCATCAATTTTGGTAGGTATTAGTTAAATTAGGAAAGAATATCTTTAAATGATATAGGAATCCATCAAAATTGATGATTTTGTTTAAATTTCAATAAACCACGGGGAGAGTGTCCGAAAGAGAGTGTCACTAGCATTTCTCATTTATAAATCTTGAAGTAATTGAATTCTGCCATTTGTTCTACAGACCTATGTAGCAGGAGATAGAGTTATAACTGATCCTATGTGCAAACCATTCAGTATTGGCAGGTCATTTTATACTTGTGTTTGTTAAATTAAAAATTTATGCAGATATATTTCCTTCTATTAAGGAAGTTGACTTCTGAAACTTTCCTTTCAAAAAAATTTAATAGGAATCTCATTTGTGTTTACTCTAAAAAGCACATGCTTGATGATCCAGCACTTATAGAGATGAAAAGAACTGCAAATATACGAGCTCTGAAGGAAATGGCTATGCTCTTAAGGTATATCTGCTAGTTAATGGCTAAATGACTGTTTTTCTTTAGGCAATCTAACCATTAGCCTTTAGGTACTGATTAAGGAAAGAAAATAGAAAATGTTATTAGAAAAAGAAAGTATTTATTTTATCAAAAACATAAATAATTTAATACTGGTTTTTCTTTTCAGTAATTAGAAGCATTTAATAGGTTTCATAAATGCTTATTAATCAATGCCTCTAGTACACTTGATTCGGACCATAATGTGTCAATTTGAGTGCATGTTTTCTAGAAATCTGCAAACAGATAAATTAGAATCCAAATGTTTAAAGGGAAGAACGAATGTTTACTTTAGATAGTATCTTTTGTATGTGATGGTTATTGATTGGTCAAATGTCTATTATTTTGGCCTTTTCATTCAGGAGTGGATCACAGATAGTCTGGATTGCCCCAAGTGGTGGCAGGGATCGCCCAGATCCCCGCACCGGAGAATGGGTGCCGGTAAGTTCACTCTCTTGTTAAAGTAAATGTTATAATAATTCTTTTGTTTTTTGCTAGTAGTCATATAAAATGTTGACCTTGAGATGTGTCAGAATGTCGTAAATTGCAAATAATATTGGATAATTTCCAGTTCCATAGTATATTACATTACCAATTTTATGATGTTTTGGCGTTTTAATATTCAGGCACCCTTTGAAACTTCTTCAGTGGATAATATGCGAAGACTTGTTGAACATTCCGGTCCACCAGGTCATGTATATCCTTTGGCAATGGTGTGCCATGATATAATGCCCCCTCCACAGAAGGTATGGTGTTCTTGTCTTGGAGAGTCTGCCCCAATTTTTTTCTTATTTTTATTGCGGCCATGTAATTTTGCAGGTTGAGAAAGAAATTGGGGAGAAAAGAATTATAGCCTTTCATGGGGCTGGCATATCAGTGGCTCCAGCGATGAGCTTTTCTGGAACCACTGCTACTTGTGAAAGTCCTGAAAAGGTAAGTTGAGTTTGATCGCCTGGAGCCCTGGACTTTTAAATTTATTATTTTGTCATTGACAACACCGATTTTCTTCTGAGAAGTCACTTGTCATTTTATTATATTCAAACTGAGAAGATATGACTGCTTAAGAATGTGATGCAACATGACATCATTTATAGTCACTATTAAGTACAGATATAGTGGAATTTTGCTTGGAGAAATGTTATTTGTATGACAAATTTTACAACAATGAGAAAGAGAAAGGGGAAAAGAGAGACAAGTTTAGGATGTGATGGGTACTGTGGTAGGGAGAAAAAGTAGTATTGTATTGTATGAATAACACAACTCTTTTGCTTCTTGTTGTTGATGCTGCACACATAAATTTCCGTGTGCCTTTTGAATCACTACATTTTGACGCCTCACTACAATAACAGTACCTCATGTGAACATATGGACTTCCTTCCCTCTAGTCTAGTGAAACTTATGCCAATGCATTCTAGGATGTACAGCACACAACCAATATTTGCAGGTTACAGAAATTGAGTGTAGTTTCTTGTGATGTGATGAGCATCGTATCTCACACTAAATGATCTATGTAAATAAAGCCAATATTCTGTATCCTTGGGTTCTCTGCTCGTGTTTACTAATGAACAATGGTTGACTTGTAGCAATCTGAACTTGAAAAATAGACAGAGTGCTTTGATACATGAGATTCATTATCTGGAATTTAACTTGATTAGTGCAATATGGGTTTTTTATGGAGTAGGCTAAGGAGGTATTCACAAAAGCCCTGTACGATTCTGTGACTCAGCAATATAATGTGCTGAAATCTGCGATACATGGCAAAAAAGGATTTGAAGCATCAACTCCTGTAGTTTCTTTGTCACAACCATGGAAGTAGATGAAATCTGCATCTTCTTCATTACACTTTGATTATAATTTGCCCTGATGCAGGTACAATTCTAACTTCAGAAATTTGATATTTGCAATTGTTCTACTGTACAACTTATAGGTTATAAATGAAATCTTTATCATTGTTGGGGTTCAAATATTTTTTTACATGCTGCCTGCTATTTTATTGATGCTTATTAGATGGATGTCTTGTTTTCCTTGAGCTACAAATTATTATTGTTTTTAATATGATTCTTCATTTTCAGTTGTTGCTTGGAACTTTTTATATGGTGAAAATAATAAGCTTTTATTTTTGTCAAATAGAATACAAAAGGGATGGAAACTAGTGTAGATCACGAATAACCTAAGTACATAATTTATTTTTATTGTAGAGTTGTCGTTGATAGTTACATGAAGCACATCTTCATATTATTTACTGATTTCTAACTTTTGTATGTTAATAACTTAATATGGTTCTCTTACCCTGTAATTTTTACCTTTGAAGTTGTAAGAATCTGAAAAATATAAAGAACTGAAATGCTAAGACAAGAAATTGTACCTTGAATTTTTCTAGCCTGAGATACTATCTAGTTAACTTGTTTGCCACGTATTTAAATGCTTGTATTCACTTAAAATTTAGAATTGTACATTAATATGCTATACCTCACTGACTTTATTTTTATGACTGGAGGCTCCAACTCCAACTCCAACTGCCTTTGTTCCCTTTTAGAGGCAAATTACAAGATGACGTCAGTCAAACAATTTCAACTGATTCACTTCTGAGGAAGTTTGCAGTCAAATACATAGTTTTATATCATTTATTTGCTTGCCGTTATCAACGTTCAATTCATCTGGAATCTGTTTCCGAAGGTCCAAATCCGGCTGCTTACTGTACAGGTCTCTCTTAGTTTCGGTGTCAGATTTGGTTCATTGACTGATAAAATGCTAAATTTTACCTACAATTTTGTGATCAGGCTTAGCAGAGCTGAATAGTATAATCTCATTACTTCCATTTGTATTTTCAACTCAACTTTGTTCCAACCATTATAGATGAGAATAGATGTTAATATTATGTGTTCAGAATCAAGTTGTTCAGACGGGGTCAGTGAATAAACTGGTCCAAATGCTAATGCTAGATTATTCATATTGGCAAAATAAAAGCACTTCAGTTACTGTTATTTTTTCAGTTTATCTTTACCTGCACTTATGGTAGAGCTATAGGCTATGTGGAACTCTGGGTGTCCGAAATAATATTTGATTTTAGATTACAATATTTATAAATTACCTTATAATTTAAACTTACAAAGAAGTTAGTATGCACGAGATTACTAATTTGCCCCCTCCCTATACCCATGATAATGGGCCTCATAATTTTTGTTTTTATTTACTGAATTTTTTAAATCAATCATCTCGAAGTACATACGAGTTGCACCAATCATATATTATGGGTTGTTTAACTTCATTTTTACTTGGGTTAAGTTAGATAACCCCCCTGAAAGGGTTATTTTATATTTAAATTCGTGCTTATTTGGAAAATGAATATTTTGAACGAATTTTTTATCTTTTACATGGTCTTTATCCAACTCATTTCTTTGAATTTTGAGAAACTTGCACACCATATATATGAATAAACCTTTAAAAACAAGGTGAACCTACACGTCTCAAACTGTCATTATATGTGATTGGTCTGGCTCATAATTTCAATAGATCATCAATCTAACCTGCTACAAAAACACAAGGATCTTCGTGTAGTTGGGAATGTGTGGGGGTTGTCCATTTGAATCCGTGGCAACTTGCCAACCATTAGATTCTATATGTAGAAGTCGGGCAATTGCTGATTCCTCTTTCTTCTTTACCCTCCTTCCTTGCCTATGATTTTTTTGTGCAACTTTATGTAAATTCTTCCCCTCATTTTTGCTTCAGCTTTCCCCTATCTGTTTGTAAGTTTGGACAAGTCTGAAAAACATTAATTTGAGAACGTGTAGCATATGATATGGCAACAGTGTCAGCGTCCCCAGCAGAGGTGCATGCAATGCAGACCCGGCCCCTACAGGATTCTTAATCAGCAACTTTGCTTTTGTTTGTTGCTATGCTATGTATGCGGAATAGGATCAAAGCCTCAACTGCACAACAACATTACATTAGTCAAGTAAACGACCACATATCTTCAAATTACAATATAAAAAGTTTAAATTTAACTATTAGATTTTTAAAAAAAATGAATGGTAGGACCATAACTGGATCCCTTCTATATATATAACCATTACGATCCAGTTTTTAAATAAATAAAAAAACATAATTAATTGCAACTCGATCGATCCTGTCTGGTCCCCATTGAATTGTAGGTAGCTGGCAACGTTACGACACTGCTCAAGTGTAGTGTAATGAAGCTTAGCTTAGGGGTGTGTGAATGTGATTTGAATAACACTAAAACGAGTTGTTTGAGGTTGCATGCACGAGGCTCTCGAATAATGTCACATTCTCATGCAGAGCCAAAATTACTACTTTATTACTTACGATGACCAACGACCCTCACCAACAAATCTTGCCGAGGACTGTGCATGTTCCTTCCACGACCCAATACACCTTCTAACTAAACTATATATATATATATATATACATGACACCAATATTGTACTAAATATACCTAAATACGTACGTGCAAACTAAATAGTGTATAGTTGAGAATTATTACTGTTATATACATTTCCTTAATACATTCAATAATAGTATATAAACACAGTGCAAGTTTCAATATTGTAGTATGTAAGATGTGTCGCCAGTCCAGGCCTCCAGGGTTTATTAAAGTAGACATAAATAAATTAAACAAAGAAAATGATTAACTATCGATCCTTAACACCATTATTCGCCCGTTTTAACGATTTCATTACTATAACTTGTCAATTTATGCTACAGCCCATATTGTCGAGTGCTTTTATAAAATAAAAAGCAAATTGGTCTGCCATTAAAAGAAGTTAATTTTTTTATTTAGATTATAACCTAACACTCAACCTTGTTGAAAAGAAAGAAAGCTAAAAAATAAAGTATACAAACAGCGGATTAATGTCAAAAAGGGAAGGAAGAACTTTGGCTACTATAAATAGAAGTCACGTGAGCCAAAATTAGAGCTTGGATGATTATAGGGAATGCTTGATTAAATAAATTTCAAAGAGCTGATCTAAAATAGAGTTTTGTATTTGATAAATTATGAATTTAACTTCTCACTCATCTCTGAGAGTGGGGTAAATACAAGTTTTTTATGAGTATCTTTTAAATGTGAAATCTTTTACGACATCAATATCTTAACTCTAAAATTTATAAGAAATATCTCACGTATTTATGATAGATTATATATATCTTAAGAAATATTTACAATTGAGTTTGAATCAGTTTTTGAAAAAAATATATATTCAATCTAATTATAGAGAAAAACTTGAGGTTTGACGCTTGATTTGGGGAATTGAAAGTAATACTGATATCAAATTTAAACCAATCTAATATTCTAATATAATCTTTTGTAATTTGAATTGGATAGATTTATTTTGGTTTTTGCCCTTTTTTTTCACCATTGGAAGTGAAAACACTTCATTTTTTAGCTAGCAAATAAAACATTTCATTAATTAGAGTGGAGATATTCTATCAATACATTATACAAAGTATTATTGGGCTAGATCCTCACCAATGATTTATAGAACATTATTTCAAAACTCTTTTTGAGATTGTTGGGAATTAATACTCTATTGGCATAATAACGCGTCACATAACATAATTAAGCTACGTAAATAACCAAAAACTTCAAAATACATGCCAGGACGGAAGCAGTTTTTAAAATTAAGGGACCAAGTTAAAAATAAAATTTATAAAAAAAAAATCTAATGTTTCTAATAATATATCATTATATTATTATTTTAAATTTTTTTAAATATTATTATATAAAAATATATTTAAATAAAAAATATTTTTTTAAGATTCTAGATTATAAATGTTAATATCAGCTGTACATATAAAAAAAATAATTCTATGACCAATATATAATAAAAATTAAAACTCATTCTATAATCAAATATATAAAATTTAACTAATTTCACACTAATTAAAAAAAATAATACAATATAATTTTATCATATTTATTAAAAATTAAATTTATTTCTAAAATATTATTCATTAAAATTTGATATCATGAATAAATAAATAATTAATATGCATGAATGAATTGTTAATAAAGACATATAAATATATTTATTTAGAACTTTTAAAATAAATGATAAGAAAAAAAAATATGATTAAAAATAAGTTATATTCAAATATTTTATCTAAAAATTAAAAATATATAATTATTTTCGTAGTAAATACAATAAAAAAATTATATTATTATCTTTACAAAAAAAATATTTTAAAAGGTGATAAAATATACTATAAAAAAGGAAAAAAAATAACATTTAAATATATTTAATTAATTTCGAATTAAAAAAGTTATTCAAATATTAATATATATATATATATATATATATATATATATATATATATATATATCATATTAAAAAAAAAATCTAGAGGGTCTTGGCCTCCAGCCACCAAGTGACTCCTCCCCGAGTACATCTCACGCAGTACCTCCACAAATAAATAACATTTGTTTTTACTTTTTAACCGTATCAAACTACTAGTTTCCCTTTATATATCTTTAACATTAACAATAATAATAATAATAATAATATAAACTATGATCTAACTGAGATAAGAAAGAAAGCATAATCTTGATTGTATTTAAATAATTTAATTAAATGCAGGGGATCTTGTTATCGAAAACCAAAAATAATGAAGAAATATTCCCAGCACTACACGTGGAATGAGAGGAGGGGATTTGGAGACAGTAGACTAGGGACAACGTGGTGAGGTGAGCGAGTGAGAGAATGAGATGTACAAAACAAAACTATCAACTGTCAACTATGAATTATGAAGCTGCTTCATGTTGTGTTGTCTCCATCCTAACCCTTCGTTCAAATAGATAAGATCATACATCAATCAACTACGAGCTATGGACCAACCCACATCTTTGCAAAGTCAATTTTCAAATCATACATCATCAACTTTGAACTACACGCGCCGCCGTAGAGGAGTTTCTGTTCAGAACTCAAACAAATTAATTACATTGGTTTATTAACACGCCCATTATTTTTATGAACAAATCAAATCAGAATCAAACCCAAGACAAATTATTATAAATATAAAATCAAATAAATATGATCGTCTTTTCATGACAAATGAGAATATGGAACTATGTTTCCCAAATACCCTACATCCTCCAACAAATGCCGCATCATTAATCAGCAACTTACGTAGGGAATTCTTCTGATTAATTTACGTTTTATGCATCTGTTTTGTAAAATTCAATTTCATCATTATATATGACTTGAAAAATAGACCTCTACTAATTAGTAATTACAACAACATCATTAATACATCGTAGACTCAACTAACGTAGAGTATAATAAACTTTATTGTGGCGTCCAAATGTTAATAATGGTATATTTCATGTCTGTCTCTGACTAGTAACAAAGAATCTCAAACTCTGAAAGCAACTAACTAATACAAGACAGCCACTTGTTATGCATGTCGAATATCTTTGCAACAGATTTAACAAATGATGTCTTAATAAAAATCAAGAGTATCATCAATTCAGACATAGCTTGAAAATTAAAACTACCTCAAAAAAAAAAAAAAAACTAACTTTAATTTTTTAAACTTTAAAAACTTAAAACTAAGAACACTTCAGTCACCCAAGTTTAGTTTTATCAGCATATCGCAATCGCAAGAGTAAGAGACACTAGTTATTAATCAAACAAATACACAGATTCCTCACACTCCAGGGCTTATATTAGAAGCCCAGACAAATAAAAAAGACTTCACTCCTATTGCCTCGTTGTCTGCCATCTCGAAGCATAACACAAACCAATAATCAACATATGTTAAATAAACTTTTTTTTTTTTATCATTTTTTAATGAGAAATATATTTTCTCTATTATTATTTATCAACACATGTTACATGTATTACGCATATATGCAGCAACCGTGTATCAAACATAACAAATTTTCTTCTGTTTTAATTTGTACACAAATAAAAAAGAAAAGATAGATAGGCTTATCTTAACAAAGTGTGTGTATGCAAATCAATATCGGGTGATGCGTCGTCTCCATTTGACTTTTTTGTCTTGCTGTATTAGTCTTTTACGATTCTCTCGACTTTTCTTGTCTTAGTTGCCATGATAATAAATAATGCATGAAAAGGAAACCACAAATTGATTCCACTTTGCATGAATAATTAAGTGTGTAACTGTGTAAGGCAAAAAACATATCATCTCGTTCAGCTGTCACACTTTGTTTCTCAAATCTCACATTATCTCAAAAACCAATCCCCGTTTGTCCTTTTGTCATTTCTCCATCGAACTTTAACTCAAGAAATCAGAACCAGAACTCAACGGATCCCTATCCATCAAAATAGTAAGTTCACTCACTCATTAATTTGCAGAGAAACATACATATAAGGAATGCTCTTTTTCCTCCCAATTGAGTTTTTTTTTTTTTAAAAAAAAGATCTTCACATGAAGCATCCATGTCCTTTAAAAAAATGTATTTTAAGTTATTTTTTTGTCTATTGTTTTTGTTTTGCTAATATATTGCTCCAATGTTGGGCTCATGTAACTATATATAATTACATTCATTCAATCTTAATAATTAATAAAACAAAATTAACCATATTTATAATTAATTTTTTGTGGATGTTGGATGAACAAAATCTAAGTTAGTTGTAACATTAAGTTAGTTCTGTTGAAGTTGAGATTAAAAAAAGTCTAGATTTAGTATATTTATAACGTGTAGAAAAAATAAAATGTTTAACCAACTTCAGTTGCATGTCCCACCCAAATATACAATATAATATTTTTTTCACACTTCCTTCGTTTTTCTTTCTTTACAAGCTCTGAACTCCTCTTTTTATGGTAAAAATTGAGAAAAGAACTTAATTTTTTTTTTCCAATCGTGAAAGAAAGAATAAAAAAATAGTGTAAAACAATAGTGTGAGAGAAACATCATTCAATTCACAAGAATCCACCGCATGTTCAAGGTTATTGGATAACGGATATATTATTTTTCAAAAACTCAAAATCAGTATTTTATTTTATTCAAAAGTGCATCTGAAAAGTGACATAAAATAAATAAATAATTTTTCCTGATATTGATATACATAGTTTTATTAAAATATAAATAAAAATATTTAAATTCGCATTTTATATATCCTTCCCTTTCCCTATTTCCTTCGCTCTTGAACTTTTATTCTCAACCACCAACTCAATTTTATATCTCTTTAAATTACACATATTTTTTTTTTAAAGGAACTACACATAAAATTGATTAGTACATAGAAAATTAAAATGAATTATAAAAATCAAGAAATCTAAATATATGATAACAAGTAGATGAAAGTTTTGTTGGAAAATAAAAAATAAAAGTGCACATACTAAAAAAAGAAGTAATATTAGTAGCAAAATGTGTTGGTGGTGTGAAGTGTCCCTGTAAGGTCTCTACCTCACTCAATGCAATAAGTTATGAGAATTTTGATCCATCCACAGAGCACAGAGCACAGAGCACAGTGCATTATTAGTATTGTGATCCCTCTCTTTCATTTTCACTATAGTCCAGTTTTGAGTTGTTGTTGGTTTGTGACTACCCCTCAATTGAGTTATTGATTGGCGCTGTCGAGTTATTTTCGCCCCACACATCGCAACAACACTCACTTGTCCTTTCCTTCCATTTTTGGTTTCTTTTCCTAGTACTCTCTCTCTCACACAATTCATTATTCATTATTAAGTTGTGTGTGTGTTCTAACGTTAGAGGCATGGCTTGCACTTGCAGCTACTGTCCGTATTTTATTATTTTTGTTAGTGAATGAGGCAACTTTTTAAGGTAATTAGGCTTCTTTGGTTATTATTGGCAATTTTCTTAAAAGTCATGTTTGTTTGTCAAAAGATAAACCAGCTGGGAGTAAGACGCATTCAATTACAATGCTATATAGCTGCACCAAATTATCAAATGTGTTGATGTGATCAAGAAGCTATGTATATTTTCTCTTACTTTTATTTCTTTTTTGCCATGTTTTGTTGTTGTGAAGGAATATTGCTATTTTATTCTTGGCTTATGATTTGTGGGCTAGCTACTTGGCCTCTTCACTTTGCTAAAAAGTTTTTTTTATTATTATTATTTTGTTGATCAAGGTTTATGAAGTATGTTGTAGTTTTGTTAGTGGCATATTGTGATTAAAGGCGTGAAGATTCTTCCTATATACTTCTGAAAGAAATTATTTTTTTAAAAAAAGTTTTAGTTTACATTTTAGAAAACAATTGTTCTTTTACAACTTTTTATTTAGGATTACTATTATTTTTCTATTACAACCAATTACTTTTGGAATATTACTTATTAGTATTTGATTATCAACAGTGATTTCTTCTTTTAATTGTTGTTTTTTTCTGGTTATCGTACCGATAAAATTAGATTAAAAGAATAGTTTTATAAATCTTTTAAGTTTGACTCAAGTAAGTAACTTACTTTTGTATGAAAAAGAATTAAATTAAACTAATATGCATAAATTAGTGTGAACATCAGATGATTGTACCAAAATAAAATATTTTTTCCCATTAAACAGTGACTCCAATCGCTGTCCGTTGCGTCACTTTCAATCTCCTTTCACTTACTTTCTTTTACCAATCACAGTTTTTCTTTTACATTACATAGAGAAACGAAATTTAAAAAAAAATAAAAAATAAAGAAAAAGAAAAATCGAGGTTTGGAACGAATTATCAGCACCTGTAGGGCAAATTAATGATGAAAAAACTGCCTTTTCTCCCTTGTAATCGCATTATGTGCATAACTTTTCCTTTTGATCAAGAATATTTTCTCCGAAACATGATTATGTCTGATTTGATCGATAATTAATCATACGGAGCCATCAAAATTGACATTGATGGCTACTTAGAAATGAAGACTCAACATTAATTCATGGTCCTCGAGCCACTTCGATCACTACTCATAAGATAAGTCACTTGGATCGGATCATAAGTCACTATTGTACGCTATCAAGGGTCTAATCTAATCTTCAGAGAAACGTTACTTTGTAATTGGCGTTGGGTAAAATAACTTTTATACATGAATATGAATATATTATATGAACAGGTGTCAGCAATCGATCAGTACTTAGCCAGAATGTTGAAGTTGTACAGTGCAGACAGCGGAGAACATGCATGAATCAATTCACACATGCCAACCACAGTTACCCCAAAATAAATATAGGACACTGTTTCTCAAATATATATGGTTTGGGTAATTAAATTTTTATTTTTTAATAACTATTTGTAAAAAAAATTAAACGGGTCAAAATAATCAAGTTAGCTAAACAAAATAATTTAATTATTTTTATTGATCTTGATGAATAATTTTATTAATAATATCATTTTTTTTTTGTTATGAAAATACTCAATTGAAACTTGAAAGCATCTACAATTAATTTACTTATTGAGTTGCTTAAATGATTGTTTTTTTGTGAGTCACACATTAATTTACGCGAGACTTATATATATTTTTAATATTAATTAAATGAAATGCTTAATGAGTTACATGCAAAAGTTTCATTAAATGCTTATGCGCCTGAAAATTTTATTCCTCACTACTACTCATAAGGAATAATTTATCATCAATAACAACTCGTTCCTACGAGAAATACTGAGTTAAATGAGTTTTTAGATTTGAATGGAAATTGAAAGAGGAGATTCAAGTTAGTCATTACTCATTAACAAAATTGAAACTTGAGGAACACTGTATAAGCATTTATGTATAGATGTTTCTATGATATAATAATAGGATAAAAACTTTTTCTATATAGGTTATAAGCAGTTTATCTTTTTAGGAAGGTCATTAATACACTTTCTAACACACTTACTTTATTATTGATTAAATTTATTAAACACTGCAAAATAAAATGCAATAAAATATGAAATGAAACTTACAACAATTTGGAATTCTTAATAAATTTAAGTTAAGAATAAAAGAGTGTGTTAGAAGATGATTATAAACTAATTTAGACAACTTATTAAAATAAATCCAAACAACCGATAATACATCATAAATAATTTTCATAAATTCTTTCAAACGCATTCATTGATTCGTAGTGTCATAAATTAAGTTTAAATAAATTATTCCATAAATTATACTACTCCTTGAAAGACTTAAATAGATGACATCAAACATTAAATCCATAGAAAAATTAGAATAAATGTTTGCTTTAAACATATTTCTTATTTCTATTTTACTATATTACCTCATTATTGATTCTTTGTGTCATCATCTTTAATGAAATTTTACTCTTTTAATAATGTTCCATAGACACATATCTAATATATATAAGTTTTACATGCAATCAATCAAAATATCTAATTAATGTATAATTTAGGAAATAAAATATTATACTTATTAAATAATAAATAAGTATTACTCAAATATGGGAATAAATATTATACATCTTTATAATTTTAATATTTTTTTTTCTAGAAGTAATTTAATTTTTTTTGTTCAAAAATATAATATTTATTATTTAAAAAATAGTAGTATATATATAATTCAAAAGTATAATATTATTATTTATAAATAAAGGATAAGGTGATTTTTCTTTAATTGATATTCAATAGTATAATATTAATGATAAGAGAATACAATATTTCATGAAGTTATAAATAACAAGTAATATGTTTGGTTGGTAAAAAAAATAACATGTTTTCAAACAAAACAAATTAAAAATTACTTAAGAAAATGTGTCTAAGTTAAAAGAATACAAGTCTCCATATATGATGGCATAGTATTTATATATTGCTTAATTTATATGAATTTTCAATTCATAATTTATATATATATATATTATAGATAATAAATATTATATTATTGAATAAAACAAATAAAACAAATTACTTATAAAAAATATCAGCATCCAAATATTTTTTCTTATATTAGTACAGAATTCATTTATTGCTTAATAGGTATAATATTCTATTTTCTAAATTATACATTAATTACGTGGACTAATGTGATTATGTATAAAACTTATATGTTAGATATGTGTTTATGAAAGTATATTTATGCAAAACTGAATCCAAAATATTAATTTAAAAAAAAAACCATATTTGTTCTAACCAATAAAAATGTGGATTTGTTTTGAATAGAGAAAAAAGAAAGTATCATTTTCCAATAAAAAAATGTCAGTTAGCAGAGAAATACAATATGTCTACGAGAGGTGCTGGTCTGTGTAGCTGACAACTATGAAGTCATGCACATAAATTTAAACTGAGTTTTGAAATTAAGTCCTCTGTCCTTTCTTTCTCTTTCACTCTGTGTTTTGCCACCACTACACTCCACATCTCACTCACTCTCACTCATCTCCATCTCCATCTCCCATAACCATAACATCAACAACTTCATTTAACACCTTTCTCTCTCTCTAGTGGGCCTCAACTTCCATTTTTATCATTCTTTCCACTCTCCAAAAACTACTCTTTCTTCTTCTTAACACAGAACAACTACTCACTCACTCACTCTCCAAGATGCAGTCACAGTCTCTGTAACTGTAACCCATCATCAAATGAGTTTGAGTTCTTGCATCTCTTGTTGGGGGGTGAATGTGAATGGGTTGCATGGTGTCTCAGCTCGCCGCCAAATTCGCTTTCTTTCCGCCGTCGCCACCGACCTACCAGCTCAAGAAGAGCGACGTCGACGGCAAGCTCACAGTGGTCTCCGCCGCGGCTCCCATTCCCCACGCCGATGACACCTCCCTCGACGTTCTCCTCGTGGACACCAAGCACGGCAACAAGATTGTCGCGTTTTATCTCAGAAACCCCTACGCGCGCCTCACTCTTCTCTACTCTCACGGCAATGCCGCCGACTTGGGTCAACTCTATGATCTCTTCGTCCAACTCAAGGTCAATCTTAGAGTTAATCTCATGGGGTTAGTGCTTCTCAATAATCCTGCTTTCATAACTCTTTCTTCTTCTTCTTTTTTTTTTTTTTTTTGTCTTTGTCTGGTCTTCTTATTTTACTTCATTAAACCTCACGAACTTCAAAGACCGCAGGTTATCACTGACCCTTCTTTTGTATTATCTCCGTGTTTTTAATTTTTTTAATTTTACCCTCTCTCTTTTTTCACCTTCTCTTTCTTCCACTAACTAATGTTTTATTTTTTCCTATTTTATTGGGTTTGTTTATGTAGCATAGATCTGAGAAGAGATTAAGTGAATCTATGCTATGCTATGCATGGTTTGGTTTGGTTTAGATTTGGATGAGTTGTCGTCGTGCGTGGTTTTTTAGATCTGGTGGTGAATGAGTATAAGATATGGCATGCTAATGAATGTCAATGCCTTTTTCCTACAACATCTTTTCAATCAATGTGGAAAGTGAATGGAGTTAGAGTTTTTGGCACCTGAGCGTGGCTTCTCTAAACAAACAAACAAAAATTGGAAAAAAGTAAAAGTGAAAGGGAAAAAGAGAGAAAAAAAAAGTAGTTTGTATTTATGGCTTGCTTGCTTCTTGGTAATCCGTAGCAATCTTTTGCTGATCTCTCTTTGTCTTCCGTTTCATTTTCTTTCTCCCTCTGTATAAAGTATTCCAGTTTTTACCTATACTTTGATGGCGACGTAGCCTCAAGTTTTTCTTGTTGTTTTGTGAACCTACTCTCTCATTGTTTTTTCTCCTTTTTACCCCTTACTACTTCTATCATTCTTATCCTTCTGTTTCTAAATTAAATTACAAAATAGGAAAACATAATAATAAGCACTTTTAAAATGCTGTGTATACAACAATTTAGTTTACCAATTGACTTCACCATTTAGTGCATTAAGGGACTTGAAGTGAATCGAATTTGGAGATTATTAATGTGCTTAATGGATGTAATGTAAATAGTTTTTGAAAGATGAAAATGATGTTACTTCAATATCTAGGGGGCCAACATTTAGAGACTAAAGCTGAAAATTGATGTTTTTATGCAATGTTTTTGTTTGCAGATATGACTACTCTGGATATGGGGCATCTACTGGCAAGGTAGGCCATTCTTTGGCAAATACAACATTACATTATATATTCTGTTCTATTGAATGGACCACACACACAAACGCACACATAAACATCACTCTGTTTTGTTGAAAGGAAAGTAGTACTTGAGCAGGGTACTTTTTATTCTTTGATCTACATTGCACCAAAAGAATTGCAATTTCATTTTGTGTTGTTTTTGTTTTATTTTATTCTTTTGTCTTCTATTTTTTGAAATAAATGACAATCACATGCATAATAGTGGTATCTGGATAAATCCATACACACTATACCTGTTGGGGGCATTTCTGTTCACCACATTAGCAAAAGCTTCCTCGATTACAAATGGGTTAACATTGCCATAAAAATTGTACTCTGATATAAACTTGGATGAGAAGTGAGTACATATGCATGGATTGGTACAATACAACGCTTCGGATCAGTTTGATGTCATTATTTCATTTTCTTAACTTTATGTTAACATGGAAATGGCAGAGGCATACCCCCCAGTTGACTTTTTTGTTCCAATTTGTGTAATGAAATGTGTCTATTGTCTATTACAAATTCTATGAATGCCATGTTACTGATATGTAATTCCAATACTTTAAAATCATGCAGCCTAGTGAATCCAGCACATATGCTGACATAGAGGCAATATATGAATGCCTTGAAACTGAGTATGGAGTTAGCCAAGAAGATGTAATCTTGTATGGGCAATCTGTTGGAAGTGGACCAACACTGCACTTGGCTGCTAAATTGCCACGGTTGAGAGGTGTGGTTCTTCACAGTGGCATTCTTTCTGGTCTTCGAGTGCTCTGCCATGTCAAGTTCTCATTTTGCTTCGACATTTATAAGGTAATATATCAAAGGCTATTGATTATAAAGAGAAACATGTAGCTTACGCTTGAGTACAAGGTCAGAATTCTAAATAATATGTAGGCAATCTGATATTATGTACTTGTAAAAACTGAAACATGGCACAGATGTTATCTAATTTTGACATTTGGCAACAAAATGTAGGGAAAATGATGACTGCAATTTTGTAAATGTATAATGGTTCTTTTTAATGTTGATCAAAATATAAAATCAACTAGATTCAATAATGCTAAACTATTTGATCTACTTGAATTTAAACTCTTAATGGTCACTTTAGCAAGATTGAAGAAGACTCACTTTTTGAGATGTCATTGTTTGGATTAACTAATATTCTGTTAGCTGTATTGTTCCATTTTATCTAATTGTAATTTTTCATTCCAACTCATGCAGAACATCAACAAAATAAAGAAGGTCAAGTGCCCTGTACTTGTAATACATGTAAGTATATGATGCACTGTAATCACACTGCTTTTCCTCTCTGTATTTGTTTATGTTGACATTTAAAACAAGTATATGGACAAAGCACATTACCTAGTGATATTCTTTTCTAATTAAGATGTTGTATGGTTGAAGTAAACTTGTAATGTGACTATTGTCTATTCTTAAAAAGAAAATCATTTGAAATGGTTATGCTTTAAACATGAACGAGTAGCAACTACATAGCGAGAGAGATTTTCTTAATGCTTGACTAAGGTTCATGTTTGATTAACTTTTGCTGGTGAATAATGATCTTGTTTCCTTGAGTCTCTGTTGCCTCTATGTCTGTTAATTAACTTTTCAAAACTAAAAGTTCAGCTTTAATTGCATATCAGGATTACAAATTTCGTAGGTGTTGTTGCAAACCTTTTAATTACATAGCAGGATTACATATCAGCTTTAAGTACTATGATTGATCTGCTAATTTGTTTCACAGGGTACAGAAGACGATGTTGTCAATTGGTTACATGGTAATGGACTTTGGAAGATGGCAAGGGAGTCATATGACCCCTTGTGGATCAAAGGAGGTGGCCACTGCAACTTGGAGCTTTACCCCGATTACATCCGCCATCTTTGCAAATTCATCCAAGAAATGGAGAGCATGACAACTGAGAAGCGCTTAAAAAAGATTCGGCAAAGTTCGAATAAATCAAAGTCAAACACCGTTTCCACCTGTAGTAGATGCTGCAGCGTGAAGTGTTGTAGAGTGAAATGTCCCGAATGCAAATGCTCTAATTGCTGCTGCTGCATGAATTGCATGAGTTGCATGAATGTTTCTTGGTCTATCAACTGTCCTGAATGCTGCTGGAGACCTAGCTGCAAGTGTTGCTGCTTCCCCAAGTTCTCTAGCTGTTTTGGATCAACCTGCTGCACAAAATGGTCATGGCCTAGCTGTTGTGTGATCAAATGTTCATTGCCTAGTTGCTGCTGCTACCCCAAGTGTGCAAGACCAAGTTGCTGCACGAGTTGTTTCTGTTGGCAATGTTGTGTGGGAAAAAAACACAGTGATGGTACAAATGGAAAACAGAATGGCTAATGGAAATGGTGTTATAACATATGGTTGTATAGAATGAATGACACACCCTTCAATATTGTGCAGTGGTGTTACAAAGAGAGGAGGGGAAGAGGAAGAGGAAGAGGAAATAGTGGATGACAATTGTAGGAAAGTGATATGATCCCAGTGTCCTCTATTATTTTTGGTTTATTTGGAGTTATTACTTAAGTTCTATTGGAATTTTTTACTCATAAAACATTGGTGTTTTAATTAATATTCCGGGCATTTGATGAAATGACATCATTGTATCTCCTTGTTCTGTAGCCTTTTAAATTTTTGCAGTGCCCTTGTGTTAGTCAGTGTCTAATAGTAATAACAATAGACAACAACCTCGAATGGTCTTTTCAGTGATGTCACCTTACCATGCGTATCTAGCACCAGCGACAAGGGAGTTATGAAGTTGCAGAAATTGGATAAGCTCATAATTATGACCATCTTCATTTCCCGTGGTGAATGCAGATTGTTACTATCTTGGTTCCAAAGGTAACACAACGCATTGATTTTCTTTACTAATTTTAATTTTTTGTGTGAATCATGTTTGTAATAACGGACAGAATTTTCAAAATTTCAATCGACTAGGACTAGGAGTATTGCCTCCTTTTTAGACTTATTATTACTAACATTCCGAAATATCTGTTGGTTTCTTGTTACACTTGTTTTATCTCAACTACTACTAGTATATACGGATAAAAAAAACTACTACTAGTATATGTTGATTTTTTCTTTTCGGTTCATAAATAAAAATTCAACACCTAGGTAGTAGTTACAGATTTGTCAAACAAAAAAAAAGGTAGTAGTTACAGTAGTTTACTATTTTTTTCATATGATATTATCTTTGACTTGAAATATTAGTTTCAATACCTACGGTTTTCTTTAAAAATAAAAAAAAGCATGTTCATCAAAACTGACGTTAGGGTGAGACTATTGTTATGGAATATTATTTGACTGTTCAAAATTGACGCACTAAAATTAATATTTAGTGTGTATCATGTTTAGTAGTCGCGTGGACCAATTTGAATTATTAATTAATCTTAAGTAAATGAACGTGTTACGAGTAAATTTGAATCAATCTTCAAGAGATTCATTTGTTTATACCTGTAAAATTTAACAGCCAGAGAGAGATTGCTGAACCGTGCTGCCTTCCTTCAAATTTATACCTGTAATATTTGAAGTATTTTTTTATATTTTTTTTTATCTTCTGGATTGGCATTTCAGAAGCAAAAAAGGAGGTGCAGAAAATAACTTTGAGGAGCAAGAAGCAATAGCATAGGTCATTCTTTTGAATCAGGATGGACATCTAAGCTGAGTTAGATTGTTATGGGCCAAACCCTGGCCCATTTCCTTCGAAGTGAACAATTCTTAAGAGTTAAGTAGGATGACCTACTTACTCTCTTTTTTTTTTTGTCTAATTCAATGTTATTTGTACAACAGAGAGAAGATAGAAGTATGGGATATAATTAATGATGTTATAGAGAGAAATAGAGGAGAGAAAAATAGTGTTGTATAAATTGTTGTATGAGTTGATGCATGTATAACAATTTTTTTTTTATTTAAATATCGGATGCAATGTTATGCAGCCTTATTATTAAAATTGAGGTTGGTGCTTTCTATTAGAATACGGAATTACAACTTGTAGTTTGTTTATATTCATTTACAAATTACAAATGCAGTTTGGTGATAGCGAAAACTCTTTTCTTTTGGAAACATTGCCTTCGGTTATGTTCTTCTTGGTTTTGGTTGCAGTACACAAAATGTCGTCCAAACATGACAAATTAAAATGAGTTATCTGCGTCAAGATCCTTCTTTTTTCTCATTATTTAATGGCAATGCATAACATGCATAAATGTCAATCAAATGCCACACTGGTCCACATTGACGTGATTGCTTTGTCGTGTTTTTTTACTTTTTTTTTTTTTACAAAATGTTATGGTGTTGGTGTTGTTCTGAGGAAGCAAAGGTTCCAACGGACATGTTATGTTCTAGGCAAGCAACACCGTAGCCTTTTTACTATGTATATAATAACCAATACATACTCTAATAATCCACACATAAATATTTTATTTACTGAATTTATCTACTATGACAGTAGTAGTTTTTAAACTTGTGTGCCATGCATGAATATACATCTAAGAAGTTCAACGTTACCCCCACGCCACGAATTCACTCTGATTTTAGAAAATGAAAACGAAACGATGTGGAGGCTGGAAAGATAAGCAGAAAGAAATGAAGAAGATGCCTATTTTGTTTTATAGTTCGGTCCAATTCACGAAGGATGGCACACCGAACCAAAATTATTTCATCGAATTAGATAAAAGCCTAATTGACTTTTTTTTTTTCTGGTAAAAAGTACAGTAAGTAACATTCATTTATACAATAGGCATGGCCAAATGCAAATGCAACCAAGAGCTTAATTAATTATTGACTTTTCTTTTGACTTTGGACATGTATTGATTATGGTGGTTCAAACATGATGAGTCTAATAGGAGTGGACCTGAGACCTTTATGCAATCAACAATGCAATAAAGTAGTAATTAGAATACTTTGTTCTGTTGTGTCCATTCGTCCCTAGTTCCGTTTGGTTGGTCACATATTTCATCAGACAAATAAAGGAGGTGAGCACACGGACACACGATGGTACTCAATCAGAAATTAAATTTATTGAAGAAAGTATACATTGAAGAATACATGGGAATAAAAACATCATCACTCACATATAATCTACAATGGTTGAGCACGTGCCACGTACACATTGACAACAATATTTTTCTACTCCTATCCACCCTGATCGAATCCATAATTTCATACGAAACTAATGATTAATAAGACCATTCTCAGTCATTAGTGGAACACAAGTGATTATAGGCTATGATGATAATGATGATGATGAACAGAGTTTCTTCTTTTTGGGTTATATAGGATTCCGGGATTCTCCCGTTTCACACTGATGAGATTGAGAGGAACACGGTCACACCACACAATTACATTTACACTAGTTACAACTAGCTAAAAAGCAAAATCTATAATTTATTTATTTATAATATAAACAAATTAAATTAGACTTCATATTTTGAAGAAAAAAAAAATTAACAATACCAAAACATAAAAAAAAGTTTTTTTCTTCATATCAGGAGGTGTTGTTTGATAAAGGGGAATATCGAAGGAGGGAATTGGGGGAGTTTGGTACTGATTAGGGTTTATTTCCAATTTGCAGCAATAATTACGGCGAGGCAGCAGCAGCAGCCTTTCACGATTGATTCATGTGAAAAGGCGAAGAGGTGGGGCCCACGAGGACATTATGCGGGGCCACGAAGCAAACGTCGGATTCACACTTTGCGGCCTTCACATGCTACGCGGGAATATCGTTCATGCGGTGCGGATGCGGACATGACATTCATTCATTCCCTCCCTATGTAAAGTACTAAGAGTAACCACATCAAATGTGCCACTGCTTTACTGCTATGTGGTTTCGTATGTTTTTGATAATTGATTGTTAGACAAAAGATAATCCTAATC
Organism: Amphicarpaea edgeworthii; assembly: GCA_014843725.1. Classification (NCBI taxonomy): domain Eukaryota; kingdom Viridiplantae; phylum Streptophyta; class Magnoliopsida; order Fabales; family Fabaceae; genus Amphicarpaea; species Amphicarpaea edgeworthii. The sequence goes on along the minus strand of CM026324.1, from coordinate 1,300,008 downwards.
TCATATGGAAGTGACTTATATTTTTTTTATCAATAAAAATTGAACACGACATTATAAAAAAATTTATGATATTTATGTATTTTTTTCAATCAATTAAACTAGATTTCTTTAATTAGAATGACTTATATAATAAAAAAACATTTGAATTGTCATTATGAATTTTACGAACAATAATATAATTCAACTAAAATGAAATGATAAGATGATCTTCACGTTGAATTGTGAAGATGAGGAGAGATTGTCAATTCTAGTCCCTTATGTTAACAAAAATTGACAATATAACTTCTAATACTTGTTGATAAAAAAATAAAATAATAATTCGACTAAACAAAAATCTCTCCAAAATATGATAATACTACTCTCATCTTGTTCCAAATCGCCGGTTAATGATGGTAAAGGTGGTACCAATCACACAATTAGAATGTTGTTGATTTTTATGACGCATTTTATTATTACTATAGATCATACCGGTGCAAGTTGCGTTTGTGTGGTAAAAAAATCAATCAATATATCTATATATAATATAAAATCAATTTAATTGGTTATATATTATTTTATTATTTAATCTCATATTTTTACTCAATCTTCTAACATTTATTTATCATCTTAAAACATATTTTAAAAAATTTATATTCTAGTTTTCATTCTCTAAACTAACAAATGTTTTTAATAAGTTACTAAATTATTAAATTGACATTAAATTAAATTTTGATCATAGGTTTTGAATTTCCACTTTCTTAATTTGTATATAAGTGAAATAATTTTTTTTTGATAGTTTTGAGAAGTTTTTTACAAGATCTTTTTATTCCTAATGAAATAAAATAAAACAAGGTTATTATTTTATTATTTGTAACAAGTATGGAATAAAAAATGCAAAATCATATGTTAAGTCAGTTTACTAATTTTTGACATATTAACTCAATTGGTTAGATGTCATTTCACTTTTCTATCTCATACTTTCACTCAATATCAAAACATCCACACATCATTCTAAAACATATTCTATAAAATTTATATTTCAGTCGTCACTTTCAAAACTATTGAATGTCTTTAATCAATGATTAAACTATTAAATTAATATTAAATTTTTTCATACGTTTTGGATTTCTACTTAGAAATGAATTTTTGGTAGTTCATGAAAACTTTCCATGTGATTATTTGTAGTAAGTATGGTAAGAAAAATAATAGGACATAGAAAATATAGTAGTTATGTTTTCATGTACTAGCACGTAATTTTAATTGATTTTAATATTCTTGATATTTGAATTTATGGCCTATATATTAGGGTGGCAAAACGGGTTGGCTCGGTCTGCTAGAAACGAGCTAACCTGTCTATGGTTGAAACGGGCTGGAGGACTTGGCTTGCTAGTCCTTAGCCTTCAATTTTTTTTTTTAAATTAGAAAAAACATAATTACATAAATGTTTTCTTAGTGTAGTTTTGTCTTATACTTGCTTAGGTGTAATTTAATTTTAACTCTATAATTTTGGTGAAAATGTAACCTACAAGACATGAATATAAGTGGATGGTGGCTTTGTCTTGAATGTTTAATTAACACCAAAAAAAATTGTTCCAGAGAATCCATAAGAATTAAAAAACTTAATTAGCTAGCTAGTTTATAAAAACAAATATTTAAAGACAAATAACTAAAACCTTAACAGTTACAAACATGACACAAAAATTAGAAATATTTAAAGATAATAATAGAAATAGAATTACATAAATGTTTTCTAAAAACAAAAAATTCATAAGTTTTTAATCCTTAAAGAAGTCTTAAACTATAAAACAAAATTACAAAGTATCTTAACTTCTTAGTTCATACAAAATAACTAAAGGGAATCCTAAAAGTATATTAACTATACTTATCTTTGATGGGTTGAGGCGAGGTAGGCAGGCTGCCAACACTACCTTGCTCTACCATTTTTAGGTGGGTTGACAAGCTGACTCAACGAACTACAACTCATTTTGCCATCCTTTAAGGTTTAGGGTTTCATTCACTTTGAGTCTTTATCAACTTTTTATTTTATTTTATTTTGGATTTCAAGTGAGTTTAATATTTTTTTTATTTGTACTTATGATTTTTAAAGCATAAATCCTATACCCTATACCCTAAACATTGAATACTAAAACATTAAACCTTGAAACTCTAAAATTTAAGAAAAAATTACTTATACATAGTCCAATTTAAGACTTATATCGTCTGGTCTAATATAATTTATTATTTATTTATTTTTTAACATTTCCTACTATTAGTTGTAATTTTTTTAATATATTTTTATTTTTATTTTATAAATCATTCTATTTATTTTACTTTTATTTAAAATACTAAATTCTTGTTAAGAACATAAGAAACAAAAAAAATAAAAAAATAAAAAAATATATATATATACTTTATAATTGTTATCCATCAAACTATTGACTTAATGGTTATTGAGTCTTTCTAATAACTAAAGAGATTAGTGCTTAAATCCTAATTTTGTTAAAATTCATTTTAATTTTTTATTTAAATTAATTAATTAAACCAAATGATAACTTAGGAATAAAAAAGGATAATCATGTCATTAATACAAAATAATTAATTAATTATATTTAAATAATTATTAATAACAATAAAAATAGTTAACATTAAAAATAACGGTCAATGCCTCTAAATTAAACGAAGAGACCAAAATTACAAATTTGTGAAAATAGAGAGAGTAAAATTGCAATTAAACCTTAATTTTTTTTATAAAAATATTTATTCTTTTAATTAGTCATTCATGGCACTGAAAGATATAAAATCTCTACAAATAAGATTTTCATTAACTTGAATTAATTATAATAAGTATAGATTAAATATTGTTTCAATAAAATGTAAAATCTAATTTTTTTTAATAATTGAAGTTATATTTCATAATTCAAATAAATAATTTAAAACTAAATTAATTGATAAAATAATATACTGTATACTAATTTGGAGAGAATTTGTTAAAGAGAACTCACACATAAACTAATACTACCAAAAATATAATTGAACTAAAAAATGTGAAAATGACGCAATAGGATTAACAATTTTCGGATAAGTCATTGACGATCGATATTAATTTTAAGGGAATAGAAACCTATTCGAGCATTATCATATTGAACGAAGGTTGCCCTTTGCTAGGCTATACATTTGGTTGAATTTGGTGCATCAGCGGCAGTGGTGCGGTGCACGCGGAGCATGAGCTATGCACAATAAGATACAATGAAGTGAAGGGAATGAGAGAAAATTCGTGAATTTGACTTTCTCTCTGCTAAAAAAAAATTAATTATATTAATCATTAACATTAATTGATATATAATGAAATTTATTATTAGGAATAACTTTAAAAAAAAATCATGATTTCTAAAATTGATTAAAATCGATTTGTTTAGTTGTAAACATTTTATTAAAAAAAACTTAAATACACATTTTGTCGCCCTATGTTTTAAATTACGATAAAGTGGTTTTATATTCCATTTCAGGTTGTGAACTAAATGATAACAAATTAATGGATAACAAGATAATTTCATCTCATGTCATGCCAATTAGGTAGAGAAAAAAGAAGAAGCAAATATAACAAATTAAATGAAATAAAACACTTTTCATTAATTTTACGTTTCATTTCACCTTGGTTCAAATCATTCAAATAGTCTAGCTCATTTGGTAAAACTTAATACTCCCTTTTAAGAAATTAATCTTTCAAGCTTTTATTGGAGAGATTTATTTCCTTAAAATCTCATATTTTCAATTATTTCATTTATCACCTTCCATATAATAGTTAATATATAGTAATTAAAAAAAAAATTGAGCTTCATGCTAAAGATTTTTATATTATTAACTAATTAAAAATCATTTTAAATATTCATTTTTAAAAAAATCATAAAATTTAAAATTTTGTATACATAATAATTTATAAATAATTAGATAACAATATACTCTTTTTTAATTTTAAATTCATGATTTTAAAAGTAACTATTATAAAAATTAATAAATTTATTGGATATCATATAATTTATAATTATATAATATATTTTTTTTAAATCATGATATTGGTAGGAGGCCAAAAGCATATACTAATATTGGTAAAAAAATCTTCAAAGCATGTAAGAAGAAGAAGAAGGTGGGTATTCCCTTTCCAAAATGATTAATAACAAAACATTGTTATACTATTATTAAATAATAATCTATTTTTGAAATTAGAGTGCAGTAGAGGAAGAACACGTAAAGTTGGGCGCAGTAGAAAATTTCTCCTTAGCCGTGTACAAACCGCATGAAGTGAAGTAAAACTAAAGTAAAATCCATCTCCGTATCAATCAGAGACTTCGTACTTCCCCAAGAAAACACCAATAAAACGAATAGAATCACGCATATCAATTTACACGCTATTCCTTTGTCTTCTCAGCTACCGAGAGATCATTGGTACATTGTTGGAACATCATAGGATATTCAACCTTGTTCTTTTTTTTTTTTTTCCCCTCTCTCACTATATCCCTTTCCCAGGTTCTTTTTCAGTTTCACGCCGTAAAAGCTGTCGTCGATTTTGTGCTTTAACCAAAACACACCCTTCACTCGTTCGCTTACCAAACTGCTTGCAGAAGTTGAAGCAGCGTTAAAGGTTGCCGGCGGCGTGGCATTGATTTTTTAAATGTGGACAAGGATGTGATCTGTTCTGTTCTGTTCTGTCTCTGTGTTGGAATTATTATTAACTGGATTTGGTTTTGTGTCCCTTTTGTTGGACTCAGTCCTGTTTGTTTGAGAGAGAGAAAAGTTGACACTTAACACTTGACAGCGTCAGGCACGCGCTTAATTGGTTGTTGTCTTTGAGTTGGTAAGACCATTCGAAAGAACCTTTCTTAATCCTTTCCCATTGCTAATTCTTTTATAATTGATCATGTGCTGCGTCTTGCCACTTGCAAACAGAGCGAGGGTTGTGTGTTTCTTTACTTTCAATTTTCGTGTTTGAATTGCTGTCGTATTTGAACAATTCTAAACGTTTCGTCTCACATATAAAATGAAGTAGTGGGTTGTGGTGGTATTGAATTACAGGTTCATTATACCATGGCTTCTAAATTCAATCGTGAATTCTCTACGGTTCGGAAGATCACGCAGCTGAGCAATGATATGGATCAGGAGGAGGGTAGTGAGAATGAGAATGGGAGTGTTGGTCGTGTTTCCTAAGCAGTTCACATTCCTCCAACGCCTGATAACCAACCTATGGAGATTTCTCTGGAGAGGTCTAACTCTCGGAGAGTGGAGGACCAATACGCTTCGAGTTCTTTGTTCACCGGTGGTTTCAACCAGCTCACACGTGCCCATTTGAAGGACAAGGTGATTGAGTCCGAGTCCAGCCACCCCCAGATGGCTGGTGCAAAAGGGTCCTCTTGTGCAGTGCCAGGGTGTGATGGAAGGGTCATGACCGATGAAAGAGGGTTGGATGTGGTTCCATGTGAGTGTGATTACAAGATTTGTAGGGATTGTTATAGGGATGCTTTGAGGGTTGGTGAGGGGATTTGCCCTGGCTGTAAAGAGACTTACAACGAGCCTGAAATGCGGTTAGGTGTGGCTAGCTCACAGACACTGCCACTGCCTCCTGCTGGTGGAGTTAACAAGATGGAGAGGAGGTTGTCGTTGATGAAAACGGGGGCGTTCATGAGAAGCCAGAGTAATAATGACTTTGATCATGCTAAGTGGTTGTTTGAGACTAAGGGGAGCTATGGATATGGGAATGCTATGTGGCCTGCAGAATCAGAACCTGATGTCACTTCTGCTTCTGATTGGATGGGGGGTGACCCTAATGTGTTCAAGGAAAAGCAGTGGAGGCCCTTGACCCGCAAATTGAATATTTCTGCTGCAATTCTCAGTCCTTATCGGTATCATACTCTTATTCCTCTTAGTTTCTGTTTTCATTATTTTTTACAATGTTTTCTGGAGATGCATGCATTGGTGAGATTGAATTTTAAGATTTCTCCGTGTCAAATTCCAATATTTGTTCTTTCTTATGGATGATATTCAGTTTATTGGCATTCAGTTTGAATTAGTTTTCTTTGTAAATGAATGCCTCGCCATAAGGATTTTGTCTGCTGATTCATAATTTTGACCACCGTGTGTTGTTATATGTTCTATCTACTATATTTATAACAGTGAGTAATATTTGAATCAACATGTTAACTATAGGTAATCTAGAGTTGACTTGAAATTTTGTTGTTTTGACTTGCAGGCTCATGATATTAATTCGGCTAGTGGTTCTAATTTTCTTCCTAAAGTGGAGGGTCGAAAACCCCAATGAAGATGCAGTGTGGCTGTGGGGCATGTCTGTGGTTTGTGAAATCTGGTTTGCCTTCTCCTGGTTGCTCGACCAGCTTCCAAAGCTCTTCCCAGTAAACCGTGTCTCTGATCTTGATGTTCTGAAAGAGAAGTTTGAAACTCCAAACCCCAACAATCCTACTGGAAAATCTGATCTTCCAGGAATAGACATGTTTGTCTCAACTGCTGATCCAGAAAAAGAACCACCACTCGTTACTGCAAACACCATTCTTTCTATTCTAGCCGCTGATTATCCCGTTGAGAAGCTCTCATGCTATGTCTCTGACGATGGAGGTGCACTTCTGACTTTTGAGGCCATGGCTGAGGCTGCAAGTTTTGCCAACATGTGGGTCCCTTTTTGCCGGAAGCATAACATTGAACCCAGGAACCCGGAGTCTTACTTTAACCTGAAGAGGGATCCCTACAAGAACAAAGTGCGCTCTGACTTTGTGAGGGACCGCAGGCGTTTGAAGCGTGAGTATGACGAGTTTAAGGTTCGGATTAACAGCCTTCCTGAGTCGATCCGGCGCCGTTCCGATGCTTTTAATGCCAAAGGAGAAATGATAGCTATGAAGAGGTGGAGAGAAAATGGAAATGAAGATCCAATTGAGAATTTGAAAATTCCTAAAGCTACATGGATGACTGATGAGACTCACTGGCACGGTACTTGGACAATTGCTGCACCAGAGCATTCCAGAGGTGATCATGCCAGTATCATACAGGTAATTATCAATCTTTATTAGAATCATTATTCAATTTTCATCTAAGTTTTTTTTTTTTTTCTTTTTGTACTTTGACTCACAATGTTATATTTTAGTTTGGTATAAAGTATAAACATTGAATGTGCTAATCATCTTTCCACTTTCATAAATAGGTGATGTTAAAACCCCCAAGTGATGAACCACTATTTGGCACAGCATCAGATTCAAATGCATTGGATTTCAGTGAAGTTGATATTCGTCTTCCCATGCTAGTCTATGTTTCTCGTGAAAAACGACCCGGCTATGATCACAACAAAAAGGCTGGGGCTATGAATGCCCTTGTTCGAGCCTCAGCCATAATGTCCAATGGCCCTTTCATACTTAATCTCGACTGTGATCACTACATATATAATTCTCAAGCACTGAGAGAAGGAATGTGCTTCATGATGGACCGCGGTGGGGACAGGCTCTGCTATGTTCAATTCCCTCAAAGGTTCGAAGGTATCGACCCCAATGATCGCTATGCAAATCATAACACTGTCTTCTTTGATGTCAATATGCGAGCTCTAGATGGAATCCAAGGTCCTGTGTACGTTGGCACAGGATGTCTATTTCGAAGAACTGCTCTCTATGGCTTTGATCCACCTCGGATTAAAGAGGTCACCGGTTGGTTTGGTCGGAAGAACAAGAAATCCTCAACAGTAGCCTCTGTATCTGAGGAACAGTCATTGAGGAATAACAACAACATAGAGGATGAAGAAATGGCCAATGTTCTTGTTCCAAAGAAATTCGGCAACTCGAGCCTTCTTGTTGATTCAATCAGGGTGGCAGAGTTCCAAGGCCTTCCCCTTGCTGATCATTCGTCTATCAAATATGGCCGGCCACCCGGTGCTCTAACGCTCCCTCGTGATCCTCTCGATGCTCCTACCGTTGCTGAGGCCATCAATGTCATCTCATGTTGGTATGAAGACAAAACTGAATGGGGCCTCAGAGTTGGGTGGATTTATGGCTCTGTTACTGAAGATGTTGTGACAGGCTACAGAATGCATAACAGAGGATGGAAGTCTATATACTGTGTCACCAAAAGGGATGCATTTCGCGGCACTGCTCCAATCAATCTCACAGATAGGCTTCACCAGGTTCTCCGTTGGGCTACCGGCTCCGTCGAGATCTTCTTTTCGCGCAACAATGCTCTCTTGGCCAGCTCTAGATTGAAATTTCTTCAGAGGATTGCTTACCTCAATGTTGGAATTTATCCATTCACTTCCATCTTCCTCATTGTGTATTGCTTTGTTCCCGCTCTCTCACTTTTCACTGGCCAGTTCATTGTTCAAACACTAGAAGTCACATTCCTGGTTTACCTCTTGGGCATAACCTTGACCCTTGTCATCCTCGCTGCCTTGGAAATCAAGTGGTCTGGCATTGAGCTTGAAGAATGGTGGAGGAATGAACAATTCTGGTTGATTGGAGGCACAAGTGCACATCTTGCTGCTGTGCTTCAGGGTCTGCTTAAGGTGATGGCTGGCATTGAAATCTCATTCACTTTGACATCAAAGTCCGGCGGTGAGGATGAGAACGACGAATATGCTGACCTCTATACCATTAAGTGGTCATCTCTTATGATACCACCGATCACAATCATGATGGTTAATCTGATAGCCATTGCTGTGGCTGTGAGCAGAACTATATACAGTGAAGACCGTGAATGGAGCAGTTTGCTTGGAGGTGTGTTTTTCAGCTTTTGGGTGTTGTCTCATTTGTATCCCTTTGCAAAGGGGCTAATGGGTAGAAGGGGTAGGACACCCACTATTGTGTTTGTATGGTCTGGTCTAATTTCAATCACTATCTCACTCCTTTGGGTTGCTATTGACCCTCCCTCTGGCAGCAGTGGCCAAATTGGAGGGTCATTCCAATTCCCTTAATTAGTGCTTGCTCTCTTTCTCAGGGTAGTAGCACTTGTAAGTAGTTCAGACTGGCCTTCTTGTGGGTTCATCAGATTTTGTAGTTACCATTCATTGTTCGACCAGTTATTGCTTTTATTTTGTTGTTCATACAGAGAATGAATCATACATTTTTTTCTTACCAACCTTTATGATACAACTCCTTCCTCCATGAGATTCCTATAAACCCTGTTAAGTGTTAACTACGCGATCGTATTCGTAGGTACCGTTACGTTTCGTTCATGAGATAAAAAAAAAAGTTTAAATTATCATACAACATTAATCAAAGTAAGTATTTGGTTTTAGTCTCAACAATGATTCAAATGTATCATATTTATACGCAACTATAACAATGAAATGGACCGTTACCTATATGTCATTATCTCAGTATATTCAATATCCTCTCTAACATACTCTAGTGATGTTTCACACTGACTTGTGTTCCCACGCAGAACATTCAGCATCTCCTATTTTCACTTGTCATAGAAGTGATCCGTGTTTTCCATTCAACATGTTGTTGGTTCAAATCCTTCAAGCTGGTTAATTAGTTGGATTAACTTTCAATCAGAACTCAGAGCCCAAAGTTTTTAGCCCAATTAAATTTATTGAAACAATGACTAATTCTTAATTATTAAAATTGCATTTGGTGGAAAATGCAACTCCAACGCCCATGCAATTGGACCGACTTTGGTCCAAAACAAGTTCATAGATGTTTACAAATAATAAAATTAGACTATGGTTTTGAAAAAAGTTGAGATATGATTTAAACTCATTTGAGAAGTATGATTTATTTTATGCATCCTTTATGTTATGTTTTTTTTTTCTTTCTCCTCGTTGAAAAATTTGACTAAAGTGGCTCTAGGTAACCAGTTCTCAGGAGAAAAGAAAGGTGTGGAATTGGTAAGTATCTTGTATCTACTACAGTTAGCAGTGGCTATTATTTATTTATTTTTTATTATTGTTTTGTCAAGAAAGACCTGTTAAATTCTCCGAGGGTTGGGCGCGACAGCTTAACTGCAGCTATCAGAATTCAACAACTGCTTTGGCTCTTAGAAGTGGGTAACTCTGAACTTCTCTTCTCTAGAAGATTGTTGCATTTAAAAAATAAAAATCAGATTTTACTTACGCGGCTAGGAAAAAGTAAGTCTTTGACATGGTTTGTTTTCGAACATTGTACAATTTGATTGATTCAGAATGCTTGTTTGACATTTGAGAAGGTTCTCAATTAGTGTCTAAAGTACACAAAACCGTAAATTCCTAGCATTGACCAATAAATTAACTAGTTCATTATTGGAAAGAATAAGTTATATACAATCTAACTAAATGAGTATTAACCCATAAATTTATAATTCTTATCTATCTCATTTTATATATATATATATAAAAGTCAGGAAGAAATATGGTCCCCGGCCAAAGGCAAAAAAGTCTTTGGGTCGCTAATTACGCGTGCTGTTTATAGTTTAGCAGTATTGAATAAAGCTTTAATAATGCTGAACACCTGACTCTTATCCTCTCCCTAGCCACTATTATCTTTTTGAAAAAAAAATAAATAAATTATAACAACGAAATGACATTATACTATCCACAAAACTAATACAATTGTTTAAGGAAATTTAATTTCAACTTAACAAAGCCAATCGCAAATGCACACATCTATCTTTCATTAATTTGAAAAGTACATACAACAATATGGTTCGAATTTGGCCAAATTCAAACTAGTTAGATTAGGACTATAATGATCACCAAAAAAAAAAAGATTAGGACTATAATGTATTATTATAGTAATATAATTTTGATATATTCTTTTTATCACAGTATGTGTCCTTTAAATTTGTAGGCAAATTTACCGATTCAAAAAATATATACAATTTGTCGGAAGACACTGTAAAAACTCTTTACTTAGTAAGTTCTAACTAAATTCATAAATATGTTTCTTTTTTATCTTCTCTGATTATTAGTGGCTTTAAGTTCATACTAATAACAACCTGAAGCATGTTATTTTAATCAAGTCCCTAGCTAATTCTCTTGATCAATTGATGTATCAATAAACAAGCTAGTTAAATATATCAGTTTTTTTTTTTAAAGAAATATATATCAGTTATTAGTATAAGTTAGTGACAGGTAGGTTCAATGTCTTTTCAAACTAAAACTTTATGGAACTAACTTTCAAATTGGTCGCTCTTATTCTTTTTAATTTTCAATCACTGAGACAATTTGTGATTATTTTTATGCTTAATTAAAAACGCAACGAACAATTAATGTTTGGCCCCTAGAAAACGAAAGACAATACTGCTGATAATAACTTAATTTAGGCAGCGTTTGGCGTTAAAAAAACATTTTAGAGTTTTTGGAAAAGTGATATCTGAATAAAATATTTTTAAAATTTTGAAGAAGTTAATTATAAAAAAAATGATTTCTAAAAGTAAAAAATCTTTAAAATTAAAGCTGACGTATAATAATTAATTATAAACTTGCTAAACTTTCTCATAATAATTAATAGTTAATAAGTCAGCAAAAATAAATAATTATTTCTAAAAAAAATGTTACCAAACACACTCTACGTACTCCCTAATTAGTATAATAATAAAAAAAATTAAGTCGGCATAAGTTTTTTTATTATGAAATTATGGCGACATTCTTATTCTAATTTTTATAAAAAAAATATTTTTGAATTTTTTTTTTGAAAATGATTGAATGATTAAAATTCCAGGATATGATTGAATAAACCTTACAATTAGAGGACACGCATAACCTTCGTGTTATTGTCATCTAATGAAAATTAAATATCTTGAACATGATTGAATTTTGATATATAATATTTTATTTTTAAAATCTCTAAAATATGTTAAAAAATATTTTTTTTTAAAAATAAACTAAATAAACATATACTCAATTTTTTTTTGGGTGAAAAAACATATACTCAATTTGAAACACACTGACTACAATCCAGATAAAAATTAACTTTGGAATATAAAAGCGACAAACATTTATACATGTTTTAAAAAATGGTTATTTTTTAATCTCTCTCATAAATAAGACTTGAAAAAAGTTGTTCTTAAAATAAAGTAAACCAAACATATTATTCACATTTCTAATACGTGTCGTGTATAATTTTTCTTGTATTAAGCATATCATTGTTTTATAATTAAAATTTAATTAATATCAAATTATAACATTTTCTATATTTAGTAAATTTGAAATTCATAAATATAAATATTGAATATATCAAATCAAATAATATTAATATTGTTTCACTATATATTGAGTATTTCTAGCATTAATTCTCAAATATAAAAAATAAAAATCTTAGTGGAATTTAAACCATAAAGTTATAGGGTAGTGACCAAAGCAACATGAATTATGAATACATGATCAATGACGAGCCATGCATTTCTTGACACACAAAATATTTGGACTTATTCTTTAGCGCACTCATTGGATATATTCCACCTACTGAAGCAAGCCATATATATACTAACACAAAGCATAACACCAAAACACATTTATTAAACAAAAAAGACCATATATAAATCGACTGGTTTATTTATGCCTTTGAAGTTTCAACAAATAAATAATAATATATAATTTCAAAAAAGCCACAGATAAAAAGACATAAAAAAATGGGCACTATTATATACATCTCAATATTAAATTATTAATCATATCACATGTCACCCTGATCAGTATCAACCACCGGAGTTGTTGTACGGCCCCTCCGCCGAGATTGCCGACGGTGGCTGCCGCCGAATCTCAACCTACCGGTCTCCTTAAACCTTTGTTTTTCCGAAGGTATAATAACACACTCGGGTGGTGGCACAGGATACCTTAATGTATCATAGCAATATGAATAGTACATGTAACGCTGGCGGAACCGTCGCATGGCGAGGCGGCGCATGGGGGTGACGGCGGCGTAGTCTTGAGCCTCGAGATCGGTGTATTGGCTGGAGCAAGACTCGGCACCGTAGACCTCTTGGATTGGATCGGCGGAACAACCCTTTAGGACTTGGTCCTTGAATTCGGTCACAAAAGGTGCATACTTATAGTTCACTTTGTATCTTCCACCGGACGTGGCCCAATTTGATGCGTCCCATATAGTGGCGTATAGTGACATTGGCTTTGATGGGTAATCAGCTCCCATTTCTTTACTTCGTAACACTTCTCTAATTGGAACTTCATCAATGTAAAAGCTGAAATAATTCAAAACATAGGGATTATTATAGTTATTTAGCATAGCTATGATGAAATTAAAAAAAGAGGGTAGGTAGCTATTAATTAGTTAGCACATAGCACAGCGAGTATATAACTATATATTCCCATGAAATATATAAAAAAGAATTGCCAGCTACATTAGTGTTCAATTAGGTGGAATTATGGGGAAAGGGTTTGGCAAACAATATAGGAATCTATGAGCTAGCTTTGGTTCGGTAATCTAATAAAAACTGCTGACATGTATTATACAGATTATAAAAAAGAAAGATCACATGTTTCATTATAGGGTATGACCTAATTCTTCGTTATCCAAAGTTTTACTTGCTCCATTGTTTAGGTAAAGATGCAGTTGGACCAACAGCAATACCCTTCTTATGATTATGGTTTACTATTTTAAATGAAGCATACAGTGGACGAATTTTTTCTAGGGGGGACATTTCAGTCGAATTCTAGAAGCGCATGATTGATAAATTATAATTATGGACTAAGAAATTGATTACGATAATAATAATGCATTTTTGCCCACCCCACAATTTAGCCAGATATTAGGCTTGAGACATGAGGGAATCAATTCAAAGGGTTTGGCACGCCCATTATAACGAGAAGGACCGTGATGGATACGTATGACTCAAAACAAAAAAGAGTCATATCACATGTATTATAATGGGATAAGCACAAAATATTTGTTTAATTTATCATCATCATCAGTTAACCGTATATATATGTGCAGAAAAAAATAAAATAAGAATAATTGTAAATTGTAAAAGCATATATATATATATAGATATCAAACAAAGTTCAAGTTGGCCATGAGTGGGGGCCAATTATACCTGGCTAAAACTGGGAAAATAATCATTCAATTCGAAACCCACACTACCATCTAAAACCATCCTTTTAGTAATGAAAAATATATGCTTTCGATCCTTGCTAGCTCACACAACCAAAACCAAGTTGTAGTTATAAGCGACGCATCGCACACGCAATCACAAACACTTTCCTCCCTCATGTTAAGTCAAACCAAAAAACCCATTTCAATTGCACAAGCACGCCACGTTAAAGTTAAATCCCAGGGCATGCCAAAAAAGTAGAAGTAGTAGTATTTTCCAAGCGCAATAACAAGAAACACAAACAATATTAATTATTTACCACGCGGAATTAATGAATATCACACAAACCCTTAATTACTTACATGACGTTTTTCTCGGTCCAAAGGATGCTGTATCTGTGGAATTCTTTGGTTGGGTCGAACCACAGACGATAACGCTCCTCACGGCCACGGTTGGTGCTGCCGTTTCCGTACAAGTTCGTCTGAAACCGCCACGGTTTTCCGGCGATGTTGCCTAGGAATTCAAAGTCCAACTCGTCGTGGGTCTTCTCGAACACATCACCGTTTGATGTCTGTTGTGACAAAAAAGTAAAAAAATTAACTTTGTCGTCACCATGAAATAACCATGGCAAAATTTTAAAAAACGACGTCAACGTGAAAATTTAGAGTTCGCAACGCAATTTACTACCGCAACCGAAATTTGTTCATGTTTAATGCTACTAATCAGTCAATCCTTTATAGGTTTGAACAGTTACTTTTTTTTTTCTTTGAAAACTTGAACGTAAATTAAATGATTTCACCAGTCTTGAATATGTAATTTGACTTTGCTAAAAGCCCGGAAGTTTCTTCAGCAAAATTAAAGGGTGGTTTGACTGATATTTAGCGTGTTTTATTGATCATAATAAATTTAAAATTTATAAAAAAAAAAAAAGATACTAGGAAGGGAAAAGAATTCCATGAAGAAGAAGAAGAAGAAGCAGCAGCATTAAAAAACCGGAATCCCAGTTGTTTTTTAATGTATACCATCTTTTTTTTTTCTCTTTCAGAAAATTATTAATTATACAAAGAATTTTCAACAAACTTTGATTCGAAACAAATTTTGGTTCTGAATTTGCTTGAAGAAAAAATAAATATAATTTGTTTACTTACATAAAAGGCCACGCAAATACCAGCAGTATAATCCGACGGCAACTTGATTCTCGCGCTGAAGAATCCATACTGGTACATATTAGAGGAAATGAATCCGGAACCTATTGTCATGAAAAAAAAAAAAATATATATATATATATATATGTTAGAAAAACACAAAAAAAGAAAGAATCTAGAACCTTAATTTCTAACCATACGTAGTTCTTTCACGTATTTGTGAATTAATTAACCTGTGTAGCGATCGAGGAGGAGTTGTACGCCGTTGCCATCGGCGGAGCGAACAACGTTGCTATCTCCGAAAAGCGGAGAATAGCCGTCGTTGAAGGGTATAGTAGCGAGGTCGAAGGCTGCGTTAACGAAACTGAAGAGAAGCAGAGAAAGTAGCAATAGAAAAGGAATTTTGGGTGTTGTCCCAAAACAACGTAACCACCTATGAATATGATCCATAATAATTTTTATTTTGGTTTTTGAGTTTCTGTGTTGTTCTATTTTTCTCTCTCCACCCCCTTTCTTTTCTCCCTTCAGTCTATATTTATACGCAAGGTTATATACTGGACTTTGGCTGCCGCTGGAAGTGGATTTGATTCAATTTATTTTTACTTTGTTATTCCTAATTTTATTTGTACAAAATTGCCTTTGCCTGGGTGGAGCTATTACGAGGCATGCCACTGTGTTTATGTTGCATTTTCAAGAGCTGCTGGGCGTATGAATAATAATTTTAGCTTTTAAGGAGAATATGTGCTTGTCGTTAGGTTGCTGCTATCATTGTTTGATTGAAGAAATATTCTTAATTTTTTAGGGATTCGTGAACCTCGTAAATTATGTTGGAGTGGTGATGACTATTGTGATAAGGATTCTTAATTTGCAGTGTTGAATATAAAATAATAAATTAAAGGTTTGTTTCATTAACGAGTTTGAATTAAGCATAATAATCATAATCTAGCATAATGATGCCCCGATTTGATTTTTTTTTTTTTAGCAGTCTTAAGTATTTTCCACTTCTATTGAGGTGGTGTTGGTTACGTTTCACATCTTTGATGGCATTATGTGACAGAATAATTGAACCGACCCATCACAACTACGAAAAGAAAAAAAACTCTAGTGGAAGGTGATGGCTTATGACCTCCACACGTGTACTACAAAGTGGCAAAGCGTCTTATCTAGCTTAATTTTTAAAATTATTGTATCTTTCTCCCTAAGTTTTCTAAACTAATCATGCATGGTGCTGGTCACACCACAACGTTATCTATCAGTGATTTGTTTTTACATCGATGTGGATACTTAAGGTTAAACAAGCATTATATTCTTTAATCAATATGGGTACGTATTTTTCGTTTGTGAATTGCATACTATAGTCTATACGTTAGAATATGCCAAGCTTGTGGCTTGTGGCTTGTGACTTGTGAGTTGAATATATTGGCCAGCTCAATCTCTAAAGTCGAAAAACAAGTTAGAGAATACGAATGACTACAATTATTTTAAGAATATTTTATACGAGATAAAAATATAGAGGGGTTGGTTTAGAATAAAAGGCTTTGGGTAAAACATGTGACAGAAGGGGGGCATTATCGTCCAAAGAAAAGGTGAAGCCAACAGCGAGGACTTGGCAAAAGGCGTGTCTGAACACGTCTTGTATAATATGAGAGTGGAAAGGTGTAGAGGCATTTACATCAAATAGGCTCCTTGTTGTTTTCTAAAGTTCTCGAATTCTAAATGGCAAAATATAAAGGTCTTCTATATTTTAAGATAAATTTGAGTGTCATATGCCAAATTGCATTGTAAGCCAACTGTGGAATGAAATAATATGAGTTAGTTTCTATATAAAAAAGAAGAAGATAAATTTGAGTGTTGGAAGATAAAGATAAATATATGATAAAAGGAAAAAAAATAGAAATAGAAAACAATAACTAAAATAATAATGCGATGCTAAAGGGAATCAAATTTAAGAAAACTAAGTAGAAATTAAATAATAAAAAAGTGAATATAATTACTCAATTCTAAATAAGTGATGAGTGTATGATGAAAAAGAAAAGAAAAGAATAATAAAAGAAGAGTAAGGAAAAAAAAATACAAAAGTATAATTACTCAGTCATAATTAAGTGGTAAGACTGGTTACAGCTCTAAATGACTGAGTTAACCTGAACCAAATTGAAGGAGAATATTTAGGTTCGTTGAGATTATCGGTTTGGTTCCAATTTGAAAACTACAAACTAAAAGACATTCGTTTGAGTATCAAATTTAGGCACATGAGACCCGAATCCATATAATTTTAGAGACTTTTTAAATTTTATGTTGTTTAACTCTATAATTTTAACTTTGAATTTAATCATCCTATATCGATAATATAAAATAATTATATGAATCGAAAAAATATATTGTTGATAGAATTTTTAGTATAATTATTATAAATTTATCATATATCGACAATATAAAATTACAATATCTTTGTGTGTCAACTTTCATTTTATTACACTTTTTTCTTTCTATTTTTACTATGTTATTAATTAATTATTATCCAAATCAACCTAAATATGATCGAATTGATTCATCTTAAAATTAAGCAAAATTGAATACCTAATATAATTAAAACGATTAACATTGATCCATTTATTTAGATAAAATATTTTCTAAATCCAAATAAGGATATAAGTAGTCTCTAAATCAGAACTAACCTAATCCGTAGGTGCCCAATTGCCTATTCCTAATAAGACGTTGGGATACATACATTTATAAGCTGTATTTTTTTTTTTTTTTTTATAATTTAAGCAGATTAAGAAAAAAAATCAACATATTTGAGTAGCTAGATTAAATTAAAAAATATTATTTTTTTTAAAAAAAAGTTATTTTGATGAATTTGAAAATTTATAATTTATGATTATTTTTTAACCACTTATTTTTTCTTTAAGCTATTTTTATATTTTTTTACCAAACAAAAATTGATTTTTTTTTCTATCTAAACAAAAGTTAATTATTTTTAAATCATTTTTTAACTAACTTATCCAAACAAAAATAGATTATGATATAATCGATTATATACCTAATCAATTATTAAAATAATTTAAAATTTTTTCAAATTATCCCAAACACACTAAATGAATTTTTTTTTTTTTTACAGCATTCACTTTTTTCTATTTTTCTCTGTTATATACAGAAAAATTGTGGATATAACATTATTTTTTTTAATCATTATTTTTGTGTCACTCACATGCTTGTACAGTGTACTTAACCTCATCTTTAAAAAAAAAAACGCAACACAATATATATGGAAATTACTAATGTTCAGCCTACTGTTTTTTCATAAACAAGTTACACAAAAATACTCTTAACTTCTTCTATTTTTTTCATTATTATAATGGTATATTTTTAATAACTTAATATTTAGTTAAAATAAATCATTTATCTTTCATAACACATTAATCCAATATTATTCTTATTATGTCTCACTCCACATTTACTTCTTACTCATTTATTCTGTCATAAAAGAAGAAAAGAAATTACTCAAATTAGACTCTTTCTTTTAAATTAAATATTAAGTTACTATAATATTTTTAAAATAAATGATTTAAAATAAAAGTATTATTATTGTGGTCATAAATATTTTGATATTTGTTTTTAAAATTAAATTATTCTCTCTTAGAAATATTTTGTGAATTTGAATGAATATATAGTTCAATTAAATACTTATTATATGAAGACTTGTATCATAATTTATAAAACTTATTAAAATAAATTTAAAAATATTGTTTTAAAAGTTTAATGTTCATTTAGTGATAACATAAAATATTTTTATACCGTTATTTATAAACTAATGTAATTATCATTAAACTCTTAAAAAATTAATATTATTTTAATTTTCACTTTATACATTCCTGTTTCACTTAAAAGGAGTATTTGCCATAAAAAAAAAAAAGGATTTCTTTTTGTACATATCTAAAAAATATTCCTTTGCTGACAGTTACATCAATATTGATACAAAACATAGACACCACTTTAAATGAATTTTATTTATCTTAACAAAGCTTTTTCGTGTTTACAATTAGAATTACAGTAAAGGACACAGCTATTTACAGAATGGAAACACAGGTATCTTCAAACCGTAGTGGCTTTGTTGGTTAAATAAAGAGATCAAATTCATTGCATGTGTATCAGTGTATGACAATTCATGAACAATTAATTTCCAAACCTTTTGCTATGGAAAATACTAGCATAGATGATGACAAAATTTGTGCACTAATTAATTTTTTTGGTATATAAAAAGGATCGATCATCTTCACCCCCCAAAAAAGATTAACTGTGAGTTGAATATCTTACTCCCTTAATTATTCTGTAAAAAAAAAAAAAAACCTCCATTAATTAGAATGTTGCAATGAAGGTTTTGCTGGACTTCCACTCAGCAATTTTCATTTCGAAGATTTTCTACACTGAGCGTAGCAAGTTCCTGGGAATTTTACTTTTCGTTGCCTTCAAGCAAAATAAAAAAAATAAAATAAATTAAAGAAAAAAACTCCCTTGCTATCTAAGTTAGAATCAGTCGAGATAAAAGGTAGAACTTATATTTTTCAAAAAAGCTAGCAAATAGAATAATCTCTGACGAATGAATAGAGAGTATATATATCGATCAAAATCAAATTTTAATGTTGTTTCTCTTCTTAACTATTTAAGCTTTACCTTCTAAATAAATTGATACCGAAGAAGAGTGATTTTTAGGCTGTAAGTACTCATATATATGTACCGCGATTTTTTTTTTTCTTTTAAATAAAAGTAAAAATAGTTTACATAATGTGTTTAATGGATTATTTGTAGTACATGCAATAAAAATCATTAATTTAATCTCACTTTTTTTCTTCTTCCAGTTCCAGGTCGGTATAACTGAATTATGAGAAGTAAAGTTCCCATATAAACCAACGTTATTAATTAATGTTGTGCATGGACTTTCAGAAAGGGACGGCTATATATGCTTTCTAGAATTATATATAATATATGCCATTTTTATATATCATTTTGAGCGATACAATATTATAATTGAGGCAAATCTCATTCATTTAAGAAATCAACAATTTTGACAGGAAATGACCAGATATAAATAAAAATGATCCTTACATTGATTTAGGCAGGAAACGAAGGAACGAAGCTACTTCTTAAAGTAATAAATTAGGTACTCAATTAGGTCATTCTAACTACTCAAGGATTGAACTACGACGGGCCTAAAAAGATTCCAAAGAATACGATAATTTTGATTTGTTTGACTGCAGAATACGATAGCTTTACATTTCATTTTAATTTCTTAATTTTTTCATTCGAAAAATAATATTATGCTCAAAGATTAATATAAGACTTATGCTAAAAAAAAATAGGCCAAAAATGATCAAACAAAAATATATAAATTAACATCCTTTTTTAATAGGAATAAATTAACATCCTTAAAAAGTACAATCTATTACTCTGCTAGCATTTACAATTAAGTCTTATATTAATCTTTGAGCATAAACCATATATTTTTTTTTTATTATTTTGATAAATGAATATCTCCTTTTTGCAGAGTTTCTTTTTTCAGACTCAGACCCTTAATGTTATCGCAATTAAGGTCAAATTTATTTGTTAAAGAGTGAAATGAATTGGATTGTATATATTCAGCAAAAAAAATAAAATGAATTGGATTGAAACTGTAGCAAGGGATTAAGAATTCACATCATTGTTACGTTGTATAAGCCATTTAATATTTTAATATGTGCATTATATGATGCTTTTGCAAGACCAAGCAGCTAAGGACATCCTATTTTAGTAGTTGTTGAGACAGAAAACTAAAAGGTTTCTGAGCAGCTGGTTTCATTCACAGCCAAGTTCAATTAATTATATGAGATGGTATAATCCTAGAATGAAGCTAAAAGGGGACCCCACTGCTTCTTCCACTGAGCTTTTTAGCAGCCCTATAGAAATAGAAGTGGACAAATATATTCCCTCCACAACAATCATTCGCATACTATTAAGATTAATACTACACTTAACAATTAATTTGGCATAACAAATCAATCCATTTGAATATGGAAGCATGCCAGCTTGTATATATGAGAAAAGCTTCCTCGATACAAAAGTTAGAGAGCGATATATTCAGATAATGAAATTGAACTTGATTGGAGAACAACCCGTGCAATCATTAAGAGGAACAGCACAAAGAAAGTGGCAAATTAAAATGTAAAAACTAACTAAAAAAAGACGCACCTTAAAGGAAATAATAAGAAAGTTTGATTCAACAAAATAAAATAGTAAGTGCTTGACATAAACAGAATAGTAAGTTTATTTATGCTACAACTTTTTTTTTTAAAGTTTTATAAAACAGGATGTCATGGTCAACCTGCTCCTCTTAGGATACGAAGAGTGAGCAAAATCAAATATGAAATTAGCACAGGTTGAGAAAAATGACCCTGTGAAAGGAAAGTGGTAACATGCTTGCATGCATCAATTTAATGAAATGAAACCTAAAGTTGGGGCTAGTTAATTTAGATAGCCATGATGAATAGTTTAGCTTGTGAACCACTCTAACATTTGTCATTTTGTTGAGCAAAAAGTCAGCGGCCCCATACCAACTAAGAAGGGATATAGTATTACAATATTAATTGCGTTGAAAATTATTGAATTAATACTCTTAAAAAGGTGTACTATAGCCTGAACATATCGTTAGGAATATGATTCGATTATTTCATTACTAAAAGAGTAAGGTTATCATTTTATTTTATATGATCACGGGTTGTAACAGAGTTTCTATTTTTAAGTGCCCACTGGAGAGTCCGGAGGAATACTTGTGCCCTGGTTTTATGCAGACAAGATCGATTTTATAATTAGATAGATCATAGATGCCATCCGCATATGTAGCTATAATGTTGCGAAATACATGGGAATTGACTAATCCACCTCATCATCGCAACCTAGGATTAAGGATATTTGAATTTATCTCATTTTAAATAAAGAATTATAATCAGATTTTAAAGTAGTGTTTTGTTTGTATTTTCAGTTTTTATTTTCATAGAAAATAAAAATATATATTTAAAAATAAAATTATTTTATTTTTTGAAAATATTTTCAGTAAAAATATTTTTAAAAAAAGATTGAAAACTAAACAAAGATTTAACGTTTTTAGCATTTTCACATGAAAATGATAATATAATGATAATATAGAAAGAACATTGTTATCACTAACATTTTTTTTTTTCACTTTTATAAATATTTTCATCTTTAAATTTTAGCATTTCTTTCACTTTTCTAATATTTGAAATATAAAAAATAAAAATACAAAATATCTCTTGAAACCACAATTTAAATAATGTAGTGTTGCTACACAGATAAAACCAGCAGGTATAATCGAGTTGTGTTTCTTATTTTATTTATTTTTTAACTTTTAATAAACAAGTAATTGAACAGACAAATGGATGGTCTTAGTGACAAATATACTATTGTTTTATGAAAACTAATTAAGTTATAAAGGAAATATACTTTGTGATTGATTTAAGTCTCTTTGAGGTCTGTCAAAAAAGAAGAAGCTCTGTTTGGTATGGGGCCGCTGACAGTCTTTGATGGTAAATAAAGGGATAACGAGTGTAACTTCCAAATTGCATTTCGGAATTTCGGAAAGTCAATTTTAGAATGTAAACTGGAGGTGCAGGAAGCAACGCTATGGGATAACACAGTAAACCCCAAGCAACTTCCATCGGAAACAAGCTCATGCTGGGGAAGATAAGAGAGTTGCTATTCTTGTTAACTTTTCTGCACCCCTTTTTGCTGCATACATCCCATAAACCCAAACGGAAAATAATTGAGTTTCGAAAATATGAGAGTACACGAAACAATAAGAAAGTGACAAAAACTGGAGTGTAAAAAATATTTCTCATTAGTGCCTTAACTCCTTAATGTTCAAATTAAATACGTCAAAGTTAAACGGAAATGACCAAAAGTTTGAACACTTTGACGTGTGTTGAATTGAAAAGTTTAAGTGCAAAAATCATAAATTTAAAAAAGTTTAATGATAAAAAACATATTTTATTCTTAATTCAATTACTAACATATAACTACAATTTTTCATTTAAACAATTTTTAAAATAATTTTATAAAAATAAATTAATTTATCATAAATTAAAAATTGTGAATACCTGACCATATAAAACTTTGTTACATTATCAATAAATTATTCTTATTCTCATAAAATTATTTTATATAATAATTAATTTGATTACTTTTATAAAAAATAATTCAATTTCAATTAAAATAATAATCTATATTATAAATACTACTATTAAAAGAATAAATTGTATCTTACATAACATGAAAGCAATTATGTTATATAATATACACTACCAACATACATTTTGAAATTTTTTTAGACTAAATTGCTCTTTCAATTCCCCAAATTTTTTTTTTTATCATTTTGGTCCCCTAAATTATTTTTCATTAATTTTGTTCCCTCAATTTTTTTACTCTAAAAACATAAATCATAAATGTACAATGCTAAAACCATAAATCTTAAATCATAAATCCATAATGAACTATAAAACCCTAAAACAATTAACTTCAAACCTAAAATCTTAAATATCAAAATTTTAAATCTTAAACTTTAAAGCATAAAATCATAAAACCTAAAATCCTAGACACGACATTTGACTTTAATGTCTTTCTTTTACATTAAGACTTATTTCTACTAACATCTATATTAAATTTAAAAATAAATGATAAATATATTAAAAACATATTAATAAAATAAATTATAAAATATGAACTTAATATCTGTATATAAGTCTCGGGTTATTGTGCTAGTTAGAAACAAACAAAATGTTATATCAACAAAAGAGTCATGAGTTCAATTCAAAGTACAATTAATTAAGATCAATCACGTTTCTGCACAAAGCGCACACATAAATTTTAAGACTATTCTTTGGTCACCCCCAATCAAAATGATATAGCAGCTCCTCTGCCTCTCTTTTATCTACTAGTGAATCAAATAACATACAAAATATGCAGCAAAATGTTATATACACGTTATAATAGACAAGATCAATTACAAACTAACATTTGTCAATAAAAAAAAACAAAAAACCAGAGTCCTCATCAACACAATGGCGTTGACGTTAAAGAGAGAGGGAAAATGGATAGTGATTATTAGGGGTTTGCAAGAAACGTGAAATGTGTATATATAAAAACATTTATCATGTGTATTTACACAATGCATAGGAGCATTCAAAACACACCCAAATTGATCCTCAAAGTTCAAAGATAACCCAGCAATACAAATTATGAAACAAGGAATGCTAACAACACACTCTACTATAGGTTAAAATTTATTAAAAAAACACAAAATAATGAGTAGGATTCATTAAATAAGAGTTGAGAGGGTGAAATCCATTAGATTTTATAATTCAATAATTTCAACTAATAAACTGTACTAAAAAGTGTCTTAGAGAGGGTATTGCTAGCATTTCTTGTGGTGAGATACTACCCTTCACAGATCTAAAAAGCTTAAGCTACCATTCTACCAAAAAGGGCCACTCATGTATTTCACTTTCTCTTTTAAAATCATTTCTGAAAGCAACTAGCTTTCAGTCCAGTACACTTATGTTTCCATGCACTGCAATGCTGATTTGCAAATTGTTCTAATACGGATTTGAAATCCTCTCATGTTAGTAACATTCCAAGGTCATGAAAGAAAATTACAAAGCAAAAGTAATGGACCTTGCAGAAATAATAGTGAGTCCTACTATAGTTGCTTTTTCCCTGTTTCATAACATTGTATGGACCTTATCATAGAAATAATAGTGAGTCCTGTTAAAACCATAACCACGGGTCAATATTAGTGTAAATCTAAAATAGTTGGATATTTAACTCACTGGAGTTTTGGAATTTATATCAGTCAGTAATTGCAGTGAAAATAAGTAATGTGCAAGCAAATGAACAAACATTCAAAACAGATGCATTATATAACCAACTAATTTATTACTGTAACAAATAGGATATTTGGTTTAGTTGAGCTGAGTTTTGAAGTTCATACCAGCCAAGTTGCAGTGAAAATGTGTAATGTGCAAGCAGATGAAGAAACATTTTACACAGATGTGTGATAAAACATGACAAATAGGTTTGTTCGGACTCCTTCAGTGACAAAATTAACACTGCTGTACAGAGAATTCTGATGGTAAATGTTTTCAGCTAGTTGAATCTTCCATTTAGCCAGTTTAACAAAACCAGGGAAAAGAAAGGATGCCAATGTATATGAGTATATGACATATTTGCTACCAGTTTATTATCCTTGATCATAAACAGGTAAACAGATACCTGAATTACCTTTCAGACTTAAGTAACACCTGCCAAAGCTGAAACATTAATTATAAATACAGTGCATAGAATAAAAGCTAGAGTACTTACTATCAGTGTAAGCAGACACAACAATTGTTTTAAGAACTGTTGTGTTGACTTTGAGAACCCAGAATACACAGATAAAATGTAATTAGTCCGTCATTTTGTCCAGCAGGACTTCTTTCACAGGTAATGCATGCTTTTTTAACACTTTCCCCCAATCAGTGAGGATTGAATAAAGCATCAGCACAACTTTACCATAACAACTACATTATAGTGTTGATGAACAGTTCAATCCAGCTGAATATAATAGTAATTCGTGTATATCTCTTTAATCTACAGATTTAACAAATTCAAGCTTTACAGAGCAGTCAGATTTTCCTAATAACATGATCTTTGGTCTACAAAAGTAGTTTCCAAAGGTCATCAATTTAAGCCATCCAATAGTAAGTATATACAAAGTCATCAACACTCAACTTCCATATAGTCTTTCAAAATTCAGAGTCTATCACCAAAAGGATTAGCTAACCTCAATTATCTATCTACCAATAGTAAGTAAATCTGAAGGAAGTGAAGCAGGATCAAGTTCCCAACAGCCTTTCAACAGTTCAGGAGTTTCATCACAGAGAAGCTTCCTTGCAGGAATCTGATGAGAAGCTAACCACATGTCATCCTTCCCAAGAAATCTAATAGCACCACTCCCCTTCTCCTGTCTCTTAAATACTGTCTTGTAACCATCAACCTTCTCAAGATGCGCCATGCTCAGACCATTCACCTCATTGTAACTCGTCAAAAACACAACAATGTCATAACATCTCTTGCCCTCGTTGGCGTCAGTACTTCCCTCGCCATAAAGGGCCCATACTGAGCCCTTCTTGGGGTAAATTTTGTAAACCTCACGCGCAGCCCTGTCACAATCCACAACATGAGAAAAGATATTCACTGAATTCACAGAAGCCTTCCTGGCAACCTTAAATTTCCCACAAGGTACATGAAACCCCATTTTCTCCCTACTAACTATCCTCCCATCCCCAATGTTCTGTACATCCAACCAACTTACCCTCACTCCAAAAGGATTCACAGAAACAGTTTCATCGATCAAGGCATAACTCCTCGGCATTCCATCATCGTCGTCATACGCTGCCCACACTTGGCCTTTCTTAAAGCTTCTCTCCACTCTATCTTTGTCAAAATCATAAAAATCCGAATCCACCACCGCCATGTTCCCCAACTCCCCTGCACTAGAACCCCCACGCTTCTGAATTCTCAACCCCTTCCTCTTCTCCTCAATCGCAGGCTTCACACTCTTCTTCAAACCCCTCACTTCCACAATCTCTAAATCTCCATTGTTTCTCAATCCTTGCCGCCTCTCCGCCCGATTGCTCCTCTTCTCATTTCCATCCTTTTCCTTTGCTTTTTCTTTTTCCTCCAACTTTTTCCTCTGCAACTTTCTCTTCACCTCATTCTGAAACTCAGCCAATGTCATCGTTTCCTCCCCATTTTTAACCCTCTTATTAGCCTTAGCCCTCTCCAAAACCTCTCCAACAGAACGCATTCTCTTCCTCAATCCCTTTTCCTTCTCACCACCCACTCTCCCATTCACCCCAAGTTTCCTCTTTTCAATCTCTTTCAACTTCAATCTCATACTCCGAACCCTACCTTCTCCATCCCCATCCACAACCCCATCACCCTGAACCGCTTCCACAGCCCTAAAACTCTTCTCACAACTCGGACACACCAACTCATTCCCCAAGTACCTCCTCTCAAACTGGTGCAGGAGCCTGCAAGTGGAGCAAGCCGTCCAGAACGTCTCGCTCTCGCTCTCCGCCTCGATCCTGCGGCGGAGCTCGGCGTCGTACTCTCGGCGGCGGTTCCTGTCGGAGAGAAAGTGGAAGGCCTCGCCGATGAGCTTGAAGGCCTCCTCGGACGCCACGTGGGGGTTCTTGTCGGGGTGAAGGAGCAGCGCGAGCTTCTTGTACTGCCTCCGGATGACGGTGCTGCTCGCGAAGGGCTCAGCGCCGAGGGCGCGGTACCAGTCCGGCGCGGCGAGGACGGTGAGAGAGGCGACGGTCTCCGATACTCCGGCTAGGTGCGGGCAGAGACTTTGGGCGCGCTTGGCGTACTTGAGAGCGGATTTGGCGTTGTTGGCGGCTTTGAACTTTGACTCCGCCATGGCCTTCAGGCGCAGCGCTTCGGATTCTGCTGCCATTGGAATATTGGTATTGGAGAATGAAACTTGGAAGTGAACTGCAGAGAGTAGAAGAAGAAATAGCGTTAAGGGCCAGGCCCATAAAATAATGGGCTTTGTGCGACGGGACTCAATGGGCTGAGTTCATGCATGATATTGACTTAATAAATTAACTTTCAATCAGTTGCATCGTATCCATCTATTTAATAAGCGATCAGATTATTTATGGCTATAAGATTAAGGTGTATGTTGATTTTGCCGGTGTTATTTATTTGGAATATTGGCAATAATAAATTATAAAATACGAAAAATATAACGCAAAACAATAATCAATAAAGGAAAAATGAAAACTGTGGGTATAGGGAGTAAATGGGGATTTCACGAACTGTGCAAAATGGGAACGAAAATCTTACTGGACAGCGACACACGATCCATGGGTTCCTCTCCGTGAACACCCAAAGCCAAACAAACATTAACCTTAACCAAACAAACCCTAATTTTTGATCTGCCCCTAATTCTTTGTTCCCTTCTCATCCATTCCGAAATAAATTCAAGATCATGTTTTTTTGCTATATTTCCCAAATAAAAATCCTCGATTAACCTTCGTGCTACCCACGAAATCTATTTAGCTGCCCCTAACCTTCGATTCCCAATTTTTTTCTGAGCATTTAGCTGTCGCTTCTTTTGTTTGTTTTTGTCATCCTCGGCAGATCAGGTTTTGTCTTTGTTGCTGCTCCAGCTTTGGAGGATCCACAGTCTCTCTCTGAGTGGTAATTTGATAATTCTCAGCTCTATTTTTCATGAATTAAGTTGAATTGTTCATATTGCGAGCTTGTTGAGATGTAAGAATTTCACTTTGCATCCTTGGTTTCATATTGGTTTTCTGAACTCGGATTATTGTTGCTTTGTCAATTATGGTAGAGATTAATGTCATAGTGTTATCATAGAGGTGAACAGAACTTGTACTATCTAGGTTTGGAGATAACATAGGGCAACATCAAAAGTTGGATTTTGGCATGATTGGGAGGGAAAAAGGTGTAATGTATGGGTTGGTTCCTGTTGGTACAACTGATACAGGCGATATAATGATTGTATCTTTGTAGATTAATTCAACGTAGAAGCATGTGCTTCAATTGTTTTTGTCAAACATACTCAACTCTACAGTGATGGAATTTTGTTGTAAGTATTGAAGGAGAATGGTGTCTTTTAGGCTGTCTTGTAATGTAAGTTATGTTTGGTGCAGGATGGTTTGGTGTATTTTTTTAAGAAACTGATATAAAAGTTATGGGCAGCAGTGAGATGGATAAAACTCCAAAAGAGAAGGAGTCAAAGACGCCGCCACCACCTACGTCACAGGTCTAACTGTTTTTCTTTTCTTTTATCTGTATTGACGGTTAATGGTTGGTACTTTTTGTGTGATGCCAAAAGCATTTGTTGTTTTTCCAGGAGCAGTCTTCGACCACTGGCACTGGAACAATTAATCCCGAGTGGCCTGGCTTTCAGGTATTTATTGAAACAGTCTTTGTTGCCATTAATGGCTTATCATTTTCATTATTGTCAAGATTGGGTTTTGGTTCACCCAGCTCCCTTATTTTGTAGGCATATTCTCCCATGCCAACACATGGTTTCTTGGCATCAAGTCCCCAGGCTCACCCTTATATGTGGGGTGTCCAGGTAAATGACACTACTATTATAATGGCAATCCCATGTACATGGTAGTGTTAATGTGTAAATTAACCTTGTGCTACTGCTTAGTCAAATGGAAAATATTGAAAATAATTTAGATATTATTATTTTTTTCTTCTTGTCAAGCTATTACAAATATTTAAGTTATAGGGTTTTTCAACAAGGCAGGAGGAACATAGTTAGATAATGAGCCGATGAATAATATGAATTAATATTGATTTGATACAAAATACAAAACAATAACATTTATTTATGTTGATACTGGATTCACAATTCTAATTAAATAAGAAAAAAATCATGAAATATAATCAAGTATGAAAATAAATCCTAAGATTTTAAATTATTCAATAGTTCATACAATAATGATATTGAGATTTTTTTGAGATATTCTAACACACTCCCTCTAGCTAACTCTTACAAAGCTTTAAGCTTGATACAAATGAACAGTGTAAAACAAAAAATAAAATAACCCAAGTATAAAGTGGACTCCATAAAACATGGCTGGCAAGGCGACTTAGGGATGGTGGAGATGTTGGAGAGATAAGATAAGTATTGCTGGAAAGATAATTTGGGAAGATGGCTGGAGGGATGCTCAGGTTGAAAAGCTGGCTGGAGTGTTGCATGACCAAGGAAGAAGAGATTTTATCGGGGTGACCATTAGCAGAAATTTCCCAGCAATCAGTTATACACAGGAAGAAGTAAAGTTTTGTTGTTTCAGGAAACTGTATGTTTTAAAAAAGGGTAGGCTTGAATTTCCTAATTAGGAGTTGACACGGACTATTCTTACCTCTACAAATGAATTCTATAGATTTTGGTCTTTGATAGTTGAATGGTCTTCTTTGGTTATCATTCTTTATTCTTTCTATTGTTCTCTACTGTGTCTACAAGACTACAACTAGTCTATACTTCACTAACAATATGAAATATCTCATTTAAATTCTGTCTCATTCCTCCTTTGGTTCATTAATGATTTTCTATTTTTGCAGCAATTTATGCCTCCCTATGGTACTCCACCACATCCCTATGTTGCAATGTATCCCCCTGGTGGCATTTATGCTCATCCATCCATGCCTCCGGTATTTTTTGTAAACTATGCTTTCTTGATGTTATCATGCTGAATCATTAACTCACCAACTACTGTTTGCCTCAAATTTATGCAGGGATCTTATCCTTTTAGTCCTTTTGCCATGCCTTCTCCAAATGGCATTGCTGAGGCTTCGGTGAGTTTTCCCCTTTTGTTTTCTTTGGGCTCATTCTCACCTTTTCTTTGTCTCTGTTTTTCCCCTCTACTGTGCAGAACTTTTGTTCTTATCCAAGCAAGGAAAAAATAATTCATTGGTTTTTGTGCAGGGAAACACTCCTGGCAGCATGGAAGCTGATGGTAAGCCTCCTGAGGTGAAGGAAAAATTGCCAATCAAAAGATCAAAAGGAAGTTTGGGTAGTTTGAATATGATCACGGGGAAAAATAATGAACATGGTAAAACACCGGGTACATCTGCTAATGGAATTCATTCAAAGAGGTAAGATGTGTTGTGCTGATCAATCTCGTTGTTGAATTATGTACACTCTTATTTGAATCATAGCAATCCAGCTTGACCAAAGAAAGACACACTTTGCTTCCAAATGTCCTGCCAATTGCTAAACTGTTGATTCTTTGCTACATGAGACAATGCATCCACTCTTTTTACATGGCATAGTATTTTGCTATGATATCTCTCCAATCACCATCACCAGTCATTGTTTCTAGCTAGGGGAATAATATAACTAATACATATTTGGAGGACTAGATTATGTACCAAATAGAACTCAGTTTGACATGTCCAAGAGCAAATTATTGAATTCAGAACTGGAGGCATGAATTTGATATGATGTCTGTCTATTATTGGTAACATTTGCATCCATTTCCCTATAGTGTTAAAAGAATGAACTTCATTTAAATTATAAAATCTTTTGTCTTGCTTGTCTGGTATTCCAGATCATGGAAATAAAACTAGAAAATTGTTTGACTTTATTAAAAGTAAACAAAGCAACTCCTTACAGTTCACTTTGATGTGTGATTGAATACCATGTACTGTCTAGTTGGGAATAAAAACACTGGTCACTTTCTGAAGTTGACGTTTCCTTCATTGGTGTTCTTTTAATTTTTTAGTCTGATTTATTGCAGTTTTTGAATACAGTATGTAAGCTTTCTTTTAGAATTTTGTTGGACTTCTTTTTTGTATATATTATCTTTTAGATTGCAGAAATTACATTTAATATTTATTTTAGAATGCCCGAGGACCCCTACACAGTTACTTGATATAGATAGTTTTTTATTTATCTGTGGTTGTACTTTCCTGTCAATAATTGTAAATATAATATTAGGTTTGACAATGGTTTATTTTTATAAGCCTGTTGAGTATACTGGCTATCCATTTGCAATTGCATAATGTCAACTTATGCTGATAAGGAAATCTTGGATTTGTAGTGGTGAAAGTGCAAGTGAAGGTGAAGGTACTAGTGAAGGAAGTGATGCAAATTCTCAAAATGTAAGTTCAGGGACAGTCCTCAGTTTTCCACTATGTTGTCAATACTTATCCATTGATACTTATTTTGCAGTAATTGTAAGTTTTAAGGCATATACAATAACAACAAAAGCCTTATCCCACAAGGTGAGGTTGGCTACGTGAATCACACAATGCCATTGGACTTGGTTAAAGAGCAAATTTTCAAGCATATTATTCACTATGAGATCCCTCTTAACAATATCCTCGAATGTCTTTCTTAAGTCTCTCACTACCTCTTTTCAAAGGACTAAAAACCATGACCTACTCTTTTCATTTGTGTTTCCAGTGACCATCTTACATTTGTCCAAACCACCTTGAAATATTTTTGTCATCTTTTCCTCGTCGATGGCTCACCAATATCTCCTCATATATACTCATACTCATTCTGTATCTTGTCCTCTCTTGCTTGGTAACACATCCATCTAAAGTTTTAAGGAACATAATATATGTAAAAAATGTGAAAAGAACATGTTACTGAATAGAATGCTGTAGCTCTTTCTATCAATATAATTCATGTACGTGTATGATTGCTATCCCAACAAAAGCATTTAACACAATCCTCCTCCTTTACTAAGGCTTGGGACTGACTATGTGACCATAGGTGGAGTTGGAGAGTGGGGACCAAGAAGGATATTGGAGGAAATTATTAAAAGGAATAAGGTTATTGTTGTTATAAAACAAGAGTACTACGAGGTTCAGTACAAGTTTTTGCTGCAAAAGAGCATTAAGTACTAATGGATGTTCAATGTTATTTCTTGAAGTCTATCTGTCAGATAAATGATATTCATAATATATAAATGTCAACTGTGCTTAAACACCCGACATTGGGTGAAGAAGATGACATGGATCTGGGCTACATGGCTCATGCTGGCTGCTGCTCATGTTTGTTGGACACTCAATTGACTATCTTCTGAGTGATGCCCTAAATAAATTGTTTGTGCCTTTTGCTCTTTAAGTGTTAGGTAATTATTATTATGATAGGTGTATTTATTTGTCTTTTTTCATAGGACTCTCAATTGAAATCAGGGGGCAGGCAGGATTCTTTTGAAGGTTTGGAATGATTACTTTCTTCTGTTACAATATATTTTCTAAATTTCTTGTCTAGTTCCATATGTGGCCCATAATGTTTGTGTGCATCAGCTGAAATGTACTTTTTTTCTATTGAGTTACAGATGAACCATCTCAAAATGGCAGTTCGGCATATACTTCTCAAAATGGGGGACTAAATACACCTCATACGGTAGTCAATCAAACTATGTCTATGATACCTATCTCTGCAGGTGGTGCCCCTGGAGCTGTTCCTGGCCCCACAACAAACTTAAATATAGGAATGGATTATTGGGGTACACCAGCTTCATCCAACATTCCTGGACTTGGCAGAAAGGTTCCATCTACTGCAGTTGCTGGAGGGATGGTTACTGTTGGATCACGGGATAGTGCTCAGTCACAACTCTGGCTACAGGTTATTTTTTACTACAAATTGATGATATGATGACTGTTACCTTGATATATAGAAAAAAAAAAAATTAACTGATTTACCCTTTTGAATATATATAATCAATGTCCTAATAGTGAACTTCATGGCACTTGTTCTTTGGCTGTAACATATGATGAGGGTTTTATAGCTTTTAGACTTAATAGTGCATTCTAGAGGTTTGTAGACTTAAACTACATTCTGGAAATGATCATTATTTGCTGAACTAAGGAGATGAAGTTGTTAAATAGAATAGGATCTTAAAGTTGTAGGGTGAAAAAATAGTTGGAGAAATTGAAGTTTGTAACTGTCTGGCTATATGTGATAATTAACATTAGGCTTGATAAGGGAATTTGCGAGTTATTTTATCTTTTTCTTTTCGGGTTAAATTTCAGGATGAAAGAGAGCTTAAAAGGCAAAGGCGGAAGCAGTCTAACAGGGAATCTGCTCGCAGATCCAGATTGCGCAAGCAGGTAATGGAGAGTACCCTATAGTGATTTCCTTCTGTGGTTGGTTGATCATAAGTCACATATCTAACTTCTGTTTGAGTGTTTTTTTAAAGGCCGAGTGTGATGAGTTAGCTCAGCGTGCTGATGCTTTGAAGGAAGAAAATGCTTCTCTCCGGTCAGAAGTAAATCGAATTAGGAGTGAGTATGAACAGCTACTCTCCGAGAATGCAACTCTCAAGGTAATTTTAAAATCTTATATTTGCTACTTTGGGGAGTTTTTAAAAGGAGGGAAAAGAATAAAACGAGATGGGATGGTGGGGTCATTATTTCCTCTTGCTTGAATATCTAACTAAAGAAAGGAGGAGAACCAAGGAACTCCCTACCCCTTATTTAATTTAAAATAAACATTTTTATTATTTCTAAAATAGAGAGGAAAGAACTCTTGGGGTTTGAGGCCCCCCCTTCTTTCTTTGTATACAAGGCTTTAGGTAACTTTTCCCCTCACGTCCTCTTTATCTCCCATTCAAACATTGTGAATATGCTGTTTTAGTGTCTTCTGCAAATTGATAAGCACCCTTGCCAGTACCATGTTCTGTATGACACCAGCTCACCTAGCAAAGAATAGGCTCAGGGTGACAAATTACACATTTGAAAGTTGATTCAGTGAAAAACATACATATGCCTAGATGGACTAATATGACTGTTATAACTAAATAACCTTGACATCTGAATATTTGTGGGAAGACTGACCATGCTATCTAATCTACAGGAGAGACTTGGGGAACTACCTGCGAACGATGATCATCGTAGGTCTGGCAGGAACGAACAGCATGTGGGTAATGACACTCAACAGAGTGGGCAGACAGAGGCTGTGCAGGGTGGTCATTAGCACCAAACAACCACTGCATGCCACTTTTCAGGGAGGAGATAATCTAACTTAATAGCAAGAGCAAGATCTTGTTTCGGATAGCTTGTAGTTCAAATTGTATTAAAGCTGACCATTTAGTCTTAAGATCGGTTTAATGTTATATGATCCTTCATTCCTAATTTGCCTGTTTTTTTTTTTTCACTCATTCAAAACAAACTGGATTGTATGTAGTGTGTGAATTCTGTGTCATGCCTTATCTGCAGCTTCAAAGTTAGTGTTCCCATTAAGTAAGCAATATAGTTAATGAACCTGGGTGTTGTCCATGATATATATGACTTCCTGTACAAATAATTTATCAGGAAAATAAAGAAAAGAGAAAATCTTTGAATTATGTTTCATGACAAGCTTGCTATGTAGCATCTTAGATGGTTCTGCCATACAAGCTGTTTTTTCAAGATGCAAGTGCAATGTGAATGTGGGTTTGCAAGAGTTATATCATTATTCATTTTGCCCTACTGAAAGAGTCAGGATTTAGAAGTGAATTGTGGCCTTCTCTTCCTTTTTATGTCTGTGGTGTCCATGGTGGTTGCCTTTTGTGCAGCACTTGTTATAGTACTCAAGAAATATCAGCGGTCGCATAGGTGGCCCATTATAGGAGCCATCATACTTGGGAGCATTCCGGTTTTGGTACTCGTACCATCACAGCTGAAGCTCATCTATGAGATCTTCCGATCAACTAGATCAAATCCCATACGACGTCACATCAAAAAATCTAAACAAAAGATGCAGGAAAAGTTGTTTATATCAAAGATTCACGTGTTGTGAGTGATTTCTTTGAGAATCTTAAATGTGCACGGGTTAGTAACATTTCATTGGGAACAAAGAATAACAAAGTTAGTGTTCCCATTAACTCATTAAGTAGGCAATATAGTTGATGAACCTGGGTGTTGTCCATTATATGACTTCCTGAACAAATAATTTATCGGAAAATAAAGAAAAGAGAAAGTCTCTGAATTCAGTTTCATGATAAGCTTGCTATCTAGTATCTAGTTTAAACATAGCCTTTTGGATGGTTCTGTAATACATGCTTATTGAAACTGCTTTTGTTTCGACTAGTTAAGAAACTTTGAACTGATTTACTTAAACAGCATGACAGTCAAAATGGACCAACAATTGATGTCATAGTGCAGTGGGTGCGGGATGTGTTTTTGAATGTTAAGAGTTGTAACACTATTCATTTTGCATCCCCCCAAAAGAGTGAGGATTCAAAAGCGGATTGTGAGAAGCTGTTTTTTTTGGTTGAGGACTGTGGGAGGATGAAACTCCTCGATCACAAGGCACTGACCCATCAATCTATATTTGTGGTCATGGGTTGAGTTGGAGAAAAGATTTTGCCCAAATCGAATGAGTTTGAGCGGGTTAGTTTTTAAAAATGAAACATGCTTTTTTAAAAGGAAATTGAATAAGGTCGGGGTTTTGAAATTCATCCATGAGATCCTTCCAAAACATGAATTAATCAGTTTATTTTTTTTCCCTATTTAAATCGAAAACTTGGGGTCGTTTAGGGCATGTTTAAAGTAATTTGTGGTAATTGCTATAATATTCAACTTTTGTTGTCATTCCCCCATGTTTCCTGATAGGGTTGAACTTGAAGGTACGCACGCAAGATTGAAGAGGTTACTTTGAGATAGCATAGGAAACTAACGAATTTCTTAGGATGTAATGAATAAGATGTTTATATTGCAACACACTGAGATTAAGGGGCTATTTCAGGAAAAAAAAATCAATGTAGTGGAACATAACTTTAATAACATATTCTACAAGAAGCTACGAGGCATTGTATCAATAGAAGCACAAAACCTGATCTTTATCAAGTATAAATGTTTGACACTACTGGTATTGACAATAATGTTTGTGGCTACACTCTTAGAACTACTCACAATTTACCTTGTGTTTGAACTTGCTAGTTATAGCAATATGTTTGGCACAATTCTATTGAATTTCATTTCACGTGCATTGGGAGAGG
Source organism: Amphicarpaea edgeworthii (assembly GCA_014843725.1). Classification (NCBI taxonomy): domain Eukaryota; kingdom Viridiplantae; phylum Streptophyta; class Magnoliopsida; order Fabales; family Fabaceae; genus Amphicarpaea; species Amphicarpaea edgeworthii. Next base: position 1,263,308 of record CM026324.1, on the reverse strand, counting down.
TTATTAGTTTCTGCAGAAGAAATGGGTAGTTATTGGGGACTTATCTCTTTCACACGAGGTCAACACATTGTTAAAGCGATTTTCACAACTTAGATGTGTGTGAAAAAGTCACAACTGCAAAATTCACTAAATGTGTACCTTCAATGTGGGAACGAGTTGATGTAATTAATGCATATGGTTGTATCGCAAAGTTGTCTGTGACCCTAAACGCAAAAAAAATGGTTTGATTTATAGATGAGTTTCCTAATGATCGAGTTGCGTGAATTCATTGTATGTTTAATCTTATTTGGTTGTGGTTGAGTACTGCTAATTGCAACTTTGCTACTTGCTAGGTAAGGATGAGGACGCTTGGTTCTCTAATTTTGTTTGGCATGCTTGTTAATGATTGCTCATTGTATCTATTATGTATATTGCTTTTGCACATTGTGTCTGTTAAAAAAAAAAAAAACATCGGGACTGATCACTGTCATTCAACACAACGTAAATGTGTTTTCGTTGTGTCATGTTGTCAACAAAAACGCGTTTTCCCTACTAGTGTCGAGCTCATTTTAACAAAACATAATCAATTTTTTGTCGAAGAAATAACATAATCAAAAATGCTTTTTCGCTACTAGTGTCGAGCTCATTTTATATATGAAGTTCTTTTTGGTTTGTTATCCTGTCACCATCTCGGATGCAGTAGTAGTTTTGGTGCCTTCTATATATTAGATTTGTAGTAATTTATTGAGGTAGTGATTCTTTATTAAATTTGCAGTTTTTAATTAATTTTAACCAATAGAGTTATAAAAAAAAACAATTATATTAAAAAGTGTATTTAAGGAATGTGTTCTTTCCTTAAAAAAAAAAAAAAATGTGTTCTCAATATTTTTCTTTAAAAGTTAAAACTTTATCAATAAAACTCAAATTTAAGAAAAGATTAAAATACAATTTTGAAACTTTGATCTTTGTTTTTTTAAATTAATAATTTTGATTTAACAATCAATTTCAAGCAATATTATCGATTTAATAAAAAAAATTAATGAATGTTGATGCTAAATTAATGAGGTATACTATACTGTTGGGTTTTTTAATTAAGTTGTTAAGTGATTTACTGAGTTTTTAATAGTTAATTATTTTAGTTATTTTTATTAAATTAAACGCTCTACTAATCAAACTAATAACTAAAAGTCTGTCTAACCTTATTTAATGGCTTACACCTTGAATATCATTAATAGGTCACGGGTTTGAGACAAGACACCCACACCCTAAACTAATAATTAAAATACACAATATTATAGTATCACGTTAATATATTTTGAAAAAAAAAGTGTCTTGTAACCATACGTAATTTTAACTTGAATTATCTTATCAAGAAATCGTTTGGCTTACCAAAAAAAAAATTGAATTCTCTTAAAATTAATTCTACGTGATTTTTAAAAAAATAAATAAATCTTATAACAAAGTTGAGTCATGCAATTCCTTGCCTCACGCCCTCTATACAAGCAATACGCACAATTGATTTTTGTTTGTTTGTTTTTTTTTTTTCCTGGTTGGTCTGGATAAAAAGTCCCAAAACCACATATATTTAATTAATCAAATTAGAGATGGTTACATCCATATCCATGTCCTCTGCCAATTCAGAATCAGCAAAGGAAGACCTATGATTAAAAAAAATATAATCCATAGTTATGGATAAACTATACTTATCAAAATAATTTGCTAGCTTTTTCGATTCTTGTCTGATATGTTGAATATTACAATTTTCAAAACTTTCCTTTAACTTCCAGATTTCAGTAACAATTTTATTAAATTAATTATCAAGATAATGATAGTATTCAATTAAATTGATTTTTGCTTGGTGGGAATGCCCTGAATGTGTCTTGTAAGTTGTAAATTTGGTCACTATATTTATATTTATATCATTTGGCACCATTCAATCATCAGCTTTTTTAATTAAGCTGCAACGTCTTTTTTCCATTGTACAAAATTTGACTTTTTCAAAGCTGTAAATTATAGATGAACGATTTTTAAAATAGCTTAGTAGTTATGTATTAACGATACAACACGGCTGTGCACTACTCTCATCAAATATGAAATATAGGATTTTCATCTCTTTTAATTTTTTTTTATAAAAATTAATAAAATTAATATAAATAATGATTTAGGACGAAAAGAAAGTACAAAACTATTAGTATAATCATTTTTCTTATTTAAAATGTTTTATACTTTAACTCTTTTAAGAAAAAATAGTTTATGCAATTACGTCGTCTAATTATTACCTAGTATAATAAATTTATTAATTTTTACAATAACTATCATATCAATAATAATTTATAATTAAATGATAATGAAAAATTATTTATAATTTTATTGCATAATCATTAATCTTCTATTATTAAATATGATTATTTGAGTTAATGATTATATACTTATTATAATAATAATAATATAAAATAATTTTACACATAACATTACAAATTCATCGTTACTTTCTTATTTGACTTCCATGAGGAAGAAGCAAGAGTCAGCCACGGCATTTAAGTTTCCTATCATAGTTGTTCTAAAAGCTTTTATTCTCCCATCTTCTATATATCTTTTATGTCATCCAATAACCTTTCAAGGTATTTATTATAAAAATTAATAAATTTTTCATGATAATTTATAATTAAATAATTATTAAAATTAGTTTACGTATTATCATTGCATAGTCATCCTTTTCTAATTCTTAAACACAAATTATCTTTTTTCCAACTTGAATTCTTTTAAAGCTAATTTCACCTAAATAATATTAAAATTTTGATCTTATAACCGTGTTGAATTCTGCGATTCCCTGCATCGATCTACAAGCGAAGCGTTGAATTAATTTTTGTTTGGTGGGAATAAGCTAAACTTGTCTTGTAAACATTTTTTTTGGAAGGAGCTTGTCTTGAAAACATTAGACGGCAACAGGTAGATATAAATTTTAATGTTAATCCCCTAAAAAATTGTTAATCAATTAAGTGGCCATCACAAATTTTAATGTTAACTAATTTTTGTTTGATAGGGATGACCTCAATTTGTCTTGTACGTAACTGTTAGACGGGAGCATTTATGAATTATTTTAATGTTAATCAAGTGGCATCACAAATTTTAATATTAATTAATTTTTGTTTGATGGGGATGAGCTATTTTTTTTTTTTCATTTGCGTGGGTTTAATGTACACGATAGGATACAATAAGAATAATATCCGACAAAAATATCATAAATTTTAATTATATTTTATGTTAGATGCACACCAAATAATAAAATTTAACCAACATAATAATTGACATAAATTATGTTAAAATATAAAAAGAATAACTATCAATTTTTAAAATTCTCTTTCTATGATTGATTTATTTCTAACATTCATCTACACTAGATCGAAAAAGAAAATACTTAAATAATAAATAAAATCAATTAATTTATTATTTATTTTGATAAAAATATTAACGAAAGAGAGAGTAAAAATAATTATCTTATCATCTGCTGTCGACCAACAAGCCGATAAAGTTTAGACGATAACAAATATAAATTTTTATGTTAATAAAGTTACATCACAAATTTTAATATTGCAGTAAAGAAAAAAACAAATTTTAATGTTAATTTTTTATTACAAGTTTTAATGTTAATTAATCTTTGTTTGGTGGGGATGAGCTAAATCTGTCTTGTATACATTAGACGGCAACAATAAATTTTAATTTTGTAACAAAGGTATAAATTTTAATGTGCAAATTTTGACTTTCCCAAAACTATAAATTATAGTTCTCGATTTTTTTTCCAACATATCTGGATCTAGATTCTCTGAAGAGAATAGTTAATTTCTTAAAAAAAGAAGAAGATGGTACTTAATTTTAAATAGTAAAATAAGCAATTTAAATAAATTTAAGCATGATTTTATTTGATATTTTCATATCAATTAGTATTAAGTAGGTTTATTATTCAATTTTATCATTTAATTTATTTTAAATACTTAATTGGGTAATTTTTTTTAACAAATAGCATTAAATAATCACTTTATTCAGCGTCTTTGTTATTACATACACTCTATATATATCCAAAATTTGACTTTCACAAAACTATAATTATTGAGCGAATTTTAAAATGTTTTCCACCTAAATTTTTAACTCGTTTATAAATGTAATTCTTAAATACAAATTAACTCATTTCAACTTGAATTCTTTTAAAATTAATTTAACGTAAATATTAAAAAATTGATTTTATAACAACCTTGAATGTTTTGTTTTTCTTTTCTTTTTTTCCCGCTTGATGGCATGTGCTAAATTTGTCTTATAAACTAAACATTAGAAGGTAGGATAAAATGTATTACGCCCTCTCTTTCATATTTTGTTTTTTTGGTACCTTATAAATTAAAGAAACGAGACAAGAATCAAATCAAAGAAATTCTATTTAAATAAGCAACTGGGATTATTTTAACGAGTTGCTATACTAGTCCTTTTTCATCAACATTCGTTCCTATCTCCTGGAGGAGTTCTTTGCTTACCTGAATCCTTATCTCGTGTTTACTATTACTACCTCTAAAAATCTGAGTTTCTGCTTTCTGTATTGTACCATTAATGGAGCCACCTGCTCGTCCCACAGCTGTTGAGCAAACCCTGGCAGATACACAGACAACCTCCAAAGCCATTGAGCAAATAGAGAAAATCTTCACTGAGAAGTTCCCTGAAAGCCAAGTTCAGGGCCTTCTAGAAAAGATTAAAGCTGAGAACGAAAATAGCGATTGGAAAGCCCGAGTTATTTTGAAGCAACAGCTTCGCGGTGTGCTGACGGATTTGGAGAACTTGGACACCGAACCCTCCCGCAAAGTCTTTTCCTTCAGACTCAAGTCTTCTGGGGAACGCACCAACTTGACTCAAAGATTGAATAAAGTCGCGGAGAACCTTGAACGCGCTGCACATCTGGCGAAATATTTGAACACGAAGAGGAAAGAAGAATTTGTGGGTGAATCCGAGAAAGCTAATTTGGAAGTGGTAGGGAGAGAAAAGGAGAAGGAAGAAATCATAGATCAACTCATCTATTCAAGCAGGATCGGAAGTACTCCTGTTCCTGTGATTACCATTGTTGGGCTTGCAGGAATTGGAAAGACAAAACTCGCCCAGCTCGTCTGCCAGGATGGCAAAGTCAAACAGCAGGTTGGCCCTCCGGCTTGGCTCAGCGTTAGCGACCACTACACCACCTTTGATGCAGATACCATTGCAAAAAAGATCACCGAGATTAACCCTGCATCTCGCATAGCAAAATCAAATGCCAACATATTTGTAATTCTGGATGATTTGAGAATTGAGATTGGTGATGAAGATCTGCAGGCGTTGCAGCACAAGTTAAACAGGGCTCGTCTATATGTGACGGCTATAATGATAACTACACGTAGCTGTCTTGTGGTCAGGAATATTGCTGCTAGTCCGGTTAAGTCATATGCTTTGCCGGGACTTAATGAAGATGAAAGTATGTCTTTGTTTCAGACGGTTCTTGGACGAGGTGAAGCGGATAGGTCCTTCGTTCCGAACTTCACAGATGATGTGAGGAGAAACATCGTGGGGCAGTGCAGAGGCGTCCCTCTGGCTATAGTAATCATGGCAAAGCTGCTCTACTCTCGTCGTTCCGGATTAACTGAACTGACGGAGCATTTTCTACACGAACTAGTGTACTCCTATCACGACGAGGGGCTTCACAACGAATCATGCTTCACTTATTTTTCGATATTTCCTCAAGATTACCTGATTGATGCCGAGAGATTAATTCATCTCTGGATGGCGGAAGGATTTATCGAATCTTCAGATCCTTCAACGCGCTCTCGCTCAGACCTAATACCAGAAGAAATTGGTCGTCGGTATTTGAGGGACTTCGCTAAGAGATCTATATTCCAAGACATAAAAGAAGATGAGTTTGGTGAAGTGAGAAGCTGCAGAATCCACCCGCTAATGCATGACTTGGCAAGATTCCTTGCAGATAAGAAGAGCATCACCGTGAATCCAAACGGCCTCAGAGTTCACCGGAAGGTCCTGCGAGCCTCATTTGATTTGAGCTTAGACTTTTCGCGTGGAATTCCTGCGTCCCTGTTTGACAAGGCAAAAGAACTGAGAACCATTCTCTTCTTCGCCAATACACAGTCGCGACTTCCGGTGCAGTTGGAGATGAGCACGCCGGCTCTAGAAAATATGTTCAAGAGCTTCAAGAGGCTGTGCGTGTTGGATCTCTGTGATTTGGGAATCGTGGCGGTGCCGAGCTCTATTGGGGAGTTGACGGACCTGGAGTTTCTGGATCTGTCCCAGAACGATATGGAGACGCTCCCCAGTTCCATCGCCAAGCTTTCCAAGCTGCGGACGCTGAAACTGCGTCGTTGTTACTCGCTCAAAGAATTGCCAGAGGAATTGGAGAATCTAGCTAAACTCAAGCACTTGGACATGGAAGGATGCTTGTGTCTCACTCGCATGCCTCGCAAAATGAGCCATCTGAATTCCCTACAGACGCTCTCTGCTTTTGTGGCTAACAAGAAGGATCCCAAGGGAGGCCTTGAGGAACTCTCACGTCTCACCAAATTGAGAGGAGACTTGGAAATTATGCATCTGGAGCGGGTGCGGGATTCCCCTGGATGTACGGGAATACATGGCTTGGAATACCTTCAGCGCCTGACTCTAAGATGGGATCTTGATCAGATGAAAGGCGAACACCATTACCTTCAGTGCCTGTCAGTACTGGATTGTCTTAAGCCCCATAATAACCTGGGAGTACTAATCCTTGCGGGCTACCAAGGTCCCAAGCTTTCTAATTGGGTCACTTACAGCAGAAACCTTGTTAAGTTAAGCTTGTATGACTGTCACAGATGCACCTCTCTCACAGAACTGGCCGGGACACTTCCAAAACTCAAGATTCTCGAACTTCTCAGGTTGGACAATCTGGAATACATTGCAGAAAACTATGCGGAATCTTCACCTTTATATCCAAACCTGGAGGAACTTAAAATCTCGGATTGCCCTATACTCAAAAGTTGGTGGCCAAAGGAATTGGCGGAGAAGATAATGGAATACCGTAGGGTGTTCTTTGCTAAACTTGTGAAATTACATGTCCATCGCTGCCCAGTCCTCACTTTCATACCTGTGACTCCTGATCTCTTTGAAGATCTGGTCCTTGTTGGCTGTAGCTCTACACTGCTGCTGAATACAATAAATCATGCACGGGACTGTTCCCGATTTAAGTCCATAGTATTTTCGAGCGTAACGAAACATTACAGGCCCAACAACTTCATTAGTACGCCTGAAGTATTTCGTTACCCGAGGCAGCGTTTACAATTAAGGGAACCAAGACCAAATTCTTCATTCTTTCATTTTCTTAAGAGTGCCGCAGTAAATTTGTGTACAAAGATTTTAAAGAGAGTTACAAATTTTGGAGGCGACCATGGCATCCTCCAATCACCCCCTGGTCACGATGACAATCATTTGGAGAATTTGGAAGATAGTTTCCAGCAACTGAGCTCACTGCAGTGTCTTACCATTGAGAACTGTGCGGAAGAAATTAATCTTGATGGCTCAAGCAATGAATGGAAGGGTCTGAAAAACTTGCGTTATCTCACGATAAGGGAAATTCCAATTCTCAGGTCCCTTTCATTTGGAGACAGCGTTACCTGTCTTCGAGAACTCAGCCTTCATAGCTGTCAGGGATTAACTTCAATTTCGGATGGCATAGGCAAAGTCACCTCACTTCATAGAGTGATGATTTCTAAATGCAACAAGTTGGAGTCGCTGCCCAAAGCAATGGAAAACCTCAAGTCTCTAAAAACCTTGATCATTTTGGAATGCGCTTTGTTACTACCCAGGTGTCAGCCGGCGACCGGCGACGATTGGCCACAAATTAGTCATATAAAACATATCCAAGTGAAGTAAGCTTTTCAACACTTAGGACTTGGGCGAAACACTGGTCCAGCTTGTTCTTGTCGGGTAAATACAATTAACCAGTTGAATGTACCCTTTGCTATCTTTTCCCTGTACTATCATTATTAGAGATGTTGTAATTTATAGATCGATTATTTCTTTATTATATTTTAATATTTCATTTGTTCAATATACAGTGAAACCTCTCAATAATGTATATTTCTTTTTACATTAATTATATCATCTAACATATTTATCATTTTCTCTTTTTATGTTTTTTATTATGTGTAAAATAAAAATGTTTAGACAGTCATGTTATTCCACACTCAGCATCTAGTGAGAATAATAAAAAGAAAAATGATAACTATATAATATGATTGATAAAAATAGAGATAAAGAATATAAAAGGTATGGTTGGGATGTTTGAAAAAAAAATTAATACATCATGAATATTATTTATAGGCAAATTTTACTGTACCCTTTCATTCATAGGATTTTGGTACCTTGCATATAGAAATCATGTATTTGTTTTAAAGTTTGTTATTTACAATTTATTTCTTTGCTATTATTATTATTATTATAATAATTTCAATACTAAAACTCTAATCATTGTAGTTTGAAATTTAAAGAAAGTATATATCACACATAAAACAAAATCCTAATTATTATTTGTTGTTGGCTTCATCACGTTACAACTCTAATTGTTCGGTAAAAATATCTACGTATGTATAATTACTTAGATAAGTTATTTATTATAATTTTGTGAACTTTACCTTTTTACGTAAGTTAATTTTACGGATTAGAGTTAAATAATTTATTTATCATTCTCGTTGAAGATGATATAAGTATGCAATCTTAGACGGTCCATTGATTTTGAGATCTAGCTCAATCTTTAGACCACCTCCATTTTGTAACCCAACAAATGTGAACAAATGAACAAATTTCAGAGTTTACAGAATTAGTAAATCCTGCTAGCTTGTTAGAGAAAAAATAAAATTGATTTTTTTTTAGAAGTTAAAATTATCTTTTTTAATAGGTAATTAATAAAAAATTTCTTATATACATTCTTTTAAAATATGTGAAATTTATACAAATTAGTTATTAGAAAAAATAATTTTAATTTTTAAAGAAATCAATTTTATTTTTTCTTCATATTTTTTTCTTTTTGTTGCGCAATGTAGTTACAATAATTTTCAACGTTTTTACCATCACGGTCGTAGAGTTTTAATATTCATTTTCAAATTGAATAATGAATTTCCAAATAATGTATTTGAGAAGTTTAGGGAACTATAAGTTTTGAGATGTAAAATGAAAAATTGTCAATTGTATTAAAAGGATTTTGGGGAATTTTGGTAAACATATGGTGGGCAAGTAAGATAATAGTTGAAAGTGAGTTGGTTGAATGTGTTGAAAAACAAATTCTGAGAAACAAGCACAAAAAATCATTTTAAATTATATCAGTATCATCAGAAAGAAAAAGAAAAATTAAGAACACATAGGAAAGAATTTGTTAGAAATATAATGGAAGACGTAGAGATGTCAAAGAAGGAATGAGTCATCGTGATGCTATGAAATGGTAGAAAGACTAACATTTGAAAGAAAACAAACTATTTGAAGTGAGACAAAATAATAAAAATGATTAAATAAGTTCTCAATCCCCTAAAAAAAATCATTTTTTTATGGTTTTTATAAATTTTTTATTATGTTTGAATGTGTATAATATTATTATTTTTTATTTTTATCGATAACATAACAAATCATTAATATATCAAATATTAAATTTGTAAAATCGAAAAGACATCTTCGATCAACGAGATCGAGAATAAAGGGGGAGGCTATGTTCAAACAAACTTATGACCTCAATGAATACAGTCCAAAGATATTGACATTATAAATAGTGTTACTATTCTCTATAAAAGGTAATTTTTCATTAATTTGACATTATACTCCGAATACTTAGACCTTACATGAGTGTTGGAGTGTTATTTGTTGGTATCACTCTTTGTCAACCCCGAGATAAAGAAAAAGAAAGGAGACTTCAAACATTAAAAAAAAGATTTTGAATTTAAAGTGAATGTTTTCTTGTAATAATAATTGATATATGTAGATAGTATTATATTATTATTTAATTAATAGTTGAAATAATATACATCACATTATCAATAAAAAAAAAATCTTATTATAAGAACTAAATACATAACAAAATTTGTATAAATACATAACAAAATTTTTATAAAAAGTAAAAAAAAAATATTTTATAATAATCCAAACTTATTTAAATATAAAAACAAAACTTAAGTTTTATTAACTAATCATGACGTACGACGTGGAAGCTATTTTTGAAGTTCCACGCAGGCGAGGATTCCAAACAAAATGTAAGGGTTCGAGACAGTTGCTCTTATTTATAAGGTAGTAGTAGTATTGTAGATGGCTTATCGTAATTACCTTTCTCATTTTTAATATACGATTCTATTTCCAGCTTTGTGTATTTTACTCTCAGTTCTTTTATCTCTGTCATGTTTGGTAATAAAATGGATTCTTCGTGTTTTTATTATAGTTAGTGTGTGTATGGAAACTAGTTCAACTCACGCTTATTTTGAGAAAATCACGTTAAATTGTACCTTTTACACATAAGCTAGAACTTGTGGCTTTTAGTGGACGTGTAAAATTTATGTATGTGGAGTCCCAAAAAAAATACATTTTTTATATGATTTGTAACTCCTTCGTTCGACAGGTTGATATTCCCCCAACAACTGGTCTTTCAAAATCAATTTATATTATATTATAACTTATGTAGGAGTTGTAATCAAGGTTAGCTTGATCGTTGCTTAATTTTTTCTATCACCTTGTTCTGTCTTTTCTAAATTTTTTTATTAAGAAATAAAATAAAATAAATTGTTAGTTGCTTAATTCCTTACGATTTAACTTCGTGCTAATCTTGATTTGGGAAATGAGCCATTGAGACTTTCATCTCTTTACCAACAAAAATATTCCCCCAACAACTGGTCTTTTAAAATTAATTATTTATATTATGTTATTACTTATGTAGGAGTTATAATTAAGGTTAGTTGGATGGTTGCTTGATTTTTTTTTGGTAGTTAATTAACTTGTTTCAAGATTTAAAGAGTTGTTATTAATTTATAAAAAAAAATTTGCAAAATTATAGTACTCGTGTCTAATACAAGCTCTTAAAAAATACAGAACATTGTTTCTTCTAAAAAGGAAATTAAATATTTGTTATCCTTTTTTTTATGGTAAATTGTGATATATTAATAGTTTACCGTTTGATTAGTTTTGGTCGGTACAATTATTTGAAGAAAATTAAATTGTTGATGTTGTGTCTGAGGTGTTTTAGGTTGGCTTTGATCAAACTTCAGTACGACTTTGATTAAACTTCAGTACGACTTTGATTAAAATATATGTCTTCTATTGATTGATTATACACTAACTGATTCTCCTTGCTGTATGATGATATGGTGGAAAGGGGTTGGATACATCATACATGTAAAAGATTCTCGAGTTCCAATAACTGGTCATGTTGTTGACAGAGTGACCATGTGTAATATGGGAATCAGTCATATATTTTTTTTCTTTCTTTTTTTGTCTCTCTGTGGGTGTCTATAGCATTTGGATGCACGTCTGAATATCTTTTTACTAATTCGAATCCTTACTCTCTAGTTGTAGTCTCAAACAGGATTTCAGTTGAAAACATGTCTTCAGAAAAAAAACCAAAATAGACCTTAAACTGTCTTTATAAGTTATAACTGGCTTTCCTCGAGATATCTGAATAGTGCTCCCTGCATCCCTTTTGAACCAACCTAACTGAATACCCGCACCCCCCCACACGAATTGTGCCCAAAAAGTTTTGTGGATTTAATCATCAGTCCACGAATTGCAGGAGACAAAATTAGAAAGATCTGTTTGGTCTATAATTTGATATATTCCAGTTTGTCAGTGTAATGGAAGCCACTAATGTCGCATCCTGTGGAATAGTTCAAGAAGTACTGACAAAAGACAACTACGACAGATGGAAAACTCTAATGAAAAACTATCTGGAGGGAAAAGATCTGTGGGGTGTTGTCCAGAGTGGTTCTGTTTCGACAGACCAAGATCGGAGGATGAATGCAGAGGCTTTGCATACCATTCAACTATCATGCGGACCAAAGATTTTCAACGAGATTACTCATTCTGTAACAGCCAAAGAAGCTTGGAATCGCTTGGCTGCGCGTTACGGCTATGACTTAAGAGCCACAGCCGATATTGAGCAAGGTATGTATTTAAATGTAATTCGCAATGCTTATATGTATTAGGGTTATTATAGATATATACTCTTTTTATTTCTATCTCATTTTTAATAATCTATTTTTCTAAAAGTTTTTTTTTCTCTTATATTATCTCATTGAGTCATGATAATAAATTTATAATATATTAAAATGATATAACAATTTAAATAACATGAATTCGATGATGTAAGTGATGGATTGGAGACAGGACAGAGGGACTGAGGACTGAGAATTTGCAGCATTCTATGTCTGTCATCATTTATTACCTTTTCTCTTATTTTTTCTTCGTCCAATGTTTCTCTTCT